>OX596285.1:5938152-7138152 GCA_951394225.1 Harpalus rufipes
GTAGCATTTTTTTACCCAAACTGCATTGCTTTGAGGAAGAAGGCTACGATTGGTCGAAATAGATTAGGCGGGGTCACGTGGTTCAACAACAAATTTATTTGAAAATGTAAAAATGTATTTATATCAGACGAAGGAAAGATGAATTTATTTTTGTTTTTGTAATGTGCAATACAAACTATGAATTTGTTGTATATTAATGTTATAATAAACTATTTTACAATATCTATAATTTTATGGCAGGCATGAAATTGAATACAATACTGGTTAATAGTTTTATCACAAACCGGTTTAAGGATAGCTTAATAATTGTCAAACCGGTTATTAAGCCTGATAAATTAACCGGTTTAAAATACTGCCTCATTTCAAATGCCATTAAATGTGAGATACTATTGTGTTTTTATTATTATAAAAATGTATGTTACAGTAAAAGCATTCAAAATTCAAAACTAAGCTGGTAAGTTTAATAGCAAATGTAAAATCAAATGTGTGAAAAATAAGATACTGACACATTGTTGGGTACACTGATAGAAAATAACGTTATTCATACGGCTATGAATTAAGGTAATATATCTGAATTAATAAATAAACTTAACGTTACAGCGAAAGTATTGTCTACAACAAGCACCGTTTTAAAATGGAATGTTCTAACTTAGTCGAAACAATAAAGTTTTTAAAGACAAGCGTATTAAATCCATCTTTATCGCATACACTTATAGTTTTTGCAATTGACAGAGATATAAATGTATACCAATTTGTTAATTCGTTCATGATACAGATGACCTTGATCGGACAAGTCTTATTAGATGCGTTCAATGAAGTTAGGTTAGGCACAGCCGAACATAGTACTTTAACATATACAATCAGACTTTCATAATTTCCTGCTTCCCTAATTATTTCAGGTAAAAAGGCTTAAAATAAAAGTTGTAGGGCATAATTCTGCATCTGAATCAATAAACAAAATTTTGTGTGCGTTGTAATGGCAGAAATTAGATATGAAAATGTTGATAATTACCCCAAAAATAGCTATAGCCATGGAATTGAAACAAAATATTAACAAATGTTAACGATTTATCAGTCAAGCTAGGTTAATTTATTTTTTATTTATAAATTCTGTTTGTAAAAAAATATAAAAATAAATAGTACTGTCAATAAATATATATTAATAAAATATAAAGTCTGGTTTATCTAACATATAACTACAACATATCTGGTGTATAGTTTGGTTCACGAAAGATGACTATTCAAGGTCATTTATTAACCGTATAGTATAATATTACTAGAAGATATCTTCACTGAATTTCGTATAGATAGACGTGCAACATTAAATATTTATGGATACATTTTAACTGAAAAAAATAAGTGTAATTTATTTGATAATTGTTCCTCTTTAAATAATGCCTTTCTCAAAGATTTATCCTCTTCACCTATGTTTTTGCAAAACACAAAAACGTGGACTTGACAAAAACCATGGAATAATAATTTGATTTAAATGTCAACGTCACTGGGTAAATATTAGGACAGAGGGCAGTGCAGTAGATAATTAGATATCTGTAACTCTACGACATACGTCATTATTATTTGTAATGTGTTAGAAAGTAATGTCACCATTTACGTATATCTGTCACACACCATAAACTACATAGACATACGTCAAATAATTTTTCTCTTTCTAACATGAAATGTTGCTAAGCTGTATAAAATGCTGTGTATTCTTTCTTCGAACAAGTGACATTGAATAGTCATCTTTCGTGAACCAAAGTATGCTAGAATAGTTTCTTGATAAACACAAAATATGAAAAGGGCAAGAGGGCGGAAAAGGAAAAAATGAGCATCAATCCACACATTTTGACGATGAGCATGAGCATAGTCTACAGTGACAAAAATTTGGAGTAAATACTACCACTGGAAAAAAACATTCATTGTCAAAATTGACATTAAATGTTTTTTACATAGGCGAACAATTTATATTCTGTTCATTTGGTATTTTCAGAGTGTGAATTATCTTCACCAATTAAGAGTATGCAGACATGCAAGTGTTGATAAGCATGTAATTTTTCATTATGGAAGTCTGAAATGATCGTATATGTCAATTGTAACAGGTGTGACATTTTCCTTAGAGAACAATAATAAAAATAATATAAATCGCCAACCAACATGGTATCTCCTCATGTAAATACGGGTGGTATAGGAGGAAATGGAACATACATACAGTATCAAAATTAAATTGTGGTGAACAAACCTTTCTGATATTTTATCGAGCGACGCATGAGTCAAGGTATGACCATACGCGGCAACTTCATGGGATAGATTTGTGGAGTAGAAATCGAGAAATGTGTTCGTGATTTAAATAAGGCAATGGGCAATTTAATGTAAGTATATGGATGTCTAATGGATCGCCACAATAACCAGCCCTCCTCTATGCTCTTGATATACTTCGATGATATCATCATTCAACATGTTCAAAATACTTTACGAGCGAGTCTTATAATCATTAATAGAATCTTGAAGAACTAACATTCAAAATTGTTTTATTTTAAGAATTATGTATAAAAAGTAAATATTTATGCTTACCACACAGTCGCAGTAAGACTTTTAAAATTTATTCATTGATGTGGTCATTTTTACAGTGTATTTCGTTATTATCTTGAGTTCAGTAAACAAACTGAAGTACAGTTGACAATGACATTTTAGATTGAGGTTAGAATTTATTTTAAGAAAAGCTAATACGTATTATTTTCGAAATGTTTCTTATATAGTTACTTTTGATTAACACTTACATTTCGTACAACTTTCGGCTTAAATAAATTATGTACAAGCACGCCAAATCATTGATTGTTCTCTCTCTTCCATGTAAGATGGTAATGGCGTGGATACGCAAATCTTCATAAGATCATGTTAAATTAATTCATTATTTAAATAATAGAAATCTATTAATGATATTATTTGCTTTCAAAATATTTTTGATTTAAATTATGTGCATATGTTTTCAACTAATAAACAAATTTTGTTTTTTGGTGCAACAGTCAAAATTCATGTTAAATTTTAAAATTGGGTAGTAATTAAATACTTAAATATCATTAAATAAATAACAAAAGACTGACATTTTTATCTATATATATATATTTTCTCGTTGATTTATTGACGTCAAGAGCTTGCGCTGTTCATACATAGTACATGCTTGCTACAATTTGGTGGAGTGTGGTGCGGGCTCGTGTTTTAAAATCAGTCATTTCACAAATATCAAACATGAGTTACACAGCGGTCACACATGTTATATTTGATTTGGATGGACTGTTATTAGGTATAATATTTTTAGTACATTTCATTTAAAACATTACATAAATTCAGTATTGCATCATTTAATCCGTTGACTTAAGACACGGCTATAAAAATGAACTTTGCATTAGTCAGTGATACTAAACAATTGAACTGCAATATAATTATTTCTGATTGTGTTTTATTTTCAGATACCGAAGGATCTTACGAAATGGTAATTTCTGAAATTGCCGGTAAATATGGAAAAAAATACACAAAAGATATAAAAATGAAATTGTTGGGGACTACTGAACAAGATACCGCCAGAATAGCAGTATCTGCGATGGAACTACCAATAACACCAAAAGAATTCCATAATCAATTTTCTATTTTATGCCAAACGGCATTAGCAAATTCTCCGATCATGAAAGGGGCTGAAAAACTTATTAAACATTTTCACAAAAACAATATCCCGTTTGCTTTGGCCACATCTTCCTCAAAAGAGAGTGTAGAAATAAAACTTAAAAGGCATGGGGAATTATTTTCATTATTTAGCCATAAAGTTATGGCTACTACTGACCCTGAAGTTAAAAATGGAAAACCACATCCAGACATTTTTCTGGTTTGTGCTTCAAGATTTCCTGATAAACCAGACCCTGCAAAGGTCAGTATAATTGGCAATAAATATTAGTAAACATTTAATTTCTTTTTTATTTTCAGTGTTTAGTATTTGAAGATGCACCCAATGGCGCAAGAGCTGCTGTGAGTGCTGGAATGCAAGTTGTGATGGTACCTGATCCGTGTACAGACCGAGCATTATGTAGCCATGCTACTTTGGTGCTAAATTCTTTAGAAGAATTTCAACCAGAATTATTTGGTTTACCACCGTTGTAAATTATAAATAGATAAATTTGATCATGTTTAACATAATCTAGATAATTTATATCATATAGATGCAATTATTTTTATAGATAAATAAATATTAAATGTTAAGATTACTTTGTTTTCTTTCATTTATCTCATAAAATTCTAATTTCGTATCTTTGAGGAAGCTTGCTATGATGAATGAACAGACACCGCATATCATTTGTTTACATGACCTAAATATGTTAATTATTTAAAAAAATATATTTTCCGTCGACCGTTTATTAATAGGCTATCTTAATGTATAGAAAATCATTCATTAATGACCCCTATTAATGCATGATTTTTTTATTAATAAACGATTTATTGGGTGCGTTCACCACATGGAACACAGCATATATTGCTAATGCTAAGTTGTAACAAAAAGGTAGACAGAATTAAAAATCATGCTTTTGACACTTACTAGCTAGGTATATATTCACGTAGCATACCTTTAAAATGAATTTGAAAGAATAAAATTCCTCAAATAACATAAAAAAACGCTTGTGTCATGTAGAATTAAGTAAACTGAACGCACCCACTGAAAACAATTGATGACAAAACTTATTGATTTTCTGACGTAAAATTTGACGTTCGGTCAACCATTACTAACCTAAAAAAATTTTTCATGGAATAAAATTAGATTTTCCATTTAAGTAAGATACGGTCAACGAAAAAATATTGTAACTAACACGTGTGTTAATTGGCGATTAACACACTTGATAGTTAAATAACTATTATTGATAAAAATACTACAGCGATATTTTTGTTCATATCGCAACGCACTCACTGAACATCATAACCTTATTATTTCATGACAAACGTCAAAAACACGTGCTTGATTTGTGCCTTTGTTTATAAGGAGTTAAGCGATAAATTTCATTCATGAGACGGATGCGTTTGACATATTTAAAAAGTTAACTGAAGGTGCCAAATTTAAACGAAAACCACTGAATAAAAATCAAATTACGGTTTAATATACATGTTCACAGAAAAATACAGGTAACACCATTTTTTTTGGAATAATTTAGGCCAAGAATTTATAATTTAACTACCAAATTGTGTCTCTTATTATAATTATCTTTTTGTCATTACATATAGAAGGCAGGCCCCTGACACTCATATGCGGGAAAAATTACCGAGTTGCATATGTATTGGTGTGGTATGTAATTATCGCCAGCACCACTAGAGTTGCCGCTGGCGCTAGTGCAGTTCACAATTTGTACCTCCCACCACTCACGTGACCGTCAGTGACAGCTATTTGAATTTCAAAACATTCAACGGTCATTTGTTTGTTGTCATGTTGGTTATCATTCGAACCAATAAGGCCTTTTTAAGTGTTTGCTCGGTGTTTCAGTGCAAGTGTTTATTTTGTTTTGAACAATCGTCAACCATGAGTGCTGTAAGTATAAATATATTATAATTCTTTTTCAAGTTACACTGTTTATTATAACATTATACACATTTTTTTTAAATGACATGTAAGCTTTATATTTTGGCGTTGGAATATGTGTATATTCTTATATGCTTATTAGTATCCAAAATTAGTAACTTTTTAAACAGTTTTTGTTAAATTGATACTTTGTTTACCATGACACAAAAGTTCAATTTTAATTGTGAAGTACCGATCTTTAGAAAGTGTTCAAACATTATATCTGTTTTATTATTTTCAGCACAAGAAATTTTGTGTGGACAAAGGATGCATTATTTAACACCTTGCCAGTGAAGGAACGGGGAAGTTTGTTCTGTTTTCTATGGACGGAAGATGTGCGTCGTGAGTGGTTGAAAAACATCAACGAGCATTCACGATTTAACAGTTTTACGTGACTACGGGGGGAACGAGGTCCATTTTTTGAAATATGCTAATGAACGTTTCATTACAATAGTTGAGGAAAGTAAAGAAGAGATTTTTTCTCGAATTCCTTCTATTATTACCCTTCCTAACATTTTAACAACAAATTTGGACGTCTCCTCCATGCCTTCCACTTTTTGCAAAGTGCACGGGAGTGCAATGAAGAAAAAAGTTACAAATTTATTGACAGTGGTTTTATTAAATCATTTTTGCACACTAATTAACAAAAAAATTAGATGTCTTGACATTATAAAAAACAATAATGTTATTGAAAATTATTACCAATTGTGTAAATATATTTTTTTTGTTGTACATATATTTTTTTCTACTCCTGCTCTGAAAATACAATTTTCTGGTTTGTTTTTCATGTTGAAAGTAACTCTTTGCAGCACGCTTCGGTATCCTAGCAACGAATTTTACTTACAAATGTTGTATAGAATGTTTGTTGTTGTCATAGATACGCATCACAAATACAAGCATTGAAAATAAATGTCAAATTATTTTTAAAAAATAATTCTTTATTTCCTTATTTTTTATCTTGCAGGAGTAGAAAAAATAGTGTGTATAACACGTGTTGAAAGTCCTTTGTAAAACACAAACGATTGCAACCTTCGCTTCGCTCAAGCTGCAACTTTCGTTTTGGTTCGACAAAGATAGACTTTCAGCACTTGATATACAAATAACTATTTTTATTTTTTTGTATATATTTTTGTTTTTATTTTTTTGTATATATTTTTGTTTTTATTTTTTTGTATATATTTTTTGTATATATATATTTTTAATAATAAATGTACATATTGCATATTTTGTTGTTTTACTTAACACTACTTTCAAAATATAAATCCGAGGTAAAAAATTATAGCATTCAAAATTAAGCGCGTCAAAAATAGTTCTTGCCAGCACCGCAACGTGCGCTGTTCTATCGGTGTGAGAATTAAGTAATTTTTGAAAGCACTGTACTGTCAAGTCTTTCAGTGTAGGTGGTCGTTGATAGAAGGTAAACAAGGATGTATAATATTTAGAGGTTAGAAACATTTTGTAACCACTCGTTTCTCGTAGTTTTTATGAATGATAATTACGAATTAAAAGCATTTGATAGGTGGAAAATAATTTGTTATTATTTTAAACATATTTAAAAACCTAGATAACTTAGAATCCAGCTTACCACTTTGGCTAATAAAAGAGTAATTGAAAGTTATTTCAATATGTAGTAGTGCTGTGAGGATCCGACAAAACTTGGATCCGGATTCAATGTTTTGTTTTCGGATCCGGATCCAAATTTTTATTCTGGATCCGATTCTTCATTTTAAATGTAAAGGCAAACCCCTGTAAAATAGTCAGGTAGTTTGTGCAAATGTAAAGAAAAAGTATTAGAAAATAATTATAAGTTTTTCAGTGTCACCTGTATAGTTTTACTTGAACTTGGACGACGAATTATAAATTTTACAATATTTGCAAAGACAAAAAAAAAGTACTTTGACAAATCTACAGTTTAAAACTTCCTCTATTATAAAACTTGAACACATCATAATTTAATTCATTTTGGTTTTATTTTTTTTAGGATCGGATGGAAAGAAACACGTCCATAACCTAAAACCAAAAGATGATCCGTAACATATGGAATAAAAAGCTAAATATACGCTGTCATCATTGTAAAAATGTAATAGTATTGCTTTGAAGACTAAACGGGTGTCCAGGGTAACTTGTTCAACATGGAGATTTCAAGAAGTATAAGAGATACGAAGCAGGCTATAATTGTTATAAATCGTAATATTATATGTTTTCTTTGAATGAGCCGGTTTTATATTTTTTAAAAAAATGTTTTAAATGAAAGTTAATGCAATATATATTTTTTTAATAATTTCGTTATTTTTCTAAATAATTAAATAGAAAGATTGGCGACATAAATAGTAATGAAAAACAACCCTCCCCCACTTCTGTGACGTCATAGTACATACACCATTTTATTCGTGGCCAATAGGCATATACAGGGTGTTATATTTTAATGGAACCAGCAAATATCTCGCTTATTTATTAAGTTAGTAATTTCTTTCATATAACATGATTTATACAGCAACATGTAAGCTACTTGATGACGGATGTACATTCATGATAATACCACTTCCGGTTTATTAGTAATTAATATCAACTTTGAAATTTCAAATGGAACATACTATATTTTTTTACAAATTTGAAAAGTACATCAAATTTGCTTTACAATCATGTAAAATAATCCATATGTTACATTATTAAAAAGTAAAATTTCGGGCACTTTTTTATACACCTAGTCGAAAAGAGAATAGTGAGCCATGACTATGGCTTGAAATAAAACAATTACCTAAAACAATTGTAACACGGTAAATGTCAACCTGTAAATACTCAGTAATAATTTTCATAGCTCCATGTTTGGAGGTAACTTTTTGTATTTGGCTGTACAAACGATATAGTCTTATTTAAATTAAAATGTTTGAAAATAATCTAATTCATAAAACTGCTATTTTCAGATTTCTATTTTCTATATTAATAATTATTTTTCTACATTATTTTCAAATGAATTGAATGCAATACTCGTATTTTTTAAAGTAATAATAAAAAAACTAATTTCTTAAAAAACAAATGTATTTTTTCTACATATTTCCATTCATAATTAAATATCATCAGATTCAAATTTAGCGCGTAATTTTACGTTTTGTACGGGGTAAATCAGGCTTCTGATTACTGCCTCTTCACTGGAATAAAGTTTACAAATATTGATAATTTGAGTAAGATGTACCTTGAATGGGGATCATATTTGTAATTATGTATTTTTTTACGTTTCTTGTTACCAGTTTTTAAGTGTAAAAATGTAAATTAATAATAAAAATTTAAAACTTAATGATTGTTTTTACTTCCTTGTACGTAAGTAAAGGAAGTAAAGGAAGTATTGTAATCGCGAAAAATTTCGGTTTTCAGATTTCAGCGGAAATATCCATTTTGATCATCCCTGAATCCATTTTGACTAATTTCGTCGTGACGTCTGTACGTACGTACGTATCTCGCATAACTCAAAAACGGTAAGTCGTAGAAAGTTTAAATTTTGTATTTAGGACTGCTATAACATCTAGTTGTGCAACTCCCTTTCTGGTTATTACACAATTTCCAGAAGTGGCACTTTACATGAAGCCTATAATAGATTTTAATGAAAAACTGTTTTAAAATATAAGCCAAAACTTTTCAAATTTGGTATACAAGACTTTTATGTCAATCGAAATAACATAATAGATTTTGGTTAAAATAGGCTAACCAGAAGTGGTACATTACTCGAAGTTGTTAACAGTTTTTCTTGAATAAAATGATTTTATTTTGATTTTAGAAATACATGCTTCAAATAAAAGTTTTAGAGAATTAATTTCTGCGTCTAGCACATCAAGTATTATTAAATTAGCCCTTTGTATAAGCAAGATATGTAAATTTAAAAATTATATACTTTTTGTGTTTGTAATAAAGCTTGCTATGGATTAGGACAAAAACATAAAAAAATATGTTCATGTCAAATTACGTTTAATACGTGCAATTTTATGATTTGTACAATAACAAATATTATATTTTTATTGTGAAATTAGTCATATTCATTGTTGTAATCAAATATTTCTTTGTTGTAATCAAAACTCTCTTTAAAAAGAACTTAGATTAATGTTAATTTAAGAATGATAGTAGTAAATGAATTATTTTTTGTTCTATATCAAAATAATTCTCGGGCTTGGCTTAAGCCTGTCAATATTTTGTAATTTAATTATTAAAAATATATGTATACGTACAAGGAAGTCATGTGGTGTCCACATCAGTTTTTTTTTTTGTATTTTGTAAATTGAAATAGTGTATGACTACATTTCAGGATATAGTGGACTGAAGAAAAATTACTAAAGAAAGCATAGGTTCTGTTTCAAGTTTCAGTGAGAAGGTTAGGTTTTGTTAAAATTTAGAAATCAATTTCTAATTATTCGGCATTTAATATTAATTTTAAAACAATTACATATAATAAATATTCGCAATTTGGGCACTGAATTTGAATAAAAATAAAAGTTTTCGGTTTAATTTAGCCATTTTCAAGAGAAAAAATTGTTATAATACAGTTTAAATTAAAGTACCAAATTAAAGGTTGGAACACCGCAAACTGCAATAGTATTTAGAAACCTTCTCGAACGCTATAGCACCGATTCCTAGAAGTATTTATCTCATACCTGATTCGATAAATTTAAAAATTTCTTAATCGATAGCAAAGTCCAATATACGATCGGATAGAACAATGCGATATAGTTAGCCATTTAAGCCGCGAGCATCGTGTATGGACACACGTGGGTTTATCTGGAATCGCACCTGGGTCGACACGTGCGGCCAACATAAAACGTTCAAATACTAACAGTCGTAAAATGTGCCAGTCAGCTTAAAATATTTGTAAGATTTGGAAGATTATATGAAAATTAACTGAAAACGTTGCAGATGTTATTTTCATTATTTTTGTTATGTTAAATATTTTTGTTTTGAATATTAGAGTATCAAATTTCGTTATTTTATTCTTATTAATATTTACAATGTAATTTTGTTGTGTATTTATGTTTATAAGGTGACGCTCGAAATCTGTTACACGGGTGTAAATTCTGCCCTATTAATTTTAGAACAAAAGTGGAAATATAAAAAATATTCAGAATTACAAACTGCATCTAACAAGTCCAAAATTATTCTTTATATCCGTTTTGTTTGGGAAAGATAGGCAAAATAAAAATTTAAACAGTTGGAAACCTTGAGTTTGGCAGATGACATCTGTCATAGAGTTTTACGGTAGTTGTCACTCGAGTGTACCTATTCAAAAACTTGTTCTATGTTCAAAATAAAAATTAAGCTAATGCAGTTTATATTTGCAATAACTTATATTTTTTAATATTATATTATATACACAGATTGTGTAAAAATAATTAAAAGCTAATATCAAACCCAGTACCAGATGAATTTTCTTTATTTTTCCATAGAAATGTTTGTTTTAACTGTACCACTCGTACTAACACATACACAAGTGTCGTATTTCAATGTTGAAAAATAACTGTGGCAACGTCGCACCTAGACATATATTGGTATATTCGGGTAAAAAAGTAATAACATATTTTGAGATATACTAATTCTAAACTACAAATGGAAACTGCAAAACAAATTAATATATTTCTTTCTTAAAATTACAAAAGTAGTATTATACTGTTTAAAGTTTTCATGCTTTTCACGTAAAATATCAATTTAAAAAATATTTCCTTCGAATGTACGTCTGAAATTCCTTTAACCAAAGATCACCTCTTATTCGCTAATACCAAGCGGGCGTTGTTAACTTAACTGATACTCCATCTGAAACGCTTGTATATGGTTGTCAAGTATAATTCTACCTATTTATCGTATCTTCAGATTATAATTTTCTAGAGGCAATAAAATTAAATCTGGATGGTAAATAATTTTCAAATTTTTACATAAAATCCGTTAATAAGTTTTCTATAACATACTATGTTTTAGATTAAATGTCAGTATGGATATAAAAGTTATAATTTAAAATGTTGTTTATTTTGCCATTTCCTATTCTTTACGTGTTAAAAAGTCCAAATTTAATTGCAAATATCTCAGGTACCGCGTGGTCAATTGTTTTAAAACTTGGAGAGCAGGTAGATTATACTTCAGTTGACATGTATTTAAAATCTCAATTAATTCTGGGTAAAATGGTTTCACGATATAACTACCTTAAATGTAAGTGTAAATAATCTTTATGACATGAGGTCAAAAATTATTGCGTGATTAAAACACTCGGCTCTTCGCCTCGTGATTTAACATCACACGCGTTTCAAATGTGTATCCTTCAATATTTTATCTACGACAGTTTAAATTGATCTTAAAATACATTTTTCATTTATTTTTTGAGATAATGACAAATATTGAAATGTTCATTCGTAGCCTACGTTATTAATACAATTAGTTGTCAAGTAAATTTAATGAAATGAACAAATTCGAATCGGTTTCTCTGTTCTTACGTCATTTAACCTTTTCGCTGCTCTGGACGTATATATACGTTTATCGTTTTCCTGCTCTGGACATTAATGTAATTATTTTTCTGCAATAAAATCTGAATATCTTAATGTTTTTCTATGATTTTATCACCTATTGCGTCATTTTATTTGTGTGTTGCGTACGGTAAACTGCTATGAACGTATATATACGGAACACAGTAGAAAATTGCGCACACAGCGAAGGGCTATGTAAAACAAATGCGCAGTGAAAAGGTTAAATCATTGCTGTCAAAACAAAAGCATTGCATTTTTTCTTTTTATTAAATTTACTTTGGAAGTAAATTTTAAATGAGGCTTAAATTTCTTTATTTAACCAGCCCTTATGCTCATTTGCACCGCTGACACTTAAATTTTAAACTAGGTTTAAACAAAAAAATGCAAATCGAAATTTTGACAATATTCACATTCCCATTTGACACTTTAGTTCGATACGATAATGTTAATTTAAAAGTGTTAGCGGTGCAAACGGGCATTAGTTATTATTTATTAAAATTTAACATTAATTTTTTTATAAAAAAAAATATGTGATTTTCCTACATCCTACCTTATTTGCAGTTGTAGATCTGTTATGCGAATATTTTGTCCATCTCCAAGGTCAGCTCACAACCAATTGCTGTAAAAACAAAATAAAAATATGTTAAACAATGAAAATTTACGGTTCAGTTATATTCAACTGTTCTACAATGTTTTATTTACCTAAATTATATATTTTTCCTTTTCCGGCGGTTCAATTTTCAACATAACCCAAAACTTTTTAACACTTTCTATAAGGAATTTGTATCAATAGAAAGAGAATTTAATTCTGAACACGATGTACTATATTATTCACTATATTTTCCCGTATTTCCCTCAAATTTTTAATAAAAATCGTAACATTAACAACGACATTCGTTTACTGGAGAAACAAACTATTGACTGGACAATCTGAAACTGAATCTGGCCATAGCCTGCTGTTGAATCTTCGTTACGAAATACGAGAACAAACAAGCCTACTACGATAAAAGAAATTAATTTTATTTCTTCACATATAATTTTAAATAGGTATTAGCAATGTTTTTAAATATTATAAACAAATGTAATGGAATAATGTATTTAAAAATTGATGTACATAAATATGTTTTTCAAAATTATAAATATTATTTCTGTATTAGGGTTTTTAGCAACATAAGTAAGTTTACAGGTTGCAAAAAGGCTATTTATTCTGCGGCTTCAGCTGTTTTAAAATGAATTCCTTGTTGTAGTGCATTGTTTCGCGGTACGACAAATTACAAATAAACTATTATTGTTCTTAATTTTTACTCTCGCTAAGAGAGGTATTGGATTCATGCTAAAATCGCATATCGAGATTTTAGTGAATAAGTACGTTTTAAGGTCCCCTGTATCCGACTTTAATATATTTACGATGCTTTCTTGTGTGTGTGTGTGTGTGTTTAACTACGGATTCCTTAATCTTACATTAATGGGAAAAATCTAAATATATATTTGAAAATTTATGTTTTTACAAATATTAAAGAACACAAAATTCCCTATTCTATACATTTAATTTTTTCTGAGCAGAACATTTAATATTTCTTATTGTATTTAAAATTATAGGTATATTACATATACCCTTCAAAAAAAAAAAAATCTGTTGTGGCCAGCATAATACCTTTCGTCAATCCTGTGTATTATGTATAAATTCCATACATAAATTTTCTTGCAAAAGATTCTAAATTTCCAGTAAAATTATTTCATAAACAAACTATGCAAATTGCACTTGACACTAACATCTTCTTCTTCTTTATCTTTCCCCATTCGTTAGGGGTCACTATTTTTTATTTTCTTCTTCCACTCATTTCTGTTTTACGTGTCGTTCTCATTCTGTTCCTTTTCTCTCAAAGTCTTCTGCAATACAGTCTTTCCATCTTATCTTTGGTATTCTTCTGTTTCTTCAACCTTCTATTACTAAGCTATTCATTCTTCATCCAATATTCATTTCCCCTCATCTCGCTTGTATCTTTCTAGAAACTTGTAACACTAGAGTTATTTCCTTACCTATCTTTCCGTGTCTTCCCCAACATCTACTTCAACATCCTCATCTCTACCACATTAATTTACTTTTTATTTATATTGACAGCTGTCAATTTGAATTATATGAATATATTAGTAGTTTCCATGTTTAGCATAGCTGGCTGATTTATAAAATTAAATTTCTTTAAAAATCTTTAACTCTATATCTATAGAATATGAAGCATAAAATGCAATAAAATCGTATAGAAAATAATATATTCTTTAAGTTATAATTACATTAAATGTCAATAAATCATATTTAATTGTTAAATCTTTAAATACGAAAAACTATTGAAGTTATGCAATCCGAAACTTTTGTCACACAGACACACATACATACATCAGACATAACTGTAAAAATGGTAAAATCATATTATAGGGACCTTAAAACATGCTTATTCATCATTGAATGTTTTGACCAAAGCCAATATTTTTCTTACCTAAAGGTGACGGAAGGTAAAAACTACCAATCCCATCAATGAATTGGACGAACCTCGATTATTGCTCATACTCATAGAATGAATTTAAAATTATAAAAATGTATAAGAAGAATAGATCTACATAATTCGAATTTTTTATGTGTACAGGAAATGTTAAATACAATATTTGAATAACCTACAATGGAAATAACGAGTGGTATTGTGCTGGCAACAACAGATTTTTTTTAAATTACTGTGCCCCTCCGGCTGAAAAGATACGAGCCGCCACTGGCACTCGTCACTAGGAGACGCTGATAAAGTTTCTATCACTCGTGGATCATTATTTGTTCATTGCTCATTTATTTTTTTTATTTTTTTTGACAGAAAAGTCTGTTTTATCCGTGATCTAATTTATTAACCATAGATCATTAGATGACTCAATAATTAGGAGAAGGTGATTGTTTCTAAAACATCTAGATCTAGAAGATCATCTCATGATCTACTTTACAATCCAAATAAGGCTACAAATTCCTTCCCGTAACTTTTATTATCAACAACCATAAATACATGCTCCATTTTAATTCTTAAAACGATTACATACTCCATTACTGTACATAAACATCTTACAAGAATTGAACAACACTTAATTCCTGAACATCATCAGTCGTTTTCTTGAGTCAATGACAAGTTACAATGTTAATGTTAATGCCGGCGAGCAGACGAGCTGAATTAGGCCTTGCAAGGTCGATCGCTTTTTACACCCGGTCGAGCTATTCCAACACGCATAATTGCATTTAATTACGAAATGCATCTGCAAGTATGGAAGTCATATGGTGCTTGACATATGCCACATAGCAGCACGAACGGCTAAATTTATCGCGAATGGTGTTTTGCGCGGACAAAAATTGCCCGAGAATTGGAGGTGAGTTTTGAAGAATGTGGATTTAAAGACGGCAATTTCTAAATGAAAAAATCTGATGTGGCCAGCACAATACCTTCCGTCAATCCTGTGTATTATGTACAAATTCTATACATAAATTTTCTTGCAAAAGATTCTAAATTTCCAGTAAAATTATTTCATAAACAAACTATGTAAATTGTACTTGACACTAACAACTTCTTCTTTAGCTTTCCCCATTCGTTAGTGGTCGCTATTTTTTATTTTCTTCCTCGACTCATTTCTGTTTTGCGTGTTGTTCTCTTTCAGTTCCTTTTCTCTCAAGTCTTCCGCAACTCAGTCCTTCCATCTTACCTTTGGTCTTCCTCTGTTTCTTCAACCTTCTAATACTAAGCTATTCATTCTTCCAATATATTATTCCTCTGTCATCATGAGATGTTCAAACCAATGTAATCGTCTCTCTAGTATCTTTCTAGAAACTTGTAACACGAGTTACCGTATCTTTCCGTGTCTTCCCCAACAACTACTTCAACATCCTGATCTCTGCCACATTAATTTACTTTTTATTGATACTGACATCTGTCAATCCGCATATACTCACAATTTTCATGGTTAGCATAGCTGGCTGATTTATAAAATTTAATTTCTTTATAATTCTTTAACTCTATATCTACTGAAAATGAAGTATAAAATGCAATCAAATCGTATAGAGAATAATATATTCTTTAAGTTATAATAACATTAAATGTGAATAAATCAAATTTAACTGTTAAATCTTCAAATGAGGCAACTTCCGGTTCACCAATTATAAGAAAAATCTAATCAGTTGTTCTTCAGGATGTAAACTTGAGGAATACGAAAAAAATATAATTTTTGGAATAGTGGTATTGAAGTTATGCGATCCGAAACTTTCGTCACATACCTACACACAGACACACACATACATAGAGACATCATCGTAGAAATGGTGAAATCGTATTATAGGACCCTAAAACATGCTTATTCACTAAAAACTCATCATTGAATTTTTTGACCTTCCCTACCTAAAGGTGACGGGAGGTAAAAATAGTAAACGACATTACTGAATTTGACAGAATGGGCGCATCTAATATCTTAACTCATATTATAATTCAAAGATGACCTTGATCAGACGTCTTCAAAATATTAAACTGTAAATGTAAATAAGTAATTTTCTCTTAAATTATCTTGACTTTAAATAAGTTATAAACCTAAGATTTTCCTCCAATTTTATTTCTTCATCACTTTGCAAAACAAACAAAAATGTTGCTACTTTAAATGTCAATAAATTGAAACCATATCTTCGGCAATTTGATCCCGCTCTTTAATTAAGCTAATTATCAAGTGGTCTGAGGACACAGCCGCCCGCGATATGATTTGTAGGTCGGCAGAAACAAACGACAATCGCCTGCCAACGCCGCCTTGATATACCAACATGTTCAACTTGTCGCAGATACGACGATTTACATATACTTAAGGTTAATTACATATGTACATATTTTGCAATTTTCGTCAACGACGCTTATCAAACGAGGTTAATTTTCAAGAAATTGTTCCTTTGATAAAAATTTTAATTGGAAAGAAATAAATTGGAGACGTTTCCGGTTGATAAGTAAACGAAATTGTGTTTTAATTTTGGCAAATGGTTGAAATATGTTCGATTTAACAGTTAATATGATTATGTTAATTATTTTTACGAGCAATTATGATTATGTAAGCGGTTCGTAATCGTAAATGGTAAAACGGTTTAAATCAAATCTTTTTACTGTGATTTTACAGGTATATGTAATAAAGTAGCAGATTGGCAAAACAAGCAATGGGTAAAAAATATTTTTTCTTCAAACGTCATAAAAGTAGCATCTTTTGTGACTTGATTCACAAGATAGAAGTTTAATTTCTACGCCGCCGGTGTAGAAGTAGCTAATTTCTACTCCGCCGGTGTAGAAATAAAATAAATATCCATGGAAACTATTCTATGGAAACTATACGGAAGCAACGAATAAGGAGGATCTTTAATAAAAGAAACCTGTAATATCGCCCTAAATGTCACTAGAACACACTAAGTAACATAAGCATAAAGTTACTAAATACCATCAATAGCTGTTAAATTTAAATAAATAACCTATGAATTGAAATATAAACAAAGTTTACTTTTGAGGAAATAACATATTAAAGAATAGCAGACTTATAGATTACAATAACATGGACGGTAATAATGAACATAAGAATACTTAGAATTAAAGTGATAAGAAAAGTTTACATTGTTTTGCATTGATTCCTGGACATATCTTTCAGCCACACTGTTAGATTTCCATCCAATTGAACAACTTCAGGGGGCGCACATTATAATATTAAAATTGGCACAGTTTTTATTTAAACGTCAAAACGTGAAAATTTTCACTTTAATGTAAACAAATAAGTATCCATAACTACAGGCTAATTGAAATTGCAAACGTAATTTATGGAAAATGTAACGTCAGTAGTAGATATTTTTCTTTAAAATATCTAGGTTTGAAGAAAAAATATTATCTCATTCGGAGTAAAAGTGTCTTTGTGTGCCTGGGAGAAATGAGTGGGAGAAGAAAATAAAAAATAGCGACCCCTAACGAATGGGAAAAGCCAAAGAAGAAGATGCCAATGTCAAGTGCAATTTACATAGTTTGTTTATGAAATAATTTTACTGGAAATTTAGAATCTTTTGCATGAAAATTTACGTATGGAATTTATACATAAAACACAGGATTGACGGAAGGTATTGTGCTGGCCACAACAGATTTTTTATTCTTGATATAGTCTACCTGTATACAACTCGACAATCGAAAATTCTTGACATACTCAACGTGTTATCCATAGGAATACCACTCGACCTTCGGTCCTGTAGTGTTTCCATGAAACACATTTCGTATAATCGAGAATTTTTAATCGTCTTGTAGTATAATATATAATTAAATTCTAAATTTGAGATATTTAATTTTTTTATAAAGTTATTTTGAGTGTCCTGTTTTTCAGTGTCACTCTGTATAACAAAAAATGGATTTTTTAGCTGTCAAATCAATACTATTGGATACAATTTTTAACCAGTCGTTAAAAATTATCCACTGAGTTACAAACTAGGCCCGATTATATCTCAATTCTCACTATTATTTTTATAGCACATTTGCTTCATTACAAAATTTAACGACTGTTGTCATTCATCATTTCCTTTCTATCTCCATTACACATAGAAAAACTAAGCAATAATTCACAGTAGTTAGGCTAACGATAACGCACAGATAGGCTCTATGGGAGTGATGAGAAAAATTCACGTCTAACTAGTATGATATATGCGAATACCGCCAGAGGGCTACTGTTGAATTTCCTGCCTTTGTTACCTTACCTACCTCTCTTATCTCATGTCAATTCCAAATTAATTGGTTCGTTTGTTAGAAAGTGGAGTATGATATTAATTACGAACAATGTGTCAGTCGTTTATATAATTGTTACTTTAATGGAATGCAGGTAATGACAATTTGGTTTGAAATGAAATGAAAAAGTTAAGGAATTCGAAATGCTAGTATTTTTTTATAACTTTATCAATTATAATTATAGCAACCTACGTACAATTTGTTCTAAAAAAATAAGTACTCGTGTGATTCCATGAGCAGGAGCCTATTATCATAGTATCAATAAAAACAATAGTTATATTCTTTACCGGCTAAGCGGACTTCCTGGTTTACAGGTGTGAATTAACAAATAACAAAAATATGCGTTCTGTGAATAGTTGACATACAAATTTGGACAAAATAATAGTGATAACAAATCTGATATGACCAAGTCAGTACCTCCCGCCATTTACCTATGTATATAATTTTTATATTACTTTATAAATTTATTCATACATTATATAGAAAAAGTATTAAAGCAAACTTGTAGAAAATGGAATAATCTTTAATTTTTATAATAACAAATCGAGAAAAAATTACTTTTAAAGGTATTTTTTGAAGAAAAACTATCTTAAGCTTCAAGTAAACTGTCATTTCCAGTTATCCGATTGCCACCAAATCTAATCAGTTCTTTCCATATTAGAATAAGGTAGAAATACATGGTTTCAGAACTTTCTGATAGTATTTGAGTAAAGAGGATCCACATACACACATTCATACATACATATATACATACAGACATCACCGTGAAAATGTTAAAAATGGATTCTAGGGTCCGTAAAACGTGGTCATTTACCAAAATCTCGATATGCGATTTTTAGCACGATCCCTATACCTCCCTTACCAAGGGTAGCGGGAGGTAAAAAATATGAGCATTGCCATTCGAAAAAATATAAAAATTATGATGAGCACAATAACTTCCGTCAATCCTGTGTATTATGTATAAATTCCATTCATAAATTTTCTTGCAAAAGATTCTCAATTCCCAGTAAAATTATTTCATAAACAAATTATGCAAATTGCACTTGACACTGATATCTTCTTCTTCATCTTTAGCTTTTCCCATTCGTTAGGGGCTGCTATTTTTTATTTTCTTCTTCCACTCATTTCTGTTTTGCGTGTCGTTCTCGTTCAGTTCCTTTTCTCTTAAGTCTTCCGCAATACAGTCCTTCCATCTTATCTTTGGTCTTCCTCTGTTTCTTCAACCTTCTATTACTAAGCTATTCATTCTTCCAATATATTCTTCATGTTCAAACCAATGTAATCGTCTGTCTTGTATCTTTCTAGAAACTTGTAATATTAGAATAATTATTCCCTTACCGTATTTTTCCGTATCTTCCTTAACATCTACTTTAACATTCTCATATCTGCCACATTCATTTACTGTTTATTGATACTGACATCTGTCAATTTGAAATATCTGAATATATTAACAATTTTCATGGTTAGCAGAGCTGGTTGATTTATGAAATTTAATATCGTTATAATTCTTTAACTCTATATCTATTGAATATGAAGTATAAAATGCAATCAACTCGTATAGAGAATAATATATTCTTTAAGTTATAATAACGTTAAATGTCAATAAATCAAATTTAACTGTTAAAATCTTCAAATGAGGGTACTTCCGGTTCACCAATTATAACCAAAATCTAATCACTTGTTCTTTTGGCTGTAAACTTGAGGAATACGAAAAAAGTATAATTTTTGGAATTGTGGTATTGAAGTTATGGGATCCGGAACTTTCGTCACACACTCATAACATAAGCAAAACACCACTGAAATGGTCCCCTAATGGAGCAATTTTTGTCTACTTTAACTGACTTCGTTTCTTTTATAGTTTTCGAGATCTTCATGTTGGATAATCCTAGATTCTTTGTATATTATGTAAATAATTTTAAGTATAGGTACTTCAAGAAAAAAATAGAAAATGTATTTATAGCGAACCTAGACCGTATAGATTTTGTATCAAATGGATATAACGCTATTTATTGGTTAATATTTATAGAATATAGAATCCGGATTTTTTTTTATAGCCACATGGCTAATTGCCATTGTTAATAATGCAATCATATGTCACCTATAAATCAAAACGCATTTCTATACATAATAATTAAAATATCTGTAATAATTATACATCTGCACTATTTTTAAATATTATGTAATTTTTAAAATGTAACAACCATATAACCTAATAATTAAATACTAATAATTTACCACAAAGTAATAACAAATAAATCAATAATAATGAACAGTTGTAGATCAATAATCATGCAATCAAACTTAGAATTAAATTTGTAAAAATGCACGTCTTGCTATCTGTATATCTAATTGTAAATTATACTTTCGTACGTAGAGGTTGAATATAGATCATAAATGATATTCGTTATTAATCTGTTTATAACTTAACGTATTAATTATCTATTATGATATTTTTTTATAAAGGTTACTGTATTATAGTACCTATATGTCATCATAATTTATTCAACCGGCAGAATAACACAGTGTGTATATGAGTGTCGTGAGTTCGAATCCAATTCAGGTCAAATTTTTCACGGCCTGGCTTGGGTCGATATCCACTCCCGTCACCATTCCAAGTTGGGATAGAATTAATTTGTTAACTACAAAGCTATCGGGCACCAGCTAGTGATTGTAACAAGGGCTTACACTAGGTGGGCAACATACATGGCATCTAAGCAATGAACGTCGCGGTAAATGTAAAGAAATATAATATACAGTAAAATTTTTGAAAGATGTCCGATCAAGGTCGTCTACGAATTGTATGAATTTAGATTTTTGCTCCGCCCATTATGACAAATTCAGTAGTGTCGTTTGCTTAATTTTTATGAGGGTACGTAAGATACTACTGTTATTTTATTATTATAAAAATATATATTACAGTAAAAGCATTCAAAATTCAAAAATAAGTCAATTGGTAAGTTTATTAGCAAATGTAAAACCAAATATGTTAAAAATAAGATGACACAATGTCAGTGTCAGTAACTCTGACAGAAAATAACGTTATTCGTACGGTTATGAATTAAGGTAATGAATCTGAATTAATAAATAAACTTACGTTACAGCGCAAGTATTATCAATAACGAGCATCGTTTTAAAGTGGAATGTCGTAACTTAGTCGAAACAATATGAATTTTTGAAAGACAAGCGTGTTATATCAATCCTTATCGCACACTCTTATTGCCTTTACAAAAGAAAGAGATGAATATATGCCTATTTGTTAATTCGTTCGTCATACATATGCCCTTGATTGGACATCTTTAAAAATTTTACTGTATATACACAGAATGGTGACCGGCACAGCCAAATTAACTTGTAAAATCAGACTTTCCTAATTTCCTGCTTCTCTAATTGTTTTAGATAAAAAAATCTGATGTGACCAGCACATAACCTCTCGCCGTATATTTTACCTGGCTGTATGCATAAAGCAAAGAATATTTTTATAAATACAAATAATATATTCATATAAATCTATGACGTATAAACTTCTTTATTATTCAATAATAGCATGTCTCAACATGAAGATATTTTACCATAAATTATGTTACAATAAATTACAAAGTAGAGTTTACCATATATAAATATTAGGCTGGTAACAGCAATTTTCAATTCGAACAACTTTGTTTACTTTCTCTTCATATTCTTCTAGTAAAAACATTAATTTTGGGCGGTCTAAAATGTATATATCTGGATTGTGCATCTATTCTTATATATCTTCTTTTACATTTTATTTTTTCATACTTGTTATATCTAAATAACCTTAATTCCCTTTAATAAAGTGACGGATAGATTGCACTCCGATTATTCTTATATCGATGTGTAATTTTGTCAATATTTACAACTTACTTGAGAAGAATTTGATAGTTTTTTCGCAATTCAAAGTTACTCTAGTCTACAGTACTGGTGTACATTGTCCCATAATGTTTGAAACAAATTTAAGTCCTTCAACCCAGACTTGTCATCTCCATAATAGTCACAGATCAAGAATTAAGGGATTCTCCAAATACATTCTTCTTTCATTACTCATTATTTCTGACACTGGCATTTATCTGTCAGTTACAAATAATTTAAATTTGCAACTATTTTTCATGGCATCCTTTCGGTTGTAAAATTAATTACAACATTATTTTATATATTATATTCCTTTTATCTCTAAATCTATAAAATATGTATAAACATATTTAAATGTATCAGAAAGAGAATTTATTTTTCTTTAATATTATCAAGAAAAATTTTCAAAAAATAATATTTAGAAGATTTTTTTTCAAGAATCTTCTACTTCCGGTTGTCCAATTGTTACCAAAACCTTTTCAGATCTTCCCATGAATGTCCGATTGGGAAATACGTTGTTAAACAAATTTTAAGTCTTATAGTTTTTGAGTAACCGTCCTTCCAACATCCCACACACACACATCCACACACACACACACACACACACACACACACACAGACATCATCGTAAAAATGTTAAAATCGGATTGTAGGGACCTTAAAACGTGCTTATTCAATAAAATCTGGATATGCGATTTTTAGCATGAATCCAATACCTCTCTTAGCGAGAGGTAAAAAGCTTCAAATAAAATTTGTAGGGCATAAAATTCTGAATCTGAAACAATTAATTTTGTGTGCAGAAATTAAATGACCTTAAAAATAGCTATAGTCATGGAATTCAGACAAAAAATTAACAAATGTTAACGATTTAGCTGTCAAGTGAACAAATATCAATTTAAATTAACATATAATTGTTAACTGGAGCAGAAATTAGAAATAATACATAATAAAAATAAATTACTCTAACATGACAGATAAACCGTTAGACATTTGTTATTTGTTTTAACTCAATTCCATGGCTATTGCTATTTTTGAGGTGATTTTCAACATTTTCATACCTAATTTCTGCCGTTACAAGATATACAAAATAAATTTTGTTAATTTTATGCTGTATCAGAAGTTTTTTCCTAAAGTAATTAGGGAAGTAGGAAATTAGGAAAGTCAGATTTTACTTGTTAAAGTTGTATGTTCGGCTGTGTACAATATGTACAAAAAATGAATAAGGGGCTAATTTATCAGTAATAACATGAATTTTCGGTTTGTTATTACTGATTAAAGGAAACAACCCTGTGTGTGTGTGTGTGTGTTTGTTTGTTTTGTGTGTGTGTGTGTGTGTGTGTGTGTGTGTGTGTGTGTGTGTGTGAGTGGCAGGCCACCTTATAACATCCCTAGGGGTTAAAAATTCCGATACAATTAATACATTACGATAGGTAAACAGATAATGGCTACTTACTTCAACAGGAACTTTGACTGAAGATTGTAAAAGCGACAAAAGCGTCAACAAAGTGCATGACATTACAACTGAAGGTGTCCGAAATTGCTAAGGAATTGGGTATCTCAGATGAGCGAACATAATACCATATCCTAACGGAAGAATTAGATAGGATAAAGCTTTCTGCGAGATGGGTGCCACGTTTGGTGACGGATTTCATCTTTCGGTTTGTAACCACAGATGAGACCTGGATTCATTATTATTCCCCGCAGCCAAAACAAAAAAAAACAATGGAAACAGTGAATTCTCCTCCACAAAAAGGCAAAATCAGTTTTATCCGTTGGAATAGTTATGGCAATGCTAAAGAGATATTGTTGATTATATTACAAGAGGTCAAACAAAATTTTATTCTAATATTTTCTTTTAACTACACTGGTTCAAGAAATTCGCAAAAAGAAAATAATTTTTATCATAACAACGCACACCACCATACTAGTGCTGTATCCGTAGCATTCTATACAATATAGAAAATCGATCTTTGATATTTAAATGCTTTTGATAATTCTGAAAAATATATATAAACAATGTATTATTATAATTTAAACATTGTAAATAGATATTGTGAATAATTTCGAATAGGATAAACTATTAATTTATAGTAACGAATCAAATAAATTCTAGTTCCAATGACATCATTAAGGATTTCTTTAAGTGTGAGTAATTAGAATATTCCTAATTAGTCATTTAAATACGTGCAGATGTGATTTTCGCATTAATTCTTGTAGTTAATTGTTACTCTTATAAATGGGAAATTTTATTGACTTGATACAATAAATTAAGTATAATAGAGTATCCTGGATACAACATTAATATTTACATATTCTCATATGTGTTACATATGTAATGTATTTGTTTAACAATGAATATGCATAATGAGACAAAATGATAGAAGTAAAAAAGAATGTCACGAGGACTATTAGCTGATAAAATTGTACACCACAATATTTATTTTTATGTTATACTGGTTTCTAAAGCAACGTTTTTTTAATAATTTATTAAAAAATGTGATACATGAAAGTCCTAGAACTTTAAAATGATATTTTAAAGTTCTAGGACTTTAAAATTTTTACCGTCATACTAAATCCTTGATTTATGCGACATCAAATTGTTCTTCATCTCAGCAGCTTCATCCCAAATATCTCGAGAAATGCATTTTTTCATTAACCAGAAAAATTCAATTTCAATCTGTCAAAATTTTGCTAAAATTTTAGAACAATTGCAATTTAGCGTACTTATACAAAACAAAATTTTGAAATTTCTTTTGAAAATTGCGAAGAAATTAGAAATAATAATGAATTAAGTCTGAACAATTTTGTAGTTCACATTTTTTGTCGTAAAATTAACAGGAGAGCAGGAAATTGCATAAAACTAAAATCCAATGTTAAATCCCCCAAACCGCCACCATTCAGTATACTGTACAACTAATGAAGTCAGTTTATATTCTAATAAAGCTTTATCAATTTAAGTCATTACAACTTACGGAAATAATCAAAAGAACATACATCATTATATTTTGAAAGGTGTACCAACTTGACTGTGTATGGTTCCTTATTGTATACTTAATCCATATCCATCAAAAACTGCAGCTGCAACTAATCTAATCAATCATGCTTATTTCTTATAATCAAAATCCGCAAAAGAAAAGAACATGTCTTAGAAAAAGCTTGAAATCAGGTTGAGGCTAACCACACCTTATAGCTACCGCTTGTTACGCTCCAAGACTACTAGATCCAGGAACTAGGATCCACAGTGGTAAACAGATCAAGGACGAGTCCGATCGATCGATCAATAAGTTGGAGGTGGCATAATTAGGATATATTGAGAAATAATTTTAGCAGTTGTGTGAGAATATTTTACTATGTAATTAAGTCCTGTAACCAGTAATTTATTTACCTATACATTTTATATAGCATAATGATTTTTGTTTGCTATCGTTATTTTCCGGGCAATTTATAAATAGAAAACTCGAAATAAATTACAAATATTTTTTAACCGTATAAATATGGATCATAAAACCTAACATCCCTAACTTTTCACGGACGACAAGAACTACATTAACCGTGGTTTAACTGGGAGTGAAGGAGGCGTTGGAATTTAATGTTGCACAAAAATTAGTTTAGTTGGACTCTATAACCCTAGTAAATATTTTATTACTATATTTGAATACATGATAGATCGCTAGATAAATGTCTTTTAAGACACAGGAAAGACATCTATTCTCCTAATATTGAACCTATATCTTTCTACTCTATATGTATTTTTCCCAGTGTAAATCGAACTTTGCCCAGAGGACCCGTTGTGCGTAGGACTTGTGACAATTTTTATTCATGCCCAAAATTTCCGGCCCAACTCGAAATCAACCCGTACACTTGGAGTAGGTCGGGCCAAAGTTGAAGATTTTGAAATGAGGTGAAATATTTAATTTTTATCAGGGCATCGAACCCGCCAAAAATGGATTCGGTACAGGTTCGGGTTAATTCGTTTTTTGAAAAAATGGGTTCGCGTGCTGTTGTGGTTCAAGCATTAATAAAAATTTAATGTTAGTTTTGATAATAAAAATAATTTTAAATGTCAATGTTGATAGGTTGACTTAATTATATATTTGAAATTATTATATTATAAATTATAATTGTTTAATGTCGTGAACAATTCGATTGTAATTGATATCTATTTCAAATTTTAAACGCGTGTACCTATCAATATGTAATCAGAATCCACAATTTTTTATTTTGTAAAAAAAAACAAATTATTAGTAGTAAAGTAAAAGTAAAAAATAATGAACAAAATAAAATCTGCATAACAATGAAAAGTGCTGACCGTGTTTAATTCGCTGATCAAATTTGATAACTTGGCTATTTAAAAATTAAAACTGTTACAAATATGATATGCAATAAAAACGAGTAGCAATCGAAAGTAAAAAAAAATATAATTATAGACCAGTGAATAGATTTATAAGTTATAAAAACTGACGTGACACAAATTGTGGAAACTTTTTTGATAATAATTTTTGACAGATCCGGTTTGATACAATAACTGTTCTATTTTTACGCGCCTTACTAAACCATATTTGAAAAAAAAATATCAATTTCTAAATAATAAAACCATTGATAATTTTACTTACGTATTTATAATCCTGAAGCAATCTTTCTTCGTCAGAATAATTTATCTGTAAAAAATAACATATTCAGATTTTTTTCAACGAGTTACATGTAGTAAGACACAGCTAGGCGCATTAATACAGAATTATGGAAAAGATCTGGATCTCCAAAATTATCCTCAACTGGTACGAAGCACTTAATACTTAAATAACTATAATAAACTCCTTCTGTGTTATGCTGCAAATTTTCCAATCCACTCTTCCCGGTGTTGTAATCATTATTCTCTATACTCACAGTGTTAATTAAAAACTTGGCCATAGGCGTTTAACATGGGAAATCAGTTTTTCCTTGCGAAAAAGTTCCCAAATTATTTTAAACAAAGATACTTCAAATAACATGGGAAATCAGTTTTTCCTTGCGCAAAAGTTCCCAAATTATTTTAAACAAAGATACTTCAAATAAATGTTGTAGAGAATTAAATTCTGCACCCTAGTTAGTAATAAGATTTTATTTATGACATTTAATAACAGAGAAAATCAATTTAGAGATGTATGAATGCGATTATGAGTGTGGCCGTGGCGAAAGAAGTCTGCTTAGATAGGAATGTGTGGCGAAGGATGATTGTTTCCTAACTATTATTGTGATCCGGATGCGGTATTTCGCTACCGAAAATCGGTCACTTTAATATGTTTAAGAGTAAGGATTTTATGTATGTGTATGTATGTATAAATTTTAAAGAATATGTTATTCGCTATACGATGTGATTGTATTTTATATTTCATATTCAACAGATAGTTAAAGAATTATAAATATATTAAATTTCATACATCAGCCAACTACGTTAACCATGGAAACTGCTGATATATTTAGATAATTCAAATTGACAGATGTCAATATCACTGAAAAAATTAATGAATGTGGCAGAGATGTTGGAGAAGACAAGGAAAGATACGGCAAGGAATTAAAGAATAAAGGAAATAACTCGAGTGTTAGAAGTTTCTAGAAAAATACAAGAGAGATGATTACATTGGTTTGAACATGTCATGGGGAAAGATGAAGAATATATTGGAATAAGAATGAATAGCTTAGTAATAGAAGGTTGAAGAAACATAGGAACACTAAAGATAAAGATGGAAGGACTGTATTGCGGAAGACTTGAGAGAAAAGGAATTGAATGAGAACGACACGCAAAACATAAATGAATGGAAGAAAAATTAAAAAAAACAACAGAGACCCTTAACGAATGAGAAAAGCTAAAGAAGAAGAAGATGTCAGTGTCAAGTGCAATTTGCATAGTTTGTTTATGAAATAATTTTACTGGAAATTTAGAATCTTTTGCAATAAAATTTATGTAATTTGTACATAATACACAGGATTGACGGAAGGTAATATATAATTGGAAATAACATACACGGATCTATATTATAAATAATATCTGTTATGCATGGTACACCTACAAATTTATTTTCTTCTTCGGGAAAACATTATATGATGTCACAAAATAATCCAGTTTAAAATTATAAATAGTTTTCCGAAAACGAATTCCACGACATGTCCGTAACAACTTCGGGGAACTTTAGCAATTAATTTACACATTGTCATATCTCATTCGATGAGTGACGGATTAAGGTTCCGTTTGCTGATGACAGTTCGAATTTTTTTACTGATTTAGATGACGATGACTACAGACCGTATCATAATCAAGGTTCTGATCACAAGCGATAAATAATGTTTTTCTAAAGATTCGAATAAAAAAAAGTGAAAAAAGTTTACTGTTATACTACGCTAAAATAAATAGGCTACTATTGTTATTGGTGTTTATATCCGTTTGTATTTTTTTACATATTTAAATTGATTAATTATTTGTGTCAACAATGTTTAAATATGTCATACATGTGTATAATAATAAATGTATTCGTAAATAACATTAATACTAGTCAGTGGCGTAACTAAGAGCTTGGGGGCATGTTTTAGGATTCATAAAATATGATTTCACCATTTGTACGATGATATCTGCATGTGTGTGTGTGTGTGTGTGTGTGTGTGTGTGTGTGTGTGTACATGTGAGTGTGTGTGTGTATGTGACGATCGTTTCGGATCGCATAACTCCAATTTCACAATTCCAAAAATTATAATTTTTTAGATCCATATGCAGAAATGATTAAATTTTGGTATGTAAGTATGTGTGTGGGTGCGCGTGCAAGTGCGTGTGTGTGTTTGTGTGTGAATTTGTGTGCGTGTGCATGCGTGCGTTTGTGTGTGTATGTGACGAAAGTTTCGGATCGCATAACTTTAATACCATGATTCCAAAAATTATAATTTTTTCGTATTCCTCAAGTTTACATCTAGAGAAGAGGTGATTAGATTATGGTTATAACTGGTCAACCGGAAGTACCATCATTTGATAATTTTAACAGTTTTTCTTGAAAAACGCAGATAAAATACTTGGGAGTAATTATAGATAGAAAATTAAAGTTTAAATCTCAGACTGATTACCTGTGTAAGAAAATCTCTAAAAAAATTGGTGTATTATGTAGAGTGAGTCAATATTTATCAAGAAATACAAAATTGTTAATCTATAATGCAATAATCTTACCACACTTTATGTATGCATCATCCATTTTGTACATGGCTAATAAAGCTGATATAAATAGATTGCAGAAAATGCAAAACAGAGCCATGCGAGTGATATTAAAGTGCAATAGATATAGAAGTATTAAGTCAATGTTGGAGGAACTAAAATGGATAAATGTAGAACAATTAATTAAAATGCAAATGTTTATGTTAATACAAAAAATAAAATTTGGGCAAGTACCAACGTACTTAAGAAACATTTTAATTCCTTTCAACACGATACATTGTTATGAAACGAGGTTTAATAAGAATTTCATATTGTCACGAGTACAAAAGTCTTCAACACAAAAATCCTTGTTTCATAGTGGTATAGCTGAATACAATAAGTTACCAGAAGATATAAAAAATTTAACGAATTTAAAAGCATTTAAGAAAAGTGTAAAAATATTCTTGAAATCTGCAGAAATATAGTGTATTTGTTCTTTTTCCTTTTTAAACGGTAACTTATTTTTTGATCTACTTTCTATGTAAAGTTTGTTTTCAGTATTATTACAAGTTACCTGATTTTTTAATTATTATTATTTCTTTTTTCTTTATCTTTATTATTATATTATGTCATATTATTATTAGTTATTCCATTATTATCAACATTACCATATTATATTTTGTTATATATTTTATTTCATTTTGTATTGTATATAGCGTTTAGCTAAATAAATGAGACATTATTATTATAAATATCATTTATTGACATTTAGCGTTTTTATAACTTAAAGAATATTCTGTATACGATTTCATGCATTTTATACTTCATATTCAATAGATATATGGCCGATAGTATAAAGGTCGATTAAATATGTGTTAAACAACAGTTAAGCAAACGGAGTTTATTTAGTGAACTTAGGTTAATTATAAATGGGTGGTATAACATTAAAATGAACTGAAGTCAATTGAACGTAGTTTATCCCTTACTCAGTCGGTAATATTTCATGCAGCTCACTTCTCGTCATTCTATCTGTCAATTTAATTTTTTGAAGTTATGTTCGCGCGCGGGTCTAAGTATTTGAAAAACACCTACATAATACTTTTTCTATGTAAAAATATAAAATGAACAAAAAAAAGTGTTCTAAGAATTTCGATGAAGAAGAAAGACTGCCATTAATAGAAATGCAAGAATATATAAATATTATTGAAAATAGAAAAAAAAACTGACTCGGCAACAAATAATTTGTATTACTGTAATGTGTAATGTGTAAAAACTCTAAAACTGTTCGTTTTTCAAAACGGAACCGCAATTTAAATTCAACATCATTATATATTTCGAAAGGATTTCTCCTTTCCCGAAATAATCGGAGGCGTTTATTCATTATATGTTCGTCGTCACTATCAGAACTTGAATCGTACATCAACATTTTTACTCTAGAATATAAAAAGCATATAATTTAAATGAATTATAAAATATATGCTAATGCACTTAATTTACCAAAATATTAATTAAGCATATCAATAAACTTTCTTAAAATATTATTAACAACGTTGACAGTTATAATTATGAATGTTATTCAGCGTTATTCAGAATATAAAAACGTCAGTTATTATTTAAACTCAATTTGAACGGATGAAATCGGCCGCTCAAGTTAAACGTAGTTTAAACTAAAGTCAAAAGCTAATTTTGTTTTATACTATAGAAATTTTACTTGAACCTAGTTCAATATCAGTTAAACTGAGTTCAATAATTGAACTATGTTTATACTATCGGGCATTAGAGTTAAAGAATTATAAAGATATTAAATTTCATAAATTAGCCATCTATGTCAGATAATTCAAATTGACAGATGTAAATCTCATAGCCTTCTCATAGCTCAAACATCTCCATATGGGACTACTTGAGAAATTAAAATGTGTAATTAACAGATAAATGTCACTAATGTCAGTGTCAAAAATTCAGAGATAGTACTGAAGGCTTTTTCTGGGAACGATATTTAATATTTCTTATTGTATTATTAATTATATATTTAAAATTTCAGGTATATTACATGAACCCTAAGAAATAACGCCTATCTCGTTAATGAATACGTAAATATAAAGATTAGGTGTAATTAGATTTTTTTGTGTGTACAAGAAATGTTAAATACAATACTTATATATACCACAATGGAAAGGGCGAGAGATATACTGTAACTTGATTTCTCGATTACAAAATGAATCAGTATTATGCTTCAAAAGTTAATATTTCATTGTAATTTGCATTTATTGTTTTTAAAAGTCCATAAATTTTATTAATGCGTGCATGAATATGTCATAATGTTCTTGAAATTATTTTTGCCATATATAACAATGTCCACTTCACTTATAACAATATACTTCACACATTTTTGCTGATTACATAGTAGGTTAAATGCATATAAGTAATGTAATGTACACATACAATAGTACAAAGTGACAATACAATAATATGTCATTGAATTATACATTAAATGCAATCAGATGTATCAGATGCATGCACTACAGCTGTGCGATATGCGGTTTCTGTGTTCTCATTCTATACTACACGAATGAATTAGTGCCTTGTTGATTGTAGTTGTAGATCACTAATAGATTTACACAGGACTGTATCTACAATTATTTCCTTTAATGGAAGTCGTCAATTTTTGAAGAAAACTTATTGGTCGATTCTGTCCACATCTGTAAGTATTACAGATCTGTAAATCTGTAAAAACGTGACAAAAACACATCTATTCTTTTCTTGGGTATTTCTTGACTGTTGGTATGTAAAAGGTTACTGGTAAATAATTTGAGTTGCAGGAACAATTCAGTAAAACATTAGTTTTACTGAATTGTTCCTGATGTATACACGCTTTTATTTTATTACCTTGACACTTTTGACGACATATTCATCCTTTTTTTACATTTAATTTTCGTTTGTAATGAATTGTATACCAATTACACATTAACTATCCCTGAGGATGGTTCACTTGTACCCGAAACGTAGCAATGTTAAATAGATCACAATAAACATTTTTCACCAGACTGCAACTCCAATTATTTACCAGTAGCCTTTTACATCTATTCTTGCTGATTAATATAAAACTATACATAAGAGTGTCAGCTTTGGTTGCGATTTTATTCATTATTTACAGATTTACAAATCTGTATGACTTACAGATGTGAACAGAATAGACCCATTAGCTTATAAGAAATCAAAATAAAAATTAAATGTACAATAACTTTTAGGGCCAGTTTTACAACATCTGGTTAAAATTTTAACTGTCGGTTAAATAAACAAAATTAAAACGAAATTAATTGTCAAATGACAAACTGATCATTGTCGTCATTAAAGATTTCAATCTACCTACATAAAATTAAAAATCTGTTGTGGCTAGTATAATATCTCTCGCCATTTCCGTTTTTGGTTACATAAGTTTAGGGCGCGAGCAATCATGTGACATTATTGGCCTTGACAAGCAGATATGAGGGCCCGTTTCAGAATGATAATTAGTAATTATGTACATAGATGTCAAATGTCAGGATTTTTCATTAAAAATTTGAAGATTTTCTAAATTCACGTTGTTAATTTGTAACCAGGAGTGTGGAATTTGCTTGTCGAGGAAAATAAACCACATGGAATTGGAATATCATTAAATTTAGAATGAAAAATTATGATATTTGACATCTATGTACATAATTACTAGATATCAATCTGTCACGGTCCCCCATATCTGCTGGTGAAGGTCAACAACGTCACACACTAAAGATTCTACTTATATTTATTCTTTATATTTAGATTTTATTATTTTAAGTTTATTCTATGAAGAAATTTTGTCCTACTCTTCTAATTTTTCGAAATGTTTCCAATTCATTGTAGGGATTAACAGTATTTTTGAAGGGTATATGTAATATACCTATAATTTTAAATATTTATATTAATACAATAAGAAATAATATGCTGTATGTACATCCCAGAAAAAATCTTCAGTAATGCCTCTGGATTTTTGACACTGACATTTATATGTGTGTTACAAACATTTGGTTTCCATGACATTATTTGTGCTGTGAGATTTATAACAATAGATTATTATATACCTTATATTTCTTTATCTCTAAATCTATAAAAGATCCAATAGAATATTTATATGTATCAGATAAAAACTTACTCTTCTTTAATACTAACAAGAATAAAAAAAATCAAAAAATATTTAGAAGATTTTTTCAAGAATCTGCTACTTCCGGTTGTCCAATTATTACCAAAACCTTTTCAGCTCGTCCCAGTAATATCCGATTGGGAAATACGTAGTTAAACAGATATTAAGTATTATAGTTTTTGAGAAATCGTCCTTCCAACCGACTCACATACATACACACACATACACACACAAATAAATGCAAAATGTCAGTGTCAAAAATCACCAGTTTTACTAACATTACTGGAAGATTTTTCTGGGAGGTAGGAATACATTAATAGTTATTTAACTATCAAGTGTGTTAATGAGGGCGATTAATGATCGAGACATTTTAACGCGTGAGCGTAGCGAACGCGTTAATTGTTCAGACACGTGTTAGTTACAATATTTTTTCGTTGACCGTATCTTACTTAAATGGAAAATCTAATTTTATTCCATGACAATTTTTTTTAGGTTAGTAATGGTTGACCGAACGTCAAATTTTACGTCAGAAAATCAATAAGTTTTGTCATCAATTGTTTTCAGTGGGTGCGTTCAGTGTACTTAATGCTAGACAACACAAGCGGTTTTTTTTATGTTATTTGAGGAATTTTATTCTTTCAAATTCATTTTAAAGGTATGCTACGTGAATATACCTAGCTAGTAAGTGTCAAAAGCATGACTTTTAATTCTGTCTACCTTTTTGCTACAACTTAGCGTTAGCAATACATGCTGTGTTCCATGTGGTGAACGCGCCCAATAAATCGTTTATTAATAAAAAATCATGCATTAATAGGGGTCATTAATGAATGATTTTCTATACATTAAGATAGCCTATTAATAAACGGTCGACGGAAAATATATTTTATTGTATTATGTATTTAAAATTATAGGTATTAATATTACCCTTAAGAAATACCGCTAATACTGTCAATGAATTTGAAGAATTTTTAACATATTAGAAGAGTAGGACAAAATTCCTAAAAGAAAGAAAAAGGGATACAATATCAATTATTTTTGTGTATAAGAAATGTTAAATTCGTTACTTATAGGGCACGAGCAGTCAGGAGACTTTGTTGGCCTTGGCAAAATTTTATTACTGTTCTGTCCTTTGCAGTGACAGATATCGTGCGCATATGTTCAATGGTGTTTTTCATTTCATTAGATACAAATGTGATTTATCAAAATTACACAATGCATGCAAGCTGTACAAAAAACACAATTGCAATTGTACCTGAGACACTTTATATCTTGCACGTGCTCTTTGCACTACAATGAAACTTTATTTGAATTAAATTTTATACTTAGATTGATAAGGATGAAAATAGTATTTAAACGTTCCAATGTTGCAACTAAATCCTTTTCTGTGGTGAATGTATTCGTACCCTCTGAAATAAATATATTAACAGCAATAAAAAATAAAATTTGAGGTTACTATAGCTAAGACTATATTTGGGTATTTATACCTTCCGTCACCTTTAAGTAAGGAAGGTATTGTTTTTGGTCAAAAAAATCAATGATGAGTTTTTAGTGCATAAGTATGTTTTAGTGTCCATATAATACAATTTTACCATTTTTACGATGATGTCTGCATGTACAGTAAAATTTTTGAAAGATGTCCGATCAAGGTTATCTGTATCACGAGCGAATTAACAAATAGGCATACATTTATCTCTTTCTTTTGCAAAGGCTATAAGAGTGTGCGATAAGGATGGATATAACACGCTTGTCTTTCAAAAATTCATATTGTTTCGACTAAGTTAAGACAATCCACTTTAAAAAGATGCTCGTTGTTGATACTAATTTCGCTGTAACGTAAGTTTATTTATTGTTTCAAATACATTACCTTGATTCATAGCCGTACGTATAACGTTATGTTCTTCACAGTCACTGACACTGACATTGTGTCATTATCTTATTTTTAACATATTTGGTTTTACATGTGCTTAAAAACATGCCAGTTGACTTGTTTTTGAATTTTGAATGCTTTTACTGTAATATATATTTTTATAATAATAAAATAACAGTCGTATCTTATGTACCCTCATAAAAACTAAGCAAACGACACTACTGAATTTGTCAGAATGGGCGGAGCAAAAATCTGAATTCATAAAATTCGTAGACGACCTTGATCGGACATCTTTCAAAAATTTTACTGTATGTATGTGTGTCTGTGTGTGTTGTGACGAAAGTTTCGCATCGCATAACTTTAATACCACAATTCCAAAAATTATTTTTTTTCGTATTTCTCAAATTTTCATCCAGAAGAACAACTGATTAGATTTTGGTTATAATTGGTGAACCGGAAGTAGCCTCATTTGAAGATTTAACAGTTAAATTTGATTTATTGACATTTAACGTTATCATAACTTAAAGAATATATTATTCTCTATACGATTTGATTGCATTTTATACTTCATATTCAACAGCTATAGAGTTAATGAATTTTAAAGAAATTAAATTTTATAAATCAGCCAGCTATGCTAAACATGGAAACTACTAATATATTCATATAATTCAAATTGACAGATGTCAGTATAAATAAAAAGTAAATTAATGTCGTAGAGATGAGGATGTTGATGTAGATGTTGGGGAAGACACGGAAAGATAGGTAAGGAAATAACTCTACAAGTTTCTAGAAAGATACAAGCGAGATGATTACATTGGTTTGAAAATGTCATGGGGAGAAATGAATATTGGATGAAGAATGAATGAAGGACTGTATTGCGGAAGACTTGAGAGAAAAATAACTGAATGAGAACGACATGTAAAACAGAAATGAGTGGAAGTAGAAAATAAAAATAGCGACCCCTAACGAATGGGGAAGGCTAAAGAAGAAGAAGATGTTAGTGTCAAGTACATTTTGCATAGTTTGTTTATGAAATTATTTTACTGGAAATTCAGAATCTTAAGAAAATTTATGTATGGAATTTATACATAAAACACAGGATTGACGGAAGGTATTGTGATGGCCACAACAGATTTTTTATCTTTCTATTGATATCACAAACATTGTTGTTAGTTGAAACGGCGAGCAGCAATTTGCGAAAAACGATTTTTCCGTGTTAACGTGCTATATGTTCGGGTTTCAAGTATTCACCCGATATGCCTGTTCTTTGCATTTCACAATGAATAATTATAATACAATTTTGCAGGTATAAATAAAATTATTACTGAGAGAATATAATTCCTTAGTCACGTGACATGTTTTCCGCCAATCAACATTCAGAATTTCCCTAGCTATGCGTTTATCACAGCGATGATAAAAAACAAGGAAATTATCACCGTATTTATAGTCGTTACTAAGGGATTTGTTTTCTTTATTTATGACATTGACAGTTAATTTTGAGTATAAAAATAAATAATAACAATAATTCAAACTCCGAAATATTAAATAAAACTCGTAAGTACCATGTTTTAATACAATATGTATATAAAAAGTTAGGTTAGGTTAGATTGCAAATATTTATTATATTCTCTCATTAAATATAAGCTCGTGATATGATTAATAACCGAAGCAGCACATTTCAACTCGTTTTTCGGACTCGTGAAATCTGCAGCTCGATTTCACTCGAGAATAACATCGATGATAATCATATCACTTATTATATTACGTATGACAGTATTGATAAATAATATTTATAGTTTCATTGATTTTACTAATATTTGTTCCCATTGTTTTAAGTCAGATTCATCGTAAGTCGAGTTAGGTCACAAGTAGTTATTAATTCTAAATTTATGACAAGGAATTCGACCAAGAAATTTAAAATCGTCATTGTTAACAATTTTTTTGTCAAAAAGCACTCATTCAAAATGTAAACAAATCTGACGTCATCAGGAATAAGCTGTTACGTTTTGAATTATCCTCGTATATCAAATATGAATTTAGATATCTGCAGTAACAAGGCTGTTGGTTCAAAATTATTATCTATAAATAGTAATATCTGTATCCTACTTCCTGTTTATATCTGTAGTAGAAAAAGTTTATTAGTAAAAACCAATCAGGATTTACTTGTAATCTATTTTTTATTTGTTAATAAAAATCCAGCATCCAATGATAAATTCTCGCTGAAGGCTATATATAAATGTGAATGTGAGTTTTCTGTGTAAAATATGTCCTGAATCATGCTACGTTAAACTGTATAATACATAAATTAGTAACGCTTATAAGACAATTGAATTCAATATTTAATAATAATAACAGTTCCTATTTGAAAGGAAATAATATAATCTAAAGTACTCAATAAATAAAACAGACTAGTAATTATAAAGAATATGATATATTCTTGTCTCGCTGTTCATCTAGAATGCAATAAATAATTGAAATAAATTGCTCTTTGTTGATTGAAGCGTATACAATTGTTGTTTTTAATTAGAAAATATTTTGAATATTTTTCTATATCAACACGTTTTTATATTGAAGGAAACAAACTTGTCTATAATTTTATAACTGAGCCCGTTTACAGAACAAAGCAATTAACTTCACATTTTTTTACCTCCCGCTACCCTTGGTAAGGGAGGTGTAGGGATCGTGCTAAAAATCGCATATCGAGATTTTGGTAAATGACCACGTTTTAAGGTCCCTACAGTCCAATTTATTTCGTAAGTGTCAGAATAATGATTATCAAAATAAATACTAATAATTTAACGTATAAAACGTTACGCTTATATAGGGTATAAAAAAATTCTCGCTACCATGAAAGAATAACAATTTGAATTCGTAATTATTTTTGACATTTTCATTTGTGAAAAGTCAAATAAATGCCCAAAGTAGGCGATGCGCAAAAACAAAAAAAAATATAAAGTGTCATTGTATAATTGTGAAGCAAGATTGTGAATGTTATTGTAATTAATTGATTCTGCTATAAAATGAGCGATTTCAAAGAATTCACGGAAATTGAAAGCGCTGCCAATGATGCGCGAGCTTTTTTACTGCCGGTAAATCGAAGACAAGGTATGAAAGAACATATAGAATATTTAAAGAGTGGTGTCTCTCCAAAAAAAGTAGTCGATATTAACGAAACTGTATTGCTGGCGTATTTTAATGAAAGATCGAGTATTATTAAGACACCGAATAGCTTATGGTACGAATATTCTAAGTTAAAATTAACAATGTGCGTTCATGACAATATAGACATAACGAAATTCAAGCAACTTATATCATTTCTAAAGAAGAAAAATGATGGTTACCTTCCAAAAAATATATATATTCACAAAAGAAATTGACAGATTCCTTAGTTGTGCCCCCGACGGTAAATATCTTCTGTGGAAAGTTGCAATGATATTTGGTATTGCTGGGGCATGTCGGATTTCATATGAAATTGTTGAAAACCTTATTCAAGACAAAGAATTTAGTAATAGTAATGTAGTAAACATCCCGAATATTGTTAATTAACTCACAATTAACATTGAAAACCTCGATTAAGATATATTAACGTTCAAAATTATTCAAATTGTACCATCAATGTTTCTATAAATTAATAAGTTCATATTCTTTATATCTACTTATTTTTTATTTACTTTTGTATATTTATTCTGTTGTTAGGGGTTAGGGTAATTGATCATGCGCGGTAGGTGACCTAATGCGGTAAGTTGACTTTGCTGTCCTTAGTTATGATTTGTTTATATTCAATTCAATGTTGCTATCGTTAATGGATAAATTACTTTCCATTATAGTCGACTTTTTTATAGGGTAATGCTAATTTACTAATGTGGTAACAAGAAAAACAATTTACACTACCCCTAGTCTATCTTTGGTTTACGAGTACATTTCAAGCACAATTGGAATTATGCCATATCATTTCTATAACACTGAGATTGGATCATATAACTTTTTCATTCGAAAATATTTAATACTACTTTGGTACTCCTTTTGGGTTTAAATGTTTCAATTAGAATATTGATATAATTTTCATACAAGAAGGATTTTTTTTATTTATCTCAATAAATGTATAAAATTCAGTGTTTATTTCTATTATGAAAAATAATATGCTTTTCCTACCTTATCTGTTGTACTCTGGTTTACCCGAAGATTTCGCCGATTTCAAAGTTCAGTTCACCACTCAGCACTGTAAAAATAAAATAGAAATATGTTAGACAATTTACATTTTAGTTTTGTTTAAGTGCTTATGAATGTTTTTATATACCTCAGGCATAATATGTTTCTCTGTCTCCGAACTCTGACGTTACTTATTTGAACATAACCCAAAACACTAAAACTTTTCCAATATGAAATTTACATCACAAGAAAGAGAATTAAATTCTAAACACGATGCATTATATTTTGCAATACATTTTCACATATTTACAATGAATTTTTGATAGAAATCATTACACCAACAGCAACATTCGTTCACTGTAAAAACAAAGTTATAACTGGCCTGGTCACAACCCGGTGTGGATCTTCGTTAGGATATACGAGAATAAACAAGCCTACTACGATAAAATAAATTAAATATATAATATCTGCATACATATAATTTTAATATTGGCAATGTTTTTAAATATTATAAACAAATGGAACGGAAAAATGTTATTAAAAAGTGATCTAAATATATTGATGTATTCCATAGTGTTTTTTACTCTATATGATTTTTACAATTTTGAAGATAAATATCTAAAATGAATAATAAATTTAAAATTATTTGAATTGATAAAATTGATCTAGTTTTAAAAATTTAATATGAATGTTTTTTACCTTCCGTCACCTTTAGGTAAGGAAGTTATTGTCTTTGGTCAAAAAATTCGATAGTGAGTTTGAATGAATAAGCACGTTTCGGGGTCCCTAGAACACGAATTTACTATTTTTACGATGATGTGTGTGTGAGTGTGTGTGTGTGTGTCTGTGTGTATGTGTGTGTGTGCATCTGTGTATGGGACGATCGTTTCGGATCGTATAACTCCAATACCGCAATTACAAAATAGTTATTTGTATATCAAGTGCTGAAAGTCTATCTTTGTCGAACCAAAACGAAAGTTGCAGCCTGAGCGAAGCGACAAAGGACTTTCAACACGTGTTATACACACTATTTTTTCTACTCCTGCAAGATAAAAAATAAGGAAATAAAGAATTATTTTTTAAAAATAATTTGACATTTATTTTCAATTTTTGTATTTGTGATGCGTATCTGTGACAACAACAAACATTCTATACAACATTTGTAAGTAAAATTCGGATACCGAAGCGTGCTGCAAAATTTTGCAGCACTAGTGCTGCAAAGAGTTACTTTCAACATGAAAAACAAACCAGAAAATTGTATTTTCAGAGCAGGAGTAGAAAATCATATTTTTTTCGTATTCCTCAAGTTTAGATCCATATGCAGACATGATTAGATTTTGGTTATAATTGGTTCACCGGAAGTACCCTCATTTGCAACTTTTAACAGTTTTTCTTGGAAAAAAAGCAATTAAATATCGTTTATTGACATTTAATGTTATTATATTTTAAAGAATCTGTTATTCTCTATACGACTGGATTGCATTTTATACTTCATATTCAATAGATATAGAGTTAAAGAATTATAAAGATATTAAATTTCATAAATCAGCCAGCTAAGCTAGCATGGAAACTGCTAATATATTCAGATAATTCAAATTGACAATTGTCAGTATCATTCAAAAGAAAATGAATGTGGCAGAGATGAGGATGTTGAGATAGATAGGGTAAGGAATTAAAATATAAGGGAAATGGCTCCGGTGATAGAAGTTTTGCAGAAAGTTACAAGAGAGACGATTACATTGGTTTGAACATGTTATGAGTAGAGATGAAGAATATATTGGAAGAAAAATGAATAGCTTAATAGGTGCAAGAAACAGAGGAAGACTAAAGATTAGATAGGACTGTATTGCGGAAGACTTAAGAGAAAAGGAACTGAATAAGGACGACACGCAAAGCAGAAATGAGTGGAAGAAGAAAATACGAGTGGGAAAAGATAAAGAAGATGTCAGTATCAAGTGCAACTTACATAGTTTGTTTATGAAATAATTTTTCTGCAAATAAGGTTCTTTTGCATGAAAATTTATGCATGGAATTTGTATATAATAGACAGGATTGACGGTAGGTAATGTCAGCGTACATATATCATAAAGTAGGGACAAGCAATGAAATTTTACAATTCAAATCTGTATGCGCATGCGCGATATTGGCTGTAGCTTCTGCATAAATCCGTTCGGAAAGCAGCACTGTTTGTTTACAAAATAACAATTTTCTAACCACAAATTCTTTGGGATTCCCGTGATTTACTTGTTTTGTTTTCTAGTAAAAATGTGTAAAGTTGTTAAAAACATGTGTTCTGTGAGAACTTGTCTACGGACATATACTCATAAAAATACATCTTTATTTAGATTTTCAAAGGATTTTAAACGGTATGATATATTGTAAATACGCTATTTTGTGAAGATATTGCGCACATTTGTATTTATTATGAAAATAATCATAAGTAAATATATTTTTATCATTATAAACATTGTTATAGCTGTAATAATGGGTTACATCTTGTCAACGGTATGATTTACTTCAAGAAATGCAAACCACTGGAATGTCATTGTATAATTCATACTACAGAGTGTGTGGGGTTCATTTTCAAGAAAAGAAATGAGAATTTTGTTTAAATCTCTTGCATTAAATTTTAATCTAAAAAATTGTTTCGTCCAATTTGAATTTTGCACAATATTACTGTGTCTCCATCTCGTAGCACTTTTCGTAAATTCATGCCAACGTTATTCAAGGTTATTCGATCTAGCCATACGAACTTCAAAGGTGCCGACACACTTTGTCCCTACTTTATGATGTATGTACGCTGATAATGTGCTGGCCACATCAGATTTTTTTACTTTTTGAATTTTCACACGCGTGCCTGGGAATATTAACATTTCAATAATTTATAATTATAAATAAAATTCCATGATGAAAATTATATAAATTAAATGATAATATTGTTCCCGTACTACTTAGTACATATTAATTATTGTAATTTTTTAGTCAGGTTTTGATTGTTAGATTGATAAGAGTTGGCATGTATATTAATATTTGTTGTAACATAACTATCATAAATAATAAAAATAATAAAGATATATCGACTCCTAATTTCCAATCACCGATCAAAGTGTGTTACATTTTTAATAAATCAAATACAGTTTCATTTCCGTTTCCTTTTTGTGTATAATAAATCTTGGAAAATCACCTTCTCTCGCATTGCTGTTGCTGGCAATGCAATGATGATGAATAATCATTGATGATCGGTGAACTTTAACTCCGAATGGAACCCAGGCCTGTGTAGAACGCTGGAAGCGACGAGCAGCATCTACAGATCTAGCAATGAAGAGAGGCCAGGATAGGATAGTAAATTGTGTAGCACTTTAGGCAACTCGTGGTTGATTCATATCGGATCAATGAATGCAATGAATGCGCACAGTGGCGTAGGAAGATTTTTTTTTTAAATAAATAAAATAAATCATCACAGCATATTACCTACCCATCACTGGGTGTGCCAATCTGCTTTGTATACAGATTTCAGTAAGGATAATGACACATTTGTACCATGCGGGCGTTTACCAGGTATTACCGCACGGGCACTCATATAATAATATTAATATAACTATATATTTATATCCATATATCACTTACAATTTTTATTTTATTTTAATACTGATGCATCCCCTTTATTTTTAAATTCTGCCAGTTTCTTAAAATATTAGACTTTTGTTTCTATGTTAATAACTGAAATAACTATATATTTTAATAAAATTATAAACAAAACTGTAGGTAAGGGTGCAGATTTTTTTTCCAAAAACTTCCAATATATAATAAAATTAGTTTGAGTTCATTGTTGCTTTATTATTATTTTTTACCTCTCGCTAAGTGGATTCATGTTAAAAATCACATATCCAGATTTCAATGAATAAGTACGTTTTAAGGTCCCTACAATCCGATTTTAACATTTTTACGATGATGTCTCTCTCTCTCTCTCTCTCTCTCTGTGTGTGTGTGTGTGTGTGTGTGTGTGTGTGTGTGTGTGTGTGTGTGTGTGTGTGTGTGTGTGTGTGTATGTGTGTATGTACATTCATGGGAAGATCTGAAAAGGTTTTGGTAACAATTGGACAACCGGAAGTAACAGATTCTTGAAAAAAAATCTTCTAAATACTATTTTTCGAAAAAAAAAATCTTGGAAATATTAAAGAAAATTAAATTCTCTATCTGACACATTTAATTTTTTTATTATATCTCGTATAGGTTTGGAGATATAGTATATAATAATATATACCGATATCTGTGTACGAAGCAGATTGGCACACCCAGCAATGGGTAATATGCCGTGATGAAATATTTATTTTATTTTTTTTAGAATAAGCTGTTGTAAAAAAATAATCCCGTTGCCTAAAAAACAGTTGAGATATTTAAATGTTTATAATTGACAGATATATGCAAAATGTCAGTGTCAAAAATCAGGTATTTCTGGGAGGTACGAGTACATTTAATATATATTATTGTATTATTAATTAAATATGTATTTAAGTTATAGATATGTTAATATTACATCCTTATGAAGTAATGCTAATATGTCAATGAATTTGAAGAATTTTGAAATATTAGAAGAGTAGGACAAAAATCCTCAAAGAACGACAGAAGAGATACAATTTCAATTATTTGTGTGTACAGACGGGAATGAAATTAAGGGAACATTTATATGTTTATCTTCCTCAAATTATGCAGAAGTATTCAAAATAATTCCTTCACAACGTTTCGATAATTTTTTTACTGCTCAATTTTTGATTGTCATACATGTAATCATACAAATTATTCATATAGCTCAAGCTACGACATGTGGAAACAAACGCTGCGTAAAAATAAAACAATCAAGACAAGCACGTTGCTAAAAACATGTGATTTCTTTATTCATACTCTGCAATCACGTGATCACAATGCAATGGCATTCTAAGAAAAAATTGACTATACAAATTTGTTTGCAGTATCAAAAACATTTGGTATTATTCTTTTTATTATAATTTTTTGTCAAAGTTAAGTCTCATCGTCCAGATCAGTTGAATGACTTTGTAAACCTATTAAATAAGATTGTAGTCAAAGGTTGATTTTACTAAATTATAAATTAATAAAGACCACGGGATATATAACATCACAGCAATAAGTTTCTGTATTAGGCGAATGATTAAAAAAAAATATTCTAATTCAGTGATTGATAAAAATGACTAATTAAATTAATATTATACAAAGTTTACAATAACGAAAATTTCTTCTCCTACGCTTGTGTCTTCTTCCTAGCGCATCATTTCAACAGAGCGTTGATCGTCCATAAACAATAAAACACTTCCAAGCTGTATGGAATCATCTGCGTGATCTATGAACGCGTTTTGCCTCAATGTGTACTTGACTTTCGTCTCAGAACCAATCGTATATTTTCATCGTTCACGAAGAAGATAAGTTATTAAATTACAGAAACGAAATAAACAAATAATTATGTATATCATCATTTTCTTGAAGAAAGACTAAAATGCCGCTGCGTGTAATTCTACTGTTGCATAGATTTGAATCTTTCAAAGAAAGAAAATGCATATTTTAAAATTGCTGCTACAATCAATAAAATCAACTGTGAATGTTATTCTTGTTAAATTTATGACTCCTGATAATATAGCTCATTGATAACGAAACGGCAGAATGGGCGATAGTGAACTAGCTGGTATATAATTTGGCGATTTTTTTTCTACAATCAGTACGTTTACACCGCGCGTACTAAACATGAACAGCCGAATTCACAAAACAGGATTAGCTAAATCCAATTTTGGTTTAACTAAACTTTTTCTAACCTGGTAACAAATAAACCACATGAAATAAGAAAATCATGAAATTTTGAATGAAAAATTATGACATTTGTCAGTTATGGACATAATTAATAGCTGTCATTTTGACACGGGTCCCCATATCTGCTTGCCAAATTCAGCAAAGTCACGTCACTGCACGCGCCCTATACATAAATTTTGTTGCAAAAGATCCTATATTTCCAGTAAAATTATTTCATAAACAAACTATGCAAATTGCACTTGACACTGATATCTTCTTATTCTTTAGTTTTCCCATTCGTTAGGGGGTCGCTATTTTTTATTTTCTTCTTCCACTCATTCTCATACAATTCCTTTTCTCTCAAGTCTTCTGCAATACAGTCCTTCCATCTTATATTTGGTCTTCCTATGTTTCTTCCACCTTCTATATATTCATCTCTCCTCATGACATGTTCAAACCAATGTAATCGTCTCTCTTATATCTAGAAACTTCTAACACTAGAGTTACTTCCCTTATTCTTTCATTCATTTACTTATTATTGATACTGACATCTGTCAATTTGAATTACTTGAATATATTAGTAGTTTCCATGGTTAAGTTAGCATACCTGGCTGATTTATGAAATTTGTTATCTTTATAATGCTTTAACTCTATATCTGTTGAATATGAAATACAAAATGCAATCAAATCGTATAGAGAATAATATATTCTTTAAGTTATAATAATAATATTTAACTGAGTTTTTCAAGAAAAACTGTTAAAATCTTCAAATGAGGATACTTCCGGTTGACCAATTATAAACCAAAATCTAATCAAGTCTGCATATGGTTGTAAAGAAGAGGAATACGCAAGAATTTTAATTTTTGGAATTCTAGTATTGGAGATATTGCGGCCGAAACTGCGGTCACATACACACACACACACACACATATATACAGACATCATCGTAAAACTAGTAAAATCGTATTGTAAAGACCCTAAAACGTGCTTATACAATGAAAACTCACCACCGAATTTTTTGACCAAAGACAATACTTTCCTTACCTAGAAGTGACGGAAGGTAAAAAGTTATTATAGTTGGAGAAACAAATATTTGGAACTGACTTATGCAGGGTTTACAATCTTTTATGGACGGTTGGGTTTGTTTGCGGTCAGGACTCATAAATTATTCGAACTTGAAGGCATCAATTTTAGGGTAAGAAATGGGCCGTATTAAAAAAAACATACTCAATGTTTGTATAAAATTTGTAAATTGAAACTATATAATAAATAAAAAACAAAACAAAATTTTAGTTTATTAACTGGGAAGAAATATTTACATATAAAAAAACAACACATAGTAATATAGAGATTTAGTACAGAGTGCATTAGCACACGTTTCTGTATTTTCGACGTCGACGGCTGATTTGCTACATCTTCTGTCGGCTGTTGAACTATTTCTTCACCATCACTCTCGTCCACAAAATTATATTCCCAGGGTCTCCACATATTCACAATTTTATTCAAACACTAGAAACAAGCAAAGAAACGACGTTTCGTTTTGATGATTCTTTCAACACTGAAAAAGATTTTTTTCTTCAAACGTCATAAAAGTAGCATCTTTTGTGACTTGATTCACAAGGTAGAAATTAGCTATTTCTACTCCGGCGGCGTAGAAATAAAATAAATAAATATCCATAGAAACTATACAGAATCAACGAATAAGAAGTTGTCTCAATAAAAGAAACCTGTAATATCGCCCTAAATGTCACTATAACACGCTTGGTAACCTAAGAATAAAGTTACTAAATACGATTCATAGCTGTCAAATTTAAATATATAACCTGTGAATTGAAATATAAACAGTTTACTTTTGAGGAAATAACATTATTAAAGAATAGCAGACTTACAGATTACAATTACAGGGACGGTAATCAGCATAAGAATACTTAGAATTAAAGTGATAAGAAAATATTATATTGATTTGCAGTGATTCGTGGACATATCTTTCAGCCACACTATTAGATTTCCATCCAATTGAACTTCAGGCGACTTACATTACATTATAATCCTTCAAATTCCGACATAATTGCACACAAGGAGGATATAAAATTGCACAGATTTTATGTAAACGTCAAAACGTGAAAAAATTCATTTCAATGTTTACAACCAAAAGGGAACAAATAAGTATCCATAGCTACAGGGCAATTGAAATCGCAAACGTGTCGCAAACGTAATTTACGTAAAATGTAACGTCAATAGTAGATATTTTTCTTTAAATATTTACGTTTGAAGAAAAAATATAATGTGTCATTCGGAGTAAAAGTGTCTTTGTGTGCCTCGCGTGCATTTATCCGACTCGCTTCGCTCGTCGTTTAAACTACCACGCTCGTCACACAAAATCTCACTTCTACTCCTAATAACACAATATACTATTGCATGTACCTCAAAAGAAAATTTCAAATAACAGTTTATATTTAAAATTACATTAGAATTTATTGTAATCCCTATAATATTGTAATCATTTAATCTCTTTTCAATTTACTAATTGATGTTAGAAGAAGTGTATTTTAAACGCATTGTTATTTGAATACAGATTTAAAAGTACATAATTAGGAAACATCTTATAATATTTCAGTCTCTTTTCACTTTACAAATTGACGTTAGAAGAAATACACTTAAAACGAATTATTATTTTAATACAGATTTAAAAGTACATCTTGAATGCAAATTTCGGGTACGGCCCAGGACAGAAAACTCTACCTGGCTCCGAGTACCAAAACCGCAAAGTCCATAAAACTTTATAACGACCAATTGGCAGAATCTATAATGAGTTCCAAATATTTGTTTCTCCAACCATAAGAAATATTGTTGCTCTCGACGAGTTCTATTACTGGTTAAAGTTAATGTACTTATCTCTGTTACACTCTGTATATGAATAACAACGATTGACCAAGTTATCTATGATATTACATCAATAATTTTATAGTATAGTTTATAAAATAAATATAAGTACTTTTAACGTTAATCAATGCTATTACTTTTTTCCAATAAATTTATTACTGTAGAGAACACTTTCTACAGATTCCATTCCTTTATAATATGTACTTGAATCTTTACTCCTTGTCCTATTATTACTGTGGCATTTATATATAATATATAATTATTCGCATTAGAAATCGTCTGTATGTCCAGTGTGTTTTATATCTCCTCTTTGTTCTAGTACAATACTGGTCTTATCTGTACAAGTAGCTTATGCCTTTTTAATGCTCGCTAGCATGTCCAGGCATAATGGGACTCTAAATTCTCCGCGGCAGCAAATTGCGGCGCATTTTTCAGCGGCCGATTTCAGTTCATTACCGATGCGAACAGATAAGATTTTCGAGAGAAAATTATGCAAATATTTACTCGGTATCGCGCAGGCTAATCAACAGTTTTGCATAATAAGGAAATAAAATTCGGATGGTAATTTAACAGATTACGGGAGGTATATTTCGAAAAGTCAATATAATTTAACAACTAATTTGCTGAAATAAATTAAAATATATTAAAGGTACCGCGGCTACTTTTTTCACATGCTTAATTTGTAAGCAAGGAAGGTATAGGGAGATCTTATAAAAATGGCATAATAATTTTTCATAAATATAGTTACTTGTTTAATTAATACAAAAAATCTGATGTGACCAACACAATACCTCCCGCCATTTACCTATGGGGTCTCGTTGCCGCGTGCCTGATGTCTGGTCGCGAATCTGGGGAATCCGATTCGATCCCGCTCAACGCCAAATAATTCGAATTTTAAATGGCATAAAATTAACCCTTGTGGTAAACGCCCACACAATACAAATATGTCATCATCATTACCGAAATGTGTGTATAAATCTTTATTTAAATACATACCTGCATATTTACTAATGCTAGAAATTATGTATTTTAAGTTCTTTTCCATAAAACTACAATTTTCCTTTTAAAACGTTATTATTATTAATTTGAAATGATTATTTTTTTGACAGTGACATTTACATACATTTGAGCTGAACTATGTAACCACGGAGATGTGTTTAAAGCATAAGCTCCGAGATTTTATTTTTATATTACTTTATAAACTTATCCATAAAATATATAGAAAAAGTATTAAAGCAAACCTGTAGAAAATGGAATAATCTTTAATTTTTATAACAAATTGCAAAAAATTACATTTAAAGATGTTTTTTGAAGAAAAACTAGCTTGAGTTTCAAGTAAACTGACATTTCCGGTTGCCCGATTGCCATCAAAATCTATTGGCTTCTTTCCATATAAGAATAAGATAGAAATTCATGGTTTCAAAACTTTCTGAATGATAGTATTTGAGTTAGAGCGTAAAGAGGATCCACACACGCACACACACACACACACACACACACACACACACACACACACACACACACACACATACATACATACGCACATATACACAGACATCATCGTGAAAATGTTAAAATTGGATTGTAGGGACCTTAAAACGTGGACATTTACTAAAATCTCGATATACGATTTTTAGCACGATCCCTATACCTCCCTTACCAAGAGCAGCGGGAGGTAAATATCTGTGTGGCCAGCACAATATCTCTTGCCACTTCCGTTTTTAGTTATATAAGTATAGGGCGCGAGCAGTCATGTGACATTGTTGGCCTAGACTAGCAGATATGAGGGCCTGTGTCGCAATGACAACTAGTAATTATATACATAGATGTCAAATGTCAGAATTTTTCATTAAAAATTTCAAGATTTTCTAAATTCGCGTAGTTAATTTGTCACCAGGAATGTGGAATTTACTTGTCGAGGAAAATAAAGCACATGGAATTGAAAAATCACTAAATTTAGAATGAAAAATTATGATGTTTGACATCTATGTACATAATTACTAGCTATCATTCTGACACGGGCACCCATATCTGCTTGTCAAGGCCAACAAAGTCACATTACTGTTCGCGTCCTATTGTACTTAACATTTCTTGTATACCTGCACTCGACACCAAAAATTCTACTTACATCTATTCTTTATATTTAGATTTTGTAATTTTAAATTCGTTCTATGAAGAAATTTTGTCCTCGTCTAATTTTTCGAAATGTTTCCAATTCATTGTCGGGATTGACAGTATTTTTGGAGGGTATATGTTTTTAAAGATGTAACTATTAATACAATAAGAAATAATATAATGTATGTACTTCCTAGAAAAAATCTTCAGTAATATCTCTGGATTTTTGACACTGACATTTATCTGTCAGTTACAAACATTTTAATTTTGAATTGGTTTCCATGATATTATTTGGGCTGTGAGATTTATTACAACATATTATTACATACCTTATATTTCTTTATCTCTAAATCTATAAAAGATAATAAAATATTTATATGTATCAGATAGAGAATTTACTAAAAACTGTTATGGGCTTCAAGTAAAGTATCACTTCCGGTTTATCAATTTCAGTCAAAATATAATATGTTGTTCCCTTGATATAAAAGTCTTAAATACTAAAATTGAAAATTTTTAGATTATATTTTAATATAGTTCTTCATGAAAAACTGTTAAGGACTTCAAGTAAAGTATCACTTCCGGTTTGTTAATTTCAGTCAAAATATAATATGTTTTTCCCCTTGATATAAAAGTCCTAAATACTAAAATTGAAATTTTTTAGATTATATTTTAGTACAGTTCTCCTTGAAACACTGTTAAGGACTTCAAGTAAAGTACCACTTCCGGTTTGTCAATTTCAGTCAAAATGTAATATGTTGTTCTCCTTGATATAAAAGTCCTAAATACTAAAATTGAAATTTTTTAGATTATATTTTAATACAGCTCTACATGAAAAACTGTTATGGGCTTCAAGTAAAGTATCACTTCCGGTTTGTCAATTTCAGTCAAAAACTAATAGGTTATTCCCTTTGATATAAAAATCCTAAATACTAAAATTGAAATTTTTTAGATTATATTTTAATACAGTTCTTCATGAAAAACTGTTACGGACTTCAAGTAAAGTACCACTTCCGGTTTGTCAATTTCAGTCAAAATATAATATGTTGTTCCATTTTGTGTTTATATTTGAAAAAAATATATAGATGTCTTTTGCCGTTCCCGAAATATTAATTTTTTATAGTTTTCCTACAAAAATACACTATATCCCTGACTACAATTATTTGTCACCGAGATATGCTGCGGACTTAACACTATGTTTCCCAACAAAAATTACAGTAAAAAGAAGAGTCCATTAAAATGAAATAGTTATATATTTCGCTCTCTGTCTTACAAAAAATAAATATTTGCGAGTAAGTGTACAATCCTGTTCGTTGTTATTCTATGACATGTTGTCTCTGTCTTACAATGTATAAGATAAATATGTTGTAAGACAGAGACAACATGTCATAGAATAACAACGAACCGGATTGTACACTTACTCGCAAATATTTATTTTTTGTAAGACAGAGAGCGAAATATATAACTATTTCATTTCAATGGACTCTTCTTTTTACTGTAATTTTTGTTGGGAAACATAGTGTTAAGTCCGCAGCATATCTCGATGACAAATAATTGTAGTCAGGGATATAGTGTATTTTTGTAGGAAAACTATAAAAAATTAATATTTCGGAAAATTGACAAACCGGAAGTGAGACTTTACTTGAAGCCCATAGGTAACAGTTTTTCATGAAGAAGTATATTAAAATATAATCTCAAACCTTTCAATTTTAGTATTTAAGACTTTTGCGTCAATGAGAACAACATATTAGATTTTGAGTAAAATCGATAAACCGGAAGTGATACTTTACTTGAAGCCCATAACAGTTTTTCATCAAGAACTATGTTAAAATATAATCTAAAAATTTTCAATTTTAGTATTTAGAACTTTTATATCAAAGAGAACAACATATTGTATTTTGACTAAAATTGACAAACCGGAAGTGGTACTTTACTTGAAACCCATAACAGTTTTTCATGAAGAAATGTATTAAAATATAATCTAATTTTTTTCAATTTTAGTATTTAGGACTTTTATATCAAGAGAAACAACTTATTATATTTTGACTGAAATTGACAAACCGGAAGTGTTACTTTACTTGAAGCCCATAACAGTTTTTCATGAAGAACTGTATTAAAATATAATCTCAAACCTTTCAATTTTAGTATTTAAGACTTTTGCATCAATGGGAACAACAACATATTAGATTTTGAGTAAAATCGATAAACCGGAAGTGATACTTTACTTGAAACCCATAACAGTTTTTCATCAAGAACTATAATAAAATATAATCTAAAAATTTTCAATTTTAGTATTTAGGACTTTTATATCAAGGAGAACAACATATTTTATTTTGACTGAAATTGACAAACCGGAAGTGGTACTTTACTTGAAGCCCATAACAGTTTTTCATGAAGAACTATATTAAAATATAATCTAAAACTTTTCAATTTTAGTATTTAGGACTTTTATATCAAGGGAAACAACATATTATATTTGGACTGAAATTGACAAACCGGAAGTGGTACTTTACTTGAAGCCCATAACAGTTTTTCATGAAGAACTGTATTAAAATATAATCTATTTTTTTTCAATTTTAGTATTTAGGACTTTTAGATCAAGTGGAACAACATATTATATTTTGACTGAAATTGATAAACCGGAAGTGATACTTTACTTGAAGCCCATAACAGTTTTTAATGTAAAACTATATTAAAATATAATCAAAAACTATCCAATTATAGTATTTAAGACTTTTATATCAAGGGGAACAACATATTATATTTTGACTTAACTTGATAAACCGGAAGTGAAACTTTACTTGAAGCCCATAACAGTTTTTAATGAAGAACTGTATTAAAATATAATCCAAAACTTTTCAATTTTAGTATTTAAGACTTTTATATTAAGGGGAACAACATATTACATTTTGACTAAAATTGATAAACCGAAAGTGATACTTTACTTGAAGCCCATAACAGTTTTTAATGAAGAACTATATTAAAATATAATCCAAAACTATTAAATTTTACTATTTAAAACTTTTATATCAAGGGGAACAACATATTACATTTTGACTTAACTAGATAAACCGGAAGTGATACTTTACTTGCAGCCCATAACAATTTTTAATGAAAAACTGTATTAAAATATAATCCGAAACTTTTCAATTTTACTATTTTAGGCTTTTATATGTACCTATGAAATTTTATAAATTTAAGTATATATTTTTTTTACAAATATATTTCCCCATTTACCAATACATCCCTTACTTAGGGGAGGCTAATATAGTCTGCTTTAAGACATCGCTTCCGATTAATTGTCTCCCAGGCGGTCATGCATTATTCATATTTTTAAATAAATAAAATAAATATTTCATCACGGCAAATTACCCATTTCTGGGTGTGCCAATCTGTTTTGTACAGATATCGGTAATGAAGGAATATTTGTACCGTGCGGGCGCTTACCAGGCGTCACCTCACGGGCACTCATTGCTGGCGTGGAGAGTGCGCCACAGGGGTCAATTTTGTGCCATTAAAATGCTATGAAATTTGTGGCGTCGGTCGGGATCGAACCCGGGTCCCCAGATTCGCGACCAGACACTCCAGGCACACGGCCACGAGACCATATTTTTAAAGTGATTAAAGCTACTTTAAGGATTGTTTCTGTACCTACATTTAAAAAATTGGACAATAATTTAAACTGACATGTGACACGGTCATATCCTCGGCAAAACATTAATTATATTTTACCTTAACTTTAAAATGTGTAAATGAATTTAATTTTAATGTATCTAATATTCGCGACTTTAACTAAACTATTGCTGCCTTTTTGTGGCTGTAGAAAGTCGTAACAAAGCTTTAGACAAGTCCTGCTGTTGATCAAAGGCTTAAACCAGCCTTTACACTCCTTAGAAACTTAGCTGGATCCCTGTATTGTAAACCGTACTTGTTTAACAATATTTTTAAACAAATACAATTTTTTTGGGAAAGGAAACCTATTTCTGAACGAACAGATATTTATTTAAACTAACTCTAAAAAACTAAGTTTCGCCGATTTATTTACGACATTGTAACGAGTTACGACGCCCGGTAGGTTAACATAGATAGACATTCATATGTGCCCCGTAAAAGAAATGTAGAAGAAAATATGATTATTTGAATTAAATTCAACAACATAAATCTATTTTCAGGAGAAAAATGAATTTACTTTTGTGTTATGTTCCACTATTCGGAACCGAAGATCGATTCCATTACCCGGAACCGGACCGAAGATCGGTTCCATTACTCGGAACCGGAACCGAAAATCGGTTCCACTAGCCGGGTATCCGGGTACCCGGATAATTTTGGAACCGGGTACCCGGTTCCAAATTTTTTCGGTTCTTGACAGCACTAGAATTTACTCTTCTTTAATACAAGCAAAAAGAAAAAATTAATCCGTGAATTAAATGGCGGGAGGTATTGTGCTGACTACATAAGAATTTTTAGTTTTATTAATATTGAATAATTAAATTTTGTAAACAATTAATATATATGCGAAGTTAACTGTATGACTTTTTTAACAAGTTTGTAAACATAAATAATTTTTTTATGTTTTCATTATTAGGCCGCGAATTTTTCTAATAACATTTTATCTCCATTTGTGAATCAAGAAATAATTCTATGTTACATTCAATAAAAAACATTTCTATTAGTACATGTATTTCACTATGAAATATATAAATTTCAATAAAATATATGAATGTAAAGGTTTTACATGCACTATGCATGAAGGTTTGGACTTTTATCATATTTCATTCTTTACAAGACAGAATAATTTACATTCTTCATAAATCTGCAATTCGATATAGATGCTTTTAACAAGAAAATAAAGTTTTACAACTGTCGCCAAGGTGTACACTACAAGAAATTCCAACATAAATTGTTCCCAACAGTATATTTAATTTTTTTTTGTGGTCAACACGTTACCTCGCGCTAGTTACATTTTTATTTTACATATGTAACCTTTTTGTAAAATATCATACACAATTGACGGTTTATCACCAACTTCTGGGTGTGGCAATCTGAATTTTATTCGCAGATTTCGTCAGTGACGGATAATACTCCCCATATATTTTTCGGGCAAAGTATTGTATAAAAATATTAGAGAATAAAATTCTGCATTTATTGATTCCAGAGTTTTTGAATTTACGCCTTTGGTAACTTAGTAAATTTATTTTAAAGAAAATAATGTTTTGGGTTCGGCGTCAATCAGAGAAACATCATCAGTAACGGCAAATCGACATTGTTGCAGAATTCTTTAATAAATTTTACGAGGCTTCTTATCTTGTGACCATAAAATCTTATGATTGCTTAAAACAAATGAATGTTAAACGGTCTCTCTCTTTAATAAAAAAAAAATCTTATTCATAGAGAATATTATCGCTGTGAAGAGTATTTTATTGATTGTAAAAACGACAGATTTTGTATAATTTAATATTTACTTAAATTTTATTTGTTTAGTATATAAGTATTTTATATATTTTCATTACAAAATTGTAACTTAAAATTTGTTTATTATTGAAATTGTAATTTAAATTTGTTTATTATTAGTATTGAGGTTAAATATATATTATATTTATATGTAGCATTATAACGGTTTTGGCATTCCATATGTTGTATTGTACAACTCTTTTGGAAATAAATGATTATTATTATTATTATTATTGCTCCTCTTGGGTGCAAAATGTAAAAGTGCCCCCATGATATATGTATACAGGGTGGTTTTGTAAGCATCGTTATGACATAACGTATCGTTAAAACGTTATATCGTCATGGTATTAACGAAAATCGTTTAATAGGCTTCTTCTGTAAACGATCGTTATGACATTATGCATTGTTATATCGTTATTGTAACGATAATCGTTAAAGTGGTATTCTGTAAACAATAATTTAATTATACATAACGAAAAAAGGATAACGATATCGTTATTTTTTAACGACTGGAAAAATCATTCGTTACATAAACGTTTTGTCAATGAGTCAGTATTTTTATTCATGTCAAAATAAAATTGCTATTATGTTGAATAGTGATCTCAAAAACCAGTCATTCCACATTTTTTCTGCGAGTTAATATTAAAATAATTTAATAAGTTTTTATTCGTAGCGCCTAGCGCAAGCTTCCCAATTTGTCTACAGATGGTAGTAGTAGCTTTAGCATAGCCTACAACAAGAAAAAAAAAGGATCCGACAGCTGACAGGTTGACAACAAATTCCCACCAGAAGTAATCTAACCTAGAAGTTTTGTGAGTGATATGGAATTATTTTAGATATTTAATTTAAAATTACAATCAAGTTCTTAACTTAATATATATACTGTACCCACAATAGAAATAATATAATGTATGTACTTTCCAGGAAAAATCTTCAGTAATGTCTCTGGCTTTTTGACACTGACATTTATCTGTCAGTTGCAAACTTTTTAATTTTTCAATTGGTTCCCATGACATTATTTGTGCTGTGAGATTTATTACAACAGATTATTGTATACCTTATATTTTTTTCTCTAAATCTATAAAAGATATAATAAAATATTTATATGTATCAGATAGAGAATTTACTCTTCTTTTACTAACAAGAACAAAAATTATCAAAAAATAATATTTAGAAGAATTATTTTAAGAATCTGCTACTTCCGGTTGTCTAATTATTACCCAAACCTTTTCAGCTCTTCCCAGTAATGTCCGATTGAGAAATATGTAGTTAAACGGATAGAAAAATAGTCCTTCCAACCGACTCGCACATACTCACAAACAAACACACACACACACATACACACACATACATCCACACACACATACACACAGACATTATCGTAAAAATATTAAAATCGGATTGTAGGGACCTTAAAACGTGCTTAATCATTAAAATCTGGATATGCGATTGTTAGCATCAATCCAATAACTCTCTTAGGGAGAGGTAAAAATTAAAAGCAAAAACGAAAATGGAAAAATTTACATTTTTGCCCATATCTAGTGACCTATGCATTTTTTCTGAACAAACGAAACACGACTAAAATGGCCCACTAATGGGACTTTTGTCTAATTTAAATCAACCTCGTAGTTCTTACATTTCTCGAGATCCCAATACATTCGTACTTTAAATGGGACACTTGTATACATATTTATTTATTTGCCGTTCCTTCGGTTTCTAATTCCCTTGAGTGTATAGTCTATTTGCAGAAAGAATGGCACATACTTGTGCTGCACTCGTATGAATCATGAGGTGAGATATAAAATGAATAAAGGCTTTGACCGCTATAATTCATAATCAATTTGTGGTCACCTTGCACTAATGAACTAGACAAGGATGAGAGATGAGCGTCCATGGGCGTACCGTGGAAAAGGGAACACGACACATAACTCACAAAAATAGATTGTATGTATGCTCATATAGTCAATGAGAATAAGAAATGAAATAGAAGTGGTTACTGATAATAGTAATGATTTCTCTAATCTAGGATATATTGTAATTTTATTACCGTTCAAATACGGTACAATTTTGGCAAATATGAGGGTCACGCCAGAATGATTGAGAATAAGAAAATCTGGTAGGCTGTGAAAAAATTATATTTTAATATTTTAAACAGATATTTCAAAGATATCCGATCAAGGTCATCTGTATCATGAATGATTAACAAATTGGCATACATTTATCTTTATCGTGTATAAAAACTACAGTGTGTTCAAATAAAAATAACTCGGAGTAGTCTATGAACAGAGAATGGTATGTCTTAATTTGAAAGTATTTAATTAAATGTCAATTTGACACGAGATATTGTCATATATAATATCATAAGCAGGGCATCGAACCCGCCAAAAACTGGGTTCGGTTCAGGTTCTGGTTAATTGGTTTTTGGAAAAATGGGTTCGTGGGCGGTTCTGGTTCAAGCATTAATAAAATTTGCGGTTTTGTTCCGGGTTCAGGTTCGGTTCGATCTAATGAAAACTGAATTAATGTTTTTTGAATAACAATCTTTATATAGAAATAATTTAAAATGATGATCGGCTATAAGTTTTACGATTACGTTTACGTTTCGAAATGAAATTGAACCTAAACCGGAGTTGAAATCTGAACCAGAATTTTGATATCCGGTTCGGTTCCTACTCGGTTTCAATTGAAAAATATATCTAAGGTTCGGTTCTGGGTTTGGGTTCGCTAAAAAGTTACGGTTTCGTTCCGGTTTTGGTTCGGTTCAGGTTCGGTGCCTTGATCATAAGTGGTAAATTTTGGTTGCCTAGCAATTTATCGAGTGGTATTGACAAAAAAATGATTTTTAATCAATCTCACGAGTACACCATTACAGTCCAGAGACGAAAATTTAGCCTAAAGCGTGGATTGGACGTGGTGAGTCGGCCCTGAAGAAAGTATAGTATAGGGGTTCACCATCTTCAAAATAGTTAATGCATACGTTATACGTTAATTTAAAATATTCCAATTAAGTCACAAATTAGCAGATTAACGTAAAACTTCGCAGAAACTAATGACAAGTCACATAACCTCACAAAAAAATTATTATACGTCTGGCTGGCAGCTGGCTTCTTTGTGCTAAGCCGTGAACTTTTCAATTCACCCTTGTATAAATAATAGGTGGATTACATAAAAATCTTACAATGTACATAAACTTGACTCTGTTTAAAATCCCTATCTACGCTACTGCACTGCCCCTATCTCTCTGCTTATTCTATACGATGTAATGGGTTGAATATCGTTATCAGAACAGTAGCTTATGCTAAAGTGCTATATCTTGTTGCTGTTCTTGCATGATGATCTCGCGATTAGCCACTCGTTCGCATCACGTGCGCTGTGACGTTCGTCGCTTGTCTACACTGTCTGTTGTTTCCTTACCAGGAGCCACCATCCAGCCAAGAAAGATCGTTTTCGTGTTAAACCAGAATGAGTGTGTTATAGCTAAATTAGAAGCGTTTTTAAATGTTGGCTAAGTGAGAAATTATGTTTTCAGGAGAGAAATATTGAATACAATATAAATATGGTAGAAGGCGTAAGAAAATGGGTAAAATATTGTTGAATTATTAATAAAATGGAGTAATAAGAATATGTTACAGGATTTAATTCTTAAAATTATCTTGTAGAGGGCACTCGGTACTGTAACAATAAATAGAATAATTATGACCAGATATTTCACATTTCGAATTTCGCGACAGCTAAATGAGTCACAAAAGGTACCTTCGCCAATTTTGCCTGAATTTGAGTTACAAACGAGCCTGTGAAAATATTAACACATACGCTGCTGATGTCACAGATCCGTGACGCAAGCATTCCTGCCCCAGTGTATACGGCGCTTGCATTAGCGATAAATCTCCCATCACCGCATCGAACTGTCTGATATCGTGTCAGCATGTATGTAAAGCATAATAATATTTAAAAATATGCGCTGTTCAGCAACACACCGGGATTTAGGGGAATCCCCATTCTACGTTTTGTTGCGTTATGAAGGTGTCATGCCACCAATACATGTCCCAGACATGTTGGGTCCCAGACCCGTTGCGAGAGCCTAGCTTACGGCCATAAGCAGGTCCCAGACCTCTTATGGACCTCAGCCTCGCACTTGGCGTTTCTCTGCTATGTACGCTGGCCACCTTTAGAGTACACGACTCTATGGACCCAGGGTTGTCCCAGACAACCCTTTGGATAATAGGAGAATACTACATAAGTTTGCGGCCACAAACCAATAATACAAATGTATATCTCACATATACCATGCGTATCAAATACACAAATAGTGTACATCAACATCAAATACACAAATAGTGTACAACATAACAATCAAGAAACTGGCGATCCACACCTGTACTGGAATCAGAACAACCGTGAGATTTACCACTCACCTTTAATTACAGTAAACTGCTTGTCTTTTCTTATGGACACTATCACACACAGATCCACACGACACTGTGGTCACAACACAACTAGCCTGACCTTCCAAGGGCCGGGGTTGTCATTTCATTTAGGAATGTCAAGTATTTTTGCCTGAGCTTCTAACCCAGTGGTGTACCACCGAAAAGTGAATCTTACATAATTAATAATACAATAAGAAATATTAAATATTGTTCGTAGAAAAAGCCTTCAGTACTATCTCTAAATTTTTGACACTAACATTATAGACATTTATCTGTCAAGTACAGACATTTTAATTTCTCAAGTAGTTACCATGGAGATGTTTGGGCTGTGAGCAGGCTGTGAGATTTACTACAACAATTATTTTATAGATTATATATCTATATCTTTAAATCTATAGAAGGTATAATAAAAAATCTGTTGTGGCCAGCACAATACCTTCCGTCATTCTCGTGTATAATGTATAAATTCCATAATTTTTCTTACAAAAGATTCTAAATTTCCAGTAAAATTATTTCATAAACCAACTATTCAAATTGCACTTGACACTGGCATCTTCTTCTTCTTTAGCTTTTCCCATTCGTTAGGGGTCGCTATTTTTGCATGACGTTCTCATTCAGTTCCTTTTCTCTCAAATCTTCCGCAATATAGTCCTTCCATCTTATCTTTGGTCTTCCTCTGTTTCTTTAACGTCCTATTACTAAACTATTCATTCTTGTTCCAATATAATTCTTCATTTCTCCTCATGACATGTTCAAACCAATGTAATCGTCTTTCTTGTATCTTTCTAAAAACTTGTAACACTAGAGTTATTTTCTTACCGTATCTTTCCGTGTATTCCCCAATATCTACTTCAACGTCCTCATCTCTGCCACATTAATTTATTTTTATTGATACTGACATCTGTCAATTTGAATTATATGAATATATTACTAGTTCCCAAGTTTGGCATAGCTGGCTGAATTATAAAATTTAATTTCTTTAAATTTCTTTAACTCTGTATCTATTGAATATGAAGTATAAATTGTAATCGTATTACATAATATAATATATTCTTTAAGTTATAATAATGTTAAATGTCAATAAATCAAATTTAACTGTTAAATCTTCAAATGAGACTACTTCCGGTTGATCAATTATAACCAAAATCTAATCAGTTGTTCTTCTGGATGTAAACTTGAGGAATACGAAAAAATTATAATTTTTGGAATCGTGGTATTGAAGTTATGGGATCCGGAACTTTTGTCACACACACACAAACACACAGACACACATACATGCAGACATCATCGTAAAAATGGTAAAATCGTATTATATGGACCCTAAAACGTGCTTATTCAGTAAAAACTCATCATTGAATTTTTTGACCAAAGACAATACCTTCCTTACCTAAAGGTGACGGAAGGTAAAAATTTAAATGTGTCGGATAGAGAATTTTGTTTTGCAATATTTGTAATAACGTAAATATTCAAAAAATAATATTTAGAATATTTTCGTTAAAATATTACTACTTCCGTCTTATAGTCTTATAGAATTTGAGAAATCGTACCTCCAACAACCTCATACACATCCTCTCACACACACACACACACACACAGACATCATCGTAAAAATGTTATTATTGGATTGTATGGACCTTAAAACGTGCTTATTCACTAAAATCTGGATATGCGATTTTTAGCATGATTCCAATAACTCTCTTGGCGAGAGGTAAAAATATAGCTTCACTGTTTTCTGTCATTCTTTCGATTAAAATAAGAAACCAGAACCATATTCGACTTTATTTAGGTTCTTCTAATTTGACTTTCTATTTTGTACAAAAATTGTAAATGTGATATAAGTGGTATTTAATCTGAATGTTTATTGCGAAATGGGCAATAGAAGTAAATGGTTTAACTCTAAATAATGATTGTGTATGAGTGAAAAGTGAGACTGATTGTGAGGACAGTTATGTTGGTGATTTAAATTCAAGTAAAAAGTAACACAGAGTTCCGCTTCTAGTGAACCAACGGTGATCTTTATCTGCGGGTGACGCCCCTACATCAGGGACACCAAGCGAATGGATAACACAGGATCGAACTCTACAATATTTTATTATATTCAACAACATTTAAAACTTCATATACGAGTATACAATAATAAACATAATTTGATATACTCAAATCGGACTTGCAGCCAATGCACGTCATTAATAAAAGTAACTAGATGTGTGACGTCATGAACTAGTACGTTTACAAAGGTTTGAGAACCGTAATGAAAAAAGTTATACAGGTTGTATACAACTGCATTTCAAACTGTCGTGATATTTTCAAAAAATAATTTTGTTTCACACTGTAATAAATACTACATATTAACTAAATTGTCATTACCGTAATATTATTAAAAATAAAAGTGAAATGAAGATAACATTACTAATATCAAGCTTTGATTTAGAATACAATAGTTAAAATCTAATCAAAAGCGGGTGATTTAGTTCAGTATTGTATCATTTATATAATATTTTCCATCTGAAATGCAAGTTGACATTATATTATTCTGCTATTTATAAATTGCTAACGTGTTACTATATCTCCATGAAGGTTAAGCTTATTTGGGAATTTTATTAATAACAATAGTTTTATTTAGCTAAAACAGCATATAAATACGAGCACATCAAAAATATACAAAATTGAACTATAATAATATATAATACTGAACAAATATTGCACAATCCATAAAAATATATAATGTGAACTATAATGTGAACTATACTATAATACCATTATAATTATAAATTTATCCTTTAAATTTGGTACCAGTTGATCTCTCAACTGTGGTAGTCTTGAAAAATAAAATGTTACAAAGAAGAAAAAAATTTCAAACACGATACAATTCAAATTGTCAAATAATAACCTTGAAAGTATAAACCAAGGAGGAACGTATAAACAAACAAATTATCAGTGTTGCCAAGTGTAGCAACAAATAAACGAATAATATAAGGTAGACGTGTATTATTTATATATTATTTATATCATATACGATAAATAATAAACTCTACTATACATTTTAATAATAATTCTATAAGGCTATACACTTTTTTGACAATTAAAAATGACTGAAATTTTATTTCAATTTTCCATATTAGTGATTTTAATGCAGTTAAGTTTCCCCCAAAAGTGATGACGTGCATTGTCTGCATGTCCGATTTGAGTATATTACAATTTTTTCTATAAAAGAATTATAAAGTGTAAAAGTAAAGATGAAGATTTTTGCACTGTTTCCAATTCATGGGCAATGTGAAAAGTTAGAAGTGGCACCACCGCGAGTCAACGGAAAATGCTGAGAATCAGTCTAAACATTTTTGACGCCGAATATAACTGCGAATTTGAAGTAGAGGATTTTAATTTTCTATCTAGTCTCGTGGCCGTGTGCCTGAGTGTCTGGTCGCGTATCTGGGGACTCGGGTTTGATCCCAACCGACGCCAAAAATTACTTCGAATTTTAATGGCACTAAAATTGACCCCCGTGGTGTATTCTACACGCTAACAATGATTGCCCGTGAGGTGACGGCGGGTAAGCGCCAAAACAAAACTGTGAATCAGTTGATCATGATTCCTTGATTCAGAAATCAAGTTGGTGAATTAGAACTTACGTTGATCTACAGATCAGCTTGATTCCTTAATCAACTGATTATTAATCAATGGATTAATGGTGAATTCGACCGTAGTATTTTAAATTTGACTGTTCCTCTTTTTGTAAAAAAAATAGTTTATACTCGAAACCATTTAGGGTAATTTAGCCTGAATGCATCTCTGTGCGGTATGGTTCAGCAGCACATATTTGTGACGGACGGCGTTATGCAGATGAGCTTTAGAGTGATCTGATCGTGGCTCGCGTCGCGTGCAGTGGGCGGCGCGGGCGACACACGCCGAGACAACCTAGCATTCGCATAGCTATAACATTCCACTCACCTATTCATCGAGAAACTATTATACTAAATAAGGCAGAAAAAAATATATAGAATGGTCTAAGAAGGAGCAATTTCAGGAGGACTGCCAGGGATGAAAATGTTAATTTTAAAATAAAATATTTTTTTTGGGTGAGGTAACAGTTGAAATAGGCTTGTTGCGATGGGCTCACCGAAGTCATTACTTATTTGAAGAGAATGAGATAGCAATTGTTAGTCGAGGGGGTGGAAGGATAATAATATAAGGATGCGAATCAATGCATTATATAAAAAATCTTAAATCTTAAAGATCTACATATCTGCACAATAAATTAATTATAGAAGTCATTAAGATTGTTAAAACCAAGAGTAATATAAAAATTTGATATTAACCGTCAGTTCTATGTATTTTTTAGGAATTCCATACATAAAGTTTCTAGCAAAAGATTCTATATTTCCAGTAGGTACACTTTTACGCTTTTGTTCGTCTCTTGTTTCTAATTCCATGGATAATGTTCATATTTCTATATGTTTTGCTTAATTGTATATATATACATCTTTCGTAGAATTGTAGGAATGAGTGAGGGTTCTCACCCCCACTTCTTCAAAGTAACCACCCTGTATCTGAATACCGAGATACCGAAAGAGTCGACGACAAACAGTCGTAAGAGAAGGTCGTAAGACCGAATCAATAAAAATTAGTTATATTCCAAATCTCATTTATTATTTATAAAAAACACTACCTTTCTCTAAATCCCAAACAGCTAATACCTTTGAATATATAATACATATAAGAACGGCAACGTAATGTATTTAGATTAAATATTTCGAGAGAAGATGCCATCTATCCCTCCGTGTACGAATTATTTCTGAGTTAGTTCAAAAAATACATAATAGGTGGATGTTGCACAGTGTTGCCACGTAGCTAGAACAGCAAGATAAGATTTTATAAAGGTTTTTAAGTTTGCTACTGTAAAACAAGTATACATGTACATTGAAGATTCAAAATATATTATCTGGTTATTATGAAACAATATTTTTGAATTATTGATTATTGAATACCTGTAACAAATAGTATCTGGCAATGCTGTCAGCACGATTTACCGTAGTTCATAGTTTTGTGGTAGGAGTCACTAGCTATCTATAATAATTTTGTGAATAAAAAGAGACAGATATAGTATCTTGCTAGGCCATATGCGTTGCCGTTCTTATATGTATTATATATTCAAAGCTAGAACTATTAAATTGTAATTCCGTGAATTTTCAAATTTTATTTCTGCAGTTATGAAGTATTGATTCGGATGTAGAAATTTTTGCTTTACAACATCCATTTGAAACTTTTTGTCTAAAATAATTATAGGAGCAATGCGCACGGAAAAAACTGATTTCCCATGTTAAACGCCTATGTTTTACTATCCGTGATACACTCTGTATATATTATTTAAATTCTTTTTACTATTATACAATAAGATTGTCAATTTATGCACAAGCTTTTTCCCAATCAAATCCATTTAAAGATGATAGTTATTTCGTTAAAATTATTGCAAAATACTTTCAGGACACAAAACCGATTTAAGTTTTAAAATAAAACTCGTCCCACAATCGCAATCTTGCCATCGACCTTTCTAGCAAGAAGCTTACTATTAGAATATTTTACACGTAATCCCTAGATTAATGTCAAACGTACATTAAACTATAACAACCATCGTGTAATCTGCATACGAAACCAGACATTTGTACACTCTAGAACAACAAACTGCCTATACACTCACATGTTTATCCGTATATTGGTGACTAGATCCAGGATTTTTAATTAGACATGTAATTGCGGATCGCAAAAACATTAGAAGCTGAAGTCATCCCTTGTAAGTTACGGTAAAGAGAGGATTTTGATAATAAAATCATATGTTTATAGAAGATTTCTACAGTAAGAAGATGGTAATTATTATTTAAACTTGCGGAATGATCAAAGGAAGGATAATGTAAGGTATTCGATGATGATTAAAATTAAGTTATTGGTGGGTCGTGCTTGTTTGTTACAAGATTGTTGGGATTTTTTTATTAATATATTAGTTATTTATATTATATAGATTATAATTACTTGTGATCCATACTAAATGTTTAAATCGTAGAAATAGACTAATTGAATCAAGGAGAATTGAAATAAACGAAGAAAGAAATTGTGAAAAATTCATGAATCTCGCTGGTTTTATTATTTATATTATAAGAAGGCTTTGTTTAGACGATCAAAGATTTTCATCGATTTTTACAACTTCTTATTCTACTATTTATAAGATTCCGCAATTTTACACGTTCAACGAAATTTGAACGTTCGATGTTCAAATCATTTAATCAAAAACTTCAAATTTTAGTTACTTTTAGGGATTATTAAGTCCTAGGTTACAAGCACTGAATTTTGTAATGGCATGATTTTTTTGACAAAAAATGTTATATTTGTTTTTGTTTTGACTAAATTTTATAGTAGAGTAAAGAAAATATGAACGTAATATAGAAAATTGATGGTCTTTATGACCAACTTTTTGAGACAATTTTAATAACCACCACACGAATTTTTGATCGTGTTTTGTTTTTAAACTACAGCCTAAACCTTTTTGTACCTCTCGTTAAGAGAGGTATTGAATTCATGCTAAAAATCGCATATCCAGATTTTAATGAATAAGCACGTTTTAGGGTCCCTACAAGAGCTGAAAAGGTTTTGGTAACATTTGGACAACCGGAAGTAGTAGATTCTTGAAAAAAATCTTCTAAATATTATTTTTTGACAATTTTTCTTAAAAATGAAATTCTCTATCTGACATATTCTGTATTTATTGTATTATTAATGAAATATGTATTTAAATTATAGGTATGTTAATATTACATATATCCTTAAGAAATACCACTACTACCGTCAATGAATTTGAAGAATTTTGAACATATTATAAGAGTAGGAGAAAATTTCTCATAGAACGAAAGAAGACAATTTCAATTATATGTGTGTACAAGAAATGTTAAATTCGTTACTTATAGGGCGCGAGCAGACATGAGACTTTGTTGGCCTTGGCAAGCCAATTTGTGGTTCCGTGTCAGAATGACAGCTATTAGTTATTTACATAGATGTCACAAATGTCATATGTCATAATTTTTCATTAAAAATTTCAAAATATTATGTTGTTTATATGTCATCAAGTTTTCAAAAAAAGCTAAGTGGTCCACTTGGCACGGTCCGTCTAGCACACCCTTCCCGGCGCCCATGTAAATATTAATTAAGTTCTCAAATTATTTTTAGTCAATTATTTTCGGATTAGTTAATTTATTTTTATGGGCGTTATAGATAGTTTTGACACAATTCGAAAAATGTGGTTCAATATGTTCTCTGAAGTATATAAACTAGAAAAATGGATATAAACAAAGAAAATAACATTAAAAATAAACAACTGATGATTTGTAATTTATTCTTTCATTTGTTTCTTAATAGTTTAACTTTTTTTTAAGAATATACATCGTTGAAAAGCTTATAAAATAACGAAAAAGATGAGATTATCTTCAACAAATATTCCCACTTAAAAAATAGTATGTTTATGTTATATCTCGAGATTAGCTTTTGAAAAAATCTAATTACGCCACGATATTCTAGGCAAAAGAACAAAAATTATTTAAACATTTTTTTCATTCTGTCATTATAAGGGAGATACGAGATAAACGAAAATCAAGTTTTAGCCTGTACCTCAAAAACAGAAGACGATAGAAAATTCCTGTGGTGCCTATTAAAATTGTGTTAAAACGTTGGCCCAATAAATTTTTCATATACATAACTCGAATTTGTTCCATTCTGTATACAGCAGATTGGCACACCCAGCAATGGGTAATATTCCGTGATAATATATTACTCGTATTATTATTTAAATTATTTCTAATGATTTTTTATTTTTCCGATCTATCGTCAAAACGCATCGTCTTCCTCCGCCACTGGTATTTGCGGGCGTGCGGAAGAACCGCTCTTGTTGCAGGCTGGTATGCGTTTGACCCCAGCCTAGCTGCCCAGCCCGGGTTGCTCGCTTGCTGCTCGTTGATATCTCTATATGGCATCGCCTAGCAGCAAAGCTCACACACACCACGCTACACACACTGCTATTGCTATTGTACTGCTATGCCACCATAACTGATGGATTTATATTGCTCATACTCGCCCCAGGATCACTCAAACATGAAATGTATGGAAATCAAGGAATACCAACCAATTTAGCATAATAAATATAGTTGGATATACTCGTACATGGGCAGTCTTAAGTCCAATAGTTATTCGCTTACTATTACTAGTCGTAAGGTCATGATTTGTAAAATTAACTAAAAAATATCTTTGCGTCTGAGATGTCCGGGATCTGTTGTAAGGTTTAGGTTTTAGGTCCTATTTATAAAAATCTGATGTACCAACACAATACCTCCCGCCATTATTTTTTTTATTAATTTAAATACATATCTATCTATGGGGTCTCGTTGTCGCGTGCCTGATGTCTGGTTGCGAATCTGGGGAACCCGATTCGATCCCGATCAACCCTACATATTTCGAATTTTAAATGGCACAAAATTGTTCCCTGTGTTGCACTCCCCACGCCAGCAATGAGGTGACGCTTGGTAAACGCCCGCACGATATAAATATGTCACTATCATTAGCGAAATCTGTGTACAAAGCAGAGTAGCACACCCAGAAATGGGTAATATGCTGTGATAATATATATATTCCGAGATATATTTTATTTATTTAAATACATAATACCTGCATATTTACTGATGCTAGAAATTATGTATATTAAATTCCTTTCCATATAACTATTGTTCTCTTTACAATTTTCGTTTTAAAACGTTATTATTATTAATTTGAAATTATGTATATAAGTTCCTTTCATATAACTATTACTCTATTTACAATTTTCTTTTTAAAACGTTACAGTTAGTGACATTTATCTGTCAGTTACAAATATTTGAGCTGAAATGTGTAACCATGGAGTTGTGTTTATAGCCTAAGTTCCGAGATATAATTTTTATATTATTTTCTTCATAAATTTATCCATAAAATATATAGAAAAAGTATTAATGCAAACCTGTAGAAAATGGAATAATCTTAAATTTTTACCTCCCGCTACCCTTGGTATCTCCCATACTAGGGATCGTGCTAAAAATCACATATCAAGATTTTGGTAAATGACCACGTTTTAAGGTCCATACAATCCAATTTTAACATTTTCACAATGATGTCTGTGTGTATGTGTGTATGTATGTATGTATGTATGTATGTATGTATGTATGTATGTGTGTGTGTGTGTGTGTGTGTGTGTGGGTGTAGATCCTCTTTACGCTCTAACTCAAATACTATCATTCAGAAAGTTTTGAAACTATGTATTTCTACCTTATTCTAATATGGAAAGAAGCCATTTGGTGGCAATCGGATAACCGGAAATGGCAGTTTACTTGAAGCTCAAGATAGTTTTTCTTCAAAAAATACCTTTAAATGTATTTTTTTTCAATTTGTTATTAAAAAAATTAAGGATTATTCTATTTTCTACAAGTTTTACGGAAAGGAACTTAAAGTACATAATTTCTAGCATTAGTAAATATGCAGGTATGTATTTAAATAATGAAACAAATAAATATATTAGCACGGCATATTATCCATTGCTGGGTATTTCGGTAATGATGATATATTTGTATTGTGCCATTTAAAATTCGAATTTTTTGGCGTTGATCGGGGTTAAATGGCGGGAGGTATTGTGTTGGTCACATCAGATATTTATAATAACAAATTGCGAAAAAGTAACATTTAAAGGTATTTTTTGAAGAAAAACTATTTTGAGCTTCAAGTAAACTGCCACTTCCGGTTATCCGATTGACACCAAAATTTAATGGCTTCTTTCCATATTAGAATAAGATAGAAATACATGGTTTCAAATGTTTTTGAACTCGATTCTGAATTATGGTATTTGAGTTAGAAACAGGGTTTTATGCTCTACATGTATTTTTATTTAAAATAATTAGGGAAGCAGGAATTTACGAAAGTATGATTTTACAGGTTAAAATCCTATGTTCGGAAGTTTCAGTCATCAGCCAGTTCCCGGAATGGGGTTAGTATATTATTAAATTATCTTAGAAATATGAAAGTGCGGGGTCCCTTTGAACGCTGGGCATCGGGAAAAATCCCGAAAAAACGATTTCTGAGCCGGCCCTGTGTATCATCACGGCTTATTACCCATTTATGGGTGTGCCAATCACAGATATCGGTAGGTAACGATAAATTTATTTATACCATGCACGCTTACCAGGCACCACCTTACAGGCACTCATTGCTGGCGTGGAGTAGTTTAACAAAATGTGACGTGCGCCCCTGAGTTACGAGTATACGAGCGCCGCTACTGAATGTAATGATGTAATCCCCGGCGACGGACCACCTAGGCGTGTTAATTGCACCATTAATCTAAATCAATTGTACTTGGTATCACTGTGGCGTCGGAGGGTTCTAGAAAGACGCTAGACTGTATGAGTACCGTCTGAATGACAGCGGAGCGATAGTCTGATATATGTATACAAGCAACGAGCAATGAACTTGGTGATATAAATAAACAGTCTACAAGTTGTTAATAGATAAATGTAGTGATATAAACAAGTGTAGTGATATAAATATTGTTTAAATAAATAACCTTACGGCCGAATTCACCATTAATCCGTTGATTAATGATCAGTTGATTAAGGAATCAAGCTCATCTGTAGATCAACGTATGTTCTAATTCATCAACTTGATTTCTGAATCAAGGAATCCTGATCAACTGATTCACAGTTTTGTTTTAGTTTTTGACAGTTAATGTAACTGTCATGGAATTTTATTCGTGGTAATTGTACTTTCCGTTAAAAAGGTATGTAAGTTTTTCATTTATTTATAAAATATATTTTATAATTTCCCTATAATGTTATATTTTTATTATGATATAGGTAGAAATTACACTGATTCCAATAAAGGAGTGTTTTTAAATATAGTGAAAATGAAAGATGTAAAAGTATACGTAAAAATAATAAAACCAATGCGGTTCTAAATAAAGACAATGAAAAAGGATGACGCAAAGTTACATATGGGTACAACAGCCAGAATCCTAACATAGCTATAATCGTCAAAATTAGTATTCAAAGATATGATCAGTCCTTGATTCATGGAATATGACGAATCAGTTGATCATTGATTTTGATTAGTAGATTAGCGGCCGAATTCACCATTCCTTAATCATGAGTTGATTTACAGATCAACGCAGATTCTAAATCAATCCAATTCACCATTAAAATCAAGCTAATCTACTGATCAAAATCAATGATCAACTGATTCGTCATATTCCATGAATCAAGGACTGATCACATCTTTGAATCCTAATTTTGACATTTATAGCTATGTTAGGATTCTGGCTGTTGTACCCATGTATTACTTTGTTTTATATTTCTTCTTTATCTTTATTTAGAACCGCATTGATTTTATTATTTTCAGCTATACTTTTATATCCTTCATTTTCACTATATTTAAAAACACCCCTTTATTGGAATCAGTGTAATTTTGTACCTATATCAAAATAAAAATATAATATTTTTATAGGAAAATTATAAAATATATTTTATAAATAAATGAATTAATTAAATATTAATACTTTTTTAGCGGAAAGTACAATTACCACGAATAAAATTACATGACAGTTACATTAACTGTCAAAAACCAAAATAAAACTGTGAATCAGTTGATCATGGTTCCTTGATTCAGAAATCAAGTTGGTGAATTAGAACATACGTTGATTTACAGATCAGCTTGATTCCTTAATCAACTGATTATTAATCAACGGATTAATGGTGAATTCGGCCGTAGCTTGATTTTTAATGGTGAATTGGATTGATTTAGGATCAGCGTTAATCTGTAAATCAACTCATGATTCAGGAATGGTGAATTCGGCCGTTAGTGTTTAAGTATTTAATAATATTCTTAGTCATAAATTAGTGTTTATAATTATTTAATCATAGTGTTAATCATTTTTATTATCTTTTAATAAACGTATTCTTTTAGTTAATAATAATTGTCGGAGTTTTACACTTCACCCATATACATAAAACATTACAGTAATAGATTTAACCGTTGAGAAACGTGCTACCTAAAGATTCAACAAGAATCTTTAACAAGAAAAGATGATTTAGTAGTCATTTAAATTTAAATAATGTATTATTCAACGCACATTACGATTATTTTCTTTCTTTCACTGTCTTCCTTGCATTGCAACAATTCTTTCCTGTTCTGGTTGATGCATCATGAGCACGCACTTCGTACCCGTACTGTTGGTTCCGTGTCACCACATGGCATGTGGATGGCGGAATACATGAATTTAGAATGTGATGGAATAGCTGCGGTAAGGTCGCGAGTTCTTGACCTTACGGGCGGAAGGCATATTTTACATGGAGAGCTCGGCGAACACTCGTATGTGGAGAATGCGTTCGGAGATACGACGGAGCGTTCTAATTTCGCACACGTTCAGAGTAGAAACGAAACACGTTGAATTTTTATGACACATTAGAGAGATAGATATTAGTTTATGAGACTTTTGGGAATATAAATTTGTACAAGTAAAATCCATGCAACGTATTTTAAGAAACTAAAAATCTGTTGTGGCCAGCACAATACCTCTCGCCACTTCCGTTTTTGGTTACATAAGTATAGGGCGCGAGCAGTCATGTGACAATGGTGGCTTTGTCAAGCAGATATGGGGCCCCGTGTCAGAATGATAATTAGTAGAATTTTTCATTAAAAATTTCAAAATTATCTAAATTCACGTAGTTAATTTGTCACCAGGAGTGTGAAATTTACTTGTCGAGAAAAAAACTACATGGAATTGGAAAAATCACTAAATTTGACATCTATGTATATAATTACTACCTATTATTCTGACCCGGGCCACCATATCTGCTTGTCAAGGCCAACAAAGTAACATGACTACTCGCGCCCTATTGTATTTAACATTTCTTGTATACCTACACTGTACACTAAAAATTCTACTTGTATCTATTCCCTATATTTAGATTGTTTAATTTTAAATTCATTCTATGAAGAAATTTTGTCCTCCTCTTCTAATTTTTCGAAATGTTTCCAATTCATTGTCAGGATTGACAGTATTTTTGAAGGGTATATGTAATATACCTATAATTTTAAATATTTAAGTATTAATACAATAAGAAATAATATAAGGTATGTACTTCCCAGAAAAAAACTTCAGTAATGTTTCTGGATTTTTGACACTGACATTTAACTGTCAGTTAGAAACATTTAATATTTCAATTGGTTTCCATGACATTACTTGGGCTGAGATTTATTAGATTACAACAGATTATTATATAACTTATATTTCTTTATCTCTAAATCTATAAAAAATATAATAAAATATTTATATGTATCAGATAGAGAATTTACTCTTCTTTAATACTACCAAGAATAAAAATTTTCATTAAAAATAATATTTAGAAGATTTTTTTTAAGAATCTGCTTCTTTCGGTTGTCCAATTTTTACCAAAACCATTTCAGCTCTTCCTAGTAATGTCCGATTGAGAAATACGTAGTTAAACAGATATTAAGTATTATAGTTTTTGAGAAATTGTCCTTCCAACATCTCACACACATACACACACATACATCCACCCACACACACAGTCATCATCGTAAAAATATTAAAATCGGATTGTAGGGACCTTAAAACGTGTTTAATCATTAAAATCTGGACATGCGATTTTTAGCATGAATCCAATACCTCTCTTAGTGAGAGGTAAAAAGTAATTAATGTTTATGTGCTAAGCTTTCCAGCAGTTCTGGTTGCATAGGACTATTTATTCGTCTACTCGATATATAGGGGATCGGCGTAAGCCCGGCACCAATAATATTTCGTTTATTTTGAAAGATCCAAAAAAAATTCGTAATAAGTATTTTGTACCACTTCCGGTTTTAGCGGAAATGGTTCAACTTTAAATCTTGCATTGGGAGTCGGTATTTTTATATACTTTTTAAGAATGTACACAAAATTACCTTCAAGATGATACCAAAATATTATTTACTTCAACCATTTCAAAATGGCGACCATTTATTTTATAATTAAATTTCATGAAAAATAAAACAGCAAGCTATGAAAATAATTTTACTACCTTAAATCAAAAGAAAAGTGTTTATCTACATTAGTTTTGTTATTTAATGTGACAGTAAGTCCAGAATTTTTACTTGTACGCTACAGCAGGCCCTTTTATATTCTTTTAAATTTTAACCGAATGCTTCCGTATACAAATTGTTAACAATTCTATTCAAGACTATTTTTAAGTTTGTTCAATTGAATCCTTCATGAAGCTACATAGTTGAAGGACAACAATTCATAAATTTGGGATTAATTGTTAAGTGTTCACCCATCTAGATACTAACCGGGCTCATCTCTGCTTGCCCATAAATCTCATGCAAGTTTATGTACTCGTGTCTAAAATTTACAGTGACTATGGTCTTCGGCTTTATTAATGTTAATAACTATTTTACGCTGAAGTATGCTATCTGAAAGAAAAATTAGCTATGTGGAATGCTAGTTCATTTTACCTAGCTAGAAGATAGTGCAAATTTGTGTTGACGAAGATTGAATATCGCCCGTTTAGGTGTTACAGGTAATGGAGCATTCAGAGGGAGGAGTCACTTAATGATAATTAGTTGTTGCTTATATTGTTCTCAACGCAAATTCCAGTGTAAAAGCGTACCTTGCTTACTAATTAAACCGCCAGCTCTAAATAAACGACGCTAATTAAACTATATAAATAAGGAAATTAATATATCAACATGGTGCAAAAATTGAAAAGCATTGGTGTGCTACATAACAAAAATATAAAGATTCTCACCGTTTTACTGCGGACAGCGTCAAAAGATTTCTGCAGCACTCAAGCATGCAACCTGAAAAATAAATGATTATTAATAAATAATAATTGTAAAATGAATATTAAGATTAATTGTAATGAAAAATGTAGTATTAGTATTAATTTTAAATATCTTAAATGAGAATGCGAAAATATATGTAAATTAATGAGTTATGGTGAAAAAAATTGTTTAAATAATAATTAGTTCGCAAACTACAAGTGATTGATGTCGATTACTAATTAGGATCACGTATCAGGTCTTTGCAATTTGATTGCTTGCCTGATTTTAAAAGCGAGACTCACGCGCTTGTTTCTCCCGCCTATCGTGATATATAATCAATGGAAAAACACTAGCGCCATCCGCCGCCATAATTTGTATCACAATATTGTCGAGGTGCGAAATATTTCTCGGTCTTCAGTTTTATTAAATATGGGTGTTTAATTCATGTTCACTGTATATCATATCAGGAGATAAATATCCTGTTAAACCTTCATCAAATGAATCTATGTACATAATAACTAGCTATCATTCTGACACGGGCCAGCATATCTGCTTGTCCAGGCCAAGAATGTCACATGACTTCTCGCGCCCTATTGTATTTAATATTTCTTCTATACCTACACTCTACACCAAAAATTCTTATGTAGATTCTATGAAGAAATTTTGTCCTCCTCTTCTAATTTTTCATTGTCGGGATTGACAGTATTTTTGAAGGGTATATGTAATATACCTATAATTTTAAATATTTAACTATTAACTTTGAATATATAATACATATAAGAACGGCAACGCATATGGCCTAGCAAGATACTATATCTGTCTCCTTTTATTCACAAAATTATTATAGATAGCTAGTGACTCTTACCACAAAACTATGAACTAGGGTAAATCGTGCTGACAGCATTGCCTCAGATACTATTTGTTAGAGCTATTCAATAATCAATAATTCAAAAATATTGTTTCATAATAACCAAATAATATATTTTGAATCTTCAATGTACATGTATACTTGTTTTACAGTAACAAACTTAAAAACCTTTATAAAATCTTAACTTGCTGTTCTAGCTACGTGGCAACACTGTGCAACATCCACCTATTATGTATTTTTTGAACTAACTCAGAAATAATTCGTATACGGAGAGATAGATGGCACCTTCTATCGAAATATTTAATCTAAATACATTACGTTGCCGTTCTTATATGTATTATATATTCAGAGCTATTAATATAATAAGAAATAATATAATGTATGTACTTTCCAGAAAAAATCTTCAGTAATGTCTCTGGATTGTCGACACTGACATTTATCTGTATTTTAATTTTGAATTGGTTTCCATGACATTATTTGGGCTGTGAGATTTATTACAATAAATTATTATAAACCTAATATTTCTTTATCTCTAAATCTATAAAAGATATAAGAGAATATTTATATGCATCAGATAGAGAATTTACTCTTCTTTAATACTAACAAGAATAAAAAAATTGAAAAATTAATATTTAGATTTTTGTTTTAAGAATCTTCTACTTCCGGTTTTCCAATTATTAACAAAACCTTTTCAGCTCTTCCCAGTGATGTCCGATTGAGAAATACGTAGTTAAACAGATATTAAGTATTATAGTTTTTGAGAAATCGTCCTTCCAACATCCACACACATACACACACACACACACATACACACACACACACACACACAAACAAACACACACACACACATACACACACACACAGGCATCATCGTAAAAATATTAAAATCGGATTGTAGGGACCTTAAAACGTGCTTAATCATTAAAATCTGGATATGCGAATTTTAGCATGAATCTAATACTTCTCTTAGCGAGAGGTAGAAATATGGGAAAATTAATTTCTGACTTCGATCAGATTTGGTATTGAATTATCTGAGTCACATCCGGTTACTTGTAATACATTTTTTTATTTATTTTATTGAATAACACCGATTGTGTTAGAGAAACCCGTCTGACATAAAAGAATAACAATTAGCTTACAACAGCGGAAATAGAAGTAAACCGATTTTAATCTCGCACATGACCTTTTCCAATTATCCATAAATCATATTGCAACCGTTACAACGATTCATTTTGTAGAGGAAACTTGTAATTTCGCACTACACTGTACCGAGCCACAGATTATCGTTAAAAGTCGCTTCTGTTTCTAACATTTCCAAGCGTATGATTAAATCATAACAACAATGCAGCTTAATTGGACACTGCTGAGGAATGTACAAGTTTTAGATCAAAGTGGAAATGTATGACCTTTACGAAAATAATATATTGGTTCACTTCAATAAGTATGAAACATTGTTTATTCGAATATTGCGGTGCGGAGCGGATACCTTTTACCTAACTATATTTTTGTTGTAATTTTAGATTTATAGTTCAGTTCAGTTTAAGAATGGATCATAGGTTTAGGTATAATTATTTCTACTATCTAATCATATGACAGGCAAATTGAAAAAGTCTGTTGTTGCCAGCACAATACCTTCCGGTGTAATATGTATAAATTCCATACATAAATTTTCTTGCAAAAGATTCTAAATTTCCAGTAAAATTATTTCATTAACAAACTATGCAAATTGCACTTGACACTAACATCTTTTTCTTCTTGTTCTTTAGCTTTCCCCATTCGTTAGGGGTCGCTTTTTTTTATTTTCTTCCACTCATTTCTGTTTTACTTGTCGTTCTCATTCAGTTCCTATTATCTCAAGTCTTCCGCAATACAGTCCTTCCATCTTATTTTTGGTCTTCCCCTCTTTCGTCAACCTTCTATTACTAAGCTATTCATTCATTCAATATACTCTTCATTTCTCCTCATGACATTTTCAAACCAATGTAATCATCTCTTGTATCTTTCTAGAAACTTGTAACACTAGAGTTATTTTCTTACCTATCTTTCCGTGTCTTTCCTAACATCTACTTCAACATCCTCATCTCTGCCATATTAATTTACTTTTTATTGATACTGACATCTGTCAATTTGAATTATATGAATACAAATCGTATATCAAGATTTTGGTAAATGACCACGTTTTGTGTGTGTATGTGTGTGTGTGTGTGTGTGTGTGTGTGTGTGTGTGTGTGTGTGCGTGTGTGTGTGTGTGTGTGTGTGTGTGTGTGTGTTTGTGTGTGTGTGTGTGTGTGTGTGCGTGTGTGTGTGTGTGTGTGTGTGGGGGGGGGGATCCTCTTTACGCTCTAACTCAAATAATATCATTCAGAAAGTTTTGAAACCATGCATTTTTATCTTATTCTAATATGGAAAGAAGCCATTAGATTTTGGTGGCAATCGGATAACCGGAAATGGCTGTTTACTTGAAGCTCAAGATAGTTTTTCTTCAAAAATACCTATAAATGTATTTTTTTCGCAATTTGTTATGATAAAAATTAAAGATTATTCCATTTTCTACAGGTTTGCATTAATACTTTTTCTGTATATTCTATGGATACATTTATAAAGTAATATAAAAATGATACCCCATAGGTAAATGGCGGGAGGTATTGTGTTAGTCACATCAGATATTTTTTTAAGAAACACCAAGTCTGTTAAATTTGGTCAAAGTTATTAGTAGATCATTTTAAACGACATATTCTTATTGATGCCAAATAATTAAAAATATTTCAATAAGGAGTGTAAGTTTCTTGGGCTTGGCAGTTACATTCTTACACGAAATATTTTCAAACTTATTAATAAAAACACAATGATGAGTTTTTGCCCAATGTGTCAAAGAAGAGTCAAAGGTGAATAAAAACTATAATTAATGATAGTTTTAAACTTTTGTTTAACATTCAAAATTAATTCTTTCCGTATCCGAACCAAAGCACAAAAAGCGTAAACTTTCATTTAAATGATACTTAATAGATGGACTGTCAAAACGTAAGATCAATGATATTTTGATTTGAAGTTGGGTCAATAACACACGTATTATTATTTATAAACAAATTAATTTATATTGGGTGTCAATGAAATTTGATACATTTAAATTTTTATTTTATTAATTAAGAAACAATCATTAAATTTTACTTATGGTTACTTTAATGAATAGTTTATATACAGAGTTATACTGAAAAACGTGCCACTCAAAATAACTTTTTTGTTTATAATTATTATTAATTTTGGTTCATAAATCATGATATTTGGCATATTGGTAGCGCTTTAATTCGGTATAAATGGAAGTAACATTAACTTCAATGTTCCAAATGCGACACCCTATATATTTTTGTATGTTTGGAATCTATTTAAAATTACGAATTCAACGATATGCTTGAAGTGTATTTTTACCTCTCGCTACGAGAGGTATTGGATTCATTCTAAAAATCGCATATCCACATTTTAATGAATAAGCACGTTTTAAAAGCCCTAGAAGCCAATTATAACATTTTTATAATGATGTCTGTGTGTGTGTGTGTGTGTGTTAGGATATTGTAGACACGATTTCTCAAATTTTATAAGACTAAAGAACTGTGTAACAACGGATTCCTCAATCTAACAGTAATGGAAAGAGTTGAATTGGTTCTGGTAACAATTAGACAACTGGAATTGGTAGTTTCTAAAAAATATTTTTAAACATAAATAAATAAAATAAATAAATATTTCATCACGGCATATTACCCATTGCTGGGTGTGCCAATCTGCTTCGTACACAGATATCGGTAATGATGGAATATTTGTACCGTGTGGGCGCTTACCAGCCGTCACCGCACGGACACTCATTGCTGGCGTGGAGAGTGCGCCACAGGGGTCAATTTTGTGCCAAATAAATATTATTTTTGAAAATTGAAAACTACAATACTACAATGTTACTACAATAATAAAGATAATTAAATTCTCAATCTGATACATTTAATTATTGTATTATATCTCCTAAAGGTTTAGAGACATACTATATAATAATACAGAATAATCTGTTGTAATAAATCTCGTTTCTCAAAAAACAGTTGAGATATTTAAATGTTTGTAATTGACAGATAAATGCATTATGTCAATGTCAAAAATAAGCAGTTTTACTAACATTACTGGAAGATTTTTCTGGGAGGTACGAGTACATTTAATATATCTTATTGTATTATTAATATGTATTTAAAATTATAGGTATATTAATATTACATATAATATCTTTAAGTAATACCGCTAATACGGTCAATGAATTTTAAACATATTAACAAAATTCCTCATAAAACAAAGAAAATTAATTAATTGTGTGTAGAAGAAATGTTAAATTCGTTACTTATAAAGCCATCAAAGTCACATGACTGCTCGCGCCCTATGTAACATAAAATGAAAATTGCGAGAGGTATTATGCTGTCCACAACAGATTTTTATTTTACATTTTACTGATAAAACTAAAGTGTACAAATAATTTTGTTGGCCAGTGTATTTTTTAAAAATTATTTAATAATATTAAAATTTATAGAATAAATCATTCGAATTTCAAATAGTTTACATTAGTTGCAGCATACCTGTAATAATAAGTAATAAATTTGAAAATGTAACATATCTGGGAAACAAATTCTATATAATATTTTTAAATATTTTTTGTAACATACCGTAAAAGGACATAAATGAATTAAATTTATTTACGTACGTGAGTAAAATTTGAAAAATAAATGATTACGAAATACAAAAGTTGACATATATATCGATAAAACAACGCGTTTAAAATTTTATTCTTTACTTAACGAGTAAGTAATAGAGATGAAAACTTTATCGTTAATTTTTTTGGTTTGTGTTATACCAGGTATGTACATAATTTTATAAATATAAAAATAAGAAATCTGACGTGGCCAACACAATACCTCCCTTTAATTTTTATTCATGTAAATATGTAAAATTAAATTAAAATTTAAATACCGGGTTTGATCCCGACCGACGCCAAATATTTTGAATTTTAAATGGCACAAAAATGATTCCTGTGGTGCACTCTCCACGCCTGCAATAAGTGCTCGTGAGGTGACATCTGCTAAACGCTCGCACAGTACAAAATCTGTGTACAAAGCAGATTGGCAGACCCAGCAATGGGTAATGATATATATTTTTATTATCTTACCTATATTTCTACATATTTACTTGTGCTGGAAACTGTATTAAGTTCCTTTCCATATAATTATTGTTCCATTTACTATTTTCTTTTTAAAACGTTACTATTATTATATGAAATGATTAGTTTGTTGACGGTGACATATGTCTGTTAGTTACATACATTTGAGGTCTGAACTGTGTAACCTTGGAGTTTTGTTTAAAGCGTAGGCTTCGGGATTAAAATTATAGATGATTTTAGAAATTTATCCATAAAATATATCCAAAAAGTATTAACGCAAACCAGTAAAAAATTTAAAAAACTTTAAAGGTATTTTTCGAAGAAAAACTATTTTGAGCTTCCAGCTAAGTGCCGTTTCCAGATATCTGATTTACTCCAAATCTAAAGGCATTTTTCCATATAAAAGTAAGGTAGAAATACAAGGTTTCAAAATTTTCTGAACAATAGTATTTTAGGTAGAGCGTAAAGAGGATCCACACTCACACACACACACACACACACACTCACATCAACACACATATATCCACACACACACACACACACACACACACACACACACACATACACATATACACAGACATCATCGTGAAAATGTTAAAATTGGATTTAGGGACCTTAAAATGTGGTCATTTACTAAAATCTCGATATGCGATTTTTAGCATGATCCCTATAAATCCCTTACCAAGGGTAGCGAGAGGTAAAAATTAATTTTGCTTTTTGATTCAGTCGCAGAATTTTATTTGAAGGATTTTTTTACCTAAAATAATTAGGGAACTAGGAAATTACGAAAGTATGATTTTACGTATTTAAAGCCTATGTTCGGCTGTGCCGATCACGACCCTGTATAAAGTAACATTTATTAAATTTATTGTTCATCAACGCTTTATTTAATAAACGGACTATCAAAATGAAAAAAATCGTATCAGTTTCCTTGTTGTTATTGTTGTCAAAAGATGTGTGGTGGCGATAACTATTGGCCTGACGCGGGGCAAAAAAATCGGTGGCAAACATAAAAATAAATAAATAAATATATCATCACGGCATATTACCCATTGCTGGGTGTGCCAATCTGCTGTGTACACAGATATCGGTAATGATGAAATATTTGTACCGTGCGGGTCCCCAGATTCGCGACCAGACACTCAAGCACACGGCCACAGACCCCATGTAATTAATTTTATTTTATTATGTATAATTTTTATTTGGACACAAATTCTGGACATTTTAAATCAATGTTGCGTTTCCACCCGGGCATAAAATGCAGCTAAAATATCTGGACATGTCCGGGATTTTCTTGATGAATGTTGGTCCTTACTATACCTAAATGGCGATAGGTTTCAAGCTATACCTAATTATGTACCTTTTATTTCAGCGATTGAATGCATTCTTGGTGGCGTACCAGCACATTATGGCAAATTTCCCTATATGGCAGGATTGATGGTAAAAAATTACGACCTTTTAAATTGCGGAGGAGCTATAATTAGTTCCAGGTTGATTGTAACTACAGCTCACTGCATTTGTTATAAGTATGAACCAATTTACAGTTATATAATTAATTATAATTTAGCACATTCTCTTGTATGTATTTAATAAATAACTACTTCCGTTTTTCACATTCCAAATTTGGAAGACTATAATTTTGAATTGACAGTTCGAGAATGATATGAAGTTAATGTAAAAGAATAGTTACCATATGTTAAAATTTAATGAAATTCTTATTTGTTTACAATATATGACTCAATAAGATATACAGGATGATCACGCGAGAATGAACCAGCAATTATCTCCGTTATTAAATGAGATAGCGATTATTTTCAAATAACAAATTTACCATAGGCAATATCGGCAATAAGATGTCGTATCAAGAAGCGTTCTATTACTTCCGGTTCTGGAGTATGTAATACCAACTTTAAAATTTCAAATGAAACATAATATATTTTTATATTTTTTAAAAGTACATAAAATTTTCTTTACAATGGTAATAAATTAATAGTACGTTGTATCATTAAAAATAAAATGGCGGACGTTTGAAATATGAATATATTGAATGAAATAAAATCAAGTGTGAGAGATTTTATTGTTTTTTTTGTTCATAGATGATGGGATTTTGTGAAATAAATTCATTTATATTACCCCTGATATCATAACTAATATTATTATGTGATCAGGGATATGACGTGCCTAGGCAACAAATCCAATAAAACAAAATTCCACACTTTCTTCAGATATTTCAAACGTCCGCCATTTTACTTATTAATAATATAACGTCCTACTTGTTTACTTTGTAAAGCAAATTTTGTGTACTTTTCAAAAATATAAAAAATATGGTATGTTCCATTTGAAATTTCGAAGTAAGTATCACGTACTTCGGAACCAGAAGTAATAGAACCCTTTTTGATATGACATCTTATTGCCCATATTGCCTATAGTAAATTTTCTTATTTGAAGATAATCGCTATCTCGTACATACATACATAAAATCACGCGTGTCCCACTTAGTGGGTTCGCACAAACCCGGTAACAATAAGAACAACATCATCATACAACAAATCCTTACTTTTAAACATATTAAAGTGACCGATTTTCGGTAGCGAAATACCGCATCCGGATCACAATAATAGTTAGGAAACAATCATCCTTCGCCACACATTCCTATCTAAGAAGACTTCTTTCGCCTCGGCCACACTCATAAACTTTACTCTTAAACATATTAAAGTGTCCGATTTTCGGTAGCGAAATACCCGGATCACAATAATAGTTAGGAAACAATCATCCTACGCCACACATTCCTATCTAAGAAGACTTCTTTCGCCTCGGCCACACTCATAATCCTTACTCTTAAACATATTAAAGTGACCGATTTTCGGTAGCGAAATACCGCATCCGGATCACAATAATAGTTAGGAAACAATCATCCTTCGCCACTCATTCCTATCTAAGCAGACTTCTTTCGCTTCGACCACACTCATAATCGCATTCATACATGCTCTTCTTCTCTTCACACTTGGAAACTCTCTCTCTTTAAGCACCCTACCAATCACATCCATCCACTTACACACTGGTCGCTATCTCGTAGCCCGCGAAATTTGAAAAGTCACCTTTTTTTGTAAAAGAGAAGAGTTAGAGATAAAATAAAATAAATCAATTGTTATTTAAAATTATCTTGTTGCAGATGGTCCTACGAGTACTACTACGCTTTAGTAGGTACCAACTATCTGAAAGACGGTGGGTATGCCCAAGAATTGAATTTGGCCATCTGTCATGATTTATACAAGCCAAGAAAATTGGCTTACGACATTGGCTTAGTGCGAACTGTGGCACCTATGATATATTCGCCTGCTTTAAAGTATATCAGCCTACAGAGAGATACAGTCCCTACAGAAGGGTGGTTCATAGCTACAGGATGGGGGTGCCTCAAGGATGGGAAAAAGCTTACGGATAATGACAATTATCCTGATGATCTCAGGTAGGTCAACGGAAGAATTGCAAAATTATCATCTTCCTTCAGTAATATCTCGACAGTTATTGCAGAAGGTCCAAAGTAGTTATTTCGTTCAGGGACTAAAAACGAAATGGAAATGAAAACGAAAACGAATTAACGAAATAAACCGATTTTTTTATAAAAACGAAAACCGAAACGAAAATTTTTTTTTTCGTTCATGATTGAAAACAAAATCATTAATATCGGTTACCGGTTTTAACCGTTATTTTATTTAATATTTAATTTTATTTATAGCAAATACTTTACACGCAAATATTATTGAATTTCCAAATATCTATCTTAATACAGGGTTAGTCACAGGAGGGTTACTTTCAAAGTTCGTTTGTTGGCAACGCGAAATACAATTTACAATAGCGTCTAGCTTCCTCTCGAAAAATGAAATATTTAGGGCCGGTATTTCAATCTCCTAACAACTTCCTAATAAAGTTTTATTTACCTAACAACCATGTTTTTGCGTATTTCAAAGTCCAAACAAGTTATTAGGTACCTTATAAAAGATTTATTAGGTATCAAATTTGAGAGGAACTTGCAGTAGTTAATAAATTTGTTAGCTACCTAATAAAATTTAAATCTGAAATAAAAAATATAGTAAAATTGAAATATATTGATGAAATTTATAATAGTATATTGGAAGAGGACTTAATAATTTAAATTTGGGCGATTTTTTTCAAAGCTTTTGGATTTTTAATAGAAAATAAATATGTAAATATAAATAAATATGTCATTATGGCATATTACCCATTGCTGGATGTGTCAATTTGCTTTGTAAACAGATTTTGGTAATCATGATGACTTATTCGTACCATGTGGGTTGTTTACCGGGCGACACCTCAGGGGCAGTCATTTCTAGGCGGAGAATGCACCACGGGGCCCATTTTTGTGCCATTTAAAATTAGAAATAATATAGGCGTCTGTCGGGATCGAACCCGAGTCTCCAGTTTCGTGACCAGTCAGTCATTCAGGCATATTATATACTTGTAATTATATAAAATATCCTTTTGGAGATTATTGGGTTATCCACAGCAAAAAAAAATATCAAGAAAGTCTCTGCAATGTTGATTACAAAATTACAGATATATGGTCGTACGATGGCCAGTATCGAACCATGATTGTAATATTTTTAAAAATTCTCGGTTACGAATGCGGTTTGGGGCTGGTGAAAGATGCAATGAAATAATTACAGTTCTATTCTTGTCCTTATTTTTTACAAAGTGACTTATAAAAACACATATCTTATTTATATTTCTGTCACAAAAATGTCAGTGTCATGTCATATTTTAATTTATTCTATTTTTTTACAACTAGATTCTAAAAAAGTATCTTATAACAATTTGCCTAGCAACTTTACATTGAAATACCGAAATTTGTCATCTTCCTATCTAATAATTTTGTTTACCAAATAGTTGCCATGTGTTAGGAGATTGAAATATCGGCTCTTAATCCACTATTGCGTTGTCTGTCTAGTGAAGTTCCTGTCATTTTGACATTAATTAAATAAATATGGTATCAAGTTTCTGTAGTCATTAGTATTTTGAGTTTCAAACAAACGGACTTTTATAATAACTCTTCCGTGACTTAACATATTCGCTGCTGATGTCACGAATCCGCGACGCAAGTCTTCCTGGCCCAGTGTTGCTAGTATACGGCGCTTGCATAACGATAAATCTCCCATTACCGCACCAAACTGTTTGATATTGTATCAGCTTGTAGGTAAAACATTATAACATTCAAAAATATGCGACGTTCCGCGATTGCGCGCCGCTGCCACGCCGGGATTAGGGGAATCCCCATTTTACGTTTTGTTCCGTTGTGATGGTGCGTTTCCAGTGCATTTTATCATTAGTTATCGCTGATTGTGCAAATAAACAGTGACCTGGTGCGTAGTTTTTGTTTATAAAAAATGAAAAATGTCGGATACTGGGGCTGGACCTTCAGGACCATTGTGCGTCATGCGCTAATACTATTAAATTGTAATTCCGTGAAAATTCAAAGCATGCACATGACCGATTACTAGATCAAATTTTCTTATTTCAGATACAACTTCCTAGCCATCATTGATCCTAAAGAATGCAAAAGACACTACTTGGCAACAGTTCATTTTAACTACTTATGTTCCTATCGCGATCCCTTTCACGGAACTTGCGGTGGTGATTCTGGGGGCCCTGTTACGTACAATGGGAAACTTGCAGGCTTGGCGTATGGAGGGGCAATCACAGCCCCAGATATTTACATAAAGGTATCTGCTTTCACGGATTGGATCGATCGACAGATATACATCTACAATAGGGATGAGAGTGGAGTCCCTATCTACGAGTTTAAGGAAAATGATTATAGTTATAATATTGATATGAAACAGGTGAACATGTTGAACCCGGCTATGTAGTTTATGAATTGAGAATTAAATATATTCAATATATGCACAAAACATTTCTATTTTTGTATTTATTCTTGAGCTAATATAAGCAGGCCGTGCAGTGATATGGAGCAAAGGAGCAACCGTTCTAGACGTCTTCTGCGAAAAGGCGGTCACTCATATACATACATAAGAGGGCCGTCATAAAAACGATTTTTTTTTTTCAAAAATTACAGGAGGCCGCCTGTTCCCTTATCCAACGTTCCACGTACTCTTCTACCTTATCTTCGTTTTTATTTTTACCTCTCGCTAAGAGAGGTATTGGGTTCATACTAAATATCGCATATCCAGATTTTAGTGAATAAGCATGTTATAAAGTCCCTACAACTCGATTTTAATATTTTTACAATGATGCCCGTGTGTGTGTTTGTGTATGTGTGTGCGTGTGTGTATGTGTGTGAGTGTGTGTGTATGTGTGTGGGGATGTTGAACAGACGATTTCTCAAAAACTATAAGACTTAATATCTGTTCGTACGTATTTCTCAATCGAACATTACTGGAAAGAGCTGAAAAGGTTTTGGTAATAATTGAACAACCGAAAGTAGCAGATTCTAAAAAAAATTCTAAATATTATTTTTAAAAAATTTAACTTGCTAGTATTAAAGAAGAGTAAATTCTTTATCTGATACATACTTGTATGAATATTTTATTATATATTTTATAGATTTAGAGATAAAGAAATATAGGTGTATAATAATCTGTTGTAACTGACAGATAAATGTCAGTGTCAAAAATCCAGAGAAAAAATCCGTTGTGGCCAGCACAATACCTCTCGCCACTTCCGTTTTTGGTTTCATAACTATAGGGCGCGAGCAGTCATGTGACATTGTTGGCCTAAAAATTCTAAATTTAGTGATTTTCCAATTCCATGTGGTTTATTTTCCTCAACAAATAAATTCTACACACATGTTGACTAATTAGCTACGTGAATTTAGAAAATATTTTTAATGAAAAATTCTGACATTTGAGATTTATGTACATAATTACTAGCTGTCATTAGTAATTATGTACATAGATGTGAAATGTCAAAATTTTTCATTCAAAATTTCAAGATTTTCTATATTCACGTAGTTAATTTGTGTGGAATTTACTTGTGGAGGAAAATAAATCACATGGAATTGGAAAATCACTAAATTTAGAATTTTTAGGCCAACAATGTCACATGACTGCTCGCGCCCTATAGTTATGAAACCAAAAACGGAAGTGGCGAGAGGTATTGTGCTGGCCACAACGGATTTTTTTTCTATTTTACGTACATACTCTTTGTAATTTGGATAGAATTCGATTTATAGAGTCGACTGTATTAGATGCATTTATTTATTTTTTCATTTCAATACCATTTCATAAGTACTATTACACATTTTAAATCTATCATACGCATGTTATATAATATTGAAATGAATGAAAAATAAAACAAAACAAAAAAAAAATATAGTGAGAGTGTATCCAATATAAAATACTGGCAACTCCTACAGAAGTTTTATCGATTTAAATCAGATGAAAAAAAAACAACATTTATTACTTCATCTGACATTACAAAACACAAGTTAGTACAAAACTAAAACTAGTCCACGACTATCTTTTTCGTCCATAAAAACTACCTATCTAATAAAAGACATTGTACGAGTAATATGAACGATCTAGTGGCCTTCTTATCAAATAAAAAATAACAAACAATACTGTTCGTTGCATGACCTTCGCTGATATTGCAAATCGTGTAAAAAACATCTAGGCGGCCACGATCGACAATCGACAATCGGCGATCGTGTTTTGTTTGTTGCGTGCAGCGACAGTAGCGCGCGGTGGCGGGATCTGGAATTAAGTGAATGCGATCTAATGGAGCAATTGTTTCCAACTTGTTATTACTATTGTTTTCTCTCTATTGTTCCACAGAATTTTTATTTTTTGTATATTTTTATTGCAGGATATAAGAGAAGTTTATTATCCTTTATGTATCAGAAGGATTCCGGAAGTGATACAAATAAATTAACTTATTATTTTTTTATGCACAATGCTAGATGTGTATAATTAAAATTTCCAAATGATTACAAAATTTTTGTTATGCAGAGACAGTTATCTATATCTCGTGGGCATTTATATTTGTTGCGGGGAATGTACTCCAGAGGTTACTTTCACATTAAACTTTAAAGATTATGTTCTTAACTTGAAAAATATATAAAATTAAAAACCCAAGTACAGTAAAATTATTTGAAGATGTCCGATCAAGGTTATTTGTACCATGAACGAATTAACAAATTGGCATACATTTATCTCTCTCCTTTGCAGTCTATATGCGTGTGCGATAAGGATGGATATAACACGTTTGTCTTTCAAAAAATCATATTTAAGTTAGGACATTCCACTTTACAACGATGCTCGTTGTTGATAATACTTTCGCTGTAACGTAAGCTTATATATTAATTCAGATACATTACCTTGATTCATAGCCGTACGAATAACGTTATTTTCTGTCAGTATCACTGACACTGACATTGTGTCAGTATCTTATTTTTCACATATTTGGTTTTACATTTGCTAAAAATCTGATGTGGCCAGCACATAACCTCTCGCCGTATATTTTACCTGGCTGTATGCATAAAGCAAAGAATATTTTTATAAATACAAATAATATATTCATATAAATCTATGACGTATAAACTTCTTTATTATTCAATAATAGCATGTCTCAACATGAAGATATTTTACCATAAATTATGTTACAATAAATTACAAAGTAGAGTTTACCATATATAAATATTAGGCTGGTAACAGCAATTTTCAATTCGAACAACGTTGTTTACTTTCTCTTCATATTCTTCTAGTAAAAACATTAATTTTGGGCGGTCTAAAATGTATATATGGATTGTGCATCTATTCTTACATATCTTCTTTTACATTTTATTTTTTCATACATGTTATATCTAAATAACACTAATTCCCTTTAATAAAGTGACGGATAGATTGCACTCCGATTATTCTTATATCGATGTGTAATTTTGTCAATATTTACAACTTACTTGAGAAGAATTTGATAGCTTTTTCGCAATTCAAAGTTACTCTAGTCTATAGTACTGGTGTACATTGTCCCATAATGTTTGAAACAAATTTAAGTCCTTCAACCTAGACTTGTCATCTCCATAATAGTCACAGATCAAGCATTAAGGGATTCTCCAAGTACATTTTTCTTTCATTACTCATTATTTCTGACACTGACATTTATCTGTCAGTTACAAATAATTTAAATTATCAACTATTTTTCATGGCATTCTTTCGGCTGTCAAATTTATTACAACAGATTATTTTATATATTATACTTCTTTTATCTCTAAATCTATGGAATATATAATAAAATATTTAAATGTATCAGATAGAGAATTTAATTTTCTTTAATATTACCACGAAAAATTTTCAAAAAATAATATTTAGAAGATTTTTTTTCAAGAATCTTCTACTTCCGGTTGTCCAATTATTACCAAAACCTTTTCAGATCTTCCCATGAATGTCCGATTGGGAAATACGTTGTTAAACAAATTTTAAGTCTTATAGTTTTTGAGTAACCGTCCTTCCAACATCCCACACACACACACACACACACATCCACACACACACACACACACACACACACACACACACACACACAGACATCATCGTAAAAATGTTAAAATCGGATTGTAGGGACCTTAAAACGTGCTTATTCAATAAAATCTGGATATGCGATTTTTAGCATGAATGCAATACCTCTCTTAGCGAGAGGTAAAAAACTTACCAGTTGACTTATTTTTGAATTTTGAATGCTTTTATTGTAACATATATTTTTATAATAATAAAATAACAGTAGTATCTTATGTACCCTCATAAAAACTAAGCAAACGACACTACTGAATTTGTCAGAATGCGCGGAGCAAAAATCTGAATTCATACAATTCGTAGATTACCTTGTTTTTATTTTTATCACATTATTTGCAGCTCCTATTAATTAAAAAAATCTGATGTGGCCAGCACAATACCTTCCGTCAATCTTGTGCATTATATATAAATTCCATACATAAAATTTCGGGCAAAAAATTCTATATTTCCAGTAAAATTATTTCATAAACGAACTATGCAAATTCCAATTGACACTGACATTTTCTTCATCATTAGCTTTTCCTATTCGTTAGGGGTTGCTATTTTTTTATTTTGTTCTTCCACTCATTTCTGTTTTGCGTGTCTCTCTCATTAATTTCCTTTTCTCTCAAGTCTTCCGCAATACAGTCCTTCCATCTTATCTTTGGTCTTCCTCTGTTTTTCAACCTTTTATTACTAAGATATTCATTCTTCTTCCAATATATTCTTCATCTCTCTATCTTTCTAGAAACTTCTAACTCTAGAATTATTTCACTTATTCTTCTACCGTATCATTCCGTGTCTTCTCTAACATCTATCTCAACATTCTCATCTCTGCCACATTAATTTTCTTTTCATTGTTACTGACATCTGTCAATTTGAATTATCTAAATATATTAGCAGTTTCCATGGTTAGCATAGCTGGCTGATTTATGAAATTAATATCTTTATAATTCTTTAACTCTAATATATATTGAATATGAAGTATAAAATGCAAACAAATCGTATAGAGAATAATATATTCTTTAAGTTATAATAATGTTAAATGACAATAAATGATATTTAACTGGGCTTTTTCAAGAAAACTGTTAAAATCTTCAAATGAGGGTACTTCCGGTTGACCAATTATAACCAAAATCTAATCATCTCTTCTTCTGGATGTAAATTTGAGGAATACAAAAAGATAATTTTTGGAATTGTAGTATTGGACCCTAAAACGTACTTATTCACTAAAAACTCATCATTGAAATTTTTGATCAAAGACAATACCTTCCTTACCTAAAGGTGACGGAAGGTAAAAAGATGGTTTGTATTTATAGACCATCATTTATTAATATTTAAATGTTAACTTAAATACACTTATTGGTAAATATTAAAATTATTCGAAATATTTAAGTGACAACTCTAATTTTTTAATTTAATATTTATATCTCAATCAAATTTGATTTATAGTGATGGAAAAAAATAAATGCAGACGTTTTACGGTAGTCAAGCATAATTTATGAGCCTAAATTAGTTCACTTTTATACACATCCTTAAAAATGTAAACAACTTTCATAAAGATATTTTGCATTTTATTTTATTTTTCATTTCAAAATATATATTTACGACTTTTAAATGCTATAATTTTAAACACTAAATTAAAAATGTTTTTTCATGACATATTTACCTACAATCTCTCTATTTTATATACTCGGTAGAAATATGTTATAAATTCAAATGTATCTAATAAAATTTTCATATTTATACATTTTCAAAGTAAATCTACGTTAGTCGCGCGGGTCCCAGAACCGAGAACCGATGAGTTTCGATTCCAAGCCCGAGAACCGATGAGATTCGATTCCCAGAATCGAGAACCGATGAGTTTCGCTTCCAAAACCGAGAACCGATGAGTTTCGATTCCCAGAACCGATGAGATTCGGTTCCAGAACTGAGAACCGATGAGTTTCGGTTCTAGAACCGATAACCGGGTAGTTTCGGCTCCAGAACCGGGTAGTTTCGGTTCCAGAACGGAGAACCGGGTAGTTTTGGACTCGGAACCGAGAACCGGGGAATTACACATTCAAATAACCGGGTACCCGGGTAATTTTGGAATCGGAATCGAACCGAACCGGAACCAGTTTCCACCAGTAATTTCTACCTATTTATCGAATCTTCAGATTATAATTTTCTAGATGCAATAAAATTAAATCTAGGTGGTAAACAATTTTCAAATTTTTATATAAAATCCGTTAATTAGTCTAGTATAACATACTAGTTTTTCGATTAAATGTCGGTTTGGATGTAAAAGTTATAATTTAAAATGTTATGTTTATTTTGCCATTTTCTATTCTTCACGTGTTAAAAAGGTCAAATTTAATTGCAAATATCTCAGGTACCGCGTGGTCAATTGTTTTTAAATTAGTAGAGCAGGTGGATTATACTTCAGTTGAGATATACTTTAAGTTTCAATTAATGGTATTAAATTTTACCGCAACAAGGGAATGTATAAAAAGAGACAAAATCACCCCTAACCACACTGAATTATGAGTTCAGATAACATTTCGATGGATAACCATCAACCACCGAACCAACTATAGGGAGATCAAGTATCATTGCTCAGCAGCATATAACCAAAAGTTACGCAGTCGACACAGTTAAATTAGAAACCAATAACAAAAAGCAATAAAAGTTAAAAATTAGTTGTACTAATTCCAATTTGAAAAAAATCGTGTTCCAATTCTTCTCGACTCCTACTTAACCTTGCTCGTTGTGTGGCTAACCATTGTCCATTATTGCACTATCATTTAAACGTTCTAACCTCTCTATATCTGAGTAACAATCAGTTATGGTTGCTCACTGGTTACTCGTGAAGGTTGTAATGTGTTTCAGTGGTCAAACACGGCCGAATCTAGGATTTAATTACTTGCAACGCCCAGTTTTGGCGTTAGAAATAAAGGAAATTGGTTTGTAGTTGTTCGCTTATAGATTATGTCATTGGAATGTGAAATAAGTGATAATCATAGTACTTGAACATGAAATGATATATTGTTGTAAGTTATGGCATACGGATTTCGTAATGCGAATGTGTGAGGTTATTTCGTAAATGAATGTATCTTCATATGCTGAAAACCACTTGAAATACAGTGTATTCCAATTACTAATTTAATTACATCATTTAACAATTGAAGGAGAAAACAGCGAATTTAAGAAAAAATCTGATGTGACCAACACAATACCTCCCGCCATTTAATTTTTATTAATTTAAATAAATACCTATGGGGTCTCGTTGCGCGTGCCTGATGTCTGATTGCGAATCTGGGGAATCAGATTCGATCCCGATTAACGCCAAATATTTCAAATTTTAAATAGCACAAAATTAACCCTTGTGGTGCACTCTCCATGGCAGCAGTGAGTGCCCGTGAGGTGACGCTTGGTAAACGCCCGCACGATACAATTATGTCATCATCATTACCGAAATTTATGTACAAAACCGGGTACGTAACTGAAATTTTAATGTTCGCAATATTTCAGACAATGTTAATTGGATAAACTGAAAAATACCACTCAAATCTAACAAAATCACAAATATAATAATTGTTCTAATCATTTTCAAAGTGTGTTATTAAATCCTTCTTGACCATTTGAGGTCATAGCTGACCACATCTTTTAATAACAATAAGTTCTAGGGCATAATGATGCCAACAACTGCTACTCATAGCCTTCAGTTGTCTGAAGATAGCATTGCATTGTTCCTAACTGAAACACTTTTTCATCCGCGTAGAATCCGTCTGAGAAACAAAAGAATTACACCGCCTTAGGGCAGAAGAAACAATAAATTGATTATTTCATCTCCGAGCTACAGTTTACTGAATGTAAACGCGAGTTCTAACTTCCTGTGTTAACTACAGTGCAGTAATTGTTGACGTCATTCATTTGTTATATTTTTAGACATTAAGGCAATTGTTTCGCAACAAATGCTTGCTTAGTAAGGAGAAATAATGAATGATGTGCGTTATTTAGTCAGCTTTTGTCTTATTTAATTATATTAAGATAATTATAAAATATAGCAGTATTTTTTAGAGTACTGCTACTTTTTCATAGACTATTTTATTGTTTTTTAAATTGTTATATCAAATAGAGTTTTTACCTCTCGCTAAGAGAGATATTGGATTCATGCTAAAAATCGCATATCCAGATTTTAATGATTAAGCACGTTTTAAGGTCCCTACAATCCGATTTTAATATTATTACGATGATGTCTGTGTGTGTGTGTGTGTGCGTGTGTGTGTGCGTCTATGTGTGTGTATGTAGGTCGGTTGGAAGAACGATTCTCAAAAACTATAATACTTAGTATCTGTTTAACTACATATTTCTCAATCGGACATTATTGGGAAGAGCTGAAAAGGTTTTAGTAATAATTTGACAACCGGAAGTAGCAGATTCTTAAAATAATTCTTCTAAATATTATTTTTTTGAAATTTTTTGTTCTTGCTTCTATTAAAGAAGAGTAAATTCTCTGTCTGATACATATAAATATTTTATATCTTTTATAGATTTAGAAATAAAGAAATATAAGGTATATAATAATCTGTCGTAATAAATCTCACAGTCCAAATAATGTTATGGAAACCAATTGAAAAATAAAAAAATGTTTGTAACTGGCAGATAAATGTCATTGTCAAAAATCCAAAGAAATTACTGAAGATTTTTTCTGGGACGTACATACAGTGTATTATTTCTTATTGTATTAAAAGTTAAATATTTAAAATTATAGGTATATTACACATACCCTTCAGAAATACTGTTAATCCCGACAATGAATTGGAAACATCTCGAAAAATTAGAAAAGGACAAATTTTCTTCATAGAATGAATTTAAATTTAAAAAAATCTAAATATAAAGAATAGATATAAGCGAGAATACAGCCCAAATGAAGACGATATTTAAATGTTATAAACACAAGATGAAAGTGAAAATGGTCTCCACTCTGCAACGTAAAATACAGAAAAATTGTTCTCATCGAAATAATGAGTAATGAAAGAAAAATGTACTTGGAGAATTTCTTAATTCTTCATCTGTGACTATTATGGAGGTGACAAGTCCACGTTGATGGATTTAAATTTGTTTCAAACATTATGGGACAATGTACACGAGCATTGTAGACTAGAGTAACATTGAACTGCAAAAAAGCTATCAAATTCTTCTCAAGTAAATTGTAAATATTCACAAAATTACATATCGATATAGAATAATCGGAGTGCAATCAAAAACAAATTTGTTCAGAATAATAATTATTTTATATCTTTCAAAATAGATAATTAGAGGCGGATTATGCAGAATATGATAGAAATTTTAATTTAGTTTGTACAATGCCTCTTATTTTTTTTTATTTTTCCTCATGTATGACTACAATGTCTTCCCAATTTATGTTGGAAGATAAAAAAGATGACCTAGACTAAAATCAAAATGCGTAACATCGGCAATTCTTTCCAACCACAACTTGCAACACAGAACACAGATTTCAATTTTTCGCTATTTTCTGTCAATGTCAAACCTAACTGTTATTTTGTAAGTGAGTCAGATTCCCTTCTAAATTTCTGGTATGTCATCGCAATCAAATGAAACTAACCGAATTGGTTACGTGCGTACGAAATAGAACTTTGATGCTGAAAGAATATGACTGTTTCTCTATGTTTCGCTTCACTGGCCATGAAATTGAAAGTTTTTCGTTTCAAAACACGCCAAACTTACGAAACAGAAGTGGTAGGACAATTACTACACTCTGATAGAGTTTGTGTCCTCAAATTTATTATAATTGGAAGAGGTCCTTAATTTTTTTTTTATTAAATCTATATTAAAAGAAATTTTCAGAACAAAAAGACTTATGGGTCGATTCTGTTCACATAATGCAAGTTTTACAGATCTGTAAATCTGTAAAAAAGTAACAAAAACACATCATTCTTGTTGATTAATATAAAAACGTACGTAAGAGTGGCAGCTTTCGTTGCGATTTTGTTCATTATTTATATTTACAGATTTACTGATCTGTAAAAATTACACATGTGAACAGAATTGACCTATTAATTATTATTATTTAAGCCGTAATATTTTTACCTTCCGTCACCTATAGGTACGGAAGGTATTGTTTTTGGTCAAAAAAAAAACGATGGTGAGATTTAACGAATAAGCACGTTTTAGAGTTGTAGAATACGAATTTACTTTTTTTACGATGATGTCTGTATGTGTGTGCGTCTGTGTGTGTGTGTGTGTGTGTGTGTGTGTATGTGACGCTCGTTCCGGATCGCATAACTTCAATATTACAATTCCAAAAATTATAGTTCTTTCATATTCCTTTTTTGTACGTCCATATGAAGAGTTGATTAGATTTTGGTTATGAATGATTTACCAGAAGTACCCTAATTTGAAGATTTTAATAGTTTTTCTTGAAAAAAGCAGTTAAATATCATTTATTGATATTTAATGTTATTTAATGATATAGAGTTAAAGATACATAAAGATGTTGAATTTCACAAATCAGTATGCTATGCTAACTATGGAAACTGCTAATATATTCAGATAATTCAAATTGTCAGATGCCAGTATCAATGAAAAGAAAATGAATGTTGCACAGATGAGGATGTTGGGGAAGACACGGAAAGACAGGTAAGGAATTAAATGGAAAATGGCTCGAGTGATAGAAGTTTCTAGATAGATACAAGAGAGACGATTACATTGGTTCGACATGTCATGAGGACAGATGAAAAACATATTGGAAGAAAGATGAATAGCTTAGAAGTAGAAGGTAGAAGAAACTGAGGAAGATTAAGATAAAATGGAGAGACTATATTGAGGAAGACTTGACAGAAAAATAAATTAATGAGGACGACACGCAAAACAGAAATGAGTGGAAGAAGAAAATAAAAAATAGCGACCCTTAACGGATAAGAAAAACTGAAGAAGAAGATGTCAGTTAAAGTGCAATTTTCATAGTTTGTTTATGAAATAATTTTACTGGAAATATAGGATCTTTTGCAATAAAATTTCTGTATAGGACGCGGGCAGTCACGTGACTTTGCTAACCTTGGCAAGCAGATACGGGGGCCCTGTTAAAATGACAGCTATTCATTATGTCCATAACTGACAAATATCATAATTTTTCATTCAGAATATCATGATTTTCTTAATTCATGTGGTTTATTTGTTGTCAGGAGTATGGAATTCAGTTGCCGAGAATACCAAAATACATAATTAATAGCTGTCATTCTGATACGGGCCCCCATATCGGATTACCAAGGTCAGTGCCCTATGGAATTAATTAATACACAGGATTGACGAAAGGTAATGTGCTGGCCACATTAGATTTTTTATCATTCGTATGGTTTATTTTCTTCGGTCCTACGGCCTCGGCAATTAAATTCCATATTCGTGATAAAAAATAGAACTTCAATAGCGTGATACATGAATAACTATTATTTTATTTTTATGAGTTACAATCTAACAAATTCATCGGTTATGACACTAAAAAAAGAATAGGTATAAAAACCGGGAAATTATCTATTAACATTTATTACTCCTATCTTATTTATCTAAAAAAAGAAATATTATATATGTATTTATTCGTAATTACTTCATTTAGAATTTGTTTGCCATGAACAGAATACACATATTTTTTATTTTATGTATATTACATGAAATAACATGTGGAGTATGTTATAATTTCAATGTTAAAAAAAAATTAGCAGCAAACTATGATTTGTAAATATTTTAGAGAGGACCAGCATTAAAAAGAAAAGCTGAAATATTACGACTCGATACAAAATTCAATGTAGATGGACCTCTTAGATTTTATACATCTATTAAAAAATATAATAGAACTCATACAGTAATAGACGGAAATTGTACTAATGAAGATAAGATAGATAACCGCTATAAAGTAAGTTATAAAAAATCTAATATGGCTAGCATATTACTTTCCACCAACTCTATTTTATTTCACTCAAGTATTCTGCAGTATATTTTTTCCAAAGTAAATATTTTTTCGTTTAAAATTACAACTATCTCCTTTAAAAACATTTAACAGACTAAAGGCCAATCTTACAATCCACTGTTTAACTTTTTACTACTAGATAAATATGAGCCCAACCCCAAATGTATTAGTACCCTCTGAAAAAAAACCTGTTGTGGCCAGTACAATACCTTCCGTCAATCCTGTGTATAATGTATAAATTCCATACATAATTTTTCTTGCAAAAGATTCTAAATTTCCAGAAAAATTATTTCATAAAAAAACTATTTAAATTGCACTTGACACTGACATCTTCTTCTTCTTTAGCTTTCCCCATTCGTTAGGGGGTCGCTATTTTTGCGTGTCGTTATCATTCAGTTCCTTTTCTCTCAAGTCTTCCGCAATACAGTCCTTCCATCTTATCTTTGGTCTTCCTCTGTTTCTTCAACATCCTAATACTAAACTATTCATTCTTGTTCCAATATAATTCTTCATTTCTCTTTATGACATGTTCAAACCAATGTAATCATCTTTCTTGTATCTTTTTGTAATACTAGAGTTATTTTCTTACCGTATCTTTCCGTGTTTTCCCCAACATCTACTTCAACATCCTCATCTCTGCCACATTAATTTACTTTTTATTGATACTGACATCTGTCAATTTGGATTATATGAATTTATTAATAGTTACCATGTTTAGCATAGCTGGCTGAATTTTAAAATTTAATTTCTTTAAATTTTTTTAACTCTGTATCTATTGAATATGAAGTATAAAATGTAATAAAATCGTATAGAGAATAATATATTCTTTAAGTTATAATAACGTTAAATGTTAATAAATCAAATTTAACTGTTAAATCTTCAAATGAGGGTACTTCCGGTTCACCAATTATAACCAAAATCTAATCACTTGTTCTTCTGGATGTAAACTTGAGGAATACGAAAAAAATATAATTTTTGAAATCGTGGTATTGAAGTTATGTGATCCGGAACTTTTGTCACACACACACAGACAGATAGACACCACACATACATATAGACATCATCGTAAAAATGGTAAAATCGTATTATAGGGACCCTAAAACATGCTTATTTACTAAAACTTATTGAATTTTTTGACCAAAGACAATACCTTCCTTACCTAAAGGTGACGGAAGGTAAAAATATTATAACAGCAAGAAGAAATATTTTTTTAGATTGCAATGGTTAAGACTATATTTGGGCAATTTTTTTATTTTATATATTAATAAAGTGTACTGAATTTAAATATAATGTTATTACCTAAATTTATCATTTTAACAATAATCTACGGTCAAATATATGACAACAGACATGTACTAATTGTTTTAGTTCCAACAGTAAATAATACAATATTTGTGTTAGTATTATTTATAAAACTGAAGGTAAAGGAAACTGACAATATATTCAATTAATTGCTATATTAAATTTTATTTTTTTAGTAAAATTATTTGCAACATGATATTTATTTATTAAAGTACCACCTACAATTATATTAAAAACAAGAATAAATAAACTTCTGGATGCTATGATTATTACTCCAATTCAACAAATTTTTATATGGTGTATGATCACACATCAATTATAATTTCTGCAATGATGACAAAACGCTTCAATCTAAATGTCAATTTTTTTTAAATTGTTTGTCTGTTTGGTTTCGTAACAATGAACTTTATCTTAATTCTTCAAAAACGGAATATGTACGTTGGGTTTGTTACTTGAAGAAAATCTCATCTGGAAAGATCACGCTGACAACTTAAATCTAAAATTAAATCAGATAAGTTACCAAATTTGATTCTTTCATGCAAAAGCAGAATCCATAATTAGGTTCGGCATCTGTTTTTGGGAGGGATAATGCATCATTGCATAATGTTTTCATTAGTCAAAAGAAAATACTATACCTCCTTACCAAGGGTAGCGGGAAGTAAAAATACAACATAAGAAATAAAAATTTCTCATTAAGGGTTTTCCAATAAGAGGTGTTATTTTGATATTCAAAGAAAAATGCCATTTTTTAATATAAATGATCGGATGTTTATTTCATTATAAAGAGAAAGGTATGCCGTTAATAGTGGAAAATAACATCAGGCAAATGACCACCACGACCACGCTGACAGGACAATATCCTTTTCATGAAATTTTCCATAACCAAATCGCAAAGTGGCTGTCCTATGTCCTCGATAGCCTCACGAATTCCATCTTTGAGGTCTTGAGTCGACGCTGGGCAGTTGGCGTAGACCTTCTCTTTCACGTGGCCCCAAAGAAACAAGTCGTAAGGTGTTAAATCACAAGATCTCGGTGGCCAATTGTGATCACCTCTTCGAGAGATAACACGGTCCGGAAACTTTTCCCGTAAAAGATCAATGGTTTCGTTGCTTGTGTGGCACGTAGCGCCGTCTTGTTGAAAGTAAACGTTGTCCAGATCAATACCATCCAATTCCGGCCATAAAAAATCGTTAATCATCTCTCGATAGCGCAATCCATTCACCGTAACTGTTGCTCCAGCCTCATTTTGGAAAAAGTAAGGTCCAATGACTCCGCCGGACCATAAACCGCACCAAACAGTCACACGTTGAGGATAGAGAGGCTTTTCAACAATAACTCTTGGGTTTTCTGAGCCCCAGATGCGACAATTTTGTTTGTTGACGAAGCCACCGAGGTGGAAATGGGCCTCATCACTCAAGATGATTTTTCGATGGAATTCCGGATCATTTTCATGCATTTCAACGACCCAATCAGCAAAGACACGACGTTGTTGATGATCGGCCGGCTTGAGTTCTTGTGTTAACTGGACTTTATAAGCCTTAAGACCCAAATCTTTATGCAAAATACGGTGTAATGACGTTTGTGGAATGCCTAATTCCAAAGAACGACGAGGAATGGACAAACCTGGGTTTTCTTCAACACTTTCGGCTACAGCAGCAATATTCTCGGCTGTTCTTGAGCGACGTGCACGGGTTTTATTCTTCACATCACTAACTTGTCCCAACAGCTCGAATTTTTCCACCAATTTCTGTATTGTGGTCCGACGAGGTGCTTCACGACGACCCAAAAATTGTCGAGTTTTACGAACCGTCTCTGCCAAATTTTCACCATTTTTATAGTGAATTTTAATAATTTCAATGCGTTGTTGAAGCGTGTATCGTTCCATTTATATTAATGGCGTAGTTTCTACTTGTCAAATGTCAAAAAATGACAGCTTCAAAAGCGACATCTACCGAAATAGCGGGGTATTCAAAATAACACCTCTTATTGGAAAACCCTTTATGTTGTGCGATATACCAGTGTACAGTTATATTTTATATTTCATTCCTTATGAAAAGTTGCATAAACCAGTCTTAAGTCTTACAGATCTGTAGGTAAATCTGTAAAAAAATCTGATAAAAACATATTTATATATTTAGAGATTTATTTATTGTTGATGATTTGATTTGTGTTTAGATTAAGATAGAAATACAATTTTGGGGAGATGGAGGATGGAAACGAAACTTCGTGAACCATGAGGCTAAAGATCCATGTGTCCAAGTGAAAATCGTGTTTGGACAGCCCTGGAAAGAAGTTATTCGAGAGGTCGGTCTTACCGATAAATGTCCATATCCACCAGTACGTTGAATTTATATTTTAGTCCATTATGTTCATTATACACGGATACGGTCAACTGGACGATAAAATAATAGATTTGTAGAAATTTGCGTTTGGTTATGTTAAAGATAGTTTACAATCCTGTGTTTCTGTTACAAAATAATGCAACAAATTGTATGCCTGCTAAATTTTTAGTTTTTGTAGCCCATCGTCCAGTTAACTACTGCCCACTTAACTATTCGCCCGAGTTCAATTTTGTTGTACATGCTCGTAAATAGTTATTACTATAAATCTACGAGGGTTATTTCATTAATAATGCACAGGTTGGCAACACTGCGAATTGGATGATGCAACAACAGTGACATTTACGTCAGTTGTAGTAGAGGGCTTGGGGAAACAGCGTGTGTTTTGTTTTCAACTATAGCATAATCTGTTTTTCACAAATGTCAGCTAGAAATGGAGCCAGTACGTGTCTTGGGTATTGTGACTGTTGAAGATCAGAGGTTGTACACTTTTGTGCAATAAAATTAAATTTTGCGACTACATTTTCGCAAATTTTAGTTGTGTATTTGTTGTTTATTTTAATTGCTTAGCATCAGTTTCAATAAATGACAAACACCATACTCTGGGACGCGCAGATCATGCTTTTCTTTTAACATTTTCTTCGTGATCCCAGCGTTTCTTAATTCTGAAGACGTTGTCTTTTCTGATGTTCATCAGTCGAGCGATTTGTCTAATGGAGAAACCATCTTCTATTGTAGTTATATTCTAATCTTAGAATTACTGTCTAAATGACGCGGCATTTTGACATTAATAAGAAAAATGACAAATTTACATATTTTCGTTACTAGGCATCTTATCATGTCCACTTTAAACTATAAAATATTTTGTGTGCTTAATTTTATTGCACAGAAGTGTACATTAAGATCGAAACTTTACGTGGCAGTAACCCAACAGAAATCCACAGTGCTTTAAGTGAAGTTTGCTGCGACTTAACAGTGGACTGTAGTATAGTTGAAATTACAGTCCGAGTGGAGAGGTCCAAATTCCCCACGGTCTAAATAGAATCGGAGAGCTCAATCAAAACTCAAACAAATAATGATCATTGCTTATGACTACAAAGGTATCATCATGACAGAGAGAGTTCCATGTGGAACAAGTGTCACAGCAGTATATTATCGGGTCTTCATGCAAAAACTGCAAAGAAAATTGCACGAAACACGACCTTAGTAGCTCGAGCCACTCATTTTCCATGACAATGCTCGCCCTCCAAATCCGAAATGTCGTAACCGAAAAACTGCGTAAATACTAGTGCTGTGAGGAGCCGACAAACCTTGTATCCGAGAACCCGGATTTCAAAATATCCGGATCCTTGGATATCCGAAAATTTAATTCGAATTTGGATCCGGATCCTTATTTGGATCCGGATCTGGACTTGGTTCCGGATCTGAACTTGGATCCGGTTCCGGATTCAATATTTTGTTTACGGATCCGGATCTGGACTTGGATCCGGATTCGATGTTGTGTTTACGGATCCGGATCCAAATTTTAGTTCTGGATCCGATTCTTCATTTTGAATGTGAAGGCTAACATCTGGAATTGAGTTCAAATTCAAACTTCAAACCGTTAATGTGGGCCTGTAAAGCGGTCTGTAAACACTAATAAACAAACAGTAATACATTTTATAATGCCCCTCTAACATAGGCAGGTAGTTCTTGCAAATGTAAAGAAAAAAGGGATTTATACTTTCACAGAGTTCTATTTAGTAAATTGTGAATAAATTACACATGTAAAGTAACATATTAATGTGATATGAATTTCTTTGATTTATTATGTGCTTTTGATGAGACCCGATGCAAATATTTGAATGTAAGGTTCATTTCTGAGAATATTCGAATCCGAGAACCGATCCGGATACTGAAATTCCATGTCTAAGATCCGATACTCAAATCCGTTTCAAAGATACGATATTCGGATCCGGATTCAAGATCCGATAATCAGATTCGGATCCAAAGTCCAATACTCAGATTCGGATCCAAAATCCGATGCTCAGATCCGGATCCAAAATCCGATACTCAGATCCGGATTCAAAATCCGATACTGAGATTTGGATCCGAGATCCGGATAGTTCAATATTCAATTATCTGGATATCCGGATATTTTTGGATCCGAAACCAAAACTATCCGGATCCGGATCACCACTAGTAAATACGGTAGGGAAGTCCCTACAGTCAAGACATGAGACCACCAGATTTTGACCTATTTCCAAAGTGAAACAGCTTATGTGTGGACATTGTTTTCCGTCTTTGAAAGAGCTTCATGTTGCCGTTATCCAAGTCATTCGACACATGAACAGATGATGTCTTGGATGGAATAGTAATGATTCCCAGGCGTTGGGACTCGGTCATTGACAAACTGGGAAACTATTTTGAAGGAATGTAAAGAGTTGGTGTAATAAAAATAAACAAATGAATATACTAACAATTGCGTGCAATATTTATGAAATGACCCTTGTAATTTTTTAATTTACTACTTGTATAAAAATCAGAGAATATAGCTATACAAGTTGACACTGAAAAACGGGCCACTCAATATAACTTTTTTTATTTATAATATTTGTAAACTAGGCTCATGGGCTCACAAATCATAGGATTCGACTTGAAGGTAGAGCTTCCGATTTAACCGGAAGTGACATTAACTTTCATACTTCCAATGAGACATCCTATATATTTTTCTATATTTGGAAATGAATTGAAAGTGAATTTTTATTGTAGAAATAAATTACAAAAACGTAAGAGAAAATTATAAATAATTAACCTTGCTAATAGGTTTATTCAGTAAGCATCGTTATGACATAATGAATCGTTAAAAGTTAAAACGTTATATCGTTATAATACTAGCGATAATCGTTTAAAAGGCTTATTTTGTAAACATTCGTTATGACAATATGCATTGTTATATCGTTACTATAACTATAATCGTTAAAGTGGTATTCTATAAACAATAATTTAATTCTACATAACGAAAAAAGGATAACGATATCGTTATTTTTTAACGACTGGAAAAATCATTCGTTACATAAACGTTTTGTCAATAAGTCAGTATTTTTATTCATGTCTAAATAAATTTGCTATTATGTTGAATAGTGATCTCAAAAACCCGTTATATTATAGTTTATTGCAAGGTAATATTAAAATAATTTAATAAGTTTGTTATACCTAGCGCCTAGCGCAAGCTTCACAATTTGTCTACAGATGGTAGTAGTAGCTCTAGCATAGCCCACAACAAAAAGAAAAAAGAGTCTGACAGCTATAGTAGATATAACGATTTTAATAATAACGATTTCGGTATGATAACGATTCGTTAAGCGAATATTTTACAGAATAAGCCTGTAAGCCATAATATCAAACAGGCTATGAGAACAGTTAAGATAATATTAAGTAATATTTAAATTAATTGTTTAAATAGTAAGTTATTTTAGTAAAATTCTATATTTTGTTACAAAAAAATGATAATTTTTTTATCACAGCCTACCTGATAAGGCTTTGTAAATTAATTATTCATAATTTTCTCTTGTCTTTTTACAATTTATTTCTTCAATAGAATTCATTTCAAGCATATCGTAAAATTCGTAATTTACGCAGATTTCAAATATATAAAAATATATAGGTGTCCCATTTAAAATATGAAAGGTAGTTAATGTTACTTCCGGTTAAACCGGAAGAGCTACCATCATGCCAAATACCATGATTTGTGAGCCCCTAAACATAGTTTACAAATATATCAAAAAAATATTTATAAATAAAGAAGTTATTTTGAGTGGCCTGTTTTTCAGTATCATCCTGTATACAGGAAAAATTTTGAAAGATGTCCGATCAAGGTCGTCTACGAATTGTATGAATTCAGATTTTTGCTCCGCCTATTATGACAAATTCAGTAGTGTCGTTTGCTTAGTTTTTTTTACGTAAGATACTACTGTTATTTTATTATTATAAAAATATATATTACAGTAAAAGCATTCAAAATTCAAAAATTAGTCAACTGGTAAGTTTATAAGCAAATGTAAAACCAAATATGTGAAAAACAGGGACTAAAAACGAAAAATATTTCGTTCAGTTCTTATCCGAACGAAACCGAAAAATTTCGTTTCCGTTCTTAATGTTCCCACCTAAATATTTTCGTTTTCGTTTTCGTTCACAGTAGTTAAATACCGGTTATAACTATTAATGAGTAACAATTGATGAAAATATAGAAATATAATAAGTTTTTTTTTTATTAAACATGAAAATAAAACATACATTTAAAGGAAAGATAATACATATATAAAAATAAGAAAAGCTTATGCTATGGCCTGATTTTTTTACGATAAAGAATAAAACATTAATTACATTTTATTTCACCTAACTAATAGTATGTTTTCAAGCAAATCTTCCTTTATGTTAGTTCTCTTATATAAGTACTTAACATAACTAATAAAACGTATACCGACAGTGTGTGCAAATGAAAATTATCGCAGTCAGTGTTCAATAGATGAAACTACGAGTATACCGTTTAACCTAACACGTAACAGGGTTAGCTACTGGAGAGCTACTTTGAAAATCTGCTTGTTTGCAAATCAAATATCTGAAAATTCAATAATATTTGCCTGTAAAATATTTCCTGTAAATAAAATAAAATATTAAATAAAATAACGGTTAAAACCGGTAACCGATATAAATTATTTCGTTTTCAATCATGAACGAAAAAAATTTATTGCGTTTTCGTTTCCGTTTTCGTTCTTATAAAAATTTCGGTTTATTTCGTTATTTCGTTTTCGTTTTCGTTTCGTTCTTAGTCCCTGGTGAAAAATAAGATAATGACACAATGTCAGTGTCAGTGACTCTGACAGAAAATAACGTTATTCATACGGCTATGAATCAAGGTAATGTATCTGAATTAATAAATAAACTTACGTTACAGCGAAATTATTATCAACAACGAGCATCGTTTTAAAGTGGAATGTCCTAACTTAGTCGAAACATTATGAATTTTTGAAAGACAAATGTGTTATATCCATCCTTATCGCACACTCTTATAGTCTTTGCAAAAGAAAGAGATAAATGTATGCCTATTTGTTAATTCGTTCGTGATGCCCTTGATCGGACATCTTTTAAAAATTTTACTGTACCACTGATAATATTTACAATGTATATTATTTTATCGCCGTTATTTTGTTACATATTTTTATTCTTCATTTTTTAGGGATTCTATCATATTGAGAATTTCTATGTGGATATTAATAACACTCCACTCATTTTTACCTCGGGAAAATTTAAGGCAATTATAGATGTTTTTAAATATAATACATGGATACTAAATATAGAAGTACAGGCGCTAATTACAGACTATTTTTAAGTAAATAGGTACATACTAATTTGTATTTTTATTTATCCATGCATAGCTATATAAATAAGTATTTTATAGGTTATTGAAAAATTTATATGTATAACGATGCTGGAAATATATGAAATATCTTTACATATATGCACATATTAATATTTTACTGTAATCCAATGTATGTATTGTCAATATGTTGTTCTTAAAACCTTGAATGACAATTTAATTTTTGACTTAATTCATTCGCCATTGTGACTATAATCAAGAAATTTTATTTCTCCTAATTACCCTTGCAGTCAAGAAATTGTAGAAACTTACTGTTTTTGAGTGGAGAAGATTCCACAACGGAATGCTAGATTATATTCTAGAAGTGAGTAGACTCGAATACGAACGAAGAGGGCGGAAATTGCCGAGTGAAAACAATAGGAATGTTTCTAGATCGGTAATCATGTGTGTACATGTGGGAATATCTAGAGCGTTCTAGAATTTAAAAATTACGCAGAAATTTAAGTTGTGAATCATGTGTGTCAGAGAAGTATTTAGTTAGAATTGGTGATATTTACATGTGAACTTTAAGTGCGAGTATATTTGTTATTATTCATATATATTGCGTATCTAATAATTTAAGTAAATAAATACTAGTTTTATTGTTATACGAGCCCAACCCTAAATGTATTCGTACCCTCTGAAATAAATATATTAACAGCTATAAAAAATAAATTTTTAGTTATAATAGTAAAGACTATATTTGGGCATTTTTATTTTATTTTATGTATTAATAAAGTGTACTGGATCTAAATACAATGTTATTAACGAAATTACTCATTTAAACAATAATCTACGGGCAAATATATGACAAAAGACAAGTCCCAAAATTTTTCGTTCCAACAGTAAATAATACAATATTTATGTTAGTATTATCTATAAAACTGAAGGTAAAGGAAACTGACAATATACTCAATTATTTTCCATCTTAAATTTTATTACTTTAATAAAAATTATTTGCGAATTATTAAAGACGAAAACATTTGTCACATGCAGACATTGGTTTATTTGCAAATAAATTATTATTAAACCTAAGAAATTTTATTATAAGCAATGTATTTAAGTTCTATACACTCTATTAAAAAATCTTTCAGAACTCATATTTCAATTAAAATGATACAACCTTTTAATTTTATTTCTGTTTATTTATTTAAAATATGACGTTTCGGCAATATTAACTATTGCCTTCTGCAGGAATTAATAACAAATCAACAAATATATAAATAATAATAATAATAATAATAATAAAAACATCATTGTGACGGTCTAGATCTTAGTCGTGCATGGCTTCCTATATTAAATATGTTGTTTCTTATGTTTTTATTATTTTTATGGCTATCGCAAAGTTATTAATTTTGCTGTTTGACAACGCACAAAATAATCTGCTTACTCGGTTACTGTCAACATATATTACAACCTGAAAATGATAATAATATAACTACATAACTACAATACTTAATTTGTCGAGCAAGAAAATGATCTATAGTTTGAAGAATTGTCAAGGTTACAGCATGGTACTCTACAAAAGACATGAATCAATCAAATATGAAATATATTTTTAAATAAAAATTTATAACTTTGTGATAGTCATATTCGCATAAAAAAAATGTTTGCACCTCGGCTTAGAAGTTCTTCTTTAACAATCTTGATACGTAAATAACTATTTTGAAGAAATATATTTAGTGCTTCAAGTAAAGTGCCATCCCAAACCTATAGACACAAGTTAAAATCAGAATATAATATTATAGGTACTAAAATCTCCATGACATCTATACCTCTGCAGTATCTATCGTGCACTGTTGTGTAAGTATGACACGCTAGCCAAGATGATCCTATATAACTTGATCAGTATAGATCGAAGATCAGCTGGCATTTGAGAGTATCAGATCTAGTATTTCATGTTCCGTTCCCGCGAATATACATGTCATCTGGTTATCAAACCATGTCATATCGACACAGCCTGTTGTGGTCCAGTGGTTACTTACGTGTTTCAAATTTATTATTTGTAACTAAATGTATATGCCTTTTGTCAATAAAGTTTACATGCTTTACAAATTAAAAAAATCTGATGTGGCCAGCACATAACCTCTCGCCGTATATTTTACCTGGCTGTATGCATAAAGCAAAGAATATTTTTATAAATACAAATAATATATTCATATAAATCTATGACGTATAAACTTCTTTGTTATTCAATAATAGCATGTCTCAACATGAAGATATTTTACCATAAATTATGTTACAATAAATTACAAAGTAGAGTACTATATATAAATATTAGGCTGGTAACAGCAATTTTCAATTCGAACAACGTTGTTTACTTTCTCTTCATATTCTTCTAGTAAAAACATTAATTTTGGGCGGTCTAAAATGTATATATGGATTGTGCATCTATTCTTACATATCTTCTTTTACATTTTATTTTTTCATACATGTTATATCTAAATAACACTAATTCCCTTTAATAAAGTGACGGATAGATTGCACTCCGATTATTCTTATATCGATGTGTAATTTTGTCAATATTTACAACTTACTTGAGAAGAATTTGATAGCTTTTTCGCAATTCAAAGTTACTCTAGTCTATAGTACTGGTGTACATTGTCCCATAATGTTTGAAACAAATTTAAGTCCTTCAACCTAGACTTGTCATCTCCATAATAGTCACAGATCAAGCATTAAGGGATTCTCCAAGTACATTTTTCTTTCATTACTCATTATTTCTGACACTGACATTTATCTGTCAGTTACAAATAATTTAAATTATCAACTATTTTTCATGGCATTCTTTCGGCTGTCAAATTTATTACAACAGATTATTTTATATATTATACTTCTTTTATCTCTAAATCTATGGAATATATAATAAAATATTTAAATGTATCAGATAGAGAATTTAATTTTCTTTAATATTACCACGAAAAATTTTCAAAAAATAATATTTAGAAGATTTTTTTTCAAGAATCTTCTACTTCCGGTTGTCCAATTATTACCAAAACCTTTTCAGATCTTCCCATGAATGTCCGATTGGGAAATACGTTGTTAAACAAATTTTAAGTCTTATAGTTTTTGAGTAACCGCCCTTCCAACATCCCACACACACACACACACACATACACACACACACACACATCCTCACACACACAGACATCATCGTAAAAATGTTAAAATCGGATTGTAGGGACCTTAAAACGTGCTTATTCAATAAAATCTGGATATGCGATTTTTAGGATGAATGCAATACCTCTCTTAGCGAGAGGTAAAAAGGATAACGATATCGTTATTTTTTAATGACTGGAAAAATCATTCGTTACATAAACGTTTTGTCAATTAGTCAGTATTTTTATTCGTGTAAAAATAAAATTGCTATTATGTTGAATAGTGATCTCAAAAACCCGTTATATTATAGTTTATTGCAAGGTAATATTAAAATAATTTAATAAGTTTGTTATACCTAGCGCCTAGCGCAAGCTTCACAATTTGTCTACAGATGGTAGTAGTAGCTCTAGCATAGCCCACAACAAAATATAAACAAATTTTAAGTCTTATAGTTTTTGAGTAACCGTCCTTCCAACATCCCACACACACACACACACACACACACACACACACACACACACACACACACACACACACACACACACACACACACAGACATCATCGTAAAAATGTTAAAATCGGATTGTAGGGACCTTAAAACATGCTTATTCAATAAAATCTGGATATGCGATTTTTAGCATGAATGCAATACCTCTCTTAGCGAGAGGTAAAAATCTGTTGTGGCCATCACAATACCTCTCGCCCTTTCCATTATGGTATATATATAAGTATTGTTGCAATAAGTTATAATCAGAAACATTTAAACTCTAAATAAAGCACCAAGGGTGCAAATTAGCGTTTTGGCCCAGTTTTGAAATATAGAGGACATTCTGATGATGTGAGAAATTAATGCCTATGGAAGACAAAGTGCTCATTCGTTGTTACTTTTTGTGTGTTTGAGAGGTTTCATTGAACTCATACGTGTTAAGTGAGTAATCTAAAGCATTCAGGTATGTAATTCAAACGCGGGTGGTCTGAATCAAACGCCTGACAGTCATTATTTATATGGCTTCTGATCTAAACAATAGCTGCCTTAAATTATTCACGATATATGTGCAATCAGGCCTAACCTATTTACTCCACTCCCATTACAAGTAACTGCAAATATATTTACAAAAAAATTACCGTAAGCAATTGTTTATTTTTCTTAGATTATGTGGCACAATGTGTAGTGTCCGATGGGGAACTTGATTCTTGCTTCTTAATGGTTAGGTATTCCTACAAATAAAAATAAAATCTGTTGTGGCCAGCACAATATCTCTCGCCACTAATTTTTGGTTACATAAGTATTGTATTTAACATTTCTTGTATGTTTCCACTGTACACCAAAAATTCTACTTATATCTATTCCTTATATTTTCATTTTTAAATTTTAAATTCATTCTATGAAGAAATTTTGTCCTACTCTTCTAATTTTTCGAAATGTTTCTAATATTTTATCGGGATTGACATTATAACAAGGGTATATCTAACAAACCTATTGTTTTAAATATTTAAAAATTAATATTATAATAAAAAAGAATATAAAGTATGTACCTACTCCCTGAAAGTCTTCAGCAATGTCCCTGGATTTTTTGATATTTATCTGTCAGTTACAAACATTATTACTATAGTTATTTTCTCGTTAGAAATTGCCTGAAAATCTCTATTTTCCAGTGGGTTATAAATAAATTAATACAAATATATATATGTACGCAAAATATTTCAAACATGAATACCTAATTTGCATTCAAATATTATGATTTATATATATTTTCAAAGGATTCTTATTACTGAGTCCTTGCCACTCCAAATATGACAAAAATCGTCATTTCTTAGGCATTTCATTTCGAAGGCTACCAACTACACAATAATAAGTTTTAAGTTACAAGATTTCTTAAATTTCGTTCATAATAAAAAGGAAGAAACAGAGTAATTGGCCTTGGCCAACCGTCAAATTCTATGTTACATGTTTCAAATATCAGATTTAGTTTTTATAACTTCATTTGCCTTGCATGTTTTTATTGAAGTAACAGGCATAAACGTCATGTTTATTAGATTGACATAAATTATTACAACTTTCACTAAGATTCAGTTATGAAGTATTTTAATCAAACGGAAGCCTAATGTGGAGATTAAATGGAATTTTGATTTATTATTTTTATAATTACATATGTAACTTAAATAGTAAAGTATGTTTCGGTTACATTCTTCTGAAAAAAGAAAGTAGATTAAAATGGATGTTGTATTTGACGTTATAAATAAGTGTAGCATTACACTTTTAGGAAACCGGCTGTCTCAGAAATAAAGAGACATTTATTTACACTTTAATTTTTTAATAAAAGAACATTTTTACCTTCCGGCACCTTTAGGTAAGGAAGGTATTGGTCCCTATAATACTATTTTACCATTTTTACGATGATTATATTTTTTTCGTATTCCTCAAGTTTACATCTAGAAGAACAACTGATTAGATTTTGGTTATAATTAGTGAACCGGAAATAGCCTCAATTGAAGATTTAACAGTTAAATTTATTTTTTTGATATTTAACGTTATTATAACTTAAAGAATATATTATTCTCTATACGATTTGATTACATTTTATACTTCATATTCAATAGATATAGAGTTAAAGAATTTTAAAGAAATTAAATTTTATAAATCAGCCAGCTATGCTAAACATGGAAACTACTAATATATTCATATAATTCAAATTGACAGATGTCAGTATCAATAAAAAGTAAATTAATGTGACAGAGATAAGGAAGTTGAAGTAGATGTTGGGGAAGACACGGAAAGATAGGTAAGGAAATAACTCTAGTGTTACAAGTTTCTAGAAAGATACAAGCGAGATGATTACATTGGTTTGAAAATGTCGTGAGGAGAAATGAAGAATAACAGCTTAGTAATAGAAGGTTGAAGAAACAGAGGAAGACCAAAGATAAGATGGAAGGACTGTATTGCGGAAGACTTGAGAGAAAAGGAACTGAATGAAAACGACACGTAAAACAGAAATAAGTGAAAGAAGAAAATAAAAAAATAGCGACCCCTAACGATTGGGGAAAGATGTTTTTCTACAGTCTACATAGAAAGTAGCCATTTGCGCTCTCTTTTGTCAACGCAAAATATCACTTTGCCGCTCTAGCGCGACAAAGTAGAAAAAACGCTCGCTGTCCCAAATTTCTAACTATACAATGGTGAGAAATGTCACTTGTCTACATTATTAATGGAAACGTTTAGTCAAGGAACTAATGGCACTGAAGTGACACGTTTATAAAATAGGGCATTCATTTACAAAAACGAAAGTATAATTTTTTTAGATTAGATTGAAGCAATAGGTCAAGAAGAATGGGAAATAACGATAAATTAAAATTAAATATAAAAGACGTTTTTTCTTTATATTAATCCTTATTAATTGAGTAGTAGTGTAAGTACAAAGTGTACATTTTATTATTTTTTGTTATGGTGGAGGACCTCTTGTGGCGACTGTAGAAAAAATCTTGTGTGTGTTTCGAGCACAAATGGACATTGTCGATTTCGAGAGAATGCCGCGCTCCTGCGTCGCGCGACAACAACTTCTCATTCGACATTGTCCTATTTTGCGCTCTTAATACACAAATAGCTATAGTGTCAAGTGCAATTTGCGTAGTTTGTTTATGAAATAAATTTACTGAAAATTTAGAATCTTTTGCAAAATTTATGTATGGAAGGATTGACGGAAGGTATTGTGCTGGCCACAACATATTTTTTTCCAATTTGTTTTCATACATCCTCATCCTTTACTTTCTATATTTGGTGCATCGATATTTATACAACAAAATATTACAGAAAAACTTCATACACTATACATTGTCTGTTGTCTGCATCTTCAATATTTTCTCGCATCTCGCCTTATAGAGACAATTAAGCAGTTATAATCCAATTATTCTTAACCAATTCTTCAATTAATTTTCCTCCTTCCAACATACCAAACCCTTCATTATGTCCAATAACAACGCATCTATAAAATGTTAAGGCCATGTGTGATCAGATAACTCGGAGAAGCTATAAAAACTCACGCGGGCAAAAAATATGCGGGATTCTTATACCATCGCAATCACTCTGAAACTGTATCACCTTGATATGACAGTGTGGTGTAAGAAAAGACAACGGGCACGCCTTAACCTTTCACGAGAAGGTATGAAAGTGTAAGTTACAGAAGGGGGCGTATTTCGGAGGTTAGATTTCAAATGATATGACACTATTTTGATTTATGTTCATATAATAGTGTGATATAAGTGATCGGGTGATGATTCTACTAACTCGAGTTCGAATCCAACTCAAAATAGTTCTAATTACGTACTACATATTTGTAATCAGAGGAAAGTACACTTTCCGTACCTGTGAAATGTTTTCTGATAAACCGAAATCGACGTAATCCGTGTATTTCCCAACATCTATAACAACATCCTTATCTCTACCACAATCATTTTCTATTCATAAACACTGACATCTGTCAATTTGAATTATCTGAATATATTAGCAGTTGCCATGGTTAGCATAGCTGGCTGAATTATAAAATTTAATATCTTTATAAATTTTTATTCATATATATATATTGAATATGAATAAAAAAGTAATCGAACCGTAAAGAGATTAAATGTACTTCCGGTTGTTTAATTGCAACCAAAATCTAATTAATTATTCATATGGATGTAAAGTAGAGGAATGCGAAAGAATTATAATTTTTAAAATTATATTGTTGCAGTTATCGTCTATGAAAAAATCGTCACACACACGCATACACATACAGACATCATCGTAAAATGTTAAAATCGTATTCTAGGGCTCTAAATCGTGCTTATTCACTAAAAACTCACCATCGAATTGTTTGATCAGACAATACCTTCCTTACCTAAAAGTGTCGGAAGGTAAAAAAAAATTTAATGTGCCAGCACATTACCTACCGTCAATCCTGCGTATTATGTACAAATTCCATACATAAATTTTCTTGCAAAAGATTCTATATTTCCAAATATAATATTATTTCATAAACAAACTATATAAATTGCACTTGCCACTGACATCTTCTTCTTGTTTAGGTTTTCCAACTCGTTAGTGGTCGCTATTCTTGAATTTCTTCATCCACTCATTTCTATTTTGCTTGTTGTTGTTGTCCTCATTTCGTTCCTTTTGTCTCAAGTCCTTCGCAACACAGCATTTTTATCTTATCTTTGGTCTTCCTGTGTTTCTTCTACTTTCAGACTAAGCTGTTCAATCTTCTTTCCAACTCAATGTAATCGTCTCTCTTGTATCTTTCTAGAAATTTCTATCACTCGAGTCATTTCCCTTACCCGCTCATTCCTTATCCTATCTTTCCATGTTTCCCCCGACATCTATCTCAATATCCTCATCTCTGTCACATTCATTTTATTTTCATTGACACTGACATTTGTCAATTAGAATTTTCTCTTTTATGAAATTTAATTCTTTATAATTGTTTAACTCTATATCCATTGAATATGAAGTATAAAATACAGTCAGTTCGTATAAATAATAGAATATTCTTTAATATTTCTATATTAAATGTTAAAAAATGATATTTAATAGTGTTTTTCAAGAAAAAGTATTAAAATCTTCAAATGAAGATACTTCCGGTTGATCAACTATAACCAAAATCTAGTCTACTCTTTAATTTGTATGTACAGAAAATTAATACGAAAGAATTATAATTTTTAGAATTGTAGTGTTACACATACACACACACACACACACACACACACATACATACACACACACATACATACAAATACCATCGCAAAATGGAAAAATCGTATCCTATACGAACCCTAAAACATGCTTATTTACTAAAAACTCATCATTGAATTTTTTGACCAAAGACAATACCTTCCTTACCTAAAGGTGACGGAAGGTAAAAACTGCATATTTTATATTGTCGTCTATATCTAGTGATTAATGATTTTATCAACTTTGTACATCTTTGAGTTCTCGAGAGCGTCTTGTTTTTTAACGATGAATAGATAATAAAATGAATAATATAAAACGCGAAACATTCGTCAAAATTATACAGTAGCAAAAATTAAAATATATGAGCACTATAAATATGTCATGTGTTGTATATATAGGATGTAGTTATGAAGGATATTTGTTGAGGAAGAATTGTATTATCGTTCCATCATATATGAAAGCAATAAAGCAGATTGAGATTAGCAATCAGTCAATGACAACAGAACATAAGCAATTTAAATGTCAATAACATCTCTTTACATACATTATACACATCAAAACTCATTCGCCAACGTATAATTTCATTCATATGTCATTAAATAATTAAACAACAATCAAATAATTAGTATCATCTGGCTTGCTTATGAATACCTACAATATGCTTACACTAGACTAACATGATATTATTCATATGCATTATTAGCACTTATCATTCGATAAATAGGTGAAATAAATTCAACACCATTGTCTATTACCTATTGTTTGGTTTGCCAATTTATTTTATAAAGGTTTTGGTCATGAGCATGGGTATTCAACCATGGTTAGAAATTTTGTATTAGGTACAGTATTGGTCATAAAGGTAAAAACTTTTTAAAATTTTCAATTACTCTCAAGTAAATTTTAAAAATAAATTACAGGATTAAAATGTTTCCTTGAAACTAATTCTACATTAAAACAACTTGTATTAAATTTATAAAATTTATTTAATTTGTAAAATTTTGATTTGTATCTGAATATAAAGATAGCAACTATCTTAAAAATTGATATGAAAATTATAATTTCTAATATTTAGTGCAATAACACTAATAACGACCTAAATTTATTACTTCTCTACATGGTTTCAGCATGGATTCTAGTAATTTCAATATTGCATTCTTGTTAACTTCCCCGCAATATCTTCTTAAGACAGTGGGCATTTTTTTTTCTTCTATGGCTTTGAACCTCAATTTTTCCTTCCGTCGCCTTTAGGTAAGGAAGGTATTGTCTTTGGTCAAAAAATTCAATGATGAGTTTTTAGTGTATAAGTATGTTTTAGGGTCCCTATAATACGATTTTACCATTTTTATGATGATGTCTGTATGTATATATGTATTTGTGTGAGTGTGTGTGTGTGTGTGTGACGAAAGTTTCGGATCGCATGACTTCAATACCAAGATTCCAAAAATTATATTTATTTCGTATTCCTCAAGTTTACATCCAGAAGAACAACTGATCAGATTTTGGTTATAATTGGTGAACCGGAAGTAGCCTCAATTTGAAGATTTAACAGTTAAATTAGATTGATTGACATTTAACTTAAAGAATATAGTATTCTCTATACGATTTGATTGCATTTTATACTTCATATTCAGTATAGTTAAAGAATTTTAAAGAAATTAAATTTTATAAATCAGCCAGCTATGTTAAACGTGGAAACTACTAATATATTCATATAATTCAAATTGACAGATGTCAGTATAAATAAAAAGTAAATTAATGTGATGTTGAAGTAGATGTTGGGGAAGACATGGAACGATAGGTAAGGAAATAACTCTAGTGTTAAAAGTTTCTAGAAAGATACAAGCGAAATGATTACATTGGTTTGAAAATGCCATGAGGAGAAATGAAGAATATATTGGATGAATAATGAATAGCTTAGTAATAGAAGGTTTAAGAAATAGAGGAAGACCAAAGATAAGATGGAAGGACTGTATTACGAAAGACTTGAGAGAAAAGGAATTGAGTGAGGACGACACGCAAAACAGAAATGAGTTGAAGAAGAAAATAAAAAAATAGCGACCCCTAACGTATGGGAAAAGCTAAAGAAGATGTCAGTGTCAAGTGCAGTTTGCATAGTTTGTTTATGAAATAACTTTACTGGAAATAAAGGACATTTTGCAAGAAAATTTATGTATGGAATTTGTATTGAATATATAATACATATAAGAACGGCAACGTAATGTATTTAGATTAAATATTTCGAGAGAAGGTGCCATCTATTCCTCCGTATACGAATTATTTCTGAGTTAGTTCAAAAAATACATAATAGGTGGATGTTGCACAGTGTTGCCACGTAGCTAGAACAGCAAGTTAAGATTTTATAAAGGTTTTTAAGTTTGCTACTGTAAAACAAGTATACATGTACATTGAAGATTCAAAATATATTATTTGGTTATTATGAAACAATATTTTTGAATTATTGATTATTGAATACCTCTAACAAATAGTATCTGGCAATGCTGTCAGCACGATTTAGCGTAGTTCATAGTTTTGTGGTAGGAGTCACTAGCTATCTATAATAATTTTGTGAATAAAAAAGACAGATATAGTATCTTGCTAGGCCATATGCGTTGCCGTTCTTATATGTATTATATATTCAAAGATAATACATAGGATTGATGGAAGGTAATGTGCTAGCCACATCAGATTTTTTATTTTAAAGTTTAGATTGTAGCAATACACTACTAACAAGACAGAAGGTTTCTTAATTCCGTGAAATAATACATGCAGTATCAACACTAATTTATATTCAAATTTTTGTATAATACAAAGTCTATTTATAACAGCAAACCACACCCACCAATGTATAAACTCTTGATGATACATTTATTTAAGTATCTATTCCATCCACAACCACATCCATACCTTGTGACTCTAACTATAATCTCCGTAATAAACTGCGATAATATTCCCCATTAATATTAGCAGTTCCTGTATTCCTCATCTTGCGCACCGGCTATAAGTCAGTCATAGCGTAAGTGCTCCCCATTTGTCTCCACTGCCCCGCCTAGTAATAACCCCGCGCACAGCACTGAGTCACAGACCGCACGCTGTGCCGGAATTATACCTGCTGATCAGCAGCAGAAAGAAGACAAAACAACACTAGGATGTCGGTTCCTCGTGTTGTCTTTATCTTACTAACTGAGAAGTTGGGAAGAATTATTTATGTATATCACCATCAATTTAAATTACTTTGTTGATATATTAGGAGTGTTACTAAGGTTCTGCTCCCCACGTCAGTTGTAAGTGTTAGGAAGACGTCTGCACCACGAATATTGTCAACCGGACGAGCGCATCGGATATAGAGTTAAGAATATTTACTAGAGGGAGCGTAAGCCTGAAATCTTGAAGGCGTAAAACCAAGTGAATTTTTTTCTAGAATGTTAATACAGTACGGTAAAAGTTGTATGAACCGTGCGAATTTTTACAAGTGGGTTGATCGGTTTAAAAGTGGCCGAACAAGTGTAGGTGATGAACCCCGATGTGGACGTCCAGTGGAAGTTTCTGGTCTGGGACTCACAGGGCCCAGTCTATTGCGATTTCCTTGAAGATCAGCGAACTATCAATAGCCAATAATATCAGGAGCAAACGCCGTGGACTCTTGTCAAAAGGAGTTATTCTTCAGCACAATAACGCCCGCCCTCATACAGCCCAGCTGACCCGTGATAAGCTTCAAGAATTGGGTTGGGAGGTCTTACCTCATCCTGCCTACAGTCCCGACCTCGCCCCATCTGATTTTTACCTGTTTGGACGCCCTACGTGGAAAAAGATTTGCTAACAATGAGGAAGTTAAGGAAGCGGTGCAAAAGTGGCTTCGGGGCAAATCGAAAGAATTCTTCGCCAAGGGAATTAGGAAGCTGCAAGAAAGATGGGACAAGTGCATAACTGTGGGGGGTGATTATGTTGAAAAATAGCCTTAATTTTGAAAGATTGAAATAAACCGTTTTTGAGCTATAGCCATTTATCTCTTTACTTATAGAATGACCCTCGTAGAATGGAATAGTTTACACGATACGGTATACTGCAAATTGATTTGGGCTACAAAAAAGTACCTATCATTAATCACTGAAATCTGCTAAAAGCAGATTACCATATTCAGAAATGCTCAGAAGTGTAAAAGTAAATAAATATTTCGCATAAGAATCTTAAAACTGTACTTGATTTTATTTTTTACAAACATATTCTGAATTCAGGTAAAAGAATTCGCTTTTACACACCATTATTTTTTATTTCACATAATTAACACGATTTTAAGAATCGTTGAAATGCACAAAATATCCTGCGTCCATTTAATTAAAAATAATTAATACCACTGCAAGATCTTCTTTCGACACATCCCCAATTAAATCACACACTTTCTTCATTAATTACCAAATTCGGCATATGAAATAAATGAAACCAGTTCAATTTTATTTAAATTTACTTTCTATCAGACTATATGGGAAGGTAGATCACGGGAAATTTGCAACAAAATAAGAAGAAGAAGAAGAAAATAAGTGGAAAGTGATGTTTGCTCTCTGCTCTCTGACTTTCGAGTTCTGCACACGCAGTTTTGCCTTTTACCAATTAACTCTGCTTTTGTCAGGGCCAACTTATTGGGAAAGGAAAGGATTTTGATTTCGGGGCACTGGAGAGCGAATTTAAATGAAGAAAGTCGTCGTGAAGTGAAGGGATTGTTTATTATGCATTGTTTACCCAGATGATATGTTTTGATAATTGGAAGACTTGCATAACTTTTTTGTTTTTGTCAAATTATTTTGTCGGGACACGGGACGATGTATGCATCAATTTTGTGAAATTTAAAAGACAGATTTAAGATAAGAATGTAAAATGTAAGTAGTTCATACATACAGGTTGTTGTAGAATTTAAAATGGGTAATTTATTTTTAGTTTTTACCTCTCGCTAAGAGAGGTATTGGATTCATGCTAAAAATCGCATATCCAGATTTTATTGAATAAGCACGTTTTAAGGTCCCTACAATCCGATTTTAACATTTTTACGATGATGTCTGTGTGTGTGTGTGTGTGTGTGTGTGTGTGTGGATGTGTGTGTGTGGGATGTTGGAAGGACGGATACTCAAAAACTATAAGACTTAAAATTTGTTTAACAACGTATTTCCCAATCGGACATTCATGGGAAGATCTGAAAAGGTTTTGGTAACAATTGGACAACCGGAAGTAGAAGATTCTTGAAAAAAAATCTTCTAAATATTATTTTTTGAAAATTTTTCTTGATAATATTAAAGAAAAATAAATTCTCTTTCTGATACATTTAAATATTTTTATACATATTTTATAGATTTAGAGATAAAAGGAATATAATATATAAAATAATGTTGTAATTAATTTTACAACCGAAAGCATGCCATGAAAAATAGTTGCAAATTTAAATTATTTGTAACTGACAGATAAATGTCAGTGTCAGAAATAATGAGTAATGAAAGAAAAATGTATTTGGAGAATCCCTTAATTCTTGATCTGTGACTATTATGGAGATGACAAGTCTAGGTTGAAGGACTTAAATTTGTTTCAAACATTATGGGACAATGTACACCAGTACTGTAGACTAGAGTAACTTTGAATTGCGAAAAAGCTATCAAATTCTTCTCAAGTAAGTTGTAAATATTGACAAAATTACACATCGATATAAGAATAATCGGAGTGCAATCTATCCGTCACTTTATTAAAGGGAATTAGTGTTATTTAGATATAACAAGTATGAAAAAATAAAATGTAAAAGAAGATATATAAGAATAGATGCACAATCCAGATATATACATTTTAGACCGCCCAAAATTAATGTTTTTACTAGAAGAATATGAAGAGAAAGTAAACAAAGTTGTTCGAATTGAAAATTGCTGTTACCAGCCTAATATTTATATATGGTAAACTCTACTTTGTAATTTATTGTAACATAATTTATGGTAAATATCTTCATGTTGAGACATGCTATTATTGAATAATAAAGAAGTTTATACGTCATAGATTTATATGAATATATTATTTGTATTTATAAAAATATTCTTTGCTTTATGCATAAAGCCAGGTAAAATATACGGCGAGAGGTTATGTGCTGGCCACATCAGATTTTTAGCGTTGAGAAAGTTTACTAAACACCCTCAAGGGTTATTTTAATGTTATTTGAAAATTGGAAATAATTTTTAAGTTTCCCGTTTGATGTCAGTCGGAATAGAATTCGGGACGACTGAAGTACAACTGATCATTTAACGAAAAAAAATCTGTTGTGGCCAGCACAATAATTCTTGCCAGTTTAATTTTTGGTTACATAAGTATTGTATTTAACATTTCTTGTATGTCTACACTCTGCACCAAAAATTGTACTTATACCTATTTTTTATATTAGATATTTTAATTTTAATTTCATTCTATAAAATACGAGCAGTCATGTGATTTTGTTCGCCTTGACAAGCAGATATGGGGGCCCTTATGTATATACATATCAAATATCAATTTTTCATTCAAAATTTCAATATTTTCTGAGTTCAAGCGTTGAGTGATTAATTTGTCACCAGAAGTGTGGAAGTTACTTGTCGTTGAAAACAAACTGTATAGAATTGGAAAATTATGAAATTTGCATTGGAAAATTATGACATTCTTTCCGACACGTGCCCTCATATTTGCTTGTCAAAGCCAACAAAGTTTTTCGACATATTTCTAATTTGATCAGGATTGACAATATTTTTGAAGAGAAATATACCAATAATTTTAAATATTTAACTATTAATACAATATGAAATAATATGATGTATGTACGTCTCAGAAAAAGTCTTCAGTAATGTCTCTGGATTTTTGACACTGACATTTATCTGTTATTTACAAACATTTTAATTTTTCAATTGGTTTCCATGACATTATTTGCGTTGAGATTATTTTATATTTCTTTATTTCTAAATCTATAAAAGATAATATAATATTTACATATCAGATCGAGAATTTAATGATCTTTAAAATATAATATTTAGAAGATTTTTTTTTTAATTTGCTACTTCCGGTTGTCCAATTATTACCAAAACCTTTTCAGCTCTTCCCAATAATGTCCGATTGAGGAATACGTAGTTAAACTGATATTAAGTATTATAGTTTTGAGAAATCGTCCTTCCAAAATCCATATACACACACACACACACACATACACACACATCATTGTAAAAATTGATAAAATAAAAGTGTGTTAGTTTCAGGATTTAAATCGGATTGTAGGGACCTTAAAACGTGCTTATTCATAAAAATTTAGATATGCGATTATTAGCATGAATCCAATACCTGTCTTAGCGAGAGGTAAAAAGACACTTTTAAATCGTTAACCGACGTCAAAATTGAAAACTATTTCCAATTTTCTAATTGAGCAAAAGTGATCCCTGGTGGTGCACTCTCCACAATAATATTGATAGCCTGTGAGGTGACACCTAGTTATCAGTAAACTCACTCTACAGATTACAGTACAGGTATATTATAGAAATCTGCAAATACCAAGTAGATTGCTTCATTTAGAAATGGAAAATATATATTTCATATTCTTTCTTATTCTACTACACTTCTCTCCAAGTCCTGCATCTTCACCTAATCTATGTCCTGCTGAACGCCACACATCTCATGTTCCACCTGTAGTAGGTACTTTCGTACTCTAGAGAGAGTTGGGAGATTTTTGCTGCTGACAGGCGGGTAGAGTTATAGCTTTGCCAGATGATCTAGTTCACAACAATATACGCAGGAATTCCAGGTGTTTACGCATTACTGCATTGCAGAGCCATGCCGACGAACGTAGACCGGACTACAAACATGTATATGTATACCCACAACAGCAGGGAGAAATTATACTGGTTTATGGATGTAGTTTTCACGCTTTTACTATATTTGATGAGTTTAATTATGCGGAATAAATCATAACTTCCGCTAGATAATAGAATGCTAAACTATACAAAATGTCAAAAGTAAATATTAATTTTTAGATGATTTCATTCTAGTCATGACACACATATTCTCTTATTTAGTAATTAAAATTTTATTTTGCATATTTACATTTAAATATTACGATTGGAAAGTATAACAGATAACTTTTGAATATGTTGTATTATTACAGAGTTTAAAAATCTGTTATGGCCAGCACAATATTCCTCGCCATTTCTATTTTTGGTTACATAATTATTGTATTTAACATTTCTACACTCTACACAATAACATCGAATACAAAAAATCAGTGACCCTAAGTATTTAGACAGGTCGTAACGACTTTACTACGCCAATCATTGCGAAGACTGCGTCACCGCCCATTGCGGCGTCGTTCTGGAAATATTCTACCAATGCCGGCGGTCGCTTACTCTTAAGTCAGGGGCGCACGTTACAATATTTTATTTATTTTACACATTTTACTTTATTTCTGTATTCATTATTAATTAATTTGACAAGGGAAAGAAGACTTAATGAAAATAAATGATAATGCAGGTACCTCTTGAATTATCTGTTTGAAAAGCCTAACAAACTCGGGACTATGACGTCAGAAATAATTTCAGACATTCAAAAATTCAAATATCTCTTACTAACACGAATTTTAATTTCGCGTTTTTATCAATATCCGTAGAACACTCCATTGAGAATATAATTCATTAGTCACGTGATATGTTTTCCGCCAATCAACATTCAGAATCTCCCTAGTTACATGTCTATCACAGCGATGATAAAAAACAAAGAAATTATCATCTTATTTATAGTCGTTACTAAGGGATTTGTTTTCTTTATTTACGACATTGACAGTTAATTTTGAGTATAAAATAAGTAATAACAATAATTCAACCTCCGATATATTAAATAAAACTCGTAAGTACCATGTTTTAATACATTATGAATATGTATATCAAAAGTTAGGTTAACATAATGTGTTACAAAAATTCATTATATTCTCTCATTAAATATAAGCTCGTGATGACAATTACAGAAAAAAAAATCTAGTTTGCAATAATATGAAAACGTGATTTTGAAACTCCATATAAATTACACCTTTTTCATTTTATAACACTGCATTAAAATCTTGTTAAACGACATCTACATATTTAAATTAAACCATATTTACATACATATACTTCAAGTTTTTAATTTTCACTCCACATTTCTAAAGAAACATGCAGTCTGACATTATCAACATTTCCTTCTTGCTTGGAATAAACTGATCCAGTAATTCAGACACATGTCACGCGAAATCTCATGCATATAATGTAGTGTAGCACGCACTCACCTTGGCTGACATCTACTGCGATGACCTCTGCCCTCTGCACGGCTGCTCCAGGTCGTCATGGTGATGACACTAGTGTTCTACTCTTCACTACAAGTTACGCGGCACTGTTGGCAATGAATAACGCGAATTAGAAAAAGAAAATTTTAAAAGGTTTACTGCAATAAGTTTTAGATTTGAATGTTTACTGATATTTTAATAGAACTAATATTTCTTTATTTCTGACTAAAAATCCAATATTTTTATTTGTTTTTGAAACAAATTTAATTATATTAATACATTTCCATTAGAGAAATATACATGGGCGCCGTTTAGGGGAAGTTAAGTTCAACCACTATTTTCTCTCTTACTTTGTTCTATATTTTGTACATGTCATTACAGGTGGTATATGAATATTTAATTTAATTAGGTGTTAACAATTATTATTCGGAAGTTCAATTAAACAGCATTTATTCTTAATATACCAACGTTTCGGTGCACCCTTGCACCTTCTACAGGGTCTACATCAATTATGCACCAAAAATGTAATACTTATCATTAGGTTTGATCATAGAACGGTTTGAAACCGTCAGCAACCGTCAGAGGCATGCGCAGTTACATAAAAGCGTTCGCAGAGTCACAAATTTCCAACTCTAATTATTAGTTCAATGTTCATAGAAACTTTCATACTGGTTGCTGATCGGTTACCAATTATCAGAATAATTTCCAACTCGGAAGGAAATTTTAAATTTGAGGCATGCGCACTTACACTGTTTTGACAAGACATTTGTATTTGTTTTGATTACAGGTTTTGATTTCATTTAATGTTTGGTTATATACTTACAAATGAAATAAATTAGTGAAATAAATATTTTACGGTAAGTAAATCATTGTAAATTAATGTAATAAAATAATAAAAGACTGACTCACTGACAAGTGTCACTACAGTGATCGATAATATCGATATATTTACTACCAAAATTAAGCAGAGACATTTATTATTCATTTTAAAAAGTTAAGTGACATAATGCTGTTCACAGAATAATTCAAACAGTTTGATTTGCAACCAGTTTGACACCACGCATGCGCACTCAAACTCAAACTCCAACCGTTGGAAATATGTTCTATGAACAAACCTATTATCACACTTAGGCCCGGTTGTTCCAAGTTCAGATAAAGTAACAGTTTACTATCTATTAGATAAATTTATTCTACCGTCTTAACTAGAGAATAAGATTTTTGGGTTGCTCCATGATGGTTTATTCTCCGAATAGCTAACTGGCAGATTGCTATCAGAAAAATTTAAATTGTGTTAGGGTAGAGTTATTTTTGAAAAGTTGGCAACTTGGTCGTCACAATTTTAATAGAAATTTGGTTACTTTTTCGCTTGTCTGTTTTGGTGCAGTTGTAGTTTTAAACCACAGTTTAAACGTTTAGAAAAGATGATAAATACGACTTGCAAAAATGAGTGGTGAAAAATTATATTATATAAAGAGAAAGAACAGTTTATTTTACTACCACGGAAATAACTAATTTAATTAAATTAGTCGACAAATATAAAAATATAATTGAGTCCAGGAATACGGATTCCGTCTCTTGGAAAGAAAAAATACATCATCTGGAATCAGAGATTATTTTAGTTTTAGTTGTGGCCAGTATCCACGATATATACCCTGTTGCATAAAATCGTAAAACTATCAACAACTGGCATATTGAAGATACAGCGTGATTCGTGATTCAGAAAAACAAATATAGACAAATAAGTTTATTTCTCAAATTATGCTTTCTTTAAACTTACCTAATAGATAAGAACAATATTTGGTCTTCAATTTTATCTAACAAATAAAGAACTGTATTTTTTGACATTCGAAACCTCAAAAAAATCTGAATCATCCCTTTTTTCAAAATTATTACATCTTTCTCGTCCTGCATACTGTTTTCGAAAATTAATATTATCAAAAATGGAATCCATTATTGTTGTACTGATTTATTATAATAATTATTAATATTAACAAACAGCTTATATCATCAAAACAACGTTCCATACCATAATGTTACGTTTCTCTTCATTTCGTGTTTCCAATCGTGTGTACTCGGTACGATATTCTTTGGATAAAACTGTTAGCTGGTAATTTGACTGACTGTTAGTTATCTTGCTGTTAACGAAAATTTATCTTACTGGTAACTTAACCATAAGTGGAACAACGCAAACTGAAGTTATCAATAGAATAAATTTTAACCGAATGTTTAACTATAGATGGAACAACCGGCCCTTACAGTAAGATCTTAAAGATTGTTACAATTCATGTTCACAAAATACATTCGTACAAAATATTCTGTTAATTTATTAAACATCCATTTGCTCTAAAAAACGACAACCGAATAATACGGAAAATATCCGGAAATATCCTGTGTAAGGATTCTGGTGACATCATTAAAACGGACTCCTATTGGTCGTCTGTACACCAATAATAATGTAGCAAGTTGTAGGAATTTAAATAAAATGTAAGGAAATTAATGAAACTCAGTTTGGCCTGAAATTTGCCTTTTCCTTTTTGAACTTTTCCAGACACCAAAATATACGCTCTTAAGTCCTTGAATATTAGTTCTTGCATTGATGTTATTGCAATCATTCCTGATATGAAACATTTCAAGAAACATACGTTTGGAGTAATTCTGCTTTTCCTCCAAAATCTTGAAATTATATCCAGATCAAAACTGTGTTTAGTGTCTTGCTGTAAGTGTGATAATGTCCATGTTATTTTGTATGTATTACATTTTTGTTGTATGATTGTTGTAGAACCTGAAGAAGGTACAAGGTGGCACCGAAACGTTGGTATAGTAAGAATAAATGCTGTTTGACTGAACTTTCGAGTAATTGTTAACACCTAATTCACATCACAGTCGAGAAATTACCCACAATTATTTAATTTAATATTTATTAGTATGCAAAATGCAAGGGCACAAAATAAAGAGTTTAGGAACATAATATGAGTAATTTCTTTTTGAATTTTTTCTAAAATTTCATGGCATGGTTAGATTTTGCGTTAACGGTGCCCATGGAAATATACTATACCACTGGTTCAAAAAAAAAGAAACATGACTGTTCGCACCCAATAAGTAACAAAAATATAGTACATAGTTTAAATTTGTGATTGTGACATTCGTAATAAACATCAATAGTACAGAAAATAAAGTTTCACTGAAATATCTCGGTATTTTTAACACCCAGTGTAAGTTTCTTATTGATTTTAAATCGTTTTTACCCTCAACCAACATTATGAAATATTGGCATTAATTGTTCTTGCATTAAGCCACATACGATAGTTTTATATTTATTAAAAAATCATAGATTATTATTATTACCTTTCTATCAGTTAAATATCAAAGTCACTTATAGATATGTTTTTAGACATTTGTTCATATATTGAACACTATAAAGATATCATTTTAGTAATTTATTTACAAAATACACGAAAATAAATAGTTAAATACAAGTATTCACTACAAAACACTACCAGAGACTACAGTTTATTGAACTAAAACAATCTTTGACTAATTTTCACCATATTAAACCAGTCAGTTGTTGATCTATAGTGCGTTTAATTTTAAAAGGTGAAAAGCGATGTATAGTACGTTCATTATTAATAACAGTAAAATTATGTGTAATAAAAAATATATTCACTTACCTTATTATAAATGTAGTTTGTTAAGTCACACCATGTGTTAAGGGAAACGGATAGGTATTGTTAGTACATATTATGTATGTGTACGTTCTTAAATAAATTCACCTGTAACAAACATAATAATGTTAGTATATTAATATCATTATAAAGAAATAAGACAATATTTGTAAGTAATTTGCAAAATTCTTTAATATTTTAAACTATACGTGTATAAAATAAAAAATATACATAGTTAAATATACATACACCAAAAATACAGATTCATATATAAATTTACAATGGTGTTTATTTGCTATATACAACATTATAAAACAAAACTCTAATTGTGACTACTTGCGCCTAAACGCGTGCTTTAATTTTATCATATTGGTAACCATGAATGACTAATGAACACCAATGATCGATGTTTGAATATGGCTGCTCAAACAAACCAGTCGGACATAACCTAAAAACGGATTATCACAATTTTCATAAGAAGAGAACATTTTTATCAAAATATCGTGAAATATTTCATATTTCTTTAAGTTTTTACTCATTATTGAGTTTTCTCTTGGGGTACTATATTTTACATCACCGAGAGTAGAAACATTACAAAAATTCATATTTTTTAAGAATTAAAAAAGCTTGTGAAAAAATATCAAAATCGAATGTAATCTTTAACAATTCAATGTAAAGAAATTAGTAGTCTTTGAGATTCACATCTTTTGTTATATATTTTTTAAATATCCGTTGGAGAATTTAGTTTTTTTGCAATACCTCGAATACAACGAAAAACTGTTGTTTGATGCACCTATATTATGTAAATGAGCTGCCAAAAAATATTTAGACAAAATGTTTTACTTCTGTCATGATTTTGACATCAATGATATCCATTTTTTACTTCAAGTAATATAATAGTATATTACATCTGAGATGGAATATGTTTCATTACAGCCGAGGGCTTATGTATATGTGAAATATAGCGCGAGGCTGTAATGAAACTCCCACCGAGGTATATGTACTATTTATTCTCAATCATCCTCTTTTTAAATCAATAATTTTCAGAATAAATCACTGAGTTATAACCTTTAATTTTGTTAATATTTTTTGACAACTCTATTAAAATTTGTTTGCCTACTTTATTATAGGGATCTATGCCAATCTTGCTAGGCAACCCCTAAACATTTCCAACCAGTGGGGTGGAAGTGAAATCTGTTATTTCCCACTCAAAAGATTGTCATTGCAGTTATTACGTATTTCCCAACCTCTAAAAGATTAGGAATCGACATATAAATAAATGACTGTGAATAATAATTATTTATCGTTAATATTTGACGATATTTTGAAAACTATTCTCTTTTTCATTTTGTTAAAATTACAATATTTATAATTGAAGAAGAGTTTCTTTGTTGAGCATTGTTCTGGTTTAGAGGTTATGTCCGAATTTCTATCTTCCACACATATAATAAGTAAATATACAAATGAATGACTAAAATTACAGATAGGTAATATGAAGAAAAGGCATTGTTTATATAGGACAAAACTTACAGAAATAATGTTACAAATTTAATCTATTTCTCGTGAAATTATCTAGATTTCAACTGTTATTAACCTGGTTTAGAACCAGTTCGTTGTTTAGTTACTAAGTTGGTATTTCATACCAGGTGTAAACAACTATAAATAGCCTAAAATTAAAGGTAACTTACTTCATAATTGCACTTACAATTTACGATTTTTGGGCTAGGAACACAATTACGATTTGCCCATTTGACAGCTAGGCTGTGAAGTCGGTAAAGGAGGAATCTACACGTACCATGTACGAGAGAGAGGTTATATGCTTTTTTCAATGAAAATTGCCATTAATGGACGGAAGACCTAGATCGGAAACATATCATAATATGTATGCAATAATTATTTGTTGCTAGAAAAAATTTTTTTAAAAAGATATTAATTTCATGTTGTTTTAGTTTTATTTACTATTATAGTTTGTAAACTAAAAATAGTTAAATTTAAAAGTTAGATTTCTATACATTTTTTTTATAATTGTATATTACGAATTAAGTTTGGAAAATGCGTTTTTACCAGTCTAGAAATCCTCAGGATCCAGTAAATAACTTTTTCTACAATCGTGCAGGAAACAAGTATTCACAAACACAAAATAAGTGCGGGAAATAGCTCATTCCTGCATTAGTAACAGAAATTGTCAACTGTTTTTTTATAAAGAAATAATGTAAATAAAAACCGAAACAGAAAAAAATACCGCTACCCGGCTCATGTCCAAATTTCTAACGAATGCTAGAATAGGTTAACACTTTAGTTTTTTTGGAAATATGTACCTCGAAAAGAAAATTACACTTATTATTACCAGAACTTATCAAAAAAGCATTGGCAATATTTTAGGAATTTCATATTGACTTCTCAATTTTAAAATAGGTTATAGTTAAAAATATAAAAAAGGAGTTTTCTTAACGCCTTGATGGAAAATGGGGTACAAATTTCAAAGTTTTACAGTGAAATTTTCTTGTATTAATTGCTGCATTTTATAATATGTTCCGAATCATTGAAATATCAAAAAAGGTAACTCTATCTCTTTCTATTTAATGCATAAAATATTTATTAGTAAATAACAAAGATACCTTTCTTATTTTATGGAAATTTTCATCTTTTTTCGTCTATAACCTCCCTCAGAAAATAGGTTGTCTCTCACCAGAGCCGTAATAAATAATTTGTGAAATACGGCCCTGGTGTGGCAAGTAACATAGAACACTATTTGGATACATGGACAGGAATTATATTACTGTATTTTATATTAAGTCTGTATACATATATGTACGTATTTATAAAATATAGAACAACGGGGCCTCTTGTATTGAAATAAAACCAGAGGTTTGAGTCAAAATTGAAAACTTTAAATTCGTTTGCAAGGTGGAATACATGTCGGTGGTTCTAAATTATTCTAAAATCCTGCAGGTACCAACAATAAAACAATAAATAATTGGCCGTGGTTTAACGTTCACAATTATAACAAAGTATATTAAATAATTATATTGATATATCAAATATTGTTTAATCATTTTCTCCAGTATTGTTTATTTCCCAATTGTAAAAAAAAACGCATGAATCTATTAATAGTATATTAATGAACGAATATCATAACTGTCATTTTATTTTGTGAAAAGGAAATTATGAAATGCTGTTTTAAATAAAAATAGTAAATTAAAAATTTAGGGAATTTTGTGTCTGCTGGTCATACTAATCTTTGAAAATACATTTCACAATGATTGCGCTCAGCACCACTCACAGCACCGAAATTTACCGAACACAGCGAATGGACGAATGAGATTTATCCTGCAATTGAATTCGGGAAACTTCGGCGCTCAGCGGTGGTCATCGTTGCCAGCTCTGCCGTGATGCCGAACGCGCCCGAACGATATAACTTTAACCTTATTTTTGTTATACTAACTATGTATCTACTTCCGATATTTTGTATTTCTTTCTAACTTTACTTGTCTATTAATTTTTATTTTATTACTACTACTTTCAAATTCAAAATTATATATAAATAAAACTTCATAATAATTGTTTGTGTTCGTTTATTTAGTGAGGTTTGACATTTGATATTTTTCGACTTTTATATAGCCACAACAGTAAAAAAATTAAATTGTACTAATCTATTGCAGCACTCGAGTTCTTAACGAACTCTTTTTGGTGCTGTAATAGCTTCGTTACACACTAAAATAGAAAAAAATATTTATTCGTACCAAAAAAGTATAAGAGCTTGAGAAAAAATACTTTGAATGTTTAGAAACGTGGTTGTGGCGATGGTTAGAGAAGATTGGATAGAGAGAGACAGAGAGAGAGAGAAAGAGAGAGTGAGTCAGGAAGAAAGAGATGTGGAGATTGATTGGAGAAGAAAATGGAAGGCTGACTGAAATAGACATATTTTACATTGGAGAGAGGAAAGAAGAAGAAGAAAATTTGAAATGTTAACACATATTAAACAGGGAGGGAGTTACGTAGGGCTGAAGAGAGTGGCGCAGGCCAGACTGGTGCGGAGGCAGCAATTCCACTGAGACCTGTCCAAAGACAAAATTACTAATGATAATAATGATGATATGGTTATTAATTTATCTAAGTACAGTAAAAAAATTGAAAGATGTCCGATCAAGGTTATCTACGAATTGCATGAATTCAGATTTTTGCTCCACCTATTCTGACAAATTCAGTAGTGTCGTTTGCTTAGTTTTTATGAGCGTACATAAGATACTACTGTTATTTTACTATTATAAAAATATATGTTACAATAAAAGCATTCAAAATTCAAAATTAAGTCAACTGATGAGTTTATTAGCAAATGTAAAACCAAATATGTGAAAAGTAAGATACTGACACAATGTCAGTGTCAGTGACACTGACAGAAAATAACGTTAATCGAGGTAATGTATCTGAATTAATAAATAAACTGACGTTACAGCGAAAGTATTATCAATAACGAGCATCGTTTTAAAATGGAATGTCCTAACTTAGTCGAAGCAATATGAATTTTTTAAAGACAAGCGTATTATATCCATCCTTATCGTACACGCTTATAGCCTTTGCAAAGGAAAGAGATAAATGTATGCCAATTTGTTAATTCGTTCATGATACAGATAACCTTGATCGGACATCTTTTAAAAAAATTACTGTATATATTTTCTCGCTGTAATAATGTTAAAATATTAAGGTTGGTAACAGTGACAGTTTCAATAAACATTTGAAATTCAATTTATTTTGACATTTTAACAACAGTTTAAATTTATATTTATTATGTTATGAACCAACAAATAAATACTTTGAATTTTAATTTAAAAGGGTGCTTTGCCGTTTAATGAAAATATTTTACTATAAAAATCTAATTTCAGTAATTTCTTATAAGTAATGATAGGTAATGACAACTAAAAATAAAGATATTTATTTGACTAAGTTAACAACTTGACAATTTAAAAAATCCCCAAAAGCATTTGTGTAAAACTGTTCATTATTGTAACACTGTTTTTTTTGTGAACGCGAAATAGGAAAAACTATTTTCATATATCAGCTATTAAAAACACTGCCATTTTTTCCAAAATTTCTTAAAAAAATTAGAACAGAAAAAGGTATCAAGAACAGATTATCTCTGATTAGTTTTGATTGTAAATCTGCATATAATAATTATTAAATCCTTAAAGAAGCTAAAACTAATACAATTACCCCTTAACCTTAAAAAATAAAATAAGCTACATACGTATTTCGAGAACTAAGTTGTCATCATCAGTAGTACAAATTTAAGCAGAGTAATCTTAACTACTCTGGTTAAATTTGTACTACTGATGATGAGAACTTAGTTTTCAATAAATATGTACGTATATAGCTTATTTTATTATTTTAAGGTTAAGGTGTAATTGTATTAGTTTTAATTATAATTTAACCTTAGACTCCTCCTATTATTATTCTTAAAAAGCTGCTTTTTAAAAAGTAATAATATACAATATTTCAATTAGTATTTCCTTCATAATTAAAATAAATCAGCCATACCGACATTTGTTTGTGCACAAATCTCCCACGCCCAAAATATTAGCAAACATAACCATTTACATATTGTTTAAAATCGCTCTTTATGCAACATACATTTTGCAACCTTCCATCCTTTGCTTGAAGAGCTATGAACGATAGGTCAAGCCACAATTTCCCTCATTCTTCTCGTCGATTTATTATAATAAATAAACGTCTGGGCCGAGCGCAGCGCAGCGCACAGATCGATCGTTCGTAGGTGTTGAGGAATTGTAATAGCCATTCGTGTTGCGTGCAATTTGCATTCTACATGTGTACAATGCTGCGTTGTTGCACTAACGCCTTCAATTGGATTGTTGAGAGTTGAATTGATGTGATTTCAGGCTTGATTTGTTTGATAAATAAATAGGTGTAGCTTTGTAAGCAAAGCACACAACGTAGGATGAATGTAAAGGTGAAGAAAATTTGTAAGATGTGCAAGAAAATTAATGGCAACAGCAGAGGATAGTTTCGTTAAAAAAATGTTGGTTTGTTTAGTTTTTTCTGATTTATATGGATGAGTTATAGTTTTATAGAATCGATTTAATAATTCTGATGCAATAAATAAAATAACCATGTTTGTGTCGTCTTTTGATAACATTGGCCGCTAGTATGAACAAGTGATCAGCGAGCATTTGACTAGCATTGTTTTATCTCTGTCAATCTTTTATATATTATTTTACAGAAAAATACTTCAAATAATAGTTATAGAAAAATTAATTGTACACATCTTTTATTTGAAGCATTTTTCTTTAAAATAATCTATAAACGTTTGACAGAGATAAAACAATGCTAATCAAATGCTCGCTAATCACCCTTAATCACTGTTCATACTAGCGGTCATTGTTATTAAGGTCTGGCTATTAAATAACGAGACTGCGCGCGCAGATGGCGTCCTAGAGGGGCAGGGGGGAAACGAATACAACGTTGGATAGCTGGAAGTGTCTACTATTCCAGTACGAAAACACGTTTTTGTCGCTGTAGTAGTATTTTTTCTATAGAGGTTAGAAACGAACGTGTTTTTTTCTCGTGTCAATAACACGAGCAACGGATCAATGTGAAATTTCTCGTTAAATTAAAAAAATCTCGTGCGCGTGTTTTCCAATGGTATAAACGGTTTTCTGAAGGCCGAGAGAGCACCGAAGATTTAAAGCCATGCTAATCGTTTTTTTCGACATCAACGGCATCGTGATGACTGAATGGGTTCCCGAGGGTCAAACTGTAAACCAAACTTACACTTTGAAAGTTTTGGCAACACTGCGAGAATGAGTTCGTAAGAAACGGCCGGAGTTGTGGAAAAACAATTCGTAGATTTTACACCAGGACAACGCAGCTGCCCATAACGCGCTGTCTGTAAAGCGTTATTTAGCCGCTAGAGGCACTCCAGTGCTCAAACACGGCCGTACTCGCCTGTGCACCTAGCACCCTGTGACTTTTTTCTGTTTCCGAAGATCAAGTCTGCCTTAAAAGGAACCCGGTTCGAGTCGATGGAAGAGGTGAAGCGAAAATCGGCGGAGCTCCTAAACGCTCTTACAAAACTACTTCCAACATTGCTTTGACCAATGGAAAAAACGAATGGAGCGGTGTGGGGCGAGGGGAGGGGAGTACATTGAAGGGGAGCGTTCGATTATAAAATATTTTTCAAAATAAAACTCTTTTTCATAAGCAGTCTCGTTATTTAATAGCCAGACCTCGTATGTATAACGAAGAAATAATTTATGAAAAATTCATGGACCTCACTTGGATATGAACCCAGGATCCTCTTATATTTAGTAGAATGCTCTCTTTAATCAACCGAGCTATGAAATCCCAATGAAGTCAGGAAATTTTTCACGTCTCCTGCTTTTCATAGATGAGTATAGTATGAGTCAAAATATTTTGAGTATATAGGTACCATAAAAAATATGGGTATAGCAATAACTTGCAACTTACAGAGATAGAGAGACAGAGAGAGAGAGAAGAGAGAGAGAGAGAAGAGAGACAGAGAAGAGAGAGAGAAGCGAGAAAGAAGAGAGAAGAATTTTGAGAGATATGAGAGCAAGGCTAACTAGATTGGACATATTTTTAAGGAGGTATTAAGGAGGAAAATTATATTTAAAGGTAAAATACAGGAGAGAAGAAAAGAAAATTTAAAATGTGAACAGATATCAAGCAGGAAGATAATTACAAGGGGCTGAAGAAAAAGACGCAAAAAGACTGGTGTGGAGGCAGTATTTCTTCTGAAACATGCCCAATGAGCAAAGACAATGGGGTCATTTCAAATTTTCTAATTTATTTTTTTCTTGAAAGAATAGGTCAAATTAAATATGTAGGTATATGTTTTACACTTCACAAGTCTTTAGAATCAGCGATGATTTTTTAAAAGTTGCCTTTAATTTCACATATTTGGACGCTGACGTCACGGCTATGTCACGGCTTAGCGGATGCAGCAGTAGAGCTCTACCGGTTTTGTTTGGAACTATGATTGTTTGTTTTGTGTTGTGACAGCAACATATTGTTAACTAAAAACATATTTCATACAACTTTTGATATTTATTTTAATAAATGTTTTATTTACATACCATTACTCTTAACTCTGCTGTCACCTGTCACAATTTGAGGTTAGTTTGTGTATAACAGCAAACGGAAACCACGTGGACCGTAAAAATATGTGTGTATGACAGAGGAATGTCTTTGTGTTAGTAACAAACCGTGACGTCACGAATTTTACAACTGCGAAAGTTTATTAGCAAATTTATGAATGAAAAGTCGCATATTTCATGTTATTTTATATTACTATATTTATTAAATGAGACGGATTTCATGATTTTATAAAAAAAATAGATTTTTTTTAAATGATCCCATTATAGTGTACTGGCTTTCACATGAAGCAATTTGTTAGGAGGCTTATAATAAAAGCGATTAGACAAAAGTAGTTGAAGCCCAAATTTTGTATTATGTAGTTCAACCAAATGTAATTTAATAAAATGTAACATAAGCACTTTCAACATAACTTTATAATTGTAACAAAATTTATTCTTTTGTTGATGATGGACAAATGTTGTTCCGTAACGTCCAATTATGTATAAAATAAACTGACTTATATTTATGGTCATAAATTTTATTGGAACCTACGGCCTTCTACATTGAATTCAAACTTCAAGATTGTTCCCAAAATCCTAAATTAGTATATTTTTATAAGTAAAAATAATTAGTATTGACAAAGTTTGGTTTTACGGAATTTAAATTATTTATTTAATGTATGTATATAAAAACGATCAACTTTCAAGCGCCATCTGCTATTTTCTTATTTGAAACTCAGTATAGTTACGGTTTCAATTAGAAAATAGAATATTTACCTACTGTAATTGATAGGTACGTATATAGGTATTAAATAAATTGAAATTTAAATTGATTTTATAATAAAATAGGGGTTACTCTTGCGTAAATTAATATTGTCATACCGACCACACCTACCGTTGCCATAGCTAAATTATATCTTAGTCTTCCTCAATTACCTATTTTTATTGAAACTAAATTACATACATTACCCGTGAGTAAACAATGAGTCACCAATTTTTCACGGAAAACTATCATTAAATAAAACGAGCAGAAATATTTCTCACACCTAATAAAATAGTTGGCTGTGTACCATAAATAATAAATGATTTTATAAATTAACAAGCCGCTATTTTAATAGGCAGTTTTAATAAGTCTAGGCCAGCAAATAACATTTATTGAACATAAAATAAATTATAGCAGGCATTTTTAGCTTCATATTCATTTAATTATTAATTACAAGATCATTTTTAATACTTAATTATTATAACCATATAGAAAATAAATTGTTTTTCCGGAAATACTAAACGTAATTTTATAATTGAATATTGACAGTTTATGAGGAAAAAGAAAACAGAAAATATTAATTACTGGGTCGACATAATTAAATATTGCGTTGGAAAAGTAATGAACGATACTTCAGTTACATTTTTTAAAATGTTTTTTTTTTCAATGTCTTTTTAAGTAACCTATAAAATTTCTAAATAATGTACCTTTCATTTTATATTTTACATTCTCATAATACATGATAGCCGATGAAAGTAACTTGAATTTATAAAAATAAAACTAATAATGCATAATGTAAAGAAAAGTTGTAATTTATAATTTTGACAAATCCGCGTAAAGTTAGTGATTGTAAGCTTAGGAACATTGTTGTTATTATTCAATGAGCATGTAATGTATGCTATTACTCATGTGAATGAAATTTGCATCACGAACCGGAAGGCGAGTAACCTAACCTAACAAATTTTAGAAAATTGTTTGTTCACGAACATAAACATAGTGAGCGTTGTATTTGTTATAACAAAATTATGAAGTGATTTGACATTTAGCAGAATATTTTAAACCGACTATTCAGCTACATTTTAAGCTTAAGAAGAAAATAAAACTATACAAAATGAGAGAACTAGTATAATTTTAGCTTTTTATGTGGAAATAATTACTTATTATAATATAAGTAATTTGTTTGTACTCTTTGAAAGGTAAGATCTGAATTTGACATAACGGTTGAATAATATTATTCCATCGAATTGTCAATATTATTCAATTAGCAACAGTAACGAAGGTCATTAATTGATAAAAAACGGTTGAATTATGGGTATATTATTTGACAGTCGTGGATAAAATAATATATTATACACGAACATAAACATCCTTTATCGTATTGTATAATTAATAACTATTTTTCTATAGCTAGTGTTAAAGTTTGCTTTTATCTACTGAAAATAGTAGATAAAGTAGCACTTTAACTGTAAGGGTATATAAAGTAGCATTTTAATAGCAAGGATAGATAAAATACTTTAATTATTATTTATTTACGTACAAAATCCATAATAACCTACATAGGTACATACTGGGATTTTAAAATTGTGTTTATTTGTAGTTGGTATTTTTTATTTTTTTCTTTAATATCCTATAGAAAAAATATAATTTTATACACGACGATAAAATTAAATTATCGGCTCGCGAAAAATAATTGAACTTTCCGCTATAATTTTATCGTCTTGTATAAAAAATAACTATTATCTTCTTTTAATTATTTTATCTACTGTTGATGTTATATTGTTACTTTATCAACAAAAAATGAACGCACAAAGCCTACTTTTAATATCAGGTCTAAAATAAATAATTTTCATTCGGTATCTTATGTAGAAGAATGTGGTGGCATCATCATTTCTATAGTTAATTAAAAACTATAATTTCATACATGAGATCTGTGACAGGACAGGTCCCTCCAGTAGTTATTTATAGAATTAAATATTGTATGTCAGGGTGTCGGCAAGGTAGTGGGCTGTAGAGAGATGGCGGAAACGGCGGGCCGCAATGGTTCATGGGAAGGGCGTGACCCGGATGGTTAGCAAAGAAAGGTATATTTGAAGTAATTGTGGATTGTGGTGTCTTCTTTTACCAATTGCCACGGAACCCAGACCATTGCTCAGTGAGTGGCAGGTTACAGATCCCACTTTAGGTTGTTAATATAGTTTCCACATATCTCTAATATCTCAAATCTGAAAATATATGGATATTTTTCAAGTGGTCCGTTTTTTTTTGCGGGTCAGTGTATGATATAAATTATATTCTTTGTTCTTTTGCATGAGTTTAGGGACTGAATAGAGTGAGAAAATTCCACAATTAGCAAACCTCTTAACAAATCCCTATGCAATTTGCTTCAGTCATCTTGCAAGAGTTGCACAACAGCCCACATTAAGAAACGCGTGCCATGGTAACGACATAATAATAGTAAGTCATGTTTCTAGTTTTCACACTTAAATTCACATTTGCGCACCATTGTCTGATGACATTTTTGATGAATACATCTAGTGTGCGTGGGCATGTAATGAAACAAAAGACGGTTGCAGTGCGAACAGTAGATCAGGGTTGGACTCCGAAGAATTGGAACACAGGAATTGCAGTAAATTGTGCACTATTGCCTGGAACGAATTGTGAAAGAGGAGTAACTTGCAATTTGCGTGAGAATGGAAGTAAATTCGAAGTAAATGTACAGTAATAAAATAAGAAATAATGCGAAGGTGAAGTACAAGGTAGAAGATATTAAGAATAAAGAAATATGATTAAAGTAGCTGAAAAAGTAGAAACTTAGTTACAGACAATGTAAGTTTAAACAAAATCTGTAGTGGTCAGCACAATACCACTCGCCATTTGTATAGCAAATATAGAGACCCGTGTTAGAATGACAGCTATTAATAATGTACATAGGTGTCAAGTATCATAATTTTTCATTCAAAACATCATGATTTTCCAAATCCATTGGAGTATTTTCCTAGGCAAGTATACTCGTATTCCTTACTATTGATGACAAATACACATCAGAATATTTTGAAATTTTGAATGAAAAATTATGACATATGATAATTCTGACACGGATCCTCATATCTGCTTGCCAAGGCCGACAAATCACATGACTGCTCACGCAGTAACGAATTTAACATTTCTAGAACACACACATAATTGAAAATGTATCTCTTCTTTCGTTCTATGAGAAATTTTGTCCTATGATTCTAATATGTTCAAAATTCTTCAAATTCATTGACAGTATTAGCGGTATTTCTTAAGGATGTATGTAATATTAACATACCTATAATTTAAATACATATTTAATTAATATAACAATAATATGTATTAAATGCATTCATACCTCCCAGAAAATTCTAGTTTTTGACACTGACATTTTGCATATATCTGTCAATTACAAACTGTTTTTTTGGCAACGAGATTTATTACAACAGATTATTCTATATTATTATATACTATATCTCCAAACCTATACGAGATGTAATAATTTTTTTAAATGTGTCAGATTGAGATTTTTTTTAATATTACCAAGAAAAAAATTCAAAAAATAATATTTAGAAGATTTTTTTTTTCAAGAATCTGCTACTTCCGGTTGTCCAATTCTTACCGAAACCTTGTCAGCTCTTCCCATGAATGTCCGATTGGGAAATACGTAGTTAAACAAATATTAAGTCTTACAGTTTTTGAGTAATCGTCCTTACAACGTCCCACACACATACATATATATATACACACACACACACACACAGCCAGACATCATCGTAAAATTGTTAAAATCGGATTGTAGGGACCTTAAAACGTACTTATTCATTGAAATCTGGATATGTGATTTTTAGCATGAATCCAATACTTCTCTTAGTGAGAGGTAAAAAGATTAGGATCATTACAATTTTAATTTATATTAGGAATGTTTGTTTCGTTACGGTTTGCTGTCGCGTGCATACAAATTATATGAGGCAGCCGACCTGATAGTCTGGTGGGTATGCTGCATCACTAAGGTTGTCTGATCGATTCCCCATCAGTTGAGACTTTATATGGTATGAATATCACTCGGTAGGTTTTTCTCCGGGCACTCCGGTTTCCCTCTGTCGTAGGTACACTGTACTGCCAACAAGGTAGAGCGCTACTTCATCACTCGGGCAGAGAGCCATCTTTGTTCACTAAGTGAAAGATCGAAGGCGTCAATAACCGAGAATACAAGACTCTGTCTAATTCTCAACCATCATTACACTGAAACAAATAGTAAACAGCAGACGCAAAGTAACGAAACGAACAGACATATAACGGCTTAAAATGTGCCAAACCGTCGGAATTCCGGCCGCCGAATCGTTGGTTATTTTGGTCGGATTTGTTTTATGAGTACAATATTTTTTAGAATTGAGCTTTTTTCGGCCTTCTTCTTTTACATATATCGTTTATAAATTCATTATTATAATTATTTGAATTATTGAGTTTCGAAACATATTTGGAATTATATGGACTTACCCAAGTTTTGATTATATGGTTTTTACATTGTGTGTATATAGACAAATGACAAGTGTTGAACTTTAAAATTTAAAATTAATAATATTATGAGGATTCTCAGTTTTCTCGATATACCACAATAATTTAACTGTTAACCTAAATCTGCGTCCCTACTGCGTTGGCTTTTGCCGATTGGCAAGGCCGCACGGAAATGAATTAGGGCAAATGTATCGTTCTTGAAGGAAAGCAAGTTTTCCTTAATTGTTTGCCAAGTATAGAAGACAAATGGATCAACAATCAACTCACAGAAATGAAGTGCAATTGTTGGTTGGTAAACTTATAAACTTAGAAGATAATTTGCGAGAGGGGCTCCCAAGATTTCGACTCTCTAGTGGCTTCCACAAAGTTTAATCAGTCACTGCCAAAATTGTTTTGCGAGAGGCCATAAATAGATGCGAGTAATTAAAAAATAATAATAATAAAAACATATCAAAAATGCGGGTTTCAACTGTATTTTAAATGTAGAGAAATAAAAGAAGAGTAGAAAATATGTAAATAGACAATAAAAGAAAATAAATACGTAATCCGCTCAAGTTCTAAATATTCTGATTCTGGTACAGATACGTCATCTTCCCTGAATGCAGGCCTGTCTTCCTCATACGCATGATAGATGCTCTCTTTAACCAATCCGACCACACCACCTCGTTTGCGTAATCGGTTCTGAGTTCCACAGTCTGTATTACCTTACCAATACTCTTACATTCGCAAACGCAAACGCAAAGAGCACACCAACATTGAGAGATGAGATGACCGATCGGCAAAACGCACAAGCATGATTGAACGCCTAGGTACTTACGTTGAGAAACGCTCAAAGACGGGATTGTAATGTATGCAAATTGTACAAGAACGAAAAATCAAAACTATGGATGAGGTTATTGATGGAGATGCAGTTTAAGAATAGAGCTATTGTTTAGGGGTATTTGACACATATTAAATTAAACAGTCGTTTGATAAAATTGCGAAAATTACTCAAGAAAAGTTTATTCAATAGAGGGAAATTCGGAAAGACAAAACGGATTAGTTTAGTGCCTGTGTGTGTGTGTGACGAAAGTTTCGGATCGCATAACTTCAATACCACGATTCCAAAAATTAAATTTTTTTCGTATTCCTCAAGTTTACATCCAGAAGAACAACTGATTAGATTTTGGTTATAATTGGTGAACCGGAAGTAGCCTCACTTGAAGATTTAACAGTTAAATTTGATTTATTGACATTTAACGTTATAACTTAAAGAATATATTATTCTCTATATTATTTGATTACATTTTATACTTCATATTCAATAGATATAGATTTAAAGAATTTTAAAGAAATTAAATTTTAAAAATTAGCCAGCTATGCTAAACATGGAAACTACTAATATATTTATATAATTCAAATTGATATGTGTCAGTGTAATTAAACAGTAAATTAATGTGGCAGAAATGAGGATGTTGATGTAGATGTTAAGGAAGACACGGATAGGTAAGGAAATAACTCTAGTGTCACAAGTTTCTAGAAAGATACAAGAGAGATGATTACATTGGTTTGAAAATGTCATGAGGAGAAATGAAGAATATATTGACTAGCTTAGTAATAGAAAAAAAAAAAAATAGCGACCCCTAATGAATGGGAAAAGCTAAATAAGATGTTAGTGTCAAGTGCAATTTGCATAGTTACTTTATGAAATAATTTTACTGGAAATTTAGATTTTTTTGCAAGAAAATTTACGTATGGAATTTATACATATTACATAGGATTGAAGGAAGGTATTGTGCTGGCCACAACAGATTTTTTAAAATTTAAATTTAGTTGTGTTTAGGGCTAAACCTTATAATCCAGTTCCGAAAGACTTCTAAATATCAGAAAGTATTTAAACATAAGATTATAGATTTCATTTTTTTAAAAATTTATTTATTGAATTTCATATTTCCGAAGTGGTACTTTTTACCTTCCGTTACCTTTATATAAGGAAGGTATTGCCTTTGGTCAAAAGATTCTATGGTGAGTTTTTAATGACCAAACACGTTTTAGGGTCCCTAGAATACGATTTTACTATTTTTACAATGATGCCTGTATGTGTGTGCGTGACGAAAATTTCTCCGTCGATAAATCCAATACTACAATTCTAAAAACTAGAATTCTTTCATATTCTTCTTCGTTACATCCATATGAAGAGTTGATTAGATTTTATTTATAATTGGTCAACCGGAAGTACCCTCATTTGCAGTTATTAACAGTTTTTCTTATAAAAAACGCAGTTAAATATCATTTTTTGACATTTCATGTTAGTATAAATATTAAAGAATTTTATACGGTTTGATTTCATTTTTTTCTTTATATTCAACAGATGTAGAAGTTAAAGAATTATAAAGACATTAAAATTTCATTTCATTTTTACCTTTTGCGTTTGTTTAAACAAATTTAAAAATCCATCTACCGTTACTCGTTTCTCTGAATGGTTTTTCTGTTTTTTGTTAGTTGCATTGTTTATTAATTAGTATGCATTGGAATAAAGTATATAATTGCAGACCAGTCAGACTGTTTTCTTGTAATAATCATAAAACAATGCTAACGGCTAGACGTGCAATAAATTTTCAATTAACTAGTGAATAAACAAAAACACAAGTACGAGTATAGAGATTTCGACATGCAGTTAGACAAGAAGACCACACATATTTAAATAAGAAAAAAAATATGACAAAATGAGGAGAAATAATTATGTTTGTGTTTAGCAAAAACGCTAATAGTTGTGGCGAAGTAAAGTTTTATGTTTTCCGTTCTCATTTAAATGTGAAATGTATAAATAAAGGTTATTTTAAACGAAAAAAGTTCAGATCTTTTAGCATTCATGTATATATTAACGGAGTATACCAGGGTCGGTCAAGAATTATTGTCAATAAAAGACATGACTCTTAATTGGCGAAATAGTAAAATATCCCTGTTTATATAAGCCACCCAAAAAGAAACAAAAAGAAATAAAATACAATAGATTTTATGAAAAACTGGTTTGAGTTGGTATTATTGAAATGTGTCTACTGATTACGCGCAGTTAAATTTACGGCGGTAACGGCCCGTCAACGCCGTCAAAAATAGAAATATTTCAACGGCGGCCGTCGACGTTCGTAGCATCGAGACCGTTCGTACCGTATGATTTCAACCAATCACAGCACAGAACGGTGTAAATGGTGGGTAAATTGACGGTGATAACGGTACATGTGAATCCAGTTTCACACAGAAGGTATGTATACTATTTTATTCACATTCATCTTTATAAATTAATAATTTTCAAAATAAATCATTGAGTTATATATAAACTACTTTATTGTAGGGATCCATGATAATGTTGCTAGGCCACTCCTACATAAACATTTCCAACCCGTGATGTGGAAGTGAAATCTGTTATTTCCCACCCAAATGATGATCATTACAGCTAGGAATGACATATTTCCCAATCTCTAAAATGTTAGGAATCGACATATTACTATAACGACTGTGAATAAAAATCTTTACATAACTTACATAAGCAGGGCCGTGCGGTGATATGGAGCAAAGGAGCAATTGCTCCAGGCGCATTTTGTTAAAAGGCGCACACAGAATTGAAATGACAGATATATTCTGATTGATACGCTCTTGATAATCACCCAATTAAGCAGCTAGAGCCAGTTCGTTCTTTATTCTTCTGTATTGAACCAAACGAATGAAAAATTCACTCTTTTACAAATAAATATTGTTCTTGCGCCCCTCATAATGTATAATTTGCAAATTAACAAATTCTTTAAATTTTAAACTATATTTTTGATTCTTCGAAAAATGCTAGATTTAAAATATTGATAAAATATCCTTTGTAGATTCATTCTTGTAATCAAATTTTTTTGTCGTAATCAACAATTTTACAGTTATAACAATATAAGGAAATTATCCGTTGAGCAGGATATTATTTTATTTTAGTTCTACTAAATTCATTGTTAGATTCTTTCTTGTAATCAATATTAATGAGCTATAACCAAAATATTCATTGTTGTAATCAACAGCTTCACAATTATTATTTGACTTTAACAATGCTAGAAAAATATCCGTTTGGCTGGATAATTATTTTACTTAAACTTAATTAGAGCTCTAATGCAAACAAATTAATAAAAAAATATTGTTCACTTCCATTACCTTACTATGGAAGTTTTATAGGCAATTTTTTCTATACCAATAATATTTTGCAAAAAAAAAACTATGTATTATTTACTGTCATGAAATGACGTCCCCCATGGTAGCATTAATAAAATATCTTAATTTTGTATGTAAAAAGTCTCCAGAATATCTCTAGATTATATTTTTTAAAATCTCCAGATATCTCTAGTAAAAGCTCCAGATTTTTTCGGAAATCTGCGAAATGAAATAAAATTTCATGTATATAATATATTTTTCAATTTGGTGTCTTTATGAGTCTATAAATACACTGAAAACACGTCGTTAAGAAGTTCTATAAACGCACTGTTTTTGGTGCATTTCGTGATAACTGCTTTAAATATTGACAAATGAATGAAATAAAGGGCGCGAGCAGACACGTGACTCGAGCGACCTTGAAGTGCTTGGAATTAGCTGATTTGTCACTTTGACAAGAAAATTGTTTTGATTTATTTTGATTTTCAATTGCTAAAAAGTTATTATTTTGAATTTCATGTGTTTGCTTGAAAGTTGTTATTGGTCTTGTCAAAATGACATTGTTGTTGTCAAAGTGAGACGCACACATATATTGGCTGATTCCAAAGAACTTTAAGGTCGTTCGAGACACGTGTTTGCTCGCGCCTTATAACCTGAAAATAATATTGATTAGGATGAAATCATGTAATACCAACAGCAAAACCAAAAAGTTAGGTAATGTTTTAAATAAAAATATAAATTTTGCAGTTGTGAATCACAGTTTTGGAAAAACATAATATCTCCATAAATGTCGCTAGCATCGTATCTAAAACTCTATATTTGAGACAGGTCGTAAATTCTTTTAAAAAGTCGCGATTCGATTTATAATATCTCTAGGTTTAGCGACAAAATCTCCAAATTGGCAACACTGCAACCTGTCCACCTGCACGGTAGCGGCCCTGCTTAGGGCACCAAATTGAATATTATGTGCTCGAAGCGCCAAAACACCACCCACGGCGCTGTACATAAGTTACGTAAAAGAATAAATAATAGCAACACTAATATGATTTTTCACTATTTATCTCTCAATTTCATTTTCCTCCGAGTTCGGGCCTGACCCGACGCGTGTCACATCCTCAACCTCCAGCACGAGCTGCTCTAGAACCGTTAGCGTATCTAGAGAGCTGGTGCGGACGCAGAGATTTTATTTCTTTGTGCGGGTGTATAGTGCAGCAAAACTAATGTAAACGCAGGCTACATTCTGCATTCCGGCAGGCACGTGAAGTCTGTCACGCGTGAACTTAGATGTACGTGCGTCAACAACAGAAAAAGAAATAGAAGTAGAAATACAGATAGAGGAAATGTAGCAAGAATGCAAGACGAAAGAATGTAGTGCAGATGGGGAATAGATACTAGGTTACAAGATACAAGAAGAAAAAGAATGATAGATGAAGAAAAATAAAAGATGTTAAATGTACGGCTATGATGTATAAAGATAGACGCAAAGATTGAAAATATAAAAGAATTATATAAGACAGAAATTCAAAGAATAGGTACAGAAATACATAGATACAAAATAAGAATTTCAAAGAATACTAAAATAGGTGTAAGACTTAGAAAATAATAAAAATTAAAGAAATAGAAAGAAAAAAAGCAATAATATCTGCAGGAATGAAATACAATTACTTTGTTGTTCAAAAAGAAGTAGGTAAATTCAAAATTTCCTTGTTTGTAATAGGCACTGACGTAGCTATAGGTTTCTTAAGGGGGGGGGTTCTGGTAGGGTTGGATGATTTTTTGAAAATTTTCAAGGTCAAACGTGTTTTAATGCAATGTAAGATAATATAGAGTTCTCTACAATGAAGCAAATTTAACAAATTCTTAAATATTAAAATCCATATTTTATGACGAAAACGCGTATGTATGCTCCAAAAGCGTATAGTTGACACTTCTACTAGACTTTATGATGCGAGATGGGAGCATAAGCAATAACTACAAAAACAGAAAATACAATGTTGCATTAAATTAAAATATTATATTACTGAGTAGTAGCAATATCATTATTCTATTGAACTGCTCAAAATAAAATTGCGTTCCTCACAAAATACGGGACAATTGGGCGTCCCGAACAGTACTTTACGGGACGCTCAAATGTTAGCTAAAATAGGGGACGCCTGGCAATTGTGTTCCCACCGGCATTGCGGCCCCAGGTACATAATCCCCCAATTTTGTAAGAAAGTTATATGCAGCTTAATATCAAACGTAGCAAAATACAACCGATGGGGGGGGGGGGGTTTGAACCCCCTAAACCCCCCCCATATATACGTCGGTGGTAATAGGATCACGTGACAATTACTGAGAATCAAAAAATCAGGTGGAAAACAAAACTTGCACTACAATTTTAAACAATTACTTATCTACTATTTGAAATCAAGTTGCAATAGTTAATTAGTGACAGTTTTTATGTCATCCTCAAATTACTTAGACAGTTTTTAAGTCCTCCAATAATTAATTTGACAGCTTTTACAGTTTTGATGTCACCAGAAATTAATTGGTCAGCTTTGGCTATGACTATTGTTAAGTACCCTAGAAAATATTTTGAAAGCATTCCAAAAGAAGATTGGTTGAAAGCTTTTAAAAAGTAGAAGGAAAGAATGGTGAAGTTTATTATTGCTGAAAAGAACTATTTTGAATATATACACATAATGATGTGAGATGCAGAACAAGAAGAGAAATATAAGAAAAAATTAAAACATGTATAGTAGAAATATGTAATATTACACAGATAAATAGATATGATAAATAAAAGGAATGAAATAAAAAAGTAGCTGAAGGAGAACAAAATAAAAATGAAGAATGTATGTAAAGAAGAAGATATTAGTTATACATATAAAGAGACTGTATATTTGTTTTCTCAGGAAATTTCTCAATTGCGTAAAAAAAATAAAACAAATGATACTAAAATGAAGATTAAACAAAATTTGGGTTCAGTTCTGCAATTTGTACCTCCCGCTACCCTTGGTAAGGGAGGTATAGGGATCGTGCTAAAAATCGCATATCGAGATTTTGGTAAATGACCACGATTTAAGGTCCCTACAATCCAATTTTAATATTTTATAATAACGTTTTAAAACGAAAATTGTAAAGAGAACAATAGTTATATGGAAAGGAATTTAATATACATAATTTGTGGCATTAGTAAATATGCAGGTATGTATTTAAATAAAAAAAAAAATATTACAGCATAGAATCCATTGCTGGGTGTGCTACTCTGCTTTGTACACAGATTACGGTAATGATAGTGACATATTTATATCGTGCGCGCGTTGACCAAGCGTCGCCTCATTGTTGGCATGGAGAGTGCAACACAGACGACAATTTTGTGCCATTTAAAATTCGAAATATTTAGCGTTGATCGGGATCGAATCGGGTTCCCCAGATTCGTAACCAGACATCAGGCACGCGAAAACGTCTGCCCAATATTTTCATCACCAAATACGTTAAAAGTTTCATGTTTCATGATTTGCGAATTTAAAATTTATATAACGTCATTCCAAACTTTTTCATGGTATATTTTAAAATAACTATGTCTAATGACAACTAGGTTTGACCTTATGTAGTTATAAAATTAGCAGCGTATTTTTTTTTTGTTATCTACGATATTGTTGTTGTCATATATTTTATATATTTCCAATTATTTTAAATATATTCACCCGATCAATTGACGTTTTCAGGCGTTACCCCATCCTAATAATTTCTTGTGTTAACCTTTGCTTGATTCCTAAACCACATTTAAATCTACACCTTCACCGAGACAAGACCAGATGTTAAAAAATAATGTAGTTGACACTAAGTGTACAGTTTTGTATGCCAATATATTGTATTAAATATTTACCACTATTGCATGTACTTGAAAAATCTATTTCTTTGATGTAATCAGCTCCCATCAGCTAACCTTACTTAACCTAGTTGTCAACCACATCCCAATGTCGAAATCTCAACAATACGTGTTTAAACCTCCCATCACCATGGTAACATTCTAGAATTGTAGATCATTAATCACTTTACAGAATGCAAGAAGTGCTCTTACGCAACCAGCCAAAATATTCACTGTATTTCTTTTTGGATCTTTGTATCTGGCATCACCTGGGTGATAACGAAGATGACATTGATGGGCGACATTTGAATATCAGACTGTCACAGCAAACGTGATGTATAAATCATGCAAGATGGGAAGGAATTGTATCATTGATACTGGAGAATCAATTAACATAAAATGATTTATGGTTCAGGGAGATTAATGTTTGATACGAGAAAATTGAATTAGATGTGGAGAAAATGTAAATGTTTAGTATTACAAAGATTCATTTTGGACAGATCTCACAACTACTGGGTGGAATAGAAACACAGAATTTCTTCCGTTTTTGGTAAGTTTTACTTGCAGTTTTACTGTGCAAGCTGTAAATTTGCAAGTCTTACAGAGATCTGCAACTTTTAGTAACTTTAAAAACATTTATTAATTATTATTTATTTATGAATTTTTCACAATTTTTCTTCGGTAGTTAGTAAAAGCAGAAGTAAGTAGCAAAATACACGCAAAAGAGATGAAATGTCTTAAGAAAATAGAAATAACAAAGTCAGATAAAAGTACGAATGATAGTAATAGAAATAGAGCAAGAATAGATATAAGTATAAAAGAAAATAGAAGAAAAACGAAAGAAATAGTTTGAATTTATAATTTATAAGAATAAAGGTAAAATGGTAGAATGCGTAGAAATAATAAAAATGAAAAATTACGACAACAGGAAAAGAAGAACAAGAACTTTTTAGGAAAGATACAAGAAAAAAAAACCCACCAAACGTGAAAGTGAATAAATAGGGATGTACAGAAAATGAACTAGCAGTCAGATTTATATGTAAGCATCGTTATGACATAACGAATCGTTAAAACGTTATATCGTTAAAATAATAACGAAATTCGTTCAATGGGCTTATTCTGTAAGCGTTCGTTATGCCATTATGCATTGTTATATCGTTATTATAACGATAATCGTTAAAGTGGTATTCTGTAAACAATAATTTAATTCTACATAACGAAAAAATCTGTTGTGGCCAGCACTGTACCTCTCGCCACTTTCTTTTTTTTGGTTACATAAGTATAAGGCGCGAACAGTCAAGTTACATTGTTGGCCTTGACAAGCAGACGTGGGGGGCCGTATCAGAATGATAATTGTCAAGTTTTCATTCAGAATTTCAAGATTTTTCTAAATTCACGTAGTTAATTTGTCACCAGGAGTGTGGAATTTACTTGTCGAGGAAAATAAACCACATGGAATTGGAAAATCACTAAATATAGAATGAGAAATTATGATATTTGACATCTATGTACATAATTACTAGCTATCATTCTGACATAGGCTCCCATATCTGCTTGTCAAGGCCAACAAAATCACATGACTGCTTGCGCCTTAATGTATTTAACATTTCTTGTATACCTACACTCTACACCAAAAATTCTACTTATATCTATTCCTCATATTTAGATTTTTAAAATTTAAATTCGTTCTATGAAGAAATTTTGTCCTAATCTCCTAATTTCTCGAGATGATTCCAATTCATTGTCAGAAATAACAGTATATATGAAGGGTATGTATAACATACCTATAATATTAAATATTTAACTATTAATGCATTAAGAAATAATATAATATATGTACTTCCCAGAAAAAGTCTTCAGAAATGTCTCCGGATTTCTGACGCTGACATTTATCTGTCAGTTACAAACAATTTAAATTTTCAACTATTTTTCATGGCATTCTTTCGGCTGTAAAATTTATTACAACAGATTATTTTATATATTATATTTCTTTTATCTCTAAATCTATAGAGTATATAATAAAATATTTAAATGTATCAGATAGAGAATTTAATTTTCTTTAATATTACCAAGAAAAATATTCAAAAAATAATATTTAGAAGATTATTTTTCAAGAATCTTCTACTTCCGGTTGTCCAATTGTTACCAAAACCTTTTCAGATCTTCCCATGAATGTCCGATTGGGAAATACGTGGTTAAAAAAATTTAAAGTCTTATAGTTTTTGAGTAATCGTCCTTCCAACATCCCACACACACATACACACACATACACACACACACATCCACACACACAGACATCATCGTAAAAATGTTATTATTCGATTGTAGGGACCTTAAATCGTGCTTATTCAATAAAATCTGTATATGCGATTTTTAGCATGAATCCAATACCTCTCTTAGCGAGAGGTGAAAAGGATAACGATATTGTTATTTTTTAACGACTGGCATTATGCAACGCGCTCTAATTTTCAGACATGCAGTTGTTATTTTATTCAACCATAGGCGGGCAATGAAATTTGTGATAAATTTTATTTCAATATTGTGGCACTGGTTATATTTAATGTACTTATTTTTGTTACAGCCTGTATTTAATTGGCAGAGGTATACGTATAGCACAATTTTTGTTAGTTCATGATAAGTGTGTTCTAGTAAGTATAGTTTTGTATTGCACGCATATTTCAGCAATTAGAGTATAAGGGTGATGTAAATGTATATCTGCAATTTTTATAGCCATTAGATTTTTATATCCTGCTGAATGCGGCCCTGCGTTGTGCAGTATCCACGGTAGACTGACCACGCGGCACTCAGCTAATGCCCAGCGAATACCCAGCCCCTGTGATCAGTCGCGGCCACACCGCCCGCCTATCTCGTACACAATCGCAGCATACTGTAGCATAGAACATAGCATAGCTGAGCGAGCAAAGATGCTTCCTTGTTACAACTAGGCCATGGCTGCCCAAGGCACACCACGATACACAACACAAGGTGGACACCAGACACAGCGGGTGGATACAGGAACAGATGGTCAGGTTGTCGATTAGGGTATTATGGTTGGAATTTGGAATACTTTCCACAAATTACTGCTTTTGGTTTTATTTACAGAAACATAAATGTCATTGCGATTTCCTAGGTTTTTTGCAGATTTAGGGCATAACATGATGATATATATATTCTAAAGAGGGTGCTTACCTCAAGAGCTTTCATATACAAGATTCACTTTTGTGTGATTTCAAAATTGCATATAATTTTTAAGTTAATTCTGGTTGCATTCGAACACGGCTGTCAGAACTGCCATCAGTAAGTTTATAGTCGATGGCTGATACACGAATACGTTTCAAATTTCGCGCTTTTAACAAACCACGTAAAAGTGCCGAGCCTGAGTTACTATGATGTACGGGGAATCCCAGACCTGCCTAAATTTAACAAAACTGCAACATTAGGTCTCCGGACGGATTTGCGAAATTGCTTGTCTCCGTACAATTGAGGATGCTATGTTTTTATCTCTCGCTAAGAGAAATATTGGAATCATGCAGAAAATCGCATATCCGGATTTTAGTTAATAAGCACGTTTTAAGGTCCCGAGAATCCGATGATAACATTTTTACGATAATGTCTGTCAGTGTGAGTGTATGTGTGAATGTGTGTGAGGTTGTTGGAGGTACGATTTCTCAAATTCTATAAGACTAAAGACCTGTGTAACTATACGGATTCCTCAATATAACACTAATGGGAAGAGTTGAATAGATTCTGATAACAATTGGACAACCGGAAGTAGTAGTATTTTAACAAAAATCTTCTAAATATTATTTTTTTAATATTTATGTTATTACAAATATTAAAAGACAAAATTTTCTATCCGACACATTTAAAAAAATTATTATACCTTCTATAGATTTAAAGATATCGATATATAATCAATAAAATAATCTGTTTTAGTAAATCTCACAGCCTGCTCACAACCCAAACATCTCCATGGTAACTACTTGAGAAATTAAAATATCTTGACAGATAAATGTCACTAATGTCAGTGTCAAAAATTCAGAGATAGTACTGAAGGCTTTTTCTGGGAACGATATTTAATATTTCTTATTGTATTATTATTTATATATTTCAAATTATAGGTGTATTACATGAACCCTTCAGAAATACCGCCAACCCCGTTAATGAATTGCAAAACTTCGAACATTAAAAGAAATGGAGAAAACTTGCTCATAGAATGAATTTAAAATTATAGAAACCTGCTTATTCAATACAATGCGAATATGCGATTTTTAGCATGAATCCAATACCTATCTTAGCGAGAGGTAAAAAAGAGATTAGCGGAAAGAAAGGGAACTACACAAAAATAAGGTAGATACAGAAAACATGGAGAGTAGTAAAGAAGAAAAAAGAGCAAGATTTGGAAAAGAATAAAAGCACCTACACCATAAACAGTTGATGGATTTCTGATTATACAAATTCCAAAACAATATAGATAATAAAAATATATTTGTACAGAACAGAGAGTTAAATAGATGTCACTGTCGGATACTCATGGTCTAGAATGCATTAAAAGGATCACTTTTTCACATCAACTGTATCCTTTTTGGAATATTTTTGCTCATTTCATTTGATAAGTAAATTAAGATGAAGGAAGGATGAACTCAGCTCAGATGAAAAGAACGTTTTATATATAGGAAGAGTAATTCTTGTTCTAAAATTCATTACTGTAACATTTTTGTTTTCAACCACGAAGATTGCGAACTCAGATCATCGGTAAAGGGGGATATGAGTACACTCAGTACCATTCAGTTCAATTGGAACAAAAAGAACAACAATTTATTGAGTGTATTTGACGTGAGCAGAAACGAAGTGAAATTTTGACCAAAAATAATAGCTGATTGAATTTGGTTGAATTCCATCTTACATTCAATATTACAATCGATCATTTTTGTGCCCTCATTTTACATTTACATGTATTTATGTAAATATTTCGAAAGAAACAAGCCACAAAAACTTTTATGGTAGTTAATAAATATATCCTAGTTAATAGAAAGAAGCCATAAAAGCTATCTCGTGGATGCAAATTGTAGGCAAGTCTGCAAGAAAATGTATTGTCTTGGGGCAGTGTTTTTCCTCTAATGCACCTCCTCGGCGCTCGCATTTTAATTGGTGTGTAATGAACTTGGCGTATTGGACGCGCAATTAATAGAATGTATCAACCATCAAGCCGGAATGATTGCCAGAGGCTACGCATTCTATGAGATACGGCTTCAACTACACGTGATGTACGTATATTGCCCGTTACGAGAGAAATACCACGAGATAAATATGAAATAGATGGAAGAAAATAGAAAAAGAAATGAGAGGAATAAAGAGAAAAGAAAGTAAGAACAAGAATGAAAATAAGTTTGTGAAGGAGCAAAAGGAAATTGAAGAAACGAGTGTATATTGAATAGAATAGAAATTGAAAGCAAGAGAGAGAGATAAAGATGGGCAAACAAGAGAAAATGAAGAAATTGAAATAAATAATAGCAATGAAAAAGATATTGCAGAAATGATAGTAGCGGAGCAATAAGCGAACTAAGAAAAAGAAAAAAAAAGGTAAATAAATAAATAATAATAAGAGAAAGAAATATTTAAAATATAGCAGAAATAAGACGATCACGCTAGAATGCTTGAGAATAAGAAATCAGATAGGCAGTGAAAAACAAAATTTTTCTACAGTCTACATAGAAAGTAGCCATTTGCGCTCTTTTGTCAACGCAAAATGTCACTTTGCCGCTCTAGCGCGACAAAGTAGAAAAAACGCTCGCTGTCCAAATTTCTAACTATACAATGTTGAGAAATGTCACTTGTCTACATTATTAATGGAAACGTTTAGTCAGGAACTAATGGCACTGTAGTGACACATTTACCACCTTTACAAATCAATCTGACATATAACTGCTCCGTCGGTATATTACATAATCATAAAAAATGCCGCACTATTGTGAAAATAACATAGGGCATTCATTTACAAAAACGAAAGTATAAAATGTTTAGATTAGATTGAAACATAGGTCAAGAAGAATGGGAAATAAAGATAAATTAAAATTAAATATAAAAGACGTTTTTTCTTTACATTAATCCTTATTAATTGAGTAGTAGTGTAAGTACAAAGTGTACATTTTATTAATTTTTGTTATGGTGGCGACTGTAGAAAAAATCTTGTGTGTGTTTCGAGCGCAAATGGGCATTCTCTCAATCGACAATGTCCTATTTTGCGCTCTTAATACACAAATAGCTATTGCAGAAATGAATAATTATATACAAATAGAAATAAAATAGAAGTGATAATAGCGGAGCAATAAGCAAAATAAGAAAATGAAAAAAAGATAAATAAATAATAATAAGAGAAATAAATATTTTAAATATACCACGAATACAACAATCACGCTACAATGCTTGATAATAAGAAAATCAGATTGGCAGTGAAAAAAATTGCACATCTGTCATTTGTAATTAAAATAAATTTTAAATGTACTTACTCCCCAGAAAAAAGCTGTCTTTAATGTTAATAAAACTGTTGATTCTTGACACTGATATTTTGAATTTATAAACATTTAAATATCTCAACTAGTTTCCATAGAGTTGTTTGGGCAGCGAGATTTATTACAACAGATCATTTTATATAATTATACAGTGTGTTCATTAAAAAACTTAACTCGGAGTAGGCTATGAACAGAAAAACGTATGTCTGGTCATTATTCAATTGAAAAGTCAAGTTGTCAAAATTTTTATTTTAAGGAGAAAAGATAATAAAGAAGAATACAGTATATTGTCATTCGCCGTTTTCTAATTTGTTTTCATTTCTAAAATAAAATTCAAGAAGAAAAGCTTTCATTTCTTTGAAGAACATTTTTGACAAGACCTCGTACCAAATTAACATTTAATTAAATATTTTTAAATTGACATACGTTCCTTTGTTCATAGCCTGCTATGAGTTAGGTTTTTTTTTCAATTGTTACCAAAACCTATTCAATTCTTCCCATTAATGTTAGATTGAGGAGTTCGTAGTTAAACAGGTCTGTAGTTGTATAGAATTTGGGAAATCGCACCTCCAACATCCTAACACACACACACACACACATCCACACACACTCAGACATCATCGTAAAATGTTAAATTATATTCTAGGGACCTTAAAACGTACTTATTCAATAAAATGCGGATATGTGATTTTAAACATGGACTCATAGCGAGAGGTAAAAATTTAGGACCCAAATAACTCTCATCATATTTGAACATATACAAAATTGTATAGGTATAACTTATCAAGTTAGTATTTATTCACATTTTTTTCTTTTTCTTTCTCATTTTTAATCTCTTCCGGCGACGCATGAGCAGTACTGCACGGGCACTGTGCATAACCGTAGGTGTGGCTCCTACAGCAAATGGCAGGAGTGAATTATGGTATTCTAGTTGAAGTTCTGGTCTAACAGATACCAGTAACAGTAACAGCACAGCAGTACAGTACGGAGCAGTGTGGAGTTATATAAACTGAGAGATTTGACATTTAGCTCTACATCGAGTCTGATTTGTTGGCGAATTGTTGTGTGGAGGTTACTATGCAAAGAATGAAACAAAAGAGGGAGAAGGGAGCTGGTATTGGTGGAAGTTTGTAAACAATACAGCAGCGACAACAGAGAAAAATGTGGCAATGGCAGACATTCTTGAGATCATTTTACTATGTTACTTGATACACTGGTCTTATTCTTTCTACGAAAAAGCTATTAAGGAATGTAGAAAGACCGACAAGATATTTTGGCAGGACAAAGAAAAAAGAGGGGAAGAAATTACTACTTAACTTAAATAGCATATATTGAAATTTTGTAGTCTATAAAAATTAAAAGAAAAGCTGAAAATACAAATTTGTAAACGAAAACTGTTTTTTACCTCCCGTTACCTTTGGTAAGGGAGGTATGGGGATCGTGCTAAAAATCGTATATCGAGATTTTGGTAAATGACCACGTTTTAAGGTCCCTACAATCCAATTTTAACATTTTCACGATGATGTCTGTGTATGTGTGAGTGTGTGTGGATCCTCTCTACGCTATAACTCAAATACTATTATTCAGAAAATTATGAAACCTTGTATTTCTACCTTGCTCTTATATGGAAAGATGCTATTGTATTTTGGAGTAAATCAGATAACAGATAATGGCACTTTACTGGAAGATCAAAATAGTTTTTCTTCGAAAAATACCTTTAAATGTCATTTTTTCGAGATTTATGTTATATAAAAATTAAACATTATTATATTTTCTACAGGTGTGCATTAATACTTTTTCTATATATTTTATGGATAAATTTATAGAACTGTCTATAATTTTAATCCGGAAGCCTACGCTTTAAACACAACTCATACACATGGTTGCATAATTCAGATCTCAAATGTTTGTAACTGACACATATATGTCACTGTCAACGAACTAAACATGTCAAATAATAATATTAACGTTTCAAAAAAAAAAAAATAGTAACTGGAACAATAATTATATGGAAAGGAACTTAATACAGTTTCCAGCATAAGTAAATATGTAAAAATATAGGTAAGATAATAAAAACATATATCATCACGGCATATTACCCATTGATGGGTGAGCCAATCTGCTTTGTACGCAGATGTCGGTAATAATGATGAATCTTGGGAACGGGTTCGATTCCGACCGATGCCAAATATTTTAGAATTTGAAATGGTACAAAATTAAGTCCTCTGGAGTGCACTTCACGCTATCAATGAATATAGGTAAGTATATAAATAAATAAAATAAATATATCATCACGACATATTACCCATTGCTGGGTATGCCAATCTGCTTTGTACACAGATTTCGATAACGATGATGACATATTTGTACCGTGCGGGCGTTTACCAGGTGTCACCTCACGAGCGCTTATTGCTAGCGTGGAGAGTGCACCACAGGGATCATTTTTGTGCCATTTAAAATTCGAAATATTTGGCGTCGGTCGGGATCGAACCCGGTATTTAAATTTAATTTAATTGTAAGTATTTACATGAATAAAAATTAAATTAAACGGGAGGTATTGTGTTGGCCACATCAGATTTTTAATACCTTATTATAATGACAAGACATCATTACCAAAGATGGCAAAATAAATAAGTAAATTATAAAATTACTGTCAAAACATTCCAATGAACCAAAAATTTAATACTTAAGCTAGAAATGTTGGCCGTTCAAGTTCATGTCAAATTTGAGCTGAGCTCATGGTTTAAACCCTGAACCTGAACTTAAACCAAATTTAAAAGTTTAAAAAGCGTTCAACGTAACATTATCATTATGTGTAACAATATCCACAATTAAATTTGATTTTCTTTTCATTAGATAATGCAAGTCATACTGGTATAAGTGGCTATAATATTTGAAATATAAGCCAGTATATTGCACAATAAATGTAATATCATTGTCTGTGGTAACCTATAGTTAGCGTAAAACAAACAAACCGTAATTTTAGTTTAAGATGACAATTGTGACGGGAGTTGGGTTGGTTCAAACATTGCGCCTCATAAAATAAATCAAACCGCAAATGACTGTCGTGAAACAGGCACGATCACTTCGGGATATTCTTCATATTGATTTTATTCCATTCGTAAAGGGATAAAGTCAGTCTTGAGTTATTGGCGAGAGGAGAGAGAGATCCAAGCCAAATATGACAATGCACAGATGGATAACTGTATGAATCATCATCAATCTATTTTCGATAATAATGATGTATTTTGTCGTGAAATACAAATAGCTTTTGTGGATAATACTGTACCCCATTAAAAAATTTAATTTACGCATTTTTTACCTTCCGTCACCTTTAGGTAAGGAAGGTATTGTCTTCGGTCGAAAAATTCAATGATGAGTTTTTAGTGTATAAGCATGTTTTAGGGTCCCTATAATACGATTTTACCATTTTTACGATGATGTCTGTATGTATGTGTGTCTGTGTGTGTATGTCTGTGTGTGTGTGACAAAAGTTCCGGATCCCATAACTTCAATACCACGATTCCAAAAATTATAATTTTTTCGTATTCCTCAAGTTTACATCCAGAAGAACAAGTGATTAGATTTTGGTTATAATTGGTGAACCGGAAGTACCCTCATTTGAAGATTTAACAGCTAAATTTGATTTATTGACATTTAACGTTATTATAACTTAAAGAATATATTATTCTCTATACGATTTGATTACATTTTATACTTCATAAGAATTTTAAAGAAATTAAATTTTATAATTCAGCCAGCTATGCTAAACATGGAAACTATTAATATATTCATATAATTAAAATTGACAGATGTCAGTATCAATAAAAAGTAAATTAATGTGGTAGAGATGAGGATGTTGAAGTAGATGTTGGGGAAAACACGGAAAGATACGGTAAGAAAATAACTCTAGTATTACAAGTTTCTAGAAAGATACAAGAAATATGATTACATTGGTTTGAAAATGTCATGAGGAGAAATGAAGGATTATATTGGAACAAGAATGAATAGTTTAGTAATAGGATGTTGAAGAAACAGAGGAAGACCAAAGATAAGATGGATGGACTGTGTTGCGGAAGACTTGAGAGAAAAGGAACTAAATGATAACGACACGCAAAAATAGCGACCTCTAACGAATGGGAAAAGCTAAAGAAGAAGAAGATGTCAGTGTCAAGTGCAATTTGAATAGTTTTTTATGAAATAATTTTACTGGAAATTTAGAATCTTCTGCAAAAAAAATTATGTATGGAATTTATACATTATACACAGGATTGACGGCAGGTATTGTGCTGGCCACAACAGATTTTTTAAATTATTGTTTCATATTTAGATAATTTATTTATTGAATATTTATAATAAAACAATTCATTTTTATTTTTCTTGTTGTTTGTTATCGAATTTCTAATTTGAATGCATTTTTAAATGACTATGATTGTTGAAAAATGTGCTCGTTAGCGTTGAGAACAAAAGTAGAGTAGAGGAAATGTGTAAATACAGAAGATTGAAATAATAAGCAGGTACAAAATATCATAGCAACAGTAAATAGAGAGAATCTGAGATAGAAATTGCGCAGCAAAAAATAGATTAAGTTGTTAGAACCTTATTCACAAAAGAGAAGGCGAGACTCAAGACATGAGAATAGAATGCATCATGGTTCAGAGATATTGGATTATTTTAAATATTTCATTTAAAATTAAATTTGATTTTAGGAATAAAGTTCTTAACTTGATCCCAAGGTTACTATTATTACCTTCCGTCACCTTTAGGTAAAGAAGGTATTGTCTTTGGTCAAAAAAATCAATGATGAGTTTTTAATGAATAAGCATGTTTTAGGGTCCCTATACTACGATTTTACCATTTTTACGATGATGTCTGTATGTGTGTCTGTGTGTCTGTGACAAAAGGTCCGGTTCCCATAACTGCAATACCACGATTCCAAAAATTATATTTTTTTCGTATTCCTCAAGTTTACATCCAGAAGAACAAGTGATTAGATTTTGGTTATAATTGGTGAACCAGAAGTAGCCTCATTTGAAGATTTAACAGTTAAATTTGATTGATTGGCATTTAACGTTATTATAACTTAAAGAATATATTATTCTCTATACGATTTGATTACATTTTATACTTCATATTCAATAGATACATAGTTAAAGAATTTTAAAGAAATTAAATTTTATAATTCAGCCAGCTATGCTAAACATGGAAACTACAACTATATTCATATAATTCAAATTGACAGGTGTCAGTATCAATAAAAATAAATTAATGTGGCAGAGATGAGGATGTTGAAGTAGATGTAGGGGAACACGCGGAAAGATACGGTAAGAAAATAACTCTAGTGTTACAAGTTTCTAGAAAGATACAAGAAAGACGATTACATTGGTTTGAACATATCATGAGGAAAAATGAAGAATTATATTGGAACAAGATTGAATAGTTTACTAATAGGAGGTTGAAGAAACAGAGGAAGACCAAAATAAGATGGATGGACTGTATTGTAGAAGACTTGAGAGAAAAGGACCTGAATGAGAACGACACGCAAAAATAGCAGCCCCCTAACGAATGGGAAAAGCTAAAGAGGAAGAACATGTCAGTGTCAAGTGCAATTTGAATAGTTTGTATATGAAATAATTTTACTGGAAATTTCGAATCTTTTGCAAGAAAAATTATGTATGGAATTTATACATTATATACAGGATTGACGGAAGGTATTGTGCTGGCCAAAACAGATTTTTTAAAATGTGTTACAGAATACGGATACGAAGATAATGATTATCGTTAAGTAGAAATAACGATTTTCATAAAAACGATTTCGTTATGATAACGATTCGTTAAGCGAATATTTTACAGAATAGGCCTGTTAGACTTATGGATTTACACAATTTCAGGCAATGGGCAATTGCGTTTATTAGTAGTAGTAGCAGTATTTGAGATTCACACCTTAACAGATATAGCTGAATTTTTACAAAATATTTTTTGAGAATTTTGAGTTCTATGTTATGTATTTTTATTTTAAAACAGAATGCCAAGTATACACCGAATAACACTTAGAAGAAAATGTTACACTTCTTTGATTCTTTGATTTTGATCGATATCGATTTCTACTTCCGGTGGTGAAAAAATTATTAAAATGAAGATACAAATATTAACAAGAAATAAAAAATAGATAGTAGTAGCAAATTATTCGTGCATATAACAAGATATGAAATGTACAAAGAAGTGTAAAGGAATAATTAAAAATAAAAGATATTTAAAGAATAGGCGGAGTAAAAGTGCAAAAAGTATAGTTGTATAAAAGAAGTAAAAATAAAGTAATATTAACAAGTAAAGTTTATAGTATACAATAAGAGTCCAGTTAAAAAGAAAAGAATAAATTTAAATACATACTAAAAATTACCTGTAACGTAGTAAAGAATATACGTATATAGAGAAGCATAAATAAAAGAATAAATTTGAAGAGAAACTATAAGAATAATTATAGAGAAATAAAAACGAGAAAAAAAGCAGTGAGTAAATAGAAGAAAGTGAAAAAAGAAGATTTAAAATAAATATAAAATTATAAGGAAACAAGGAATACATTAAGAAAATAAACAAAGACTTATTATAAGTATAGGAATAAAATATACAACAATAATTATGCGCATAAAAAGATATTACAGAAATTATGATTAAAATAATAACAATAATCTCTTGAATGGATTATTATGAATGAATCACAAAAAAGTCATAAATAAAAATATTTTCATTAAAGTGAAAGAGACTCCCTCAACCGTGCATAAATGATTGATCATCAGAAGCATTTGTCATGGCAGCAAAACAACAAAGCAGCGATAAATAAACAAACAGAATGAGATGAAAGTAACATGAACAGTGACAAAAACACCGCAGAAATACTAGTCACATAGCAGAAAAATCCTAGAGAAATAGAGCAAAGGAAATCGAACTGCGTATGGAGAAGAAACTTTTATTATTATAGTGGCTTAGGTGCGTTGTACGCAGCGATAGAGAAGTTTGAAGAGTTACAGAGATACGAGAGAAGTCGTTTGCAACAGGGAGACGGATCTTTAAGATTTTAGGTTCGGATTTGGTGTCGGGATCAAGCAAAATAAAGGTTAGGGATAGCGCTCCGGTTTTCAAAATCCAAAAAAATATACTCCGGTTAACTATTTATAATAACGGTTAATATCGGTTCGGGTTAAAAAAAATATTAATAGAAAAAAAATTGAAATGATTGTGAATCTAAATATTGACGCCCAAATAATTGTTATTCGGAATAATAAAATGTCTTCTAATATTCTTTCCTTTATTGTATTTTTACGGAGACAAAATAAAATTCAGTAATGAAAATAATTGTTCAACACTCACTTATTACGGTACACACAATATAATTTGCACTAAGGTAAGGTATGCAATTTAGGTGCAATATTGCATTTGTTATTTACTCAATGCTCTTATGTTAAATGCTTCTATATTATGATTTTGCAACGAATTGAAGAGTTGGCTAATAGCAAATGTTTATCATGATGTGAACCCGTATGTATTTTGGGTAATCCGTTACGAAATATCGGTTCGGATTCGGGTTCAGGTCTTTTAAAATTGATTTTTTTAATTTTTTTTTTAAAATGACAATAAAATTTCATGTTATCTTGAAATTTGTACTTTTCCTCCGCTTACCTAATGATGAATGAATGAATTTTAGGATATTATGCCGATTTTAAAGTTTTCCTTTCTTCAAGTAAGGTGAAAGTGTAATCTATATTTTTTATAATTTGTATCCTTTTGTTTTTTTTTTAATTCAATTTATTTTCTATTTAGCTACCCCATACTTTTAGTGTGAGTGAAACCGAGTTGCAGATTTCACGAGTCCGAAGGACGAGTGAAATGTGCTGATTTGATTTCACGAGCAATATCTTCGATTATTAATCATATCACGAGTTTATATTTAATGAGAGAATATAATGAATTTTTGTAACCTAATCTAACTTTTGATATACATATTGTATTAAAACGTGGTACTTACGAGTTTTATTTAATATTTCGGAGTTTGAATTATTCTTGTTATTTATTTTTATACTCAAAATTAACTGTCAATGTCATAAATAAAGAAAACAAATCCCTTAGTAACGACTATAAATACGGTGATAATTTCTTTGTTTTTTATCATCGCTGTGATAGACATGTAACTAGGGAGATTCTGAATGTTGATTGACGGACAACATGTCACGTGACTAATGAATTATATTCTTGCTATAAAAATGTAGCTACTCAGCCAGCTTTTATATGTTCCAATATTTCGGCTTTTCCTTTCAATTTCAAATGTCTTCTTTTAGGTGGCATTATGAATTACAGTAATTTGTACTGTATAAAACAAACAACGAAACTTTATATGTATTATACTACACATGAAAAGTTCCTAAGAATGCATTCAGATCAGCTGAGCTGCGAGTTGCTCAAGAAACCATCAGCGAAACTGATGCATTGCGCAGGCCTGCTATGTGTTTACTATATTGAGACAATAATTGTTCACTATATGGAGTTCACTATAAGTCAATGTATTTATTTTTATGTTCATTACATTGAATAGTGTGTTTACTATTTCGCGACTCTAGTGTATTTTAATTAAATTTTGAAGATATTTAAAAGAATGAAAACCATATTCATAAGAATACTGAAAGAATAAATGAAGAAATATTTATGATATGGATAAATGAAGAAAAGAAACAAAATATTTATAACACAACAAAAGTCTAACTGTTGAAACTTTAGTATCTACGTGTACTGTGATTTTCTTCTGCACGCGTCGTATACATTAACCATCCCAATGCTAATTAATTAAACTCTATCCAACACTAACATAGCGGTCAGTGCGGAATCCCACTGTGAAAGAATTCTAAACTGTATCAGGAGAAAGTGCTTCATGCCAACCAAGATCTACTATGCTATGCTCTGCTGTTATAGGTGTTTTCCTTTATAAGTCAACACGCTTACATACAGATTTCTTTGTATAATGTACACTGAATCCGTGTATGAGATTATTTTGCAATTCAATTGAACATATTTTATTACAAGAAAAAAGATCTACTAAGAAACAAACTAGAAGAAATTAGTGAAATTTAAAACGCTTATGAAAAAATAGTGCGAAATTTATTTATCTAAGTTTTAACAAAGATTTACCGTGACCTTAGATCTAGTTGGACATTAGGCGTTTTCGTTTTTTGTCTCGGAGAACTTGGAAGGATCGTAAGCGTTCGTTTGTTGTCTCAGAGCGTACCTTTCTGCGTTCGTTTTTACCTTCCATCATCTTTAGGTAAGGAAGGTATTGTCTTTGGTCAAAAAATATAATGATGAGTTTTTAGTGAATAAGCATGTCCATATAATACGATTTTACCATTTTTACGATGATGTCTGTATGTATATATATGTGTGTGTGTGTGACAAAAGATACGGTAAGGAAATAACTCTAGTGTTACAAGTTTCTAGGAAGATACAAGAGAGACGATTACATTGGTTTTAACATGTCATGAGGAGAGATGAAGAATATATTGGAAGAAGAATGAATAGCTTAGTAATAGAAGGATGATGAAACAGAGGAAGACCTAAGATAAGATGGAAGTACTGTATTGCGGAAGACTTGAGAGAAAAGGAATTGAATGAGAACGACACGCAAAACAGAAATGAGTTGAAGAAGAAAGTAAAAAATAGCGACCCCTAACTAATGAGAAAAGCTAGAGAAGAAGAAGATGACAGTGTTAAGTACAATTTGCATAGTTTGTTTATTAAATAATTTTGCTGGAAATTTAGAATCTTTTGCAAGAAAATTTATTTATGGAATTTATACATAATACACAGGCTTGACGGAAGGTATTGTGCTGGCCACAACAGATTTTTTACCTCATATCTGTCAGAGAGGAACGCTCCGAGAGCCTTCAAGCACTCTGACAAAAGCCGTGTTCCTTCGGACTGTGATTCGCAAGAAGAAGTATGTTTTTTCGTGCCTATTCGTTATCCCAACTTTCTCAGTTTGTGATCACTAGACAACCTTCCCCTTTCCCTTCTTAATTTGAGTGTTCACACGGATTTATTTCAGAGCAAATTTAAAAATGGCTGACGGCAATAAATTTTCGAGCTTAGAAATTTATTAATGTGGGGTTTGTTGCATTAAATGAAATATGATTTTCCTACAAAAGCATGTAATGACCCAACATAGTTTTGAAAACAAAGAAAATATGCTACATAAAAGATTTGTTTTAAGTAAACATACTTCATATTCCTTTCCAAGAACATTTTTTTTTACTTCTATATGATCCATTTTTAATACTGACTATTCATTATTATATATTATTATTCCGTATTATAATACGACAGTAGATTATTTATAAAATAAAATAAGTTAGTTTGTATTGGACTGCATATTATATTTGACGCTAGATGGTGTTTATATTATTCAAGTTGTTTTCTTAATAATAATTTTAAATCATGATTTGAAAGGATTACGATTAAACTAATCAGGATTCACAATCGCAACTCGCAGGTACATGGTTAAATCTGTAGAGTTTGTGTGCGAAATGTTCGAACATCTGAGATATCGGAAAAGGAATTTAAAATCTACAATATTTATAATTTATAAAGTTTTAATTTATAATTCCAAATTCAAATATAAATCAAAAGGTAAGTTGTTAGCAACCAAATATGTAAAAAATAGGGTATTGACACAATGTCACAGAAAACAACGTTATTCGTACGGCTAAGAATAAAGGTAATGTATCTGAATTAATAAATAAACTTACGTTACAGCGAAAGTATTATCAACAACGAGCATCGTTTTAAAGTGGAATGTCCTAACGTAGTCGAAACAATATGGATTTTTGAAAGACAAGCGTGTTATATCCATCCTTATCGCACACCTTTATAGCTTTTGAAAAGGAAAGAGATAAATGTATGCCAATTTGTTAATTCGTTCATGATACAGATGACCTTGATTGGACATCTTTATTTTTTTACTGTACATGGCTTCCTATAGGGAATCTCTCGCTCAGTCAGAAGGTATGCTTACAAAGATGCAGGACCGAAATCTTTACTTTGGAAGCATATTTACAAAATGTTCCCACTATAAACAAGGACTGAAAAGTGTAGAACACCTTGCGACTCTTTGTGGGTTGAGAACAAGCATGCAAAAATATTAAGTAGCACTCATGAAAAGTGTCATATTCAAATTTTGTATAACTATCTTTCTGTAAATGCGTTAGAAAGAAAAAGATGAAGCTATTAGACATACGTATTGAAGATGTAAGACAGAGATAGATATACAATTACTTGTGATTTTGCAATTCAGAAAGCAATGACGAAGCTCAAGTGAGAAAAATCGGTGTATAGCCAGATTAAAACGTTTTGATATATTAACAACAAATATATAAAGAAATATCACAAAAACAAAACAAATATGGAAAACTTACATCCACAACACACTTCTATCTGTAATTTCATATTCACTATTCAAATCTCCTTATTAATCTCGCTAAATACCCTATAAACTTAACTCTAACGTCCATCTTGCACTATCTGTCAATGCATTACCTGGACCTCACACCAGGAGCGCTCCGTTATCTCGGGCGCCTTTTGTTTCAACGCACGCTTGATCTAAATGTTCCAGCGCTAATATAGAGAAGAATGGTATGTGATGTGAGCTAGTATCTAGAATAGAACAGCTAGGCGTGTAGTCAACTTTCATAATTAAATCACTTATCAGAGATAAGGCATTCCGCGAGAGGTATTTTGCTTGTAACGACAACAGGGACGTACTAAAGATGAATTAAGATTAAGAATAGATGGTGTAGACGTCGCCAGGAGATGATTTTTAATTAAGTTTAGTTTAAATGAACATAATATTACAGTAAAGATTAGGTAATAGTAGATTAAAAAATAAGTCCTTATCATAAGGCAATCTGTTAACGTACGAGTCCAAGTTTGGTCCAGGTTTGGAACACGACGCGAACAAAACAAAATGTCACTTCTAACATTTAATATCATAAATAACTATTTTATACTTTTCTACTGAGGTAATTTTATAATGAATTTTTTTAAAAATGCGAAGTCAAAATTATGGCTTTGTGTTTTTTTTACCTTCCGTCACCTTTAGAGAAGGAAGATATTGTCTCTGGTCAAAAAATTCAATGATGAGTTTTTAGTGACATGTTTTAGGGTCTCTATAATAATGTGTGCGTGTGTGTGTGTGTGTGTGTGTGTGTGTGTGTGTGTGTGTGTGTGTGTGTGTGTGTGTGACGAAAGTTTCGGATCGCATATCTTCAACACTACGATTCCAAAAATTATATTTTTTTCGTATGTCTCAAGTTTACATCAAGAAGAACAAGTGATTAGATTTTGGTTATAACTGGTCAACCGGAAGTACCCTCATTTGAAGATTTTAACAGTTAAATTTGATTTATTGACATTTAACGTTAATATAACTAAAATAATATATTATTCTCTGTACGATTTGAATGCATTATATACTTCATATTCAATAGATATAGAGTTAAAGAATTATAAAGAAATTAAATTTTATATATCAGCCAGCTATGCTAAACATGGCAACTACTAATATATATTCATATAATTCAAATTGACAGATGTCAGTATCAATGAAAAGTAAATGAATGTGGCAGAGATGATGATGTTGAAGAAGATGGAAGACCCGGAAATATACGGTAAGAAATAACTCTAGTGTTACAAGTTTCTAGAAAGATACAAGAGAGACGATTACATTGGTTTGACCATGTCATGAGGAGAGATGAAGAATATATTGGAAGAAGAATGAATAGCTTAGTAACAGAGGAAGACCAACGATAAGATGGAAGTACTGTATTGCGGAAGACTTGAGAGAAAAGGAACTGAATGAGAACAACACGCAAAGCAGAAATGAGTGGAAGAAGAAAATAAAAAATAGCGACCCGTAACGAATGGGAAAAGCTAAAGAAGAAGAAGATGTTAGTGTCAAGTACAATTTGCATAGTTTGTTTATGAAATAATTTTACTGAAAATTTAGAATTTTTGCAAGAAAATTTATGTATGGAATTTATACATAATACACAAGATTGACGGAAGGTATTGTGCTGGCCACATCAGATTTTTTTGTCAGTTATGTTGGTAGCGCTACCCGCTAAACAATTGAAATTTCACATTTTGTTAGTTTGTGTATTGAGTGTTGTGAATTTTGTCTGATTGTATATATTAATTCATTGTATCAAACAGTGCGCTTATAGGTCTTCTAAACGACGTATTTGCAGTGCTTTTATAGACCCATAAGAACACCAAAGTAGAAATGGGAAGCTGAGCAAATTTTAGTGTAAGCAAAGATATTTTTGAAGAGATATTGGTTTTGATTCTCTCGAACAGAAATGATAGGCATAGACATGAGAAAATAGAAATAGATAGATGCAAGTATAATAAATATAAGAAGTGGGCAAATAAATGAATATTCATATTTATTTAATTAGTACAAAATTAAAAATGAAAATAAAATAGGTCAATGTTATAATGACATTTTCTTCATCTAGTTTAAAACAAAACTAGCAATCTTGTACTTCTTTGAAATATGAAATAAGCTACAATTACATAAATTTATGTAGCAAATAACAAGATCATAAATTGTTAGAAAAGCATGCAAATAAATGCTAGAATATAAATTAATTATTATGGAAATCAGCGAGAACATGAAAAAAATAGCTAAAAGATGCCCACCTGGTCTAGAATTTATGAGACCAACACCGGTTCACCTTTAAATAAATCATACCATTTTTACATAGAAATGTAAGACAAATATCAAAGCAAGAAATGTATTGATTACTGAGAAATACAAGTATATAAGAAACATAGAAAGTATCGGTAAAGATATAGATTATAAAAGATGTATGATTTATAGCTTGAAATTAAGTCATTGAAGATTGACAGAACGTAAACAGAAATGAGAAAATGTGAAGAAAAAAGCATATAAGTAGGTAGTAAGTTATAATAAATTAGAAAATGTATAGAGTAGAAAATAATATAAAGAAAATAAATTAGTGCAACAATTTTGATTGGTGACTGATGCTATATTCTGTTTATGAAGAAGAGAAAGATTCTATAAGAGCGAAGAATAGATAGCTAAAATAATTATTGCATTATGAATGTGGACGAGGCGAAAGAAATATATTTTTGTGTTTCCGCAATAGTATAATTATTTTTTAGGCAGCTGTTATATAAATAGTCGCATTACGTATCCTTTGGCAACTGTAAAATAACACTTTTATTTTGATATCCGTCAAAGACTACTTTACGGCCGCTTTTATTTTACGACCTGAATTGTCAAACGTTTGTTTAAATAGTGTTGCATTAGGTGCAGCTTTCAGGGGGCGGATTTAGGAATGGGCTACAGCCTAGGGCCCCGCAGGTATGAAGGGCCCCCCAGTGTTATTTATTATAATTTGATAATTGAAATATAATGTTTTATTTATCATTTTAACAATAATCTGCGGGCAAATATATGACAACAGACACGTGGTATTTTTTTAGTTTCAACAGTAAATAATACAATATTTATGTTAGTATTATTAATAAAACTGAAGGTAAAGGAAACTGACAATATGATCAATTAATTAATATATTAAATTTTTTTTTTTTGTAAAATTATTTGCAAAGTGATATTTATTTATTAAAGTACTAGCTACAATTATATTAAAAACAAGAATAAATAAACTTCTGGATGCTATAATTATTACTCCAATTCAACAAATTTTGATATGGTGTATAAATAGAGTGTATAGAATTTGAATACATTGCTTATAATAAAATTTGTTAGGTTTAATAATAAGTTATTTGCAAATAGACTATTGTCTGCATGTGACAAATGTTTTCGTCTTTAATAATTCGCAAATATTTTTTATTAAAGTATTAAAATTGAAGATGGTAATTAATTGAGTATAATTGTCAGTTACCTTTACCCTCAGTTTTATAGATAATACTAACATAAATATTGTATTATTTACTGTTAAAAATTTGGGACTTTTGTCATATATTTGCCCGTATATTATTGTTTAAATGAGAAATTTAGTTAATAACATTACATTTAAATCCAGTACACTTTATTAATAAATAAAATTAAAAAATGCCCAAATATAGTCTTAACTATTGTAACCCAAAAATTTATTTTTTATTGGTGTTAATATATTTATTTCAGAGGGTACGAATACATTTGGGGTTGGGCTCGTACAAAGCAATATATTATGCAGCAACCTTGCAGTTTGTAAGTCAGATTGTACTTTGGAACTTTGAAGTTAAAGTTTGTCGACAACAAAATTTGATTGCAAATTTTTATTGTTAATGCAATATGTGTGAAAATAGAGATGATTTCATATTGATATAAGATAATATATAAGAAATAAATATGCATATTTGTTAATATAAATGGTAGTTATCTTATAAGGAAATGTGAAGAAACCGTAAAGAGAACAGGAAAACTGACAGGCCAAACAGTTATTAGTTCTTAGAAAATAATAAAAAATAATCAAAGTCAACAAGAACGCCTAATTGAAATGTAGCCTAGCCACGCAATGAGGCTTATTAAAACTATACCAAGCAACCACGCACTTTCCTTTATATTTTTATCATTAGAACAAGCATACGAGGTTGATCGCTATATTTGGTAACATCCTGTGGATGCGAAGAAGAAACACACTAGATCCAAATGGTTATGATTGCAGGCTCCAATTAATTAGTTTGATATAGATTCTTCCGTCTACATTTATAATTAATTTAGTCAGTAGGCTAGATAATTTAATACGGTTTAAATATGCAATGAAAATGGTAGTTGTAATAATTGTAAACAGGAAAATAAATATTTAAATTGAAATTATATATTGAAATTTTAAATATATAAATAAGTATATTTCATACCTTCTACTCGTATACATATTTATTTTTAGATGTAGTTATTTTATTTGAAAAGTCGGCAGTAATATTTCTGTATGTAACAAGAGAAAAACAACTCAAAACAATGTTTTTCTACAGTCTACATAGAAAGTAGCCATTTGCGCTCTCTTTTATCAACCTAAAATGTCACCTTGCCGCTCTAGCGCGACAAAGTAGAAAAAACGTTCGCTGTCCAAATTTCTAACTATACAATTTTGAGAAATGTCATTTGTCTACATGGAAACATTTAGTCAGGAACTAATGGCACTGTAGTGACACATTTACCACCTTTACAAACAAATCTGACATAACTGCTCTGTCGGTATATTACATAACAAAAAAAAAAAATGTCGCACTATTGTGAAAATAAAATAGGGCATTCATTTACTAAAACGAAAGCATAATTTTTTTAGATTAGATCAAAAAGAATAGGACATAACGATAAATTAAAATTAAATATAAAAGACGTTTTTTCTTTATATTAATCCTTATTAATTGAGTAGTAGTGTAAGTACAAATTGTACATTTTATTATTTTTTCTACAGTCTACATAGAAAGTAGCCATTTGCGCTCTCTTTTGTCAACGCAAAATGTCACTTTGCCGCTCTAGCGCGACAAATTTCTAACTATATAATGTTGAGAAATGTCACTTGTCTACATTCTTGATGAAAACGTTTAGTCAGGGACTAATGGCACTGTACTGTAGTGACACATTTACCACCTTTACAAATCAATCTGACATATTATTGCTCTGTCGGTATGTTACATAACCAAAAAAAAATGTCGCACTATTGTGAAAATAAAATAGGGCATTCATTTATAAAAACGAAAGTATAAAATGTTTAGATTAGATTGAAGCAATAGGTCAAGAAGAATGGGACATAACGATAAATTAAAATTAAATATAGAAGACGTTTTTTTCTTTATATTAATCCTTATTAATTGAGTAATAGTGTAAGTACAAAGTGTACATTTTATTATTTTTTGTTATGGTAGCGACTGTAGAAAAAATCTTGTGTGTGTTTCGAGCGCAAATGGACATTGTCGATTTCGAGAGAATGCCGCGCTCCTGCGTCGCGCGGCAACAACCTCTCAGTCGACAATGTCCTATTTTGCGCTCTTAATACACAAATAGCTATTTTGTTATGGTGGAGGACCCCACTGTGGCGACTGTAGAAAAAATCTTGTGTGTATTTCGAGCGCAAATGGACATTGTCGATTTCGAGAGAAACCTCTCAATCGACAATGTCCTATTTTGCGCTCTTAATACACAAATAGCTATTAATTTGGTCTCATAGAATATCTAAATACTGAAAATTTAATGGCTTATTATTGAAATATTTACAAAAGTATAATGCTATTTGACAGTTATTATTTATAATTTATTCAAAACATTAATCAATGTAACGTGTTCATCAGCTGAGTTGGTAAGATCGAGACACCCATTTTTGGGTTTATAAACTATTTTTTGCGTTTACGTCATTATTATGTATAGAAATAAATATTTCTAATGCGCATTTACATCTTTATTATAATGTCTTCGTTCAAGGCATCTGTAATTTTCAAAGCATGCAAAAAATTTAAAATATGACGAATATTATATGCAGATAGAAAGTTCTTGTGTACTTTTAAGGCGATCCCAAGATTTATTCAAGAAAGAAATGTATAATTATCACTGTAATGATTTAATAAGCTAATTCAGGAAGTCTGTCAATGATATTGGAGAAATCCTTATTAAAATCAAAGAAAAACTAAATTTATAACTATCATAATTTTCATAGAAATCAATTGGAATTCTATGTAAAAATAGGAGAAAATAAGAATAATTTACGTTGGATAATAAATATATCATGAGGCCTTTCGATTGTAATACTAGGGTCACGCTAGAAATACTGACAATAAAAATATTAGGTAGATCAGAGAAAACAAAATTTGCATATTTTAAATGAAAGAATTATAGAGCATTTTCAAATCAGGATTTATAATTTCACAGTTTTTAAGCCAGTTTAAAATGAATTTGACAGTTTTTAAATTTACCAGAAATTAGTTTCAAAGCATTCCAAATGATGTTTGGTTGGGAGAAGGGCACCGAACCCGCCAAAAACTGGGTTCGGTTCAGGTTCAGGTTAATTTGTTTTTTGAGAGATGGGTTCGGGTACAGTCTTGGTTCAAACATTAATAAAATTTGCGGTTTTGTTCCGGGTTCTGGTATTGAAAATTGAATTAATGTTTTTTGAATAACAATCTATATACATGAAGTTGGAAGAAGTATGAATCTGATGTTGAATGTTGATAAATCCAAAGTATTAGTATTTGAAAGAAGTAAATTGGTGACTGAGTGCAATGTGTTGGTGGATGGAGTGAAACTGAAGCAGGTAAATGAGTTTGTATATTTGGGTAGCATGATGTCGAGAGATGGTCGAATTCATCGAGAGATAGAAAGGAGAGTGAGTGCGGGATGTAAGGTAATGGGTGCTCTGGGTACGCTTGCACGAAATATTAACGTATCAAGGGATGCTCGGTTGAGTGTATATAATGGAGTGCTAGTGCCTGCTTTGATGTATGGAAGTGAATGCTGGGCATGGACAGGGAAGCATAAAAAGAGAGTGACTGCCGTGGAAATGAGGTATTTACGTGGTGTATGTGGGTATGTCAGACGGGATCGCGTGAGGAATAATTTGGTATATGAAGAATGTATGGTTGGGAACAATGTGATTAAGAGAGTTGGTGTGAGTCAGTTGAGATGGTTTGGGCATGTGGAGAGAATGGCGAGTGAACGGCTTGTTAAGCGTATATATCTTGGTGAAGTTGAGGGTTTTCGATTGCGTGGCCGACCAGTGTGTAAGTGGATGGATGTGATTGGTAGGGTGCTTAAAGAGAGAGAGTTTACAAGTGTGAAGAGAAGAAGAGCATGTATGAATGCGATTATGAGTGTGGCCGAGGCGAAAGAAGTCTGCTTAGATAGGAATGTGTGGCGAAGGATGATTGTTTCCTAACTATTATTGTGATCCGGATGCGGTATTTCGCTACCGAAAATCGGTCACTTTAATATGTTAAGAGTAAGGATTTGTTGTATGATGTTGATGTTGTTCTTATTGTTATCGGGTTTGTGCGAACCCACTAAGTGGGACACGCGTGATTTTATGTATGTATGTATGTATGTATGTATCTATATATGGAAATAATTTAAAATACGAGCAGGAATTTACGCAAGACAAAAATAGGAACACAATTTTCACAGACAACACGTTTCGAACTCCAAATTAACCAGAATCGGAGCTGAACCGTGAACCCGAATTATAATACTCGGTTCGATTCCGACTCGGGTTCAAATGAAAAATGTATTTGAGGTTCGGTTCTGTGTTTAGGTTTGCTAAAATGTTAAGGTTTGGTTTTGGTTCGGTTCAGGTTCGGGTTCGATACCCTGGTTGGGATATTTTAAGAAGTGTAAAGAAGGAATAATAAAGTTCATTATTAAATTCTAAAAAATACGGCCCATGTGTCTTATTCCCAATAGTTCTAGCGTAACCCCAGTAATTGTGATTTTAAGCAGATTTCAAAATTATAATATTCTGAGAAATCATTTCATCTTTTAACAATATGAAATATATTTATTTATACTGAAGAAAATGTAACGTAGTTTACGCTAAACTGTTAGATAATAACTTTTTCTTATGTGAACGTTAAAACACGCAACAATTTAACATAAAATAATAAATAGAAATGAGTCCCTTCTATTTGGGCTAGTAAAAAACCGTCTTACGGTATATTATTACAGAACCAATATGTTTAATTAACGTTACGTCACTTAGTGCTCCAGTTTACCAAGTGTAACGTGTAACACTCGATTTCCTATACTGTATACAGGCAGTCATCTGTATGATATACTACCCCGAATGAAGGGTGGAGGTGTATTTTCAAACTCTACATACCCAAAGATGAAATTTTTATTAAAAATATTTTGTTTATTTATTTAAATTTTTATTGAAAATATTTCATTTATATAGTATCAAAACAAATTTATATAAAAGTTATAAAATTGGGCATGTAAATGGAAAAAAAAGTAAGAATTTTTTTGAGGGTATGTAAGAGTTGAAAATACACATCCTGGTTTTTTATTTCACAAAATATGTCACATTAATTTCTTATAGTGGAGATTCTATATTGAACTATAGTAAGGAAATAAAATCAAATATCATTACCATTCTTAATTCATTATTGGGTGCCAATAATGCCAATGCTGACCAAACCTCACCCCGCAGGCTTTCAAAGCTGTAGTAGGGAAAGCACAACAAGAGTCACTTTTGTTTTATTTGACTTGGATGGATGCGTGGGCCGTTAAAACCAAAGTCAAATATGCACAGTTATATCGCTAATCCTTTACAAATTGTTAACAATTACTCGAAAGTTCATTGAAACAGCATTTACTATACCAACGTTTCGGTGCACCCTTGCACCTTCTTCAGGGCAGTTTGTTACAATTCATGTACACAAAATACATTCTACAAAACATTCAGTTAATTTTTTGTACGATGTTTTAAGGTTTATTCTAAGATTTTTTCCCACTGCACAAATTATTTTATTTGCCAAACAAATTTGAAAACAAATACATATCTTTCAAATGTGTGCTAAGAGATGGCGTTCTCCTAGCGAACAACTCCATCTCTTAGCATATTTTTTCGTGGAAGATAATTTTGATTTTAATCAGAACTTTTTTAAGACGTCACGGTGATGTTACGTCACTCAATTATTCTCATTCTGTGTTTGAATTTATTAAATTTCAAAGGTAAATTCATAATTTCTTTTTTACCTCCCGCTATCCTTGGTAAGGGAGGTATAGGGATCTTGCTAAAAATCGCATATCGAGATTTTGGTAAATGACCACGTTTTAAGGTCCCTAGAATACATTTTTAACATTTTCACGATGATGTCTGTGTGTATGTATGTATGTATGTGTGTGTGTGTGTGGATCCTGTATACGCTCTAACTCAAATACTATCATTCAGAAAGTTTTGAAACCATGTATTTCTGCCTTATTCTAATATGGAAATATCTGATTAGAATTTGGTGGCAATCGGATAACCGGAAATGGCAGTTTACTTGAATCTCAAGATAGTTTCTCTTCAAAAAATACCTTTAAATGTATTTTTTTCTCAATTTGTTATTATATAAATTAAAGATTATTCCATTTTCTACAAGTTTGCTTTAATATTTTTTCTATATATTGCATGGATAAATTTATAAATTAATATAAAAATTACATACATACGTAAATGGCGGGAGGTACTGTGTTGGTCACACCAGATTTTTAAATAATTGTTTCCTACTTTCTGATGTACATTTTTATTCTCACTGAATATAATATTATTTATCTTGCACAAATTTCAATTTCCCATTGCATTTTTTATTGCAATGTTTCATAAAGTAATTGAATGTTTTGTACATGTATTTTGTGTACGTGAATTGTAACAATCTGTACGATCTTACTAACCTGAAGAAGGTGCAAGGGTGCACCGAAACGTTGGTATAGTAAGAATAAATGCTGTTTAACTGAACTTTCGAGTAATTGCTAACACCTAATCCACATCACAGTCGAGAAATTACCCACACTTAAATTTTTAGTTATTTGATACGTCTTAAAGTAATATTTTCAGTTTAAGGAATATTTAAATTTAAGTGTTAACGGTGTAATCGATCATCAACGTATTGAAATTAAATTGATTTTTCTGAATTTCAAGTTTTCTGTAATAAATTCCTCAACTTCTGAAATATAGTTGGAAAAAATGTGGCCTGTTCTGATCAAAAAATACAATTCCACTATAGTTTAATGTAGAATCTCACTATTTTAACCAGCATCAATTATTCTGAGCAATATCACTTTTCATATCGAAATTAATGTAATAAATAATCACAACCCAACAGGATTTAGAAACTAAACTCACGTATTGTTGTTACTGCAATCTTTATCTTCCTCCATGTTCTCCTCTGCCTCTTTCTTCTCTGGCGAAGATCTACTCCCGTTCTGTTCTTCATGTTCCTTAGCCGTCGTCGAATATTCCGAAGTTGTCGATGATCTCGAAGAGAAATTGTCTTTGTCACTAAAGTACGAAGAGTCCCTCTTTGATTCCTCTGGAGTTGACGGCGTTGGGATCTTCTCGAAAGCTCTGGAAGGCAGTTGCCCCACGTGGAAGTTTTGAAGACTTCTTGGAGATGGTAGATGTTGGAGGAGTCTTCCGTCGGTTACTTTACCCATAAAAGATCGGATTTCTTCAAAGTAGGATTCTTCGCTCATGCTCCGATGGGGGAGGTTTCTTCGTTGGAGAACTCTGTCATCTAGGATTGTTGGGCCATCGGCTTCATGTTTTTTTAAATGGCGGTCTAGGTTGGTTTGTTGCCCAAAACATCTTTCGCATAAAGGGCACTTAAATGGTTTTTCTTTATTGTGAATATTTCGAACATGTCGTTGCAAGTTCGATGAGATACTAAATGATCTTTCGCAATATTTACATTTATAAGGTTGTTCTCCTGTATGTGTACGTAAATGCCTTGTTAGGTTGGCAGACCTGGGGAATACTTTGCCGCAAAATTTGCACGCATATCTATCTTTTATTTTGCCTGCAACTGTTGTTGAGTTATCAACAAAGCTTTTGTTTTGTTGTGGTTGTTGATTTCGCAAAACATCGAAAGGTACAACGGGGTTTACATTTACAGGGGGACTTAACAGGTTAGGGCTTAAGAATGGGTATCTTTGTGGGTAGCCTGGAGGACTGCTGGGATACGGTATGGGTAGTCTAGGAACTTTATCGGTCCCAGCTCTGTACATAACCTCTAACATCATAGGATGGATCGGTTGGGGAGGAAATAAAACAGGATAGTTTAATTGGTGATGATTAAAAGTTTTTAAACTTTTGGGTTCTTCTATTTGTTCATCCTTTTCATCAGTATTACTAGCAGGACTTGGCGCAGGACTAACTAAATTCCTATTCTCATCTTCTACTCTTCGTCTAACAATGACCAATTTCTTGTGGTCGACGCGCAGGTCCAAGGGTTGGTCCCCGCCGTTTTCATCGTGGGGCGGACGCCCTGCAGGGGACATATGGGGCCCTGGGGACCTGGAGTGTTGGCTAAGGTCGTAGGGAGCAGCAGCGGCGGCGGCGGTGTCCGCGTCCGGGTACACTGCGGCTTGTTTGGGAGATGCGTGCCCGCTGGACGCCACAAGCATCTTGCGGGGCGACGAGTCTTTCTCGCGCATGGCCAATGTCACAGGGGCATGGGGCAGCAGGCGGAACCACGCGAACGAGGGATCCACTACACTCATCACACGAACATCAGCAGTGCAGACTGCCTAACCCTGCAACAAGAAGAAATACATGTTAGAAATACAGTTTACCATTTATTACAAAAGGAAAATATAATTGACATAAAAATATTGAGCGACTACTTTTGTAGAACATCCAATTTCTTAGCAATACAAAATTGAGATTTTTGTGGTCGTATCCTTAAGTAGAAATGAAATACAGTTTAAAAAAAACTGTTGTGGCCAGCACAATACCTCTCGCCAATTTCTTTTTTTGGTTACATAAGTATAGGGCGCGAACAGTCATGTTACATTGTTGGCCTTGACAAGCAGATGTGGGGGCCCGTTTCAGAATGATAATTAGTAATTATGTACATAGATGTCAATTGTCAGAATTTTTCATTAAAAATTTCAAGATTTTCTAAATTCACGTAGTTAATTTGTCACCAGGAGTGTGGAATTTACTAGTCGAGGAAAATAAACCACATGGAATTTGAAAATCAGTAAATTTAGAATGAGAAATTATGATATTTGACATCTATATACATAATTACTATAGCTATCATTCTGACATGGGTCCCCATATCTGATTGTCAAGGCCAACAAAGTCACATGATTGCTCGCGCCCTAATGTATTTAGCATTTTTTGTATACCTACAATCTACACCAAAAATTCTACTTATATCTATTCCTTATATTTAGATTTTTTAAATATGAATTAATTCTATGAAGAAATTTTGTCCTACTCTTCTAATTTTTCGAGATGTTTACAATTCATTGTCGGGAGTAACAGTATTTCTGAAGGGTTTGTGTAATATACCTATAATGTTAAATATTTAACTATTAATACATTAAGAAGTAATATAATGTATGTACTTCCCAGAAAAAGTCTTCAGTAATGTCTCCGGATTTCTGATACTGGGATTTATCTGTCAGTTACCAACAATTTAAATTTTCAACTATGGCATTCTTTCGGCTGATTTATTACAACAGATTATTTTATATATTATATTTCTTTTATCTATAAATCTATAGAATATATAATAAAATATTTAAATGTATCAGAGAATTTAATTTTCTTTAATATTACCAAGAAAAAAAATCTGTTGTGGACAGCACAATACCTCTCGCCACAGAATTTCAAGATTTTCTAAATACACGTAGTTAATTTGTCACCAGAAGTGTGGAATTTACTTGTCGAGGAAAATAAACCATATGGAATTGGAAAATCACTAAATTTAGAATGAGAAATTATATCCCCATATCTGCTTGTCAAGGCGCCCTATTGTATTTAACATTTCTTGTATACCTACATTCTACACCAAAAATTGTACTTACATATATCTATTCCTTATATTTAGATTGTTTAATTTTAAATTCATTATATGAAGAAATTTTGTCCTCTTCTAATTTTTCGAAATGTTTCCAATTCATTGTCAGGATTGACTGTATTTTTGAAGGATATATGTAATAGACCTATAATCTTAAATATTTAACTACTAATACATTAAGAAATAATATAATGTATATGTACTTCCCAGAAAAACTCTTTAGTAATATCTATGAATTTCTGACACTGACATTTATCTGTCAGTTACAAACAGTTCAACTGGTCAACTATTTTCCATGGCATCCTTTCGGCTGTAAAATTTATTATAACGTTATTTTATTTATTATATTTCTTTTATCTCTAAATCCATAGAATATATAATAAAATATTTAAATGTATCAGATAGAGAATTTAATTTTCTTTAATATTACCAAGAAAAATTTTCAAAAAATATTATTTAGAAGATTTTTTTTCAAGAATCTTCTACTTCCGGTTGTCCAATTGTTACCAAAACCTTTTCAGATCTTCCCATGAATGTCCGATTGGAAAATACGTAATTAAACAATTTTTAAGTCTTATAGTTTTTGAGTAATCGTCCTTCCAACATCCTACATACATACACACACACATACATCCACACACACACACACACACACACACACACACACACACAGACATCATCGTAAAAATGTTAAAATCGGACTGTAGGGACCTTAAAATGTGCTTATTCAATAAAATATGGATATGTGATTTTTAGCATGAATTCAATACCTCTCTTAGCGAGAGGTAAAAAACCCGAATGAAAAAAAATATTAGTTTTTTATTTATAGCAAAATCAAACTGCAAAACATACGGTCCAGCCGTTATATAGGGTATTACAATATCTTACAATGCGTACACGTTCACATATGTAGTACGCATTGCCTTTATTACTGCATCTCCACTTTATCATGTAACAGTACCTCCTCCTCCTGCATCTAGACACGTATTAATTGTGGAACCTAGGTGTATTTATTGTGACTGGAAGTCGTGATGGGCCTCGGGAGCCGAGCAACGCAGACAAATTGTGCCGCCTTGCCCTCTGATCATCCCAGATAGCACAAGCACAGTGCTGGTCACTTGACCTCTACGTGTGTTTGGCTCGTGGCAATCACAGAAACGATGAGGAACTACTAACGGTTAAGGTGCATAGCATGGGCATGGATCATAAAGAACGACCATAGGAAATTGTTTTAACGGTGGTTATTTTAACAATAAACCGCAATTTTACATGATGTTGGTTTAAAATGGTATTAAATTATAGGTATCAAATAGGTGCTATAGAATTTAGGAGCGTACTGACACACAAGCTGTTTTCTGTTTGAATTTAAAATTAAAGATAAAAAGCTGATCAGATATTGAGTTACGATGTTTGATAAAAAAAATCTTTTGTGGCCAGCAGAATATCTCTCGCCATTTGCATAGGGCGCGAGAAGTTATGTGAATTTCTTGGCCTTGGCAAGCAGATATGGGAGCCCGTATCAGAATGACAGCTAGTAATGTACATAGGTGTCAAGTATCATAAGTTTTCATTCAAAACATTATGATTTTCTAAATCCAAGTATATTCCATACTATAGATGACAAATAAAGGTCAGAATATTTTGAAATTTTGAATGAAAAGTTATGACATATGGCAATTGTGACATCTATGTAAATAACTGCTAGCCGTCATTCTGAAACGGATCCTCACAATACTGCTTGTCAAGGCCAACTAAGTCACATGACTGCTCGCGCCCTATAATTAACGAATTTAACATTTCTTGTACACACAAATAATTGAAATTGTATCTCTTCTTTCGTTCTATGAGAAATTTTGTCCTACTATTCTAATATGTTCAAAATTCTTCAAATTCATTGACAGTATTAGCGGTTTTCTTAAGGATGTAATATTATCATACCTATAATTACATCGCATTTTAATGTCACAAAATTGACCCCTGTGGCGCACTCTCCACGACAGTAATGAGTGCCCGTGAGGTGACGCCTGGTAAGCGCCTACACGGTACAAATATTCCATCATTACCGATATCTGCATACGAAGCAGATTGGCACACCCAGCAATGGGTAATATGCCGTGATGAAATATTTATTTATATTATTTCTATAATTTAAATACATATTTAATTAATAATACAATAATATATATCAAATGTACTCGTACCTCCCAGAAAAATCTTCTATTAATGTTATTATAACACTGCTGATTTTTAACACTTGCATTTTGCATTTATCTGTCAATTGCAAACGAGATTTATTACAACATATTATTTTATATTATTATATCCTATATCTTATAATAAAAAATTTAAATGTGTCAGATTGAGAATTTAATTATCTTTAATATTTGTAGTAACAATTTTTCAAAAAATAATATTTAAATTTTTTTTTTAGAAACTACCACTTCCGGTTGGTCAATTGTTACTAGAACCTATTCAACTCTTCCCATTATTGTTAGATTGAGAAATTCGTAGTCAAACAGGTCTTTAGTCTTTACCTAACACACACACACACACAGACATCATTGTAAAAATGTTAAAATCGGATTCTACGGACCTTAAATCGTGCTTGTTCAATAAAATCTGGATATGCGATTTTTAGCATGAATCCAATACCTCTCTTAGCGAGAGGTAAAAATTAATATCTTTTTTGTGCAACCGGCCGCGAAATAGGCATTTCGCAGCCGCAATATAGGCCACCAAATTGAATTTCGCGGTTGTTGTTATGGCAACGGCCGCGAAATTGAGTAAACAATCACTATGATTTTTTCAAAACTAATTGTTTTGTTTATCAAATGTCAATTCCATAGCTACCTTGAAAACCAACTTTCAATTTACAGTGAAACTGTTTAAAATTAATAAAATTTGTAATTACATATTTTTTACGGTTGTACAAAAATATTGTGTACACCTTGTCCGCGAAATCCTTTAGGGTCCTCGAGATTGTCTTGCCTCGGCCGCAAGCGGCCTCGGCGACAATTTTTCTCTCGGTACGCTAAAGAGTGATTTCGCGGCCTTGATATACAAATAACTATTATTATAATTTTTTTATTAAAGTGTTTTAACGTTTTTAGCCTTCTTTTGACACACTAAAAATAATAAGATTGTAAACATCCTGTATATTTAATAAAGCAAGGGCAAGCATCTTGTGCATAAGTCCGTCGAATATGACCTAAGCAGATGTGCAATCGTTCGTAATACTCATAAAGAATAATTTTTATATTTATATTCTAAACATACATATAAGTAATAAAATAAAAATCATATTTATTATTGTACATTTCGGCTAGAAGTCTTCCACATTATCAGATACACGTATTAGGCAAAAATGTACTTCAAATAGTCCAAAAAAAGTCAACAAAAACAATTATTCCCATCATCTCCATCATCTAACATAGCATCCATTTTATCTAACCTCGCCAAATCCTACGCCAGTTTCACAACACCAAATCGTTCTCATCACACGTCCCACTTACACTAGACAACTAACTCTCTATGTCGGCTTCCTTTGCTCATCTTATCTGCGGGCTTTACTGTCATTTGTGTCACGGAATAAAGTCCTTATGTTGCGTAAGTGATAGAGAAACATTCCGAGATGATAGCAAGAAAAAGAAGTGTAAAGTGTAGTATGATGTTCCAGATTAGAAGGCCTTGTTTATTGTTATAAACGTGAGAAAATATGTGAGGGATATAGTCAATGTTACTGTTTTCAACTGTTTGTGAAATGGAGTTTTGATGGTATCGGAGTAGTAATAAACAATAACAAATAGTAAATTAAACGAAGTACAGTAAGATTAATAGTAAATAAGAATATCATTAATTTCTTACTTTGATGAGCATGAGAGAAGAAATTTATATTACCGTTCAAAAGTATTTTCTTTTTTACAGAGGGCCTAAAAGTTGCTTTACCATTTAAAACTTTTTGCAGTTTTAATTTTTGTCAGAAAAAAATGTATTTCTTGTAATTTATAATGAAAAAATCTGATATGGCTATCATAATACCTTCCGCCAATCCTGTGTATTATGTACAAAGTCCATATATAAATGTTCTTGCACAATATTTTAAATATCCAGTAAAATTATTTCATAAACTATGCAAATTGCACTTGACAGTGATATCTTCTTTAGCTTTTCCCATTCGTTATGGGTCGCTTTTTTATTTTCTTCTTCCACTCATTTCTGTTTTACGTGTCGTTCTCATTCCTTTTCACTCAAGTCTTCCTCAATACAATCCTTCCAATTTACTTTTGGTCTTCCTCTGTTTCTTTAACTTTCTATTACTAAGCTATTCATTCTTCTTCCAATATATTCTTCATCTCTTCTCATGACATGTTAAAACCAATGTAATCGCCTCTCTTGTATATTTCTAGAAACTTGTAACACTAGAGTTATTTCCTTACTGTATCTTTCCGTGTCTTCCCCAACATCTACTACAACATCCTCATCTCTGCCACATTCATTTACTTTTCATTGTTACTGATATCTGTCAATTTGAATTATCTGATTATATTAGCAATTTTCATGTTTAACATAGCTGACTGATTGATGAAATTTGATATCTTTATAATTCTTTAAAATGGCACAAAATTGATCCCTGCGGTGCACTCTCCACGCCAGCAATGAGTGCTCGTGCGGTGACGCCTGGTAAACGCCCACACGGTACAAATATGTCATCATTATTATCGAAATCTGTGTACAAAGCAGATTGACACACCCAGCAATGGGTAATATGCCGTGATGATATATTTATTTATTATTATATAATATGCAATCAAATTGTATAGAGAATAATATATTCTTTAAGTTATAATAACGTTAAGTGTCAATAAATCACATTTAAATGTTAAAATCTTCAAATGAAGCTACTTCCGAAAGACCAATTATAATCAAAATCTAATCACTTGTTCTTCTGGATGTAAACTTAAGAAATACGAAAAAAATATAACTTTTGGAATCGTGGTATTGAAGTTATGCGATCCGAAACTTTCGTCAAACACACACGGACCCTAAAATATGCTTATTCACTAAAAATTCATCATTGAAATTTTTGACCAAAGACAATACCTTTCTTACCTAAAGATGACGGAAGGTAAAAATTCATAACACAACAACGCGTAAAAATCTTTGAATTAAATTTTATTTTATTGTTTAAGTCTCGATTGAGAGCTACTTTTACAATCATTAAATAAATCTCTTATACTTCTGTACGAGGTATAAAATTGAGAATGTAATTTATTAGTCACCTGCTATGTTTTCCGCCAATCAACGTTGAGAATCTCCCTAGTTACATGTCTATCACAGCGATGATAAAAAACAAAGAAATTATCACCTTTATAGTCGTTACTAAGGGATTTGTTTTCTTATTTTACGACATTGGCAGTTAATTTTGAGTATAGAAATAAGTAATAACTGTAAATCAAACTCCGATATATTAAATAAAACTCGTAAGTACTATATTTTAATACAATATCTAAGTATTATTAATCTAAGATATATTTCAGAAATCTTTACAATCTTTGTCCAAATAATTTTAATTTTATTATTAACTGTAATTTTATTACTAAGCATAAAAAGATAACTTGCAGTAGTTAAAATTAAAATTCTTAAAATACTGACATACATTTTAGTTAATTTAATTAGGTAGCGAATGTATAATTATATTAGGTCAAAGGTGAGACATCTTTCTGAAAGTTCTTGAAATGAAATACATACTTTAGGTTGGAAATAGCATTTGTGGAATATTGTTCAATATAGGTTATAGATTGCAACGTACAGTATATAGATTTCGTTGGTAATAAGTTTAGAATAGCCGCAGAAATTACATCAATTTATTGGGGCTCTTCCGAATGTTCTTCGCTGTATTCTTGGTAATGCATTTTAGAAAATAAAAAAACTGAAACTCCTCCAAAAATGAAATGAGAAAATTCAACTTTCATTATAAGTATATAGTCTGTATTGTTAAGGTGTGCATGTCAAAGATTATTATTTTTTTAATTCATTGAATTATCAAAGATGACAATCGAAATTGACACAAAATCTTATTTCCTGATGTGAGAAAAAAAACATGTAACCAAAAAAAGGAAGTAGCGAGAGGTATTGTGCTGGCCACAACAGATTTTTTTCTCTGCTTTAATCGAAATAATAAGAAAAACAAAGGAAGACCAAAGTCCAGATGGAAGGTCTGTATTACGGACGACTTGAGAGAAAAGGAACTGAATGAGTACAACAGGCAAAACAGAAATCTGTGGAAGAAGAAAATAAAAGATAGCGACCCTTAATGAATGGGAAAATCTAAAAAAGAAGAAGATGTCAGTGTCAAGTGCAATTTGCATAGTTTGTTTATTGGTAATTTTGAATTTTTTGCAACTTATGTATCGAATTTATACATAATAGACAATATTGATGGAAGGTATTGTGGTGGCCACATCAGATTTTTTACTTCCTTGTACGTACGTAAAGGAAGTATTGTAATCGCGAAAAAATTCGGTTTTCAGATTTCGGCGGAAATATCCATTTTGATCATCCCTGAATCCATTTTGACTAATTTCGTCGTGACGTCTGTACGTACGTCCGTACGTACGTATGTCCGTACGTACGTACGTACGTACGTTCGTATCTCGCATAACTCAAAAACGGTAAGCCGTAGAAAGTTGAAATTTTGTATTTAGGACTCCTATAACATCTAGTTGTGGAACTCCCTTTCTGGTTATTACACAATTTCCAGAAGTGGCACTTTACATGAAGCCTATAATAGATTTTAATGAAAAACTGTTTTAAAATATAATCCAAAACTTTTCAAATTTGGTATACAAGACTTTTATGTCAATCGAAATAACATAATAGATTTTGGTTCAAATAGGTTAACCGGAAGTGGTACATTACTTGAAGTTGTTAACAGTTTTTCTTGAATAAAATGATTTTATTTTGATTTTAGAAATAAATGCTTCAAATAAAAGTTTTAGAGAATTAATTTCTGCGTCTAGCACATCAAGTACTATTAAATTAGCCCTTTGTATAAGCGAGACATGTAAATTTAAAAATTATATACTTTTTTGTTTTTGTAATAAAGCTTGCTATAGATTAGAACAAAACATAAAAAATGTTCATGTCAAATTACGTTAAATACGTGCAATTTTATGATTCGTACAATAACAAATATTATATTTTTATTGTGAAATTAGTCATATTCATTATTGTAATCAAATATTTCTTTGTTGTAATCAAAACTCTCTTTAAAAAGAACCGGGTTAGATTATGGTCGCTATATATTTTACCGTTTTGAAGTTAAAAAATATTTTGTAATTTATTTATTAAAAAAATATGTAAGGTTTAATAATAGTACAAGGAAGTCGTGTGGTGCCACATCAGATTTTTTTTGTTCAATATTGAAGTGCAATATTCAATTACTCTATATGTTTTTTTGTGATCTCTAAAATATAGTTTCTTCATGCATCTGTTTTTTTTTAAATGTATTTCATAATGAATAAAATGGTAGCAAAAAATACTACCTATATAAATTATGATTAAGGAATCAATCTTGCAGTGCCACGTTTATGATTGGAAATTACTAATTAAGGAATAACAAACGCTTGTCAATTTAAATTGCCTGAAAACAGATGACAAATCATCTTTAATTTACGTCCCGCCACACCTAAGATAAAAACCTCTATATTTATTTATCCAATTACTCAGCTATAAAAAAATCCACACCAATTTAAAACAAAAACTTTCTTGGTCTGAATGCTTCATCCAGTGATTTAAATCATTCCATAAACAGATCCCCTTAGGATGGATTCATTAAAATTAAAAAGTGTGCAATAAGTTATAGAAAAAGTAGCAGCACTGCGTTGGAACAACTGCCGGCTACGCGTGTCGTCAGCGCCAACTAAGAACAAATAAAAACACGAGACGTTTGAGTGAAGAAAGAAGAGCACAGGACATATTTGGAAGAAACCGTTTATATGTGATTATGTAGCAGATGGAGAAGAGCTATGCAGGATTGTTGCGGTTTTTGCAAATGAAGACTTGACGAGAAGAAATGATAAAAAGTTAATGAAGAAACTGCTGAATGCAGATGTCATATGTTACTTAAAAATCTGTTGTGGCCAGCACAATACCTCTCGCCATTTTCATTTTATTATATTTCATACTAATGGATGACAAATAAACATCAGAATATTTTGAAATTTTGAATGAAAAATTATGACATATGACAATTGTGACATCTATGTAAATAACTACTAGCCGTCATTCTGACACGGATCCTAATATCTGCTTGCCAAGACCAACAAAGTCACATGACTGCTCGCGCCCTATAAGTACAAACAAATAGTTGAAATTGTTTCTCTTCTTTCGTTGTATGAGATATTTTATCCTACAATTCTAATATGTTCAAAATTCTTCAAATTCATTGACAGTATTAGCGGTTCTCTTAAGGATATATGTAATATAAACACACATTTAATTTAAATACATAATTAATTAATAATACAATAATATATATTAAATGTACTCATACCTCCCAGAAAAATCTGACACTGACATTTTCAATTTATTTGTCAATTACAAAAATTTAAATATTGCAACTGATTTTCGGGCAACGAGATTTATTACAATAGATTATTCTATACTATACCTATGAACCTATAGGAGATATAATAAAAAAATTAAATGTGTCAGATTGAGAATTTAATTATCTTTAATATTTGTTGTAACAAATTTTCAAAAAAATAATATTTAGAATTTTTTTTTTAGAAACTACCACTTCCAGTTTTCCAATTGTTACCAGAACCTATTCAACTTATCCCATTACTGTTAGATTGAGGAATCCGTAGTCAAACTGGTCTTTAGTCTTATAGAATTTGAGAAATCGTGTCTCCAACAACCTCTCACACACACAGACATTATTGTAAAAATGTGAAAATGGTATTCTATGGACCTTAAATCGTGCTTATTCAATAAAATCTGGATATGCAATTTTTAGCATGAATCCAATACCTCTCTTAGCGAGAGGTAAAAATTAAAGAAACATATCGTCATGGTTGATTATCCATTACTGAATGCGTCAATCTCCTTTTTTAGAAGATAAGTCTGAAATGGATGCAAAATTTAATTCGCTACAACATTTATTTGAAGTAGAACATAGAACAAGTTTTTGAATAGGTACACTCGAGTGACAACTACCTTAAGCTAATATGAATTTATGCTGGTTTCAAATTTTATCATAAATGTTTCATTTTAGAATGAACTCTTTTCTTCGCCATCAATTTCTTAGCAGGAAGCAGACTCATTGATAAAATCCCAATAATTCATCCTCTTGTTAGACTTCTAACAAAACCGAAATCTCTCTTTCGATGGTCTTTAATTGTAGGTTTCTAAATTCATTTGATTAGAAATTCGATTCCCGAATCTAGAACGGTGTTGGTGCTGCGTTACCTTACGCATTTTTGCTCCCATTTGATCGGACATTAGCGGACATCGACAACGGCAACTCTCACCCATTGTAAATAATTATTATTTTGATGACTCGCGGTTTTTCTACAAGAGATTCTTGAGTGCAGTGCGTGAGGATCTCCCTAGGGGCTCGCTACAGACCAGTTTACATTAGAAGACGATTTATGATTGGATAGTAAAAGTTTTATTTCCAAAGAGGTAAGGTTATGGAGTGATTTTATAGCATTGTTTGTTTAGAGTAGTAATTGTTTGTTTATTATTACCTAGCAACCAATTACATGGTGATAATCTATGTACATATTTAGAATTACTTTCGTGTAGTAATGTTCTTTCATAAATTACTTATAATAAGTAATTTCATGGTTCAATATTCTGTTGTATCGTTGATTTATTTCCCATTACTGTACGAGTATTAGTTATTTTATTGTAATACATACTAAGGTATGTAACGAAAGCTTTGAGGAAAAAATTATTACTAAATATGGTCTAATCTTAGTTGGCATTGAATATTGAATGTTGAATGTAATAAATACGTAATAGTTGTTTTATAATATACCACGTAAAATATAAGTTGTTGGACACATGGTTGAAACGTGAGATTGTTAATGTTTTTGGGAATCAAAATATTAGACAGACATCTATTTACCAAGGATGTGCGTCTATGCCGTAATCTATGATGTATTAATTACACGTGTAAATAATGAAGTCTTTACTAAAATGGAAAGTAGAAAAGAAAATGAGAATTTTACCAAAATTATATTCTGAAGACAACAAACATCAAATAGTCATATTTTTGTCCTCTTTTTAAGCAATAAATGAAAAAATAAATATAGTGTATATGGGCGTAGGCAATATACAAATTTTGGTTACGTAAAATTATATCATTGTCTACGCGTAGACTATTACGTCATTTACGTGGTATATATTTACAGACACATCCCTTTTTAGGTTTTAAGGTCCCTACAATTCGATTTTAATATTTTTACAATGATGTCTGACTGACGTTGGAGCACGATTTCTCAAAAAATATAATAATATCTGTTTAACTAAGTATTTCTCAATCGGACAATACTGGGAAGAGAAGAAAAGGTTTTGGTAATAATTGGACAACCGGAAGTAGCAAATCCTTCAAAAAATTCTTCTAAATATTATTTTTTGATAATTTTTGTTCTTGCTAGTAAAAGAAAAGTAAATTCTCTATCTGATACATTATATATTATATTTTTTATAGATTTAAAGATAAAGAAATATACATACATTATATTATTTCTTATTGTATTAATAGTTAAATATATAAAATTATAGGTATATTACTCATACCCTTCAAAAATACTGTCAATCTCGATTATGAAAACATCCCGAAAAATTAGAAGAGAAGGATACAATTTCTTCATAGAATGAATTTAAAATTAAAAAATCTAAATATAAAAAATAGATGTAAGTAGAATTTTTGGTGTAGAGTGTAGGTATACAAGAAATGTTAAATACAATAGTACGCGAGCAGTCATGTGACTTTGTCGGCCATGACAAGCAGGTATGGGAGCTCGTGTCAGAATGATAGCTAGTAATTATGTACATAGGCATCAAATATCATAATTTTTCATTCTAAATTTAGTGATTTCCCAATCCATGTGGTTTATTTTCCTCGACAAGTAAATTCCACACTCCTGGTGACAAATTAACTACGGGAATTTAGAAAATCTTGAAATTCTGACATTTTACATCTATGTACATAATTAGAAAACAATGTCATATGACTGCTCGTGCTCTATATTTATGTAACCAAAAACGGAATTTCGAATCATTGCATTTAAATACGTATATACGTTGAGTTTGTTTGATTGCTGAAACGACATTGGACGCAACGTGAACGTGAAACTGACTTTAAATGTTTTCGAAATATCAATTTGTGAACTACCATTTTCATACAATCTAATTATATATTTTCGAATCTCTCTGGACATATTCTTATTAAGACCCGTGATTTATAAGTACTAATTCATATATTTTTTAAGCATTTACTAGTAAATGCAAGTGGTTGTTATTTGATGGCTAGATAAAAACAAAAGTTGGCCGACGTGGTGGTCTTGTGGCTACGCTGCTCGACCGGCATCACTAAAGTCGTCGGATCGATTCCCAATCGTTCCAGACTTTATATGCTATGAATACCACTTGGTAGAAGGGTTTTTCTCCGGGTACTCCGGTTTCCCTCTGTCGGTAGGTACTTCCAACGCGGTTAGTTGTTATTAGAGTTTCACGGCTTGACTTGATATTCAAGTTACTTGACTTGACTTGAAATCAAGTCAATCTCAAGTCAAGTAATAGTAGCCGAAAATCAAGTCAAGTCAAGTAGTTAAATTTCAAGTACTTGAAAAATCAAGTAGTTATTTTTCAATTGCTTGAAAAAATCAAGTAATTATTTTTTTGGTTACCAGAAAAAGTTCTTCAAGACCACATTCCATTTTCATATAGTTCCTTATGTTTTATAACAATATCAATAATATACCTTGAAATATAAACTTTTATTCATAAAAAAAATTATACATTCAAATTTAAAAATTAAAAAAAAGATTTGAAAGTATATATGAATTAACAAACTATTTATAGTATATGTATTATGGTGGACCTTAAAAGGGGGCAAATCGAATTTTAACTGGACCACCCTCTAAAATGGTTCCAAATGAATAAAAACAAATTATAATGACAAAGATTCCGCTTAATTTTAATATTTGTCCGTGCCTAAATGCACTTGATTTTTTCCCATTTAAATAACATGGCACATTTTTGAACTTTATTTTTCTCCGAGATATTAAGAGGTTTAAAAAACCCATTCATTAATGTAATATATACTAGAATGAGTCGAGAATATGTGGACAAAATCTGAAGTCCCAATTATTATTCTTATTTCGAATGGAGTATAGATTTTTGGGCTTTTGTATGATAGTTTAACCATCTACAGTTAACTTAATAATAATGATTAGGACTTCAAATTTTGTTGACATATTCTCGGGTCATTCTAGTATATATTCCAATATTGAGTAAATTTTTTAAACCTCTGCACAGATTTTAACTTGCAGTAGTGAATCAGCACAGCATATGGCACACCACGGCCGTACCACACACAGCTAGGTTATGATTCTACTGATTCGCGCGTTTTCATACATAATCGGTTCGTTATCACGTAGCTTGAATTTGCTTGAAATTACTTGATCAAGTCAAGTAGTATCGATAGAAAATCAAGTCAAGTCAAGTAATGAATTTTTGAAAAGCTTGATTTTCAAGTCAAGTAATTTACAAAAATATCAAGCTACTTGACTTGATGAAACCCTAGTTGTTATAGAGCGCTACTTCACTACTCGGGCAGAGAGCCATCTCTGTTCACTAAGTGAAAGCTCGAAGGCGTCAATAACCGAGAATACAAGACCCTGTCTAATTCTCAACCATCATTACACTGAACAAACAATTACACTGACACACACACACACACATCACCCTGAAGAGGAGATTACTATCTCCTATATCGGGGCACTACATAACACTTAACATTTTTAACAAAAGTTGTTACAAAGTAGAATAAACATGGAAATATTAACCATGTAATTAAATTATAAAATTCCCCTTCTTACTTGAAAGTAATTGAAATTGGAGTAGTTATCTTTATAGCCAATATACATATCTTCAATCATTTCAATACGTTCTGAATAATTATAACATTATAAAATAAATAATTATTCATGATAAGTTATAAAATACTGCAGTAGTATTTGAATGTCAATAAGCATTAACGTTTCTTATAAAAATAACAAGATTTTATAGTTTCCAGTACAATATTTGTAATTACTTACAATTAAAAACTTATCAAATTTGTTAAATATTCCAATTAGTTTAAACTAAAATATTTATTTTATGTAAATTTAACAACCGCAAAGCTATCAAAATAAATATATAGCTAAGTCATCCTACTTAAAATCATCAAGTAGGCATAAAATCAATAAAAATGACCGCGGCGATCATTTAAAAGTAAAAGTAAAACTATTACAAACATATTTAAATAACAGAAATTAATTCGCTTATCGCAATAGATTCATTTTCATACAGAATTAGTGCGATCAACTTTTATTACACTTTAATAAATTCTGCAATAGCTGTATTGGTTGTAAAAGAATTTAAAAACTTCCTAGATTATCCAAAGAAATAAAGAAAATAAATGGTATAGTAATCTATAAGGTAATTGGAATTTATTTTACTATTTTATAGATCAGGATGTTGAAACTAAATAAAATTTCAAACGCACTAATTTTAAATGTATGTGTTTTAATATACAAACTCCAGGATCTTAATTTTACTTGGGTGTTAGGGTTCATTAACAGTTACACGGATATAAAATTTATATTTACAGATTAATTTCACATTTAAATAGATGCTAGATATGCTACTATGTATAGTGGTATGAAAACTAAAGCTACTATTATATTCAACCGACTGGAAATTTGAAATATTTTAGATAAATCTCTAATGAGAAAGTTACTCTTTACTTGACTTGATGCGAAAAAACTGTTTCTAGATGATTTATTACTGTTCCTACATGTTATGCTCCATAAAAAAATCTGTTGAGGCCAGCACAATACCTCTCGCCATTTTCATTTTATGTTACATAGGGTGCCAGCAGTTATGTGACTTTGTTAGCCGCTAGCAGATATGGAGGCCCGTGTCAAAATAACAGCTAGTAATAATGTACATAAGTTTTTTATTCAAAACATTATGATTTTCTAAATCCATGTGGATTACTTTCCTCGACACGTATATTCCATACATTTGATGGCAACATCAGAATGAAAAATCTGATGTGGCTAACACAATACCTCCCGTTTAATTTAATTTTTATTCATGTAAATACTTAAAATTAAATTAAATATAAATATCGGTTTCGATCCCGACCGACGCCAAATATTTCTAATTTTAAATGGCACAGAAATGACCCCTGTGGCAGACCCAGCAATTGGTAATATGTCGTGATGATATATTTATTTTATTTATTTATGTACTTACCTATATTCATTACTGGCGTGGAAAGTGCACCGCAGGGGTCAATTTTGTGCCATTTCAAATTCTAAAATATTTGGCGTCGGTCGGAATCGAACCCATTCCCAAGATTCGCGTGAAGTGACGCCTGGTAAACGCCTGCACGGAACAAATATGTCATCATTATTACCGACATCTGCGTACAAAGCAGATTGGCTCACCCATCAATGGGTAATATGCCGTGATGATATATGTTTTTATTATATTACCTATATTTTTACAAATTTACTTATGCTTGAAACTGTATTAAGTTCCTTTCCATATAATTATCTTTCCATTTACTATTTTCTTTTAAAACGTTAATAATATTATTTGAAATGATTAGTTTGTTAACAGTGACATATATATCTGTCAGTTACAAACATTTGAGATCTGAATTGTGTAACCGCATGCGTATGTGTTGTGTTTAAAGCGTAGGCTCCGGGATTAAAATTATAGAGAGTTTTATAAATATATCCATAAAATATATAAAAAAAAGTATTAATGCAAACCTGTAGAAAATTTAATAATATTTAATTTTTATATAACATAAATCTCAAAAAAATAACATTTAAAGGTATTTTTCGCAGAAAAAACTATTTTGGGTTTCCAGTAAAGTGCCATTTTTGGTTATCTGATTTACTCCAAAATCTAATGGCACCTTTCCATATAAAAGTAAGGTAGAAATACAAGGTTTCAAAATTTTCTAAACGATAGTATTTGAGTTAGAGCGTAAAGAGGATCCACACACACACACACACACACACACATACACACAGACATCATGAAAATGTTAAAATTGGATTGTAGGGACCTTAAATCACTAAAATCTGGATATGCGATTTTTAGCATGAATCCAATACCTTTCTTAGCGAGAGGGAAAAAATGTTTGACTGCAGTTCCGAGTAATTTCTTTAACCTTATCACTCAAAAAATAGTCAACCATCGTACTCATCAATTTAAAATGTAATATCTTTTGACTAAGATAGTTTTTGCGAAAAATAGTTTTACCAAACTGTTTGGCACCCTTGATGATAGATGTCGCTGTATTTAACTCATATTTACAATATTTGGACTATATGGTTAAGACTAGGCAATTTTCTTATAGAATTAGGGCGATAGATACAAAAAAATAAGCATTTAGGAACTGTATGATTATCCGTATAACGCCCAACCTAAAAAATAATTACCTAGATTCTAACGTAATTAACACAGACAGCATATAGACTAAAGTCTCCAAATAAATTAGAATTGCTCTCCTGTTTTGTATAAACTATATTATCATGATTTCTACATATTCTATTGAGTGTTACAGTATAATATTTATGAAAGAGGCCGTATTATTTTATATTTCATAATTTTAATTATCTCAAACAAAGGAAACAACATTATCAAAAATTAAAAAAATATAATAGAAGCAGCAGTTGCGATATTACTTCTTATTAATATCTTTCTCTTTTGACGAATTAATTCAGTATGATTTATTCTCTTAGATATACTTGTGGAAGATCAGGTGAGATGATGAATCGACAGTGAGCGATGAAAGCGCCGTAGTTTTAGATGTGGCCAGCGTGTGAACTTGTTAATGAGTTGTGAGCGTTGTGAGCAATTAAAAATGTAATAATTCATTGCCTAATCATCACGCAGTTTGTTAGTGCGGTTGTGGATATAAAAATGACGATTTATTGTTACCTTTAACTAGTTTTGACCTTAAGATATAATTAAAGTAGTCGTATATTTGGTACGAATATAATGTGGTTTCGTTTGTTGTTAACAGCAGTTTAAATAATTTTATTGGTAATCTTTTGATATTACAAGTAAATTCAATTTAGAGCAAATATATTCAATAATATTTTAAATCTTTTATTGATTATTATTGTTTGTAAATTTATTTAATACAATTCTAAAATATAATTAAATATATAGCATATTGTAAAGGTTAACAAGATTGCAGCATAAACTGTTCCATTCTAATATATCAAACAAATATATGTATTATATTATACAACATTAGATTCTTCTTCTGTAGGAAATTACAGGCTCCATATACGGCCACATATAGGCTTTATAAATCACTATCCTGTACCGCCCTATCTCTTACTATATACTCTAGTAGCTGTGTATAGTGTAGACGGCTATCTCTGGTGATATTCTGCCAAGTCAACACCCACTCTGGCGGTTTTCTAATATTGTTAATTAAACTCCCGCTTTCCAACGAGATAAGTGTAACTGGTGCACGAGAAATGGCTGCCAAGGCAATTATAAATAACAATTAAATGTTGTCATCGGAGATATCGCACCGTTCGTTAACGCGGCGCTTAATTGAATCCGAAACAGATAGATCTTAATGTGGGAGCATTTTTGTAAAGTTGATGGGTTAAATGTTAATCTGTAATGAAGTTTGTATAACTAGTAGATACAATTATTTTTGGTTGTTAATATTTGATTTGCTATCTACATTTGTATTTTTGAATTTATCAGCACAGTTGGACCTCTTTAATCCGAACTAATAATTGCATAGATTGATCCGGATTATCGATATGTTCGGATTATCAATCAATTGACGGAAAATATCCATTTTCTTAATTGTTTAGTGTTTTTTGAGGAAGTAATTTCCAGAAAAGTCCGCTTTTGTCGGCATTGTATATTTGATCTGTACACAACTGCATTTCTGCTATTTTATTTCGCGGTTTTAAATGGCTCAACAGAAGCCTCGTCACTTGATATTTTTACCTCTCGCTAAGAGAGGTATTGCATTCATGCTAAAAATCGCATATCCAGATTTTATTGAATAAGCACGTTTCAAGGTCCCTACAATCCGATTTTAACATTTTTACGATGATGTCTGTGTGTGTGTGTGTGTGTGTGTGTGTGTGTGTGTGTGTGTGTGTGTGTGTGTGTGTGTGTGTGTGTGTGTGTGTGGATGTATGTGTGTGTGTGTATGTATGTAGGATGTTGGAAGGACGATTACTCAAAAACTATAAGACTTAAAAATTGTTTAACTACGTATTTTCCAATCGGACATTCATGGGAAGATCTGAAAAGGTTTTGGTAACAACTGGAAAACCGAAAGTAGAAGATTCTTGAAAAAAAATCTTCCAAATATTATTTTTTGAAATTTTTTCGTGATAATATTAAAGAAAATTAAATTCTCTATCTGATACATTTAAATATTTTATTATATATTCTATAGATTTAGAGATAAAAGAAATATAATATATAAAATAATCTGTTGTAATAAATTTTACAGCCGAAAGAATGCCATGGAAAATAGTTGATAATTTAAATTGTTTGTAACTGACAGATAAATGTCAGTGTCAGAAATTCGTAGATATTACTAAAGAGTTTTTCTGGGAAGTGCATACATTATATTATTTCTTAATGTATTAATAGTTAAATATTTAAAATTATAGGTCTATTACATATATCCTTCAAAAATACTGTCAATCCTGACAATGAATTGGAAACATTTCGAAAAAATAGAAGAGGACAAAATTTCTTTATAAAATAAATTTAAAATTAAACAATCTAAATATAAGGAATAGATATATGTAAGTAGAATTTTTGTTGTAGAATGTAGGTATACAAGAAATGTCAAATACAATAGGGCTCCTTGACAAGCAGATATGGGGACTCATGTCAGAATGATAGCTAGTAATTATGTATATAGATGTAAATATCATAATTTCTCATTCTAAATTTAGTGATTTTCGAATTCCATATGGTTTATTTTCCTCGACAAGTAAATTCCACACTCTTGGTGACAAATTAACTACGTGTATTTAGAAAATCTTGAAATTCTAAATGAAACATAATGACTAATTATCATTCTGAAACGGGCCCCCACATCTGCTTGTCAAGGCCAAGAATGTAACATGACTGTTCGCGCCCTATACTTATGTAACCAAAAAAGGAAGTGGCGAGAGGTATTGTGCTGGCCACAACAGATTTTTTCTCCTGTAATTGATAGTTGTCGAATTCCATATCTGTTTTTGAACTTATCGAGCCATCCGGAACTAGCTTTTGAAATTGTCGTCGTTGTGAGTCTGACCATAAAAGAATAGTGCCTTTTCACACAAAATTTCTCCCGATGTGGGCACACCTAAAATAATTCAAATTTGTGTAAAAAAATATACGTATATACATAGTCAATCACTTTTTACCTATCGCTAACATGCTAAAAATCGCATATCCAGATTTTACTGAATAAGCACGATTTAAGGTCCATAGAATCCGATTTTAACATTTTTACAATGATGTCTGTGTATGTGTGTGTGTGTGTGTGTGTGGATGTGTGTGTGTGTGTGTGTGTGTGTGTGTGTGGATGTGTGTGTGCGAGGTTGTTGGAGACACGATTTCTCAAATTTTATAAGACTAAAGACCTGTTTGACTACGGATTCCTCAATCTAACAGTAATGGGAAGAGTTGAATAGGTTCTGGTAACAATTGGACAACCGGAAGTGGTAGTTTCTAAAAAAAAAAAATTCTAATTATTATTTTTTGAAAATTTGTTACTACAAATATTAAAGATAATTAAATTCTCAATCTCACACATTTAATTTTTTTATTATATCTCCTATAGGTTGAGAGGTATAGTATATAATAATATAGAATAATCTGTTGTAATAAATATCGTTGCCCGAAAAACAGTTGCGATAATTAAATTTTTGTAATTGACAAATACATGCAAAATGTCAGATTTTTCTGGGAGGTATGAGTACATTTAATATATATTCTTGTATTATTAATTAATTATGTATTTAAATTACAGGTATGTTAGTATTACATATATCCTTAAGAAATACCGCTAATACCGACAACGAATTTGAAGAATTTTGAACATATTAGAATAATAGGGCAAAATTTCTCATAGAACGAAAAAAGAGAAACAATTTCAATTATTTGTGTGTACTTATACGGCGCGAGCAGTCATGTGGCTTTGTTGGCCTTGGCAAGCAGATATGAGGATCCGTGTCAGAATGACGGCTAGTATTTATTTACATAGATGTCACAATTGTCATGTCATAATTTTTCATTCAAAATTTCAAAATATTCTGATGTTTATTTCTCATCCATTAGTGTGGAATATACTTGTTGAGGAAAATAATCCACATGGATTTGGAAAATCATAATGTTTCGAATGAAAACTTATAATATTTGACACCTATGTACATTACTAGCTCTCATTCTGACACGGGCCCCCACATTTGCTTGCCAAGGCCAACAAAGTCACATAACTGCTCGCGCCCTATGCAACATAAAATGAAAATGGCGAGAGGTATTGTACTGGTAACAACATATTTTTTACCCCTAGATCTTTGCTGTAAAAACCAGGTATAAACCGGTTTATCAACTTCGGGATAAGCACTTTATTTTATTGCAACGTTTTTCGTTTATTGATTGTCTTTTCGACAAACTGGTCACTGTGGTACCTCTAAAAGTAACGTGTTTTTCTTTTGGAAGTCATCTTAGCTCAATGACAAACAAAAGTCTAATGAATAAGAGAATATGAAATCAAGTGTTTCCCTCATTTAGGTAGCAGAATACATGAATCTACGGGATTCCGTCATTTAGGTAACAGAGAACATGAAACCAAGTGATTCCCTCATTTCGGTAGCAGGAATCACTTTGCTGTTCGGATTAACGAGACGTTGTTCGGATAATGGCTCCGAGTTGTCGCTGTTCGGATTACTGTAGGTTCGGATTAGAGCATATGACTTTTTATAAAACGCCAAATATTTTTTTAACCGAGGCCAGATTATCAAAACCGTCGTTGACTTAGCACAACATATAGTCACTAACAAATTCTATTTCTAATCTAATCCGTTTATTCTCAATCCGTCTCTGCCTTCTTCTCCATCATCCTCGGTTCTCACATATCGTCACCGTGGAAACCTATCTCTGCTATTCTACAAAAAAACCCACAGCAGGCGTCGTTTGCCGATTGCGATTGTCAACTTCTACTACTATACTGCTAACTGCTCCGTATGTTAGCAACGGACGCGAAACACGTAATGAGAACTGGATAAGTGTTGTGTTGCTGTAAACGGACGAATGGAAGCGTAGCGTTTTTTGGATTCGTTACTTCACTTGTTAGTTTCAATTGATGATGAGTTGACGCATACTGTGTGAGATGTTTTTCCCATGTGGAGAAAGAGAGGAGTTAAGACAGGAGTTTCAAGTAAGTGGGAATGGATGACGGGAATATAAATTGTCAATGAATGGAGATTTGGATAGGTGACTATTAAAGTTTTGGTGCGATGGTCAATCAAGCTTAGGCAGTAATTAGTTGGTATTTCCTGTCAGTGCGAAGCATAGTGTAAGAATTTTAGTTATTCTGATTTAATTTTACTGATTCACTATAATCTGTGCATACTCCTGTTAAATTATACAAGGCGTTAAAAAAAAGGCTAAAAAACTTTGAGAGTTTATGTCGTAGCAAAATTCTAAAAATCCGTCTTTTTACAATAAGTCTAGTCGTTTTCAAAATGAAAAGACGCATTGTAAAATAATGAAAAAATCCAAAGAAAATGTCCAAATATTCGCCTAGTCACTTTGTAAACGTCTAGGGCTATTATAAAAAGAAGGGTTTTACAGTAGATTTACGACGTATACATTTAATGATTCCCAGTCAAAACGATTATTCAAAAAAATAGTGCCACTGGTTGATATGAAATTTTTAATAAAAATTAAGTACCTAGAGTAATTTTTTTTAAAGATGTCCGATCAAGGTCAGCTGAGAATTGTATGAATTAAAATTTTAGCTCCGCCCAAACCGCCAAATTCAGTAGTGTCGCTTACTTAGTTTTTATGAGGATACATAAGATACTACTGTTATTTTATTGTTATAAAATATATGTTACTGTTACAGTAAAAGTATTCAAAATTCAAAACTAAGTTAAATGGTAAGTTTACTAGCAAATGAAAACCAAATATGTGAAAAATGAGATACTGACAGAAAATAAACTTATTCGTATGGCTGAATAATAAATAAACTTACGTTGCAGCGAAAAATATTGTCAACAACAAGCATCGTTTTAAAACGGAATATCCTAACTTATTCGAAACATCGAAACAATATGAAATTTTGAAAGACAAACGTGTTATATCGATCTTCGTTTATAGTCATTGCAAATGTGAGAGATAAATGTATGCCAATTTGTTAATTCGGTCATGATACCTTGATTGGACATCTTTAAAAAAAATACGGTAACTGATGTTGAATAACAAATAAATTTTGTTATAAATTCGTTACTGCAATTCTAATAGTCAGGAGTTTAAAACTTCCGTTGTTGGTTACATAACTATAAGGCGCGAGCAGTCATGTGATATTGTTGGCCTTGACAAGCAGATATGGAGGCCCATGTCAGAATGATAATAATTATATACATAGATGTTTTTTTTAAATTTCAAGATTTTCTAAATTCAAGTTGTTAATTTGTCAGCAGGAGTGTGTAATTTACTATCACGGTATCCCGTATCTGCTGATCAAGGCCAACAACGTAACATGTCTGCTCGCGCTCTATTGTACTCGCATTTAACAATTCTTTGTATACCTATACTCTACACCAAAATTGTACTTAATAAATAAAATAAATAAATAAATATTTCATCACGGCATATACTAACCCATTGCTGGGTGTGCCAATCTGCTTTGTATACAGATATCGGTAATGATGGAATATTTGTACCGTGTGGGCGCTTACCAGGCGTCACCTCACGGGCACTCATAGCTGGCGTGGAGAGTGCACCACAGGGGTCAATTTTGTGCCATTAAAATTCGATGTAATTTTTGGCGTCGGTCAGGATCGAACCCGGGTCCCCAGATTCGCAAGCAGACACTCAGGCACACGGCTACGAGACCCCATCTATTCTTTATATTTTTTATTTTAAATTCATTCTATGAAGAAATTTTGTTTCTAATTTTTCGAAATGTTTCCAATTCATTGACGGGTTTGACAGAATTTTTGAAAGGTATATGTAATATACCTATAATTTTAAATATTTAACAATTAATACAACAAAAAATAATATGTAGTATTTCCCAGAAATAATCTTCAGTAATGTCTCTGGATTTATAACACTTACATTTATCTGTCAATTACAAACTTTTTCATTTTCCAATTGGTTTCCATGACATTATTTGTGCTGTGAGATTTATTACAACAGATTATTATTTCTTTATCTCTAAATCTATAAAAGATATAATACAATATTTATAATGTATCAGATACAGAATTTACTCCTACTATCAAGAACAAAATTTATCAAAAAATAATATTTAGAAGAATTTTTTTAAGAATCTGCTACATCCGGTTGTCCAATTATTATCAAAACCTTTTCAGCTCTTCCCAGTATTGTCCGATTGAGAAATACGTAATTAAACAGATATTATGTATTATAGTTTGAGAAATAGTACTTCCAACCGACTCACATGCATACACACACACATACATCCACATATACACACACAGACATCATCGTAAAAATATTAAACTCGGATTGTAGGGACCTCAAAACGTGCTTAATCATTAAAATCTGGATATGCGATTTTTAGCATGAATCTAATACCTCTCTTAGCGAGAGGTAAAAAATAATTAATTCGTTATTAAAATAAAGGCATGATTATCATCGAGCTCCATTTAAAATTTGTTGTTTAAAAAATAAAGAATATGAAATTAAAATTCCGTTGTAACAACAGTATAATACCGATAATGTGTTGTTATTCAAATGTTGTTTGCCTTATGACAAATGACACACCCAGAAATACGGTACTAAGGAATAAGTGCGGAAGCAGTTAATATGAAGTACCTGTCCAAATTTAGATCTTAGCTCACCTGATTCGCACAATCCAAAATCATAAAATAAGAATCATTTCTTACTAAATTTACCTTTTCTTATAATAATATCCAACCTGCCACTGTTGAGGTGGACTAAGACCCACAATATCCCACGAAGAATACAGTTCGAGATCATATCATAAATACAACGATATTGTCCGAGGTTTATGCACTGGGACTGTCATGTAAAATACCATTTTACGATGTTTACACTCGTACTCGAAGCAAACTATCAGAATCGGAACTAAAATCGAGAAGATCGTGCACTGGAGATTATCTCTATGTGAGCTACTGGATGATGTTGAGATGTTGAGATAGTTATTTTGTGAGCAGGTTGGAATAAATTTTATTAGAAATGTTTACAAAATAAAATCTTAAAGTTTATATATCAGTCAGAATGTATTTGATACCAATCCGCAATAAATGAGCAAATGGTTTGAATTGAAATAAAAAATCTGATGTGGCCAGCACAATACCTTCCGTCAATCCTGTGTATTATGTATAATTTCCATACATAAATTTTCTTGCAAAAGATTCTAAATTTCCAGTAAAATTATTTCATAAATAAACTATGAAAATTGCACTTAACACTGATATATTTTTCTTCTTTAGCTTTTCCTATTCGTTAGGGGACGCATTTTTTATTTTCTTCTTCCATTCATTTGTGTTTTGCGTGTCGTTTTCAATCAGTTCCTTTTCTCTCAAGACTTCCGCAATACAGTCGTTCCATCTTATTTTTGGTCTTCCTCTGTTTCTTCAACCTTATATTAATAAGCTATTCATTCTTCTTCAAATATATTCTTCATCTCTCCTCATGACATGTTCAAACCAATGTTATCGTCTCTCTTGTATATTTCTAGAAACTTTTTTTGCTAGAGTTATTTGCCGTATTCTTCATTCCTTACCGTAACTTTCCGTTTCTTCCCCGACATCTATCTCAATATCTTCATCTCTGCCACATTCATTTACTTTTCATTGATACTGACATCTGCCAATTTGAATTATCTGAATATATTAGCAGTTTCCATGATTAACATAGCTGACTAATTTATGAAATTTATTACCTTTATAATTCTTTAACTTTATATCTATTGAATATGAAGTATAAAATGCAATCAAATCGTATGGAGAATAATATATTCTTTAAGTTATACGTTAAATGTCAATAAATGAAAGAAAAACTGTTAAAATCTTCAAATTAGGGTACTACCGGCTGACCAATTATAACCAAAATCTAATTACATCTTCTTATGGAAGTAAACTTGAAGAATACGAAAAGATAATAATTTTTGGAATCGTGGTATTGAAGTTATGCGATCCGAAACTTACGTCACACACACACATACACAGATATATACATACATACATACAGACATCATCGTAAAAATGGTAAAATCATATTATATGGACCCTAAAACGTGCTTATTCACTAAAAACTCGTTGAATTTTTTTGACCAAATACAATACCTTTCTTACTTAATGGTGACGGAAGGTAAAAATTGATTATCTATCGCCAACTCTTATTTTTATTTTATATTAATTATTTAACTCCCCTTAGAATAGCATGCAACATCAGCGAAATTTTAGGGAATTAAATAAATGGCGACTAAAAGTGCCAGACAACGACACCGAAAACTATTGGTATACGTTACACAAAAAAATCAAAGAGCACACATACACATTCGTTTGAATTTTTTGTAGGATGTGTAAAAATTGAATGTATAGTACGAATGTATTTTGTATACATGATATGTAACAACCTGTAAGATTGCTACCTTCAAGAAAGTGCAAGTATGGTGCACACTTCGGTGCGAAAAGTTGGTGTTGATAACAATAAATGCTGTTTCACTGAAATTTCGAGTAATTTTTAACACCAAATAAAATATATAGTTTTATTGATTTTCCTAAAATTTGTCCCTGCAGAATACAGTTTTAAGTCAGAATTATCGTAAGCCGAATAACACCGTAAGTAGTAATTAATTTTGAAATTGTTTCTAGGTCATACTAGGCGCCATGACAAGTGCTTTTATTGCGTCATCAACGGGTACGAATACAAAATCAAAATGCCATCCCAACAAAATGATTCAAATAAACTTCAAAAAAAATTTAAACACTTTTTCATTCATTTCTATACAATCTTCGAAATTTAGTTCCTATTTCCGACTTCTGTTACAATAACACCTTTCTGCAAAGAACTGACAGTGAATAAGTCGTTAATTAACTGGCAATTTCTCAACGTTGCTGCGCTTCAAAGAGGAGTATTGGCCACGTGAAATTACACATTCAACCTGCCAATTAATTCGATTATACTCCACGAAGTTGATGCGACCTGGAACTTGGAATATAATTGCAGCGGAGAAGAAGAAAGTGATTGTTATGAATCGATGACTCAATTGGCATTCAGATATTTAAACACAATGCCAATATGAAGAATCATGTCAGAACAATATGTGGAAAGTGAAAGATTCGGATATTCAATTAGGTACTTATATACCCTGTATAACAGGGTGTAACAGAAATGAGTACATAAAATTTAATCTCGTCGAGCGCAACAATATTTCTTAATAACTTTTTTTTGTAAACATTTTAGATATTAAGTTAAAATCCTTCAAAGTTTTGTTACAAATTACATTACCCGCCTATAATTGAATAAACTAATAATTGCATGTCGGGAAAGTAGAGCGCATTGCATAATGCCAAAATTCAAAATAGGACTACACTTGACTTGTGACTGTGACTGTAATGAATGAATGATTACAAACTGATGAATAGATTGATAGACACACCAGAAGATGAAACTATACACAAATCGGGAAAGATAAGAGATAGAAGAAAATACCTCGACTAAGGTAACAAAAAAATCATACGTCAAAATTTTATGTTACAACAGGTTAGACAATCTAAAAATGGTAGGACTTTATACGATGCAGTCGAGCAAGAACGGAACCAGAAAACGCATAAAGTTGATTAAAAGTGATGAAGGCCTAAATTAAATCATAATAAATGTTTAAAATGGCCACCGTCATAGTGAATACACTCTGAAGGCGTCGACGAAATGATGAATCTATTGTTCTTGCCATATCCTACAAATTGTCAGATGTGACATTTTTTGTTGTAGTGCTATTCTTCGAGTACTAAAATTTCGCTGAGATTCAAAACTTATTTTATTTACATACATGTAAAAAGGTACGACCGTTTGAAAGATGACGATTCGGAAAACGGTCGAAATAAATTTGCTGGGCTTTGGCAGCGTTTCTATAGGCTTGGCTTCACCATAGGCCAGCACAATGTCTGTACGAGTATACTCGCTATCCGTAAAGGCACGCATTTTTACTGATTATGACTTTTATAATAATTATTAATCTACGTATTTGTCAAAATTGCCACTGGATCAAATTATTATGAAAATACCTAAACGACTCGTTAATATATGAGTTGATAAAAATGCGAAAAAAAACATATTTAGAAAAAAAATACTAAACACATACAAGATTTTTTCTACAGTCCCCACAGAGGGGTCCTCCACCATAACAAAAAAAAAAAAAAAAAAATGTACACTTTATACTTACACTACTACTCAATTAATAAGGATTAATAGGACAGCGGGATAGCACAGTGGTAGAGTGCTAGCCTCTGAACTCAGAGGTCGTAGGTTCGAATCCGGGTCAGGTCGAATTTTTCTCGACTGATCTTGATCGGTATCTACTCCCGTTACCTTTCCAAGTTGGGATATAATTAACTTGGCAATCACTAAGCTATCTAGCACCGGCTGGTGTTTGTAACAAGGGCTTGCTCGGGTGGGCAACACACATGACATCTACGTAAGAAACTTCGTGGCAATTGTAAAAAATTAATAAAAATAGATGTTGTGTGTGAGACCATTTTAGGGATATAACCGTAAGGGTTGAAAATCCCGAAACAAATACATATATACATACAATAAGGATTAATATAAAGAAAAAACGTCTTTTATATTTAATTTATCGTTATTTCCTATTCTTCTTGACCTACTGCTTTCGTTTTTGTAAATGAATGCCCTATTTTATTTCCACAATAGTGCGACATTTTTTTTTTTTTGTTATGTAATATACCGACAGAGCAGTTATGTCAGATTGATTTGTAAAGGTGGTAAATGTGTCACTACAGTGCCATTATAGTTCCTGACTAAACATTTCCATCAAGAATATAAACAAGTGACATTTCTCAACATTTTATAGTTAGAAATTTGGACAGCGAGCGTTTTTTCTACTTTGTCGCATTAGAGCGGCAAAGTGACATTTTGCGTTGACAAAAGATAGCGCAAATGGCTACTTTATATGTAGACTGTACAAAAAATATTTATTATGATTTGAAAAAGGTTTAGACAATCATATAGACTGTAGTGTGTGCAGTGTGACACTAGTAATTATTGAGTACAAAATATTTGAAACCACAACTTCATGATTATGAAGCAAGTGTACTAACCGTGAAGTCATCAATTCCCATAAATAACTAAATATTTATGAAATATCGACATATGTATATCATTTCCATGTCATCCATAGTCACAATTAGTGAATATAATTGTCTTTATATGTATCTAGGCCCTCGGAGCAACACCTCGTTACCAGCATTGCCAATGTAAATAGAAACAGAGGTTCTAAGAAGAGCTCGCACACAACGTCTGTTAATAATGCAACACACGGCCCATAATTAGCTCCCCTGAGAGAAAAACACATAATTAATAGTTTCAGCAAGACATACATCCAGAGCCTGCTATTTGCAGCTAAAGAAAATGAGAAGTCTAGTTTTTATCGGGATTTTTTCAGGGAATCCGCGAAATATACGACTCTCGACAAAGTAGAAGAAAATAGGGTCTAATGAAGATTTTTTACCTCTCGCTAAGAGAGGTATTGCATTCATGCTAAAAATCGCATATCCAGATTTTATTGAATAAGCACGTTTTAAGGTCCATACAATCCGATTTTAACATTTTTACGATGATGTCTGTGTGTGTGTGTGTGTGGATGTGTGTGTGTGTGTGTATGTGTGTGTGTGTGTGTTTGTGTGTGTGTGGGATGTTGCAAGGACGGTTACTCAAAAACTATAAGACTTCAAATTTGTTTAACTACGTATTTCCCAATCGGACATTCATGGAAAGATCTGAAAAGGTTTTGGTAACAATTGGACAACCGGAAGTAGAAGATTCTTGAAAAAAAATCTTCTAAATAATATTTTTTTGAAAGTTTTTCTTGGTAATATTAAAGAAAATTAAATTCTCTATCTGATACATTTAAATATTTTATTATATATTCTATAGATTTAGAGATAAAAGAAATATAATATGTAAAATAATCTGTTATAATAAATTTTACAGCCGAAAAAATGGCCATGGAAAATAGTTGAAAATTTAAATTGTTTGTAACTGACAGATAAATGGCAGTGTCAGAAATCCGGAGACATTACTGAAGACTTTTTCTGGGAAGTACATACATTATATTATTTCTTAAAGTATTAATAGCTAAATATTAAATATTACAGTTATATTACATATATCCTTCAAAAATACTGTCAATCCTGACAATGAATTGGAAACATTTCGAAAAATTAGAAGAGGACAAAATTTCTTCATAAAATGAATTTAAAATTAAACAATCTAAATATAAGGAATAGATATATGCGTAAGTAGAATTTTTGGTGTAGATTGTAGGTATACAAGAAATGTTAAATACAATAGGGCGCGAGCAGTCATGTGATTTTGTTGGCCTTGTCAGGCTGATATGGGGGCCCATGTCAGAATGATAGCTAGTAATTATGTATATAGATGTCAAATATCATATTTTCTCATTCTAAATTTAGTGATTTTCCAATTCCATGTGGAGCAGATTTAAATGTTAAATAACTAAGGCTTACGACAAGTAAATTTTAAACTCCTGGTGATAAATTAACTACGTAAATTTAGAAAATCTTGAAATTTTTAATGTAAAATTCTGACATTTGACATCTATGTACATAATAACTATACTTATGTAACCAAAAAAAGGAAGTGGCGAGAGGTATTGTGCTGGCCACAACAGATTTTTTTTATAAATTTAAAGAATATTTTGAACTATCCCAACACGAATAAGTTATTACTATGATTTGCCAGTTTTTACTACTAAACTGCTTTTACAATTTGACGCCTATAAAATCATAAATTTAACAACTTATTTAACAGTTTCTTTTACAATTTGACAGCTTTAACGCTTTATCAGTTTTTGTCAATCAATAACTTTAGCGATTTAATATAGTGTTAAAAAAATTAACTCAGAGTAGGCTATGAACAGAGAAACGTATGTTTCATCATTATTCAATTTAAAAATCAAAATTGATTTTGAAATGTAATTTTAAGGAGAAAATAAAATAAATATTAATAATACTCAAATCGGACATGCACCCAATGCACGTTATCATTTAGGGGAAAAACCTGACTACATTAAAATCACTAATATGGAAAATTGAAATCAAATTTCAGTCATTTTTAATTGTTAAAAAGTGTATGGCCTTATAGAATTATTATTAAGATGTGTAGTAGAGTTCATTATTTATCGTATACGATATGAATAATATATAAATAATGTACATCTACTTTATTTTATTCATTTATTTTTTGCTACACTTGGCAACACTGATAATTTGTATGTTTATACGTTCCACCGCGGTTTATACTTTCGAAGGTTATTATTTGACAATTTGAATTGCATCGTGTTCAAAATATTTTTCTTCGCTGTGTCATTTTATTTCCATTCTTGTTTATTTTAAATCAGTCTTTTTTAAGACTACCATAGTTTTTATTCATTCGGTTCAGTTTTATTTGAACTTGTGTAATTTTCATTTTTGTTCGTATTTATTATAAATCAGTCTTTTGCAAGACTACCACAGTTTTTATTTATACGGTGTCTTTTTCATTTTTGTCAACAAAATGTCAAACAGTTCAGTTGGAATATATTATATGAATGGTACCATATTGAACTAAATCACCCCCCTTTGGTTAGACTTTAACTATTATATTATAAATAAATGCTTGATATTAGTAATGTTTTCATTTTACTTTTTTCTTAATAATATTACGAACATTTACTGACAATTTAGTTAATATGTCTTATTTATTACAGTGTGAAACAAAATTATTTTCCGGAAATATTACGAAAGTTTGTCATACAATTATATGCAACCTGTATAACTTTTTTCAATATGATTCACAAACCTATGTAAACGTACCAGTTCATGACGTCACACATCTAGTTACTTTTATTAATGACGTGCATTGGCTGGATGTGCGATTTGAGTATACACTGAAATTGTTTAGAATAAGACACATGTTTCATATACAGGATATAAGTACATTAAATTTAACCAGTGATATAACTCGTCGAGAGCAACAATATTTCTTAATAACTTTTTTCGAAGTCTCAATTTTTTTAGCATTTTTCAGAAAAAATATTTCTTAAAAAAACTGCAAATTGCACTTGACACTGACATCTTTTTCTTCTTCTTCTTTAGCTTTTCCCATTCGTTAGGGGTCACTGTGTTTTATTTTCGTCTTGCACTCATTTCTGTTTTGAGTGTCATTTAGTTCCTTTTCTAGGAAGTCTTCCTCAATACAGTCCTGACATCTTATCTTTGGTCTTCCTCTGTTTGGTCTACCTTCTATTACTAAGCTATTCCCCACCATCTATCTCAACATCCTCATCTCTGCCACATTCATTTATGGAAGAGGAATAAGTAAAAATGTAATGTTTGGCATTGTAGTATTGGAGATATCGCGGCCAAAATTATAGTCACATATACACACGAACACACACACATATACACACGCGCACACACACATACAGACATCATCGTAAAATATAGTAAGATCGTAGTATAGAACGTGCTTATTCATTGAAAACTCACCACCGATTTTTTTCGCCAAATATAATTCCTTCCTTACCTAGAGGTGACGGAAGGTAAAACTTCTAATTTCGTCTTTTTAATAAGTCTAAACACAAACAACTTTTAGAAAATGTGGAATAAAATACTTATAAAAATATGTTTTTTTAATTTTCTTCAAATGAATATTAATACTGAAAAATGTATCTACATCATACATAGAAATCTGTTGTATACTATAACTGAACAAATATGAAAGTTGAAACAGTGGATGAACTTCCATTGTTGATCTATTTATTTATAATGTGTTAGTCTGGCGAAGTTGAAGTTCTTGTCGTTGATTAGGTATTCTTAGGGCGTACGTTATCAATCGTACTCGGCGGCAATAAAGTGCTAGTGTGGCTGGGCCGGCTGATTGGGATTCCAGAGGATCGCTTAGCACTTTAATGACTAGATTAGCGCAAACCCGGCAAAAAACAGCCAATTATGTCGTGATTTATCACCAAACAACTACTCTCAGATAAGATTTTGATGTCGAGATTTCTGGTACACGCTGCTCCCGTTTCATTAGTAAATTAGTTGGAAAGTACCTACTTGATTTAATTTCTATACACAGAGGTCATGGCAGAATTCCATCACTACTTGTTTCATAATTAATCACTTGATATTAAATTAATAAATATATTTTAGCCACTTTTATTCAACACTGGATTAGATATTCTAAGTACGTTTTGAATGTTTCCGAAGAAGACAATATATTTTATACCATAGGGGGCGTTTACAAGAAGTTATCTTAAGTTAGCGCACAGTAAATTTTAAAAAGATATGCACGTATTATTAATTAACAATATATTTAAAGAGAAAATAGTTAATACGGTTTGATTAGGTACTTTTTTTTCGAAAGGATGGGTCATTCTATTGCGCGTCGATTCCAAACTCCGTTCTCACAAAATAAAAGCACTTTTGATACGTACATCATATAAACTTTTATCTAAAAACCCCATATTTTATTTAAATTTGTATTTCTAATAATTTTCTGACATGTCAAAAATGTCGACTTGTTTCATTCATCTTTACCAAGGTAACGAATTCATTTTTACCTCCCGCTACCCTTGGTAAGGGAGGTATAGGGATCGTGCTAAAATCGCATATCGAGATTTTGGTAAATGACCACGATTTAAGGTCCCTAGAATCCATTTTTACTATTTTCACGATGATGTCTGTATATGTATATATATATATATATATATATATATATATATATATATATATATATATATATATATATATATATATATATGTGGATTCTCTTTACGCTCTATGGATAGAAGCCATTAGATTTTTGTGGCAATCGGATTATCGGAAATGGCAGTTTACTTGAAGCTCAAGATAGTTTTTCTTCAAAAAATACCTTTAAATGAAATTTTTCGCAATTTGTTATTATACAAATTATAGATTATTCCATTTTCTACAAGTTTGCTTTAATACATTTTCTATATATTTTATGGATAAATTTATAAAGTAATATAAAAATTATATCTCGGAGCTTATGCTTTAATCACATCTCCATGCGGTTACATAGTTCAGCTCAAATATATGTAACTGACAGATAAATGTCACTGCCAAAAAAATAATCATTTCAAATTAATAATAGTAACGTTTTAAAAGGAAAATTGTAAATGGAACAATAGTTTTATGGAAAGGAACTTAAAATATATAATTTCTAGCATTAGTAAATATGCAGGTATGTATTTAAATAAAGAAACATTAAATATATTATCACGGCATATTATCCATTGCTGGGTGTGCTAATCTGATTTATACACACATTTCGGTAATGATGATGACATATTTGTATTGTGCGAATATTAACCACATGTCATTTAAAATTCGAATTATTTGGCGTTGATCGGGATCGAATCGAATTCCCCAGATTCGCGACCAGACATCAGGCACGCGGCAATGAGACCCCATAGGTAAATGGCGGGAGGTATTTTATATATTAAATCCCAATGTCGCGGTCAACACCCTGTATAATAAAATTATACGCATAATTTCATATAAAACCAAAATATGTTGTACAAACACTTTCGGTTTGCACTGTACCAAATGATATTTATAAAACAGGTGTCATATTATTATTAATGTGTAGAAGGCTTGAAAATGTGTTCAATTATTTATGTAGTGAACAAGCAGATATGCTAGTATTTTATTAATCTTCAAGCAGATACATCTATCCTGTTTAAGATTCAAGTATTTGTGGTTCGCCTTTTACGAGCACCAGCCTACCACACACATGGAATCAGATCGCTAATGAAACATCTCCATAAGTATTAACCCCATAATTCTGCTAGTTAACACACAATACCCTGTTACATATTCATATACGAGTAGAATTATCCTGCTCAAGCTCCTACATTTATTTCTATTTATCTATTGGAGACAACTGTTACATTAATGTCATTGTTATAGTACTATATTACAAAGGAAAAAAATAAAACAATTTAATTCTCTGCAATCAATGAAAAATAATAGTAAATAACATGAAAAGTAAAACAAATGGTGGAATATAAAGTAGAACATACGTTGTGTCTCAAGTTTATTTCTTGAGTAATAGTTTAATTAATCGAATTTATGTTAAAGCCTGTTTGACACGGTCATAGATTTGTTAAAGACTTTACTAACAAAATTTTGTTATCGTTTAATAATTTATAATGAAATGTGTGAATAAGCTCTATTTCAATTATAGTTTTCATAATATTTGTTTCCAAAAGAAAATCGTAATTTGACATGAACTTTATTTTTTATTTTTTTGTCCTAATCCATAGCAAGCTTTATTACAAAAACAAAAAATCTGATGTGGACACCACATGACTTCCTTGTACGATTATTAAACTATACATATTTTTTTAATAAATAAATTACAAAATATTAATTTTAACTTCAAAACAGTAAGATAAATAGTGACCATAATCTAACCCGGTTCTTTTTAAAGAGAGTTTTGATTACAACAAAGAAATATTTGATTACAACAATGAATATGACTAATTTCATAATAAAAATATAATATTTGTTATTGTACGAATTATAAAATTGCACGTATTTAACGTAATTTGACATGAACATTTTTTTTATGTTTTTGTCCTAATCCATAGCATGCTTTATTACAAAAACAAAAAAATATAATTTTTAAATTTACATATCTCGCTTATGCAATGGGCTAATTTAATAATACCTGATGTGCTAGACGCAGAAATTAATTCTCTAAAACTTTTATTTGAAACATTTATTTCTAAAATCAAAATAAAATCATTTTATTTAAGAAAAACTGTTAACAACTTCAAATAATGTACCACTTCCGGTTAGCCTATTTTAACCAAAATCTTTTATGTTATTTCGATTGACTTAAAAGTCTTGTATACCAAATTTGAAAAGTTTTGGATTATATTTTAAAACAGTTTTTCATTAAAATCTATTATAGGCTTCATGTAAAGTGCCACTTCTAGAAATTGTGTAATAACCAGAAAGGGAGGTGCACAACTAGATGTTATAGGAGTCCTAAATACAAAATTTCAACTTTCTACGGCTTACCGTTTTTGAGTTATGCGAGATACGTATGTACGGACGTACGTACGTACGTACGTACAGACGTCACGACGAAATTAGTCAAAATGGATTCAGGGATGATCAAAATGGATATTTCCGCTGAAATCTGAAAACCGAAATTTTTCGCGATTACAATACTTCCTTTACTTACGTACAAGGAAGTAAAAAGTATATAATTTTTAAATTTACATATCTCGCTTATGCAATGGGCTAATTTAATAATACCTGATGTGCAAGACGCAGAAATTAATTCTCTAAAACTTTTATTTGAAGCATTTATTTCTAAAATCAAAATAAAATCATTTTATTCAAGAAAAACTGTTAACAACTTCAAGTAATGTACCACTTCTGGTTAGCCTATTTTAACCAAAATCTATTATATTATTTCGATTGACATAAAAGTCTTGTATACCAAATTTGAAAAGTTTTGGAGTATATTTTAAAACAGATTTCATTAAAATCTATTATAGGCTTCATGTAAAGTGCCACTTCTGGAAATTGTGTAATAACCAGAAAGGGAGGTGCACAACTAGATGTTATAGGAGTCCTAAATACAAAATTTCAACTTTCTACGGCTTACCGTTTTTGAGTTATGCGAGATACGTATGTACGGACGTACGTACGTACGTACGTACAGACGTCACGACGAAATTAGTCAAAATGGATTCAGGGATGATCAAAATGGATATTTCCGCTGAAATCTGAAAACCGAAATTTTTCGCGATTACAATACTTCCTTTACTTACGTACAAGGAAGTAAAAAGTATATAATTTTTAAATTTACATATCTCGCTTATGCAATGGGCTAATTTAATAATACCTGATGTGCTAGACGCAGAAATTAATTCTCTAAAACTTTTATTTGAAGCATTTATTTCTAAAATCAAAATAAAATCATTTTATTCAAGAAAAACTGTTAACAACTTCAAGTAATGTACCACTTCTGGTTAGCCTATTTTAACCAAAATCTATTATATTATTTCGATTGACATAAAAGTCTTGTATACCAAATTTGAAAAGTTTTGGAGTATATTTTAAAACAGATTTCATTAAAATCTATTATAGGCTTCATGTAAAGTGCCACTTCTGGAAATTGTGTAATAACCAGAAAGGGAGGTGCACAACTAGATGTTATAGGAGTCCTAAATACAAAATTTCAACTTTCTACGGCTTACCGTTTTTGAGTTATGCGAGATACGTACGTACGTACAGACGTCACGCCGAAATTAGTCAAAATGGATTCAGGGCTGATCAAAATGGATATTTCCGCTGAAATCTGAAAACCGAAATTTTTCGCGATTACAAAACTTCCTTTACCTACGTACAAGGAAGTAAAAATAGAAATAGTGGTGGACACATTTTATCTTTGCGTTGTGAGCATACAACCTCCGCATGGAATCTGTAGCTTACAGTGTATTTCAAACTATTCGGATATACATAGCATGCCTAGTATGTAAACGCGCTAACCAATGTCGTAGATAATTAGCAGCTACAATTTTCCAATCTTCAGCTTGTCAATATGTCTGCTCACCCATTTACCAATTTGTGCTGTGCACCTTATAACATATGATTGATTATCGTTCAAATTAAAACAATTTCATCTTCAATTTTCCTCGCAAATTAAAATCTAATTCCTCGTAAACATTCTCTAGTTACTGGCCTTCTCGTTCTCAGCTCGGCTCACACCTGTCCGTCTGAAATTCATTAAACGCTGAGCATTTGCCGCGATAAAAATAAAATAAAAATGCGCATTTTGTTATCCGCGGTGCGTTTTTTGTGCGTGGAGCAGAGCAGCGGAGCCAATTGAACTGAACGGTAACAACTCATGACACACCTACCTATTACATTCATTAGACAAGACCTCGGCATTTGATCGCGAGGCGAGTGAAACAAATGTAAGAATTCATAACTGAACTGATGCTTGATATGTGTAACGATGCGGTAATTGCTTTATTAAACACACAGATTTTATTTGTTTACACAGATTGTAAATAATTGTTAATGTTGAAAAATTCTTGTTGTACCGTAAAATAAATTTTAAAAATCTGATGTGGTCTGCACATTACCTCCCGTCAATCCTGTTTATTATGTACAAATTCTATAAACCAATTTTCATACAAAAGATCCTATATTTCCAGTAATATTATTCCATAAACAAACTATGCAAATTGCACTCGACACTGACATCTTCTTTTTTAGCTTTTCTCATTCGCTAGGGGTCGCTGTTGTTTTTATTTTATTCTTCCACTCATTTCTGTTTTGCGTGTTGTTCTCATTCAATTCCTTTTTCCTCAAGTGTTCTGTATTACAGTCCTTCTATCTTCTCTTTGGTCTTCCTCTGTTTCTTCTATCTTCTCTTACTAAGCTATTTATTCTTTCAATATATTCATCTCGCCCCATGACATGTTCAAACCAATGTAATCATCTCTCTTGTATCTTTCTAGAAACTTTATCTATCGAGCCATCACCCTTACCTTTCATTCCTTTCCGTGCCTTCTCCAACATTTATCTCAATATTCTAGTCTCTGCCACATTCATTTTCTTTTTATTGACACTGACATCTGTCAATTAGAATTTTCTTAATATTTCCATGGTTATAGCATAGCTGGCTGATTTATGAAATTTAATTCCATCATAATTCTTTAACTCTATATCCATTAAATATGAAGAATAAAATGCAATTAAATCGTGTAGATAATGTATATTCTTTAATATTTGTAATAAAATTGTATCAAAAATTGCTATTTAACAGCGTTTTTTTCAAGAAAAACCTGTACTTTTGGATGTAAAGTGAAGGAATATGAAAAAATTATAATTTTGGAATTGTGGTATTGGATTTATGCGATCCGAAACTATCGTCATACTCACACACAGACACACACACACAGACACACACACACACACACACACACACATACATACATACAGACATCATCGTAAAAATGGTAAAATCGTATTATAGCGACTGTAAATCGTGCTTTTTCACAAAAAACTCATGATTGAATTTTTTGACCATAGACAATATCTTCCTTACCTAAAGGTGACGGAAGGTAAAAACAATAACTACAGCATAATAATTACTGAAATAGAACACGCAAGAATATTAACGAAAACAGTAATCCAGAATCTGAAAAAATCTGCGCATTAACTGTAGCAAAAAAATATTGACCTGTATTCACAGACCACCATATTCAGTGGGGTTCTCTATCATATTAACAAACTAGAATATGAGTTATTTATATTAAATCTATACCATAAAACTCTGTAAAAGGAATAGTTATGGTTTTAAGAAATTATTTATTATTTATGATATTGGTAATCATTACTTAGGATTGCCATCTTTTAAAAATTGGAATGGAGGACATAAAGAATCACAGATTAATTGTGAACAGACAGTTAAAATATATAATCAACAATTATTATTATATTTAGAAATAAAATATATACACTGTGTATCTAAGAGTTGATCCCCACGTCATAAATTTCTGAAGCAACAATTACTAAACTTTTATCTAGCATCTTTGTCGTACACACATGACATGTATGAGACTTTTATTCACTATCTCATTATCGTCGGTGTTTCGGCGGAGTATAGGCTATCTCCGTCCAACCGACGGCAAAAAATGGAAAAGAAACTGTATTGTAACAGCGGTAATAAATGTAATTTTCAAATATTTGAATTATTTGAATATTCATGTCATTCTGTCAGTCATATGATAAATATGATTTTTTGATTTTGGCGTCGATAATTTGTATTTCGTTGTGTGTTGGTAGTTTTGTTCCAATTATATTGTGTGGAATATATCTGCCGAGGAAAATAATCCACATGGATTTGGAAAATCATAATGATTTGAATTAAAACTTATGATACTTGACACCTATGTACATTACTAGTTGTCATTCTGACACGGGCCCCCATATCTGCTTGCCAGGGCCAACAAAGTCACATAACTGCTCGCGCCCTATGGAACAAATGGCGAGCGGTATTGTGCTGGCTACAACAGAGTTTTTGTTTAATACAAACAACAAGATTAATATTTTATTTTGCAGTACGTTTGATCACCATAGCAACAATATCTGCAAATCTCCTAGCAAGATTTATTTCCTCGTCCATAAACATTGAAAACAAAACAATTATTTGTTAATTGCGATCCTTTTAAGTCTTCAACTTTGTATTAATAAATCCTACTTGCCATTATCTTCAATCAAGCGCTCCACCACCCACAACAACAAATCTTTCTAATTACTATTTAATTCCTCTGTAATGAAGAGATTTGTAATTCATTCGCGTAGCGCCTCACACAAACTAGAAGAAACTCTCGTTCTTCTTTCTTCACATGCGGTGGCTTTCTGAGCTTCCGAGAATGAAGCAAACGGAGAAGAACGAAGGAGATAAATAAGGTTTTTACCCAGCAACTGCTTCGAGCAAAATGAATTTTCAATCACACGTATCTAGTTGCGAGTATGTTAACATACAGCTGGTAATTAATTGTTGTGTTTTGAAGTTTTTATAAATTAAATGGTGTGTAAGATTGGAGAATAGAAATGGGTTGTTATGATGAGAAAAACGGTAATAAAACGCAGGAAATTCCTAATTTGTTTAAATCATACCACTCACATTCTGGGCAGGAAAACATTGGTTTCAATGGCATTTATAAAAAAATATGGTTTTGCTTTTCATTATTTTATTAAAATCGATAAAATAGTATATTATGTTATTAGGAGTAGAAAGCGGTCTTTTTGTGTTGAACCCAGCTATTGCGGCCGAAGCGTTAACCGAGGCCAGACAAGCTGGGTAAAACACAAAAAGGGGGTTCTACTCCGAATGACATATACTATTTTTTCTTCAAGTGTTTTAAAGAAAACTTTGTGATTTTTTTTTGTTTTTATCTTCCGTCACCTTTAGGTAAGGAAGGTATTGTCTTTGGTCAAAAAATTCAATGATGAGTTTTTAGTGAATAAGTACATTTTAGGGTCCCTACAATCCGATTTTACCATTTTTACGACGATGTCTGTATGTATGTATGTCTGTGTGTGTGTGTGTGTGTGTGTGTGTATGTGTCTGTGCGTCTCTCTCTCTCTCTCTCTCTCTCTCTCTCTCTCTCTCTCTGTGTGTGTGTGTGTGTGTGTGTGTGTGTGTGTGTGTGTGTGTGTGTGTGTGTGTGTCTGTGTGTGTGTGTGTGTGTGTCTGTGTGTGTGTGACAAAAGTTTCGGATCGTATAACTTCAATACCACGATACCAAAAGTTATAATTTTTCCATATTTCTCAAGTTTACATCCAGACGAACAAGTGATTAGATTTTGGTTATAAATGGTCAAGTGGAAGTACCCATATTTGAAGATTTTAACAGTTTTTTTTTAAACGCAGTTAAATGTCATTTATTGTCATTTAACGTTACTATAACCTGAAGAATATATTATTCTGTATACGATTTGATCGCATTTTATACTTCATATTCAGTAGATATAGAGTTATAGAACTATAAAGATATTAAGTTTCTTAAAATAGCCAGATATGCTAACCATGGAAACTGCTAATATATTCAGATAGTACAAATTGACAGATATCAGTATCAATAGATGCGTTTATTGAAGTAAGCAGTTTAAGCAAATACTAGGTAAGCAAACGAGACTTGTTGCTTAGTACACTGACAGATTTGCTAGCTATATGACGAACTGATATTCACAAATGTCATCGAGAAAATTATATAGTTGTCAAATATAACATGCGTATCTCTCATATCCCTTTTATTGGTTTGGAAAGTTATATAAAATGAATTTATAGGTAGGTACAGTTATTTGCAGATAGTAGAATTAATTTTGAACATTTTTTAGGTCTAAGAAAATATTTCAAATTTTACAATGTTATGAATCTTCAATACAAAACTTTGAAAGCCTTTTTGACATGTAATTACTAACATCTTCTGATCCACTAAATATAAACACCATTATTTTTGGGAAATGTGCAACACCTCAGTAGCGATGTATAGTTAACAATTTTTTTACCTAGATTGATAAAATTTCTAATAATTGCTACTAATATTCATAGAAGTATCCTTTCATATTCTTTATACCCATGTATAAATGTACTTGAAATAATAGATAATAATAGTTTTGATAGGTATACTCATATTATCAATCAGTTATGTCTGTTTATAAAATATCAAAAGATATGAAATATGTAATTACCGAAATGATCGAAAATGACCATCATTGTCCTTCAACTTAAATAACCTTTCGTAAATATATTCATTAAAACAATATCTTCAACACTTATCACCTCTTGATTATAATTTAAGAAGACTACTTCAACACATCGAGGTGTAAGTATGATTGTTAAGACGGCGCAAGGTAACACATAATCATTTTAAACTTTATTATCTTACATTGTTCAGACAGTAACTGTAAAAGTAAATTATGTTATTAGCGAAACATGACCTCTAGCTATTATATATAAAAATAATGTTTCATAAGTGAAAATGTATTTTCTGGCCTGAGGGGATAATTTTTATGCTGGCCTACAACAATGGGCGAGATGAGAGTAAATATTTCGTTGATTTGTTTATGGCCGGTTTTATAAACAATAGATAAATTTACTTCCAAAGTAAATAAAATTTATTCCTTCAAATGACAGTCGAACTTTTAAAAATATGATTATACATGTCATAAAATGAATAAAATTGAATCGAATATGTAAAATAAATTGTCTATGAGCTATATTTACTCTGCCTATAAAATTAGGGATTAAACAATTTTCTTTATATTGTAATTTCATATTTAATATCAAGAGTGTTGTGAAACCATGGGTACATAGATTCATACAATCATAATATACAAGGTGTTAGAAAAATTAAGAGATAATATTGGGGATTGTATCAGTCATAGTAAGACAAAAAATCCTAATATACCCATGTCCGGAAAAAAAATCGATGATTAGTTTTTAATGAATAAACAAGTTTTACAGTCAATAAAATACGATTTTCTATTTTTACGACGATGTCTGTATTTATGTGCGTATGTGTGTGTGTGTGTGTGTGTGTGTGTGTGTGTGTGTGTGTGTGTGTGTGTGTGTGTGAGCAGGCTGTGAGATTTACTACAACAGATTTTTTATAGATTAAATATCTATATCTTTAAATCAATAGAAGGAATAATAAAAAAAAATGTGTCGGATAGAGAATTTGGCTTTTTAATACTATTGTATGTATGTATGTATGTATGTATGTATGTATGTACGTATTTGTTTCGGGATTTTCAACCCTTACAGGTTATATCCCTAGGATTTAATACTATTTGTAATAACATAAATTTTCAAAAAATAATATTTAGAATTTTTTTGTTAAAATACTACTACTTCCGGTTGTTTAATTGTTACCAGAATCTATTCAACTCTTCCTATTACTGTTAGATTGAGGAATCTGTAGTTACACAGGTTTTTAGTCTTATAGAATTTGAGAAATCGTACCTCCAACAACCTTACACACACACACATACACACATATCCACACACACACAAACACACACACACACACACATCATCGTAAAAATGTTATTATGGATTCTAGGGACCTTTAAACGTGCTTATTCACTAAAATCTGGATATGCGATTTTTAGCATGATTCAAATACCTCTCTTAGCGAGAGGTAAAAAAGGGGATGGAGGCATCTTTCCAGACTTATTCTCAATCTAAGAAGATACTAAATAGCACTGCCATCATAGTATCTCTACGAGTATAAAAAGACTAATCTGAACAAACAACATCATAGACTGCAAAATAGTCCTTTGGGAGGTCATAAATCAAAGATGATAAGAGATTTCCAATTCTCATAGATTATATTTTAAGAGCTATTGTACCATACTTTAAGGGTCAATTTAATTATATGATGATTATGCAATTTAAAGTTTTTTTGAAAGAGTAAAAAAAGTATTGTGAGGTACATAGTTTACTAATAGTAATCTTATTTTCTTGAATAAATTTCCTCATGTACCTGTTCAAAATTCATGTGCAGTAGTAGTATATATCTATAGTGACCTCCCTCGCTTTTAGCGAGTAACTGTTCGGAGCTCTTGAGTTTCTATATCATCTGGTATCAGAGTTGGAGCAGCCGCGCGGAATACCAATGCTCCACCTGGGGCTCCCGGCACTTGACACCCGTCAAGGGTCACTGCCTCAGACGGATGATACACGTAGATTTAAAATAAACGACAACAAAGAATATACAAGTTTTAACATACAAAGATTGTGTTTCTTATAAATAAATATGTCATCCATGCGACGGGTTATTGTATATATTTGGCTGTACCAATCTGTTTTCTTATTCACAAATTTCGGTAATAACGATATATTCGTATCTGTACCCTTCAGGGCGTTTACCAAATGTCATCTAGTAGGATCTAAAAGTTTAATGTGGACAGGGCGCGACAAGGGTTAGATATGGTGTTGACAATGAGGTATTGCAAAACAAATTTAACATATCTTTTTACCTCCCGCTACCCCTGGTAAGGGAGGTATAGGGATCGTGCTAAAAATCGAATATCGAGATTTTGATAAATGACCACGTTTTAAGGTCCCTAGAATCCATTTCTTACATTTTCACAATGATGTCTGTGTGTATGTGTGTATGTGTGTGTGTGGGTGTGGATCCTCTTTACGCTCTAACTCAAATACTATCATTCAGAAAGTTTTGAAACCATGTATTTCTACCGTATTCTAATATGGACAGAAGCCATTAGATTTTGGTGGCAATCGGATAACCGGGAATGGCAGTTTACTTGAAGCTCAAGATAGTTTTTCTTCAAAAAATACTTTTAAATGTATTTTTTTTCGCAATTTGTTATTATAAAAATTAAAGATTATTCCATTTTCTACAGATTTGCTTTAATACTTTTTCTGTATATTCTATGGATAAATTTATAAAGTAATATAAATAATATACTTTGTGTGGCGAGCGTGGAAGTTTGCACGACGAGAAAAGCGAGTCGGTCAATTGCACACGAGGCACACAAAGACACTTTTCCTTCGAGTGACACATTATATTTTGTTTTCGAACGTAGATATTTAAAAAAAAATATCTACTACTGACTTTACATTTTACGTAAATTACGTTTGCGATTTTAATTGCCCCGTTGCTACGGATACTTATTTGTTCATATTTTGTTATAAACATTGAAGTGAAAATTTTCACGTTTTGACGTTAAAAAAAACTGTGCAATTTTATATTCTCCTTGTGTGCAATTATGCCGGAATTTGAAGTATTATAATGTACGCCTCCTGAAGTTCAATTGGATGGAAATCTAACAGTGTGGCTGAAATATATATCCAGGAATCACTAAAAACAATATAAACATTTCGTATCATTTAAATTCTAAGTATTCTTATGTTCATTACCGTCCCTGTAATTGTACTCTGTAAGTCTGCTATTCTTTAATATGTTATTTCCTCGAAAGTAAACCCTGTTTATATTTCAATTCGTAGGTTATTTATTTAAATTAGACAGCTATTGATGGTATTTAGTAACTTTATTCTTAAGTTACCTAGTGTGTTCTAGTGGCATTTAGGGCGATATTACAGGTTTCTTTTATACAAGTTACTTCTTATTCGTTGATTCTGTATGGATATTTAATTATTTTATTTCTACTTCAGCGACTTTTGAAATTAAACTTCTACCTTGTGAATATTGTTTCCCATAGTCTACCTGATATTCTTTTTCTTAATCACTCTAGCGTGACTTTTGTACCCCATTAATATACTCGATGATTCCGAATATAATCAAATGCTTTATATTATAACATTGTGCTTTAATAGCTCTAATCTGATCTATAAACTTAATATAACACTTAGTTTTTAAACGCCTGAACCTACATACTTCACACAATACAATTAACGGAATCATTGTGGAATTTAATTATATACATGCCACAACTTTAATATACGAAATTATAACCCATATACATATAGATCTAAATAGGAATCAAGTTACTAACTACCAGCCCGTATCAATCAAGTACCGAAGGATTATAATAATTAACATTAACCTGGAAGATAAGTATTGCAATTTTTTTTTCTTTTTGCGAATTTTGCTCGTTTCTTCACCATTAAACGTATTATGAAAGTGTTCAAAGCTTAAATTTAATCTTTAATGCGAAAAACCTTCCTCTGTTCAACCTCACGTTGATCTGATTTCAGTTTCATTACGATTAGATCAGAAAAACAAGTTAATCGATAGATAGTGACACTGTATAATTAACGCTAGCACTCTCGATACGCTGTAATAGCAGAAAACTCAAAACAAAACCATATCCTCAGTCATCAAACTGTAATTATTGGTTAGAGAGGTTTTCAACATCACATTATTGGAAAGATTTTCGCATTAAAAGTGAAAACGCGTAATGGAACTAGCAGAATGAAACTATTCGTAAGAAGGTGATAGAAGTTCATTTCTTGACTTATCGTTGAAGTCTGTGATTATTGTATGTGGAACATGTCGGAATGTTGATTTTTAATTATTTCATTTTACTGTTAAATTTATTTTATTGCTCTTGTTTTGTTTATATGTATGATTGATTACATCGGGTGTACCTATAGGTGACGGAAGGTATTGTCTTTGGTCAAAAAAATCGGTGGTGAGTTTTCAATGAATAAGCACGTTTTAGGGTCTCTTACAATACGATTTTACCACTTTTACAATTATGTCTGTATGTATGTATGTATGTATGTATGTATATGAGTGTGTGCGTGTGTGTGTGTGTATACGGTTTCGGCCGCGATACCTCCAATACTAGAGTTCCAAATATCACAATTCTTACGTATTTCTCTTCTTTACATTCATATGCAGACTTGATTAGATTTTGGTTATAATTGGTCAACCGAAAGTACCCTCATTTGAAGATTTTAACAGTTTTTCTTGGAAAAACACTGTTAAATATTATTTACACATTTAATATTATTGTAAATATTAAAGAATGTTATATTATCTATACGGATGTAACAGTATGAAATCCTAAACCATGAGATTTCCGTAAATTTGGAATTCTCACACTAATATGTATGTTATCGCAGGCCAAAGTCTCACAACCTCCAAGATAATATTTCTTATGCGTCCGGTTTTGCGAGTTTATGCGTTCCAGATGCGATATTGGACGCAGCTCAAGTTCTACCCCGTGAGAATGTTATTTTAAAATCTTCCACCACTCTCGCAGTGGTGAGATAACTAACACACACCCCCGCGTTAGGGGCTCATGCATGCATATTCACTCTCGGTCAGGCATTCATTTTGCCATTGCATTCAGCATTCAGCATTCAGCATTCATTCGCCATTCATTCAGAGATTCTGCATCTCTCGGTAGTGCTTTTTAATCGTGACTGTTGTGAGACTTTCAGCCAAGCAGCCAACTGACCTGATCAGCAATGTTAAATTGTAAGTAAAGTCTATAAATTTTATATGTTATTAATTATATGTATTTGCACTATTATTATTATTTATGTAAATTGGAGATTTGTAACTTTTGTTTGAATGTGCATTCGTTGTGTTAAAGAGAAATATAAATTGTTGTACATCTTTTTATTTTGTAAGGAGCCCCGCAGCTTTATTTTACTGTTTCAATTATCGTATTTCCTACTTGTCGACACTTTTAATTATTATTATATTTCCCCTTATTTTTATTTTGAATATATTTAATTTTAATATTAATTTACTGAAACATAATTTGAGAACTTTGTAACGACAAAATAATTGTGTACTAAACGAAACAAGATACTGGTTGGGATTTTTACTGTTACAGTTTCCACCTGAGAAAAAAATACGGATTACTTAAAAAATGGCTCAGGTTAAAGCTACCATCTCCAAGACGAAGGCGTACCCCTCATAATACAGTCCGGAAATGCCAAGGCAGAGGTTGACGGCCATCGTATGAAATAATGGCAGTTGTGAACCATGAAACACCATCGCCGACCTGTTAAAGAATATGGGACCGAAGGAAATCTACTATACAAATCAGATTTCCCCAACGCCTACAACTTCCAAGCATACGAACCATGGGGTACGATCACCGTCTAAAAGAGGAGCACCTGCAGTCCAGTAATAGTAGTATACGTTAAATACAGTATAGCTGTATATCCCTTCAGGATATACGTAGTTATATATCCCTTCAGGATATATAACTAAGTTAAGGAGGGAAGGGTTGTAACAGTATGAAATCCTAAACCATGAGATTTCCGTAAATTTGGAATTCTCACACTAATATGTATGTTATCGCAGGCCAAAGTCTCACAACCTCCAAGATAATATTTCTTATGCGTCCGGTTTTGCGAGTTTATGCGTTCCAGATGCGATATTGGACGCAGCTCAAGTTCTACCCCGTGAGAATGTTATTTTAAAATCTTCCACCACTCTCGCAGTGGTGAGATAACTAACACACACCCCCGCGTTAGGGGCTCATGCATGCATATTCACTCTCGGTCAGGCATTCATTTTGCCATTGCATTCAGCATTCAGCATTCAGCATTCATTCGCCATTCATTCAGAGATTCTGCATCTCTCGGTAGTGCTTTTTAATCGTGACTGTTGTGAGACTTTCAGCCAAGCAGCCAACTGACCTGATCAGCAATGTTAAATTGTAAGTAAAGTCTATAAATTTTATATGTTATTAATTATATGTATTTGCACTATTATTATTATTTATGTAAATTGGAGATTTGTAACTTTTGTTTGAATGTGCATTCGTTGTGTTAAAGAGAAATATAAATTGTTGTACATCTTTTTATTTTGTAAGGAGCCCCGCAGCTTTATTTTACTGTTTCAATTATCGTATTTCCTACTTGTCGACACTTTTAATTATTATTATATTTCCCCTTATTTTTATTTTGAATATATTTAATTTTAATATTATTTACCTGACTATTTACTTGTATATCTACATTTTCCCTTTGTCTAGTTTTTGATAATATTTTGCAACTAAGTTGGTAAACCGTAAGTATAATATATTTATAATCGTTATAAACGATAATTTTATGATTTCATTTCAAAAACTAGTAACAGCGGTAGAATCCACTCGACCACTGTTACACGGATTGATTGCGTTTTATATTTCATATTCAATGCATATAGAGTTAAAGAATTATAAATAAATTAAATTTTATAAATCAGCCAGCTATGCTATAATCATGGAAACAGCTACTATATTAAGAAAATTCTAACTGACAGATGTCAGTGTCAATGAAAAGAAAATGAATTTGGCACAGATAAGGAAGTTGAGATTGATGTTGGAGAAGACACGGAAAGATATGGTAAGGAATAAAAGAATAAGGAAAATAACTCGAGTATTAAAAATTTGAATCATCTAAAATGTATTAGCAGTTCTCCCTATATCTATTGAATATGAAGTATAAAATGCAATCAAATCGTATAGAGAATAATATATTATTTAAGTTATAATAACGTTAAGTGTCAATAAATCATATTTAACTGTTAAATCTTCAAATGAGGGTAATTCCGGTCGACCAATTATAACCAAAATCTAATCACCTCTTTTGGATGTAAACTTGAGGAATACGAAAAAAATATATTTTTTGGGATCGTGGTATTGAAGTAATGCGATCCGAAAACACACACACACACACACACACACGCACACACACACACACACACACACACACGCACACACACACACACACACACACACAGACAAACATACATACATACATCATCGTAAAAATGGTAAAATCGTATTATATAAAACATGCTTATTCAGTAAAAACTCATTATTGATTTTTTTGACGAAAGACAATACCTTCCTTACCTAAAGGTGAGGTGATTTATTCCAATAATTATGAATTATCAGTAAATCTTACAATTCGCGTCATAACATTTCAAACACAACAAAAAACTTCGCTGTCTTATTTCTCTATCGTTGTTTTCTATTATAACAATTTGTTTGTCGGTACCTCCTCCTCCTACTTACAATACGCATTCCTATATGACTTTTACTCGGTTTTTGTGAGTGAAACCGTAGCTGTAATAAGCAGTGGTCTGCTCCGCACTCGCAGAAAGCGAAAGAGCTCGCGTCAGGCACGTGTTGTAAATGTATCAAATGCCATGATTCGAGGTAGTGGTAGCGTAGTGCGCGCCGGAGTTTAGCACGTAATTACTGGCCACGGAGAACTTTCAAGCCCGCCGGCGATCGCTCTGTGCACACAAGAAAACATTGCGGTACAAAGAAAATGAAATTGGAATTGGACCGATGGGCGTGGTGGGGACCATACTATATACGAATACGAGGAGCAATCTAGGGATGAATCATATTCAGGGCATCGAACCCGGCAAAAATTGGGTTCGGTTTAGGTTAATTCGTTTTTTGAAAAAATCTGATGTGGCCAGCACAATACCTTTCGTCAACCCTGTGCATTATATATAAATTCCATACATCTTCTTCTTTAGCTTTTCCCATTCGTTAGGGGTCGCTATTTTTTATTTTCTTCTTCCATTCATTTCTTGGTATTTTATGATTCCTTTTCTCGGCAACTGAATTCCACACCCCTGATAATAAATAAACCACATGAAATAAGAAAATCATGAAATTTTGAATGAAAAATTATGACATTTGTCAGTTATGGACGTAATTAAAAGCTGTCATTTTGACACGGGTCCACATATCTGCTTGCCAAAGTCAGCAAAGTCACGTCACTGCACGCGTCCTACACATAATTTTTTTGCAAAAGATCCTATATTTCCAGTTAAATTATTTCATAAACAAACTATGCTAGTAAAGTCGTATTCTAGGGAATCCAAAACATGCTTGTTCATTAGAAACACTCCATCGACATTTTTGACCAAAGGCAATATCTTTCTTACCTTCAGGTGACGAAAGGTAATAAAAAATTGTCAATGATCGCATGTAAAATATAATGAAGGACTGTTTTTCAACAGCTGATTTTCGTTACTGTGAATGAATAATGAAGAAATATTTGTGAATGCGTATAGGTAACTAATTCGTGTATATTTAAAAAGACACTCATTCAAATTTATAAATTATTATAAGACAAATAAAAATTAAAGCAATATGATATATATTTGCTCACCAACTTAAAATTGGTACTTCGTCTGCCATGAATGAAACGGATAATGTGTGATAGTTACCTGTAACAAACAAAAGAAATATTAGAAAATAATACACATATAAAATATTAATAAAAAATGTTTCACATTGAAAAATGCAACTTAAAAACTATTGAAGAACACAGATAAAAATTACCTCTCGCCACTTCCGTTTCTGGTTACATAAGTATAGGTCGCGAGCAGTCATGTGACATTGTTGGTCTTGACAAGCAGATATGGGGGCCCGTGTTAGAATGACAATTATTTACATAGATGTAAAATGTCAGAATTTTTCATTAAAATTTCAAGATTTTCTAAATTCATGTAGTTAATTTGTCACCAGGAGTGTGGAATTTACTTGTCGAGAAAATAAACCACGTGGAATTGGAAAGTCACTAAATTTAGTGTGAAAATTATATTTGACATCTATATACATAATTACTAGCTATTATTCTGACAAGGGCACTCATATCAAGGCCAATAAAGTGACATGACTGCTCACGCCCTATTGTATTTAACATTTCTTGTATATCTACACTCTACACCTAAAATTCTACTTATATATATTCTTTATATTTAGATATTTTAAATTTTAAATTCTTCTAATTTGTCGAAATGTTTCCAATTCATTATCGGGATTGACAGTATTTTTGAAGGGTATATGTAATATACCTGTAATTTTAAATATTTAACTATTAATATAATAAGAAATAATATAATGGTTCTGGATTTTTGACGCTGATATTTATCTGTCAGTTACAAACATTTTAATATTTCAATTGGTTTCCATGACATTATTTGGGCTCTAAGATTTATTACAAGAGATTATTATAAAACATATTTCTTTATCTCTAAATCTATAAAAGTTAAAATAAAATATTTATATGTAACAGATAGAGAATTTACTCTTCTTTAATACCAGCAAGAATAAAAATTTTCAAAAAATAATATTTAGATGAATTTTGTTAAGAATCTGCTACTTCCGGTTGTCCAATAATTACCGAAACCTTTTCAGCTCTTCCCAGTAATGTTCGATTTAGAAAAATGTAGTTAAACAGATATTAAGTATTATAGTTTTTGACAAATCGTCCTTCCAACCTCCGCACGCACATTCCACACACACACACACACACACACACACACACACACACACACAGACACACAGACATCATCGTGAAAATATTAAAATCGGATTGCAGGGACCTTAAAACGTGCTTAATCATTAAAATCTGGATATGCGATTTTTAGCATGAATCCAATACCTCTCTTAGCGAGAGGTAAAAACATATACAGATGTCTTTTTTTTCAAAGCAAAGATATTGTGTTTTTAATTTTAAAACTTAATTGCTTTCTTCCAAAAAATATAATAAAGTTTTCTTTATATGAACACATTACTACAGTATTACCACCTTTGTGAGGGGCACAACCTGCCCACCTGCACGGAAGCGGCCCTGATTAGAGCGCCAAATTGAATATTATGTGCTTCAGGCGCCTAAATTGAATATTATGTGCTCCAGGCGCCAAAATACCACCGCACGGCGCTGCATATCTGGGTTGTCTCTGTGGTCTTCATATAAGAAGAATTATACAGCAATGCTGTCTTATACGAGTATCCATATATAAAAACATCTAATTGTAAGAAATGTTCCTACAAAAACATCAACAAAACATAACTTTTGCAACTCAAATTAAAAGTGAAAACTGTTATAAGAACAGACCACCACAACACGTGCTAATCTAAAAACACTACTCTACTTTTTATTCATTTACTTTTTAACAAAAACATCTCATCATAATGTCAAAACAACTCTCATCTTCCAACAAAGATGTCACACTAAATATAGCATCATAATCTCAGTAGGCGGGTTGTGAAACCGTGATTATGTCTTTGTAATAAAGTCAACTGGTTTTCTTCTGTCATCTGCTACTTTATTACAGGGTGTGTCAATATAAAGAAGATTGTTACAGTTAGAATGAAATGCTTTGTTTGCTAATGTTGGATGAAATGAAGAATTTTGAGTGGCTTGTTGTCTTTTTGTTTATTACGCATTGTTATGGTTACAGAACATTAGGGCAATTTGTGTATAATTTTTAAAATTTGTAGTAAGTACCTACGCCTGTGAGATGGTCTAATGATGATGTATATGTGTAGCAATATACATACATTAGATACTTATTGTTGAGAAGCTCAGACGACCGCGGAAACATGATCATGACGAAAATTGGGCGCATTAACACTGACTGTAGGAAAAATTGATATTCTGTTCAATTATTCACTAACAAAATATCTCGTACGAACATTTAATAATTGATAAATTGATCTCAAGAAAAATCAATCACAATATATTAGATCAATGATTGTCAAACTTATTGGCTAGTACCACAAGTCTTGTTTTAACTAAAACGCTGTTTTAAGAAATGTCAAATTCACATTTCAATATTTAATTTCACCTTTACGTTTAAAGAACGATTTTTCTAAAAATATTTGTTTGAATACAAACTATGTTCTATTTTAAAATCATATTTTGATAAATTTGTTATTATTATTTATTATTATTATTATTAAATAATGAAATTTGGCATGTTTTAAAACAGCGTTTTAGTTAAAACAAGGTTTGTGGTACCAGCCATTGGGTTTACCGCCCCCTTTCCCAGAATATATTTTTTCAACGCCCCCTTAGAAAAATTTACTCTCATCTGTATAGGTAATCTTCAAGTATCGGCATAAAACAATGACAGGCACTTGTACCTACTATAAAACTATATAAAAAAAACCTCTAAACACGCTTACCAAAAAAATGCTTAATGCCTATAAGATTTGTACAGAATACGAGGTTTGAATGTTTTCCCTCTATTTATGTCACTTTGACCTATGGTACTTCATAAAAACCTTAAATTTATAAATTTGCCGCCTTAAAGAAAATAAGTTTATGATTATTTCTGTAAATTTTGATAGTTAATAAAAAAATCTGTTGTGTCCAGCACAATACCTCTCGCCACTTCCATAAGTATAAGGCGCGAGCAGTCATGTGAAATTGTTTAGTAATTATGTACCTAGATGTCAAATGTCAAAATTTTTCATTAAATATTTCAAGATTTTCTAAATTCACGTAGTTAATTTGTCACCAGAAGTGTGGAATTTACTTGCCGAGGAAAATAAACCACATAGAATTGGTAAATCACGAAATTTAGAATGAAAAATTATGATATTTGACATCTATGTACATAATTATACGGGCCCCCATAACGCCCCCCCCCCCATGACTGCTCGCGTCCTATTGTGTTTAACATTGTATACCAACACTCTACACCAAAAATTCTACTTGCATCTGTTCTTTATATTTAGAAGTTTCAATTTTAAATTCTTTCTATGAAGATATTTTCTCCTACTCTTCTATTTTGTCGAGATGTTCAATTCATTATCGGGATGGACTGTATTTTTGAAGAGTATATTTAATATACCTATAATTTTAAATATTTAAATATTAATACAACAAGAAATAATATAATGTAAGTACTTCCCAGAAATAATCTTCAGTAATATAACATTTATTTGTCAGTTACAAACTTTTTCATTTTTCAATTGATTTCCATATTATTTGGGCTTTGAGATTTATTACAACAGATTATTATATAACTTATATTTCTTTAACTCTAAATCTATAAAAGATAAAATAAAATATTTATATGTAGCAGATAGAGAATTTACTCTTCTTTAATATTAGCAAGAACAGAAATTTTCAAAAAAATATTTAGAAGACTTTTTTTAAGAATCTGTTACTTTCGGTGGTCCAATTATTACCAAAAAATTTTCAGCTCTTCCCAGTAATGTCCGAATGAGAAATACGTACTTAAACAGATATTAAGTATTATAGTTTTTGAGAAATCGGCCTTCCAACATTCCCACATACACACACATACACCCACATACACACACAAACACATAGACATCATCGTAAAAATATTTAAATCGGAAAGTAGGGACTTTAAAACATGCTTAATCATTAAAATCTGGATTTGCGATTTTTAGCATAAATCCAATATCTCTCTTAGCGAGAGATAAAAAATGTTTAAAAAAAATTACAAAATAAATGCATTGAAAATAAAAATAAAGAATATCTCTCCCAAAAATTTTGATAATAGCTATTATAGTTTTACATTTTGAAACAATTTGCGTGAAGTGAAACCTTCTCCAAATAAAATTCCTACATCAATATCGCTCTTAGAGAAATCTATTTCTTTGCTTCATTGCACAAGCAAATTTAGTATGCAATCTTGGCAATTTGCATCGATATAAATATTGATAACATATCTGTTCGCACGAGAAATCGCACTGCGTACATTTATTGGAATTTTAATTATTGATTTTATTTCATTTTACTCCTAATTATAAATAAACACATGATTTACATAAAGGCATAAGTCAGTTTTCCTGCGTGTCTTTAATAGGAAACTTGCACACGAGGAAGTGGAAATTAAAGTAAAAATTAGCTAATAGGAATTTATTTACATTCTATTATTGTTCAATCACTAATTGTATCTCCTTTGGAAAATTCACTTTTTCTGGTTTTTTTTAAGTTAATTTTGTTCTTAAACAATGAAGTTTTCTAATAATTGGAGTCACACATAAAGTGATTTCAACATTTATAAAAGAATATAAATAGTATACTGAATGGCTATGAAAAATCGAATTCTGTTTGAAATTCCTTAACTGCGGAATTTTAAATTTTTGTCTCTTCATCTATTGAATAATGATTTTCTATTTGCCATATATACTATTAGGCCCATTAAGTAAAACATTCGCTTAACGAATCGTTATCATAACGAGATCATTATTATGATATTCGTCATATCTATATAACAACAATCGTTATCTTCGTATATGTATTCTGCAACTCATTAAAAAAAAATATACTTGAATTTTCTTCCAATGCCAGTATAGTAGATTCTCTTTCTCAAAATGCTGTGACAACTATGAACCAAGTTAACAAATTTATTATAATTTTAAAAACCTTTCGGTTAAATTCCATCTGGCGGGAGTCAGACTCATTCTTCTTCTTCTTAATGCGAACTGTGCTAGTGCTACTACCATCTATAGCCAATTTTGGAAGCTTGCACTAGGCGTTAGGAATATAAACTTGCGCTAAAATAAATTATTTTAAAATTACCTTACAAAAAATTATAATATACTGGTTCTTGAAATCATTATTCAGCATAATAGCAATTTTATTTAGACAGGAATAAAAAAATTGAATTATTGATTAAACGTTTATGTACCGAATGATTTTTCCACTCGTTAAAACATAACGTTATCATTATCTTTTTTTCATTAAAATTTTTGTGTAAAGAATACCATTTTATTGATATCGTTATAACAACGATATAATAATGTATAAAGTCATAATGAACGTTTAGAGAATAAGACTATTAAGCGATTTTCGTTATTATTATAACATGTTAACGATTCGTTAAGTCGTAACGATGCTTACAGAATAACCTCATATACGTTGATAATTTTATAATCACCTTAAAACGAAGTAATCTATTATTAAAACAAATCTAACTATAAATGATATTTCGAGTTAGTTGTAACATTTTCAAAAATTTGTTCTAAGTTTTATCATTGCAACTTGTTAAAGACAAAAAATTGGAGTGGCAAAAAATACGTTCCTAGGAACACATGGCCATTTTCTAGCATAATTCGTGCTGATGGAAACTGGATCAATCAGGTTTTCTGAAAATTAATATAATAATTTGTTTATTATTATAAAATAATTCGTTGAAATATTTTCAATACGCCCCTGTCGTAATTAAAGCACTATGCTTCAGGACAGGAAATGATCACAAGTAAGCATAATCAATCATCTACCACGACGGATGCTCTGGTTTTTGTTAAACTCCATATAGATACATAATAACGAACCTCGCATTGCAAATTAAAATGTTTCAAATTCCCTCAACAGAGTAAAAAAATATCTGATGTGGCCAGCACAAATACCTTCCGTTAATCCTGTGTATTATGTATAAATTCCATTTATAAATTTTCTTACAAAACATTTTAAATTTCCAGTAAAATTATTTCATAAACAAACTATGCAAATTGAACTTGACACTGACAACTTCTTCTTCTTATTTAGTTTTTACCATTCGTTAGGGGTCGCTATTTCTTATTTTCTTCTTCCCCTCATTTCTGTTTTGCGTGTCTTGTTCTGATTCAGTTCAATTTCTCTCAAATCTTCCGCAATACAGTCCTTCCATCTTATCTTTGGTCTTCCTCTGTTTCTTCTACCTTCTACTACTAAGCTATTCTTCTTCCAATATATTCTTCAAATCTCCTCATGATATGTTCAAACCAATGTAATCGTCTCTCTTATATGTTTCTAGAAACTTCTAAGACTAAAATTATTTCCCTTATTCTTTCCATTCTTATCGTGTATTCCCCAACATCTATCTCAACATCCTCATCTCTACCACATTCATTTATTTTTCATACTGTCATCAGTCAATTTGAATTATCTGAAAATATTAGCAGTTTCCATGGTTAACATAGCTAGCTGATTTATGAAATTTAAAAATAAAAAATAAATAAATATATATTACCCATTGCTGGGTGTGCCAATCTGCTTTGTATACACATTTCGATAATGATGATGACATATTTGTACCGTGCGGGCGTTTACCAGGCGTCACCTCACGGGCACTCATTGCTGGCGTGCAGAGTACACCACAGGAGTCAATTTTTAAATTTAATATCTTTATAATTCTTTAACTCTATATCCATGGCATATGAAGTATAAAATGCAATCAAATCGTATAGAACATAATATATTGTTTAAGTTATAATAACGGTAAATGCCAATAAATGATATTTAACTGGGTTTTTTCAAGAAAAACTGTTAAAATCTTCAAATGAGGGTACTTCCGGTTGACCAATTATAACCAAAATCTAATCACCTCTTCTTCTGGATGTAAACTTGAGGAATACGAAAAAAATATAATTTTTGGAATCGTGGTATTGAAGTTATGCGATCCGAAACTTTCGTCACACGCACACAGACACACACACACACACACACACACACACACACACACACGCACACACACACGGACACTCATACATATATACAGACATCACCGTAAAAATGATAAAATCGTATTATATGGATCCTAAAACCTTCCATACCTAAAGGTGACGAAAGGTAAAAAAAAATCACTTCCAAGTAATAATTTCATCTATTGGTGAGACATTTCAAGGATTGCATGTCTGGTGAATTTACTTCTCTATCATTGGTAGTTAAATATTCCATTAAATATAAAACTCATTTCTTTTATTACCGAGTTATTACATATTTTACAACTCGCAGCTATTTGCAAGTAATTCGAAATAATAATTTACGAGTTTATCACAGTTTTTAGTACGTTCAGTTGAACAAATATAAATTAACTTAAATATCATCAAGATAATTATCTTGTCTTTTACTTTCCGTATTAACTTTACAATTAGCTAAACTACGTCGTAATATAATGATTTTAATTATGAGGATTTTCGAAATATGCTGCTGTATAAATATTTTCAGACATCTGTTATACTCGTACATAATTATTATTGCCACAATTCCATTATATTTAATTTTGTAAAACTAAAAGTTAAACAATTACTTATTGACAAAATGAGTGTTTTAAAAAATCTTGCTAATGGATTGGGGCCCCCAAAATAGCATGAGCTAGAGAAATTTTACGGAACTAAATTAGTACGACCTGGTAAATTTATAAATATCGCAAACCATTATTCGTTCAACATAAAAATCAGTTTTCATGTTATGATTTTATAATTTCAACTGAAAATGATTAAAAAAATCTGATGTGGCCAGCTCAATACCTTCCGTCAATAATGTGTATAATGTATAAATTCCATACATAATTTTTCTTGCAAATGATTCTAAATTTCCAGTAAAATTATTTCATAAACAAACTATGCAAATAGCTTTTCCCATTCCTTAGGGGTCGCTTTTTTATTTTCTTCTTCCACTCATTTCTGTTTTGCGTCTCGTTCTCATTCAGTTTCTTTTTTCTCAAGTCTTCCGCAATACCAGGGCCGTGCGGTGATATGGAGCAAAGGAACAATCGCTGCAGGTGCCTTTTCTCAAAAGGCGCTCATAAAATTGAAATGATAGATATATTCTGATTGATACGCTCCTGATAATCATCCAGTTTAGCAGCTAGACCCAGTTCATTCTATATTCTTCTTTATTGAACCAAATAAATGAAAAATTCACTCTTATAAATAAATATTGCTCTTAGAGCGCCAAAATAAATATTGTGTTCCAGACGCCAAATTGAATATTATATGCTCCAGGCGTCAAAATACCACCGCACGGCGCTGCGCAATACAGTCCTTCCATCTTATCTTTGGTTTTCCTCTGTTTCTTCAACCTTCTATTATTAAGCTATTCATTTTTCTTTCAATACCTATATTCCTCATCTCTCCTCATGACCAGTGCCGGATTACCCAATAGGCAGACTAGGCAACTGCCTATGGGCCCCGCGCCTTTTAGGGGCCCCGCGCCCCGCTACATTAGATTAAAATAATATTGATTTGATTTTGAGATTTTTTTTTATTACAAACAAAGAAATTCTTAAATAAAGAAATTTTGATTACAACAAAGAAATGCTTATTTACAATAATGGATCTTGATTACAATAATAAAAAATATCAATCAATATTACAAGACCCTACTGTTACAACTCGATTTTTATAATGCCAATACCAGTGTTTACCATTTTATGTTGATTTTCGGAATAATTATTTTCTTCTAATTTACAATAAATGAAGGGCTTATTGTAATATGCTACAAAACGAAAAATTTCAACTTAAAACCATTTTTAAAAAGTGTTGTAGGTAGATTACTAACAAGTATAGTAGAGGCAGAAAAACAACGAAAAACCTTTAAAAAAATACTTATTTCAAAATAAATTTACTTAAAAAAACCATCAAAGATTTGACTATGTATTTTAAAATTGAGAAAAGTGAATGTATATATATATATATATATATATATATATATATATATATATATATATATATATATATATTTCGTTTATTTATATTTTATATTAATTTGTTTAAAAGTATCTTAATTTTTTTATAATAAAATTATTTTATTAAAATTGTTAGGGGTAAAATCGTAACTTATTAGGAGGAGGGGGGGGGGCGAGATTTCGATTGCCTAAGGGCCTCCACATGGTTTAATCCGGCACTGCTCATAACATGTTCAAACCAATGTAATCGTCTCTCTTGTATCTTTCTAGAAACTTGTAATACTAGAATTATTTCCCTTATTCTTTCATTTCTTACCGTATATTTCCGTGTCTTCCCCTACATCTATCGCAACATCATCTTTGCCACATTCATTTACTTTTCATTAATAGTGACATCTGTCAATTTAAATTATCTGAATATATTAGCAGTAATATCTTTATAATTCTTTAACTCTATATCTATGGGATATGAAGTATAAAATGGAATCAAATCGTATAGACAATAATATATTCTTTAAGTTATAATAACGTTAAATGTTAATTAATGGTATTTAACTGTTAATCTTCAAATGAGGCTACTTCCGGTTCACCGATTACAACCAAAATCTAATCAGTTTTTTTTCTGGGTGTAAACTTGAGGAATACGAAAAAATTATAGTTTTTGGAATCGTGGTATTATAGGGACCCTAAAACATGCTTATTCACTAAAAACTCATCACAGAATTTTTTGACAATACGTTTCTTAGCAAGTTGACGGAAGGTAAAAATCATTTGATGTCAGTTATTTGTAATATAAGGTTTTCCAATATTCTTGGTAGCTTGCTACCTAATTTGTAGCTCCTGTTTCTTGTTCCACATTTTTCCACATAGTGCAGCTCAGCTCTCTAATTTGAGTCTGTTACTAGTGGGTGTAGTCGTACTCGTATGTAAGGTACACCTGCAGTGTTGTAGCTTTAGCTTGGCGGTGGTTCGTTCGTGATTGTTCCGGGCTTGCCGCATTCCACGTGGCCACTGGACCAGGCAGCGGTGAGCGGACTGCTACACTATACAATACTCAAAGACTTACTACAATAGGAGAGAATACCAGGATGATACCGAACTGCTGTTTTCTAAATATTTTAATCAAACTGGATGGCATCAACAGGAAAATGATTTAATAATATCCTGTACATCCCAGTAGAAAAAGGAAAGAGTATCAAGTAATTCCACTTCACAAAAAGTAAAAAATATAAGTAAAATAAACTATTATGTCAATGATTACTCTAGAATTGTTAAAAAATCTATAGAATTTCGAAACTCTTCGGTGAAGAAGGTAGCTGTCGTGTTGAATACTGTTGATTATTTTGAAAAATAGAAATAATATTCAAGTTTAGGGTTACATCAAGTCAAGTAGCTTGATGTTTTTGTAAATTACTTGACGACTTCAAAATCAAGCTTTTCAAAAATTTATTACTTGACTTGACTTGATTTTCTATCGTTACTACTTGACTTGATCAAGCAATTTCAAGCTACTTAATTACGAACCGATTATGTAAGAAAACGTGCGAATACGTAGAATCGTAACGCATATGTTATATATGCTATGCTGATTCACTACTGCAAGTACCAGTGCAGAGGTTTAAAGAATTCACCCAACATTGGAATGTGTACTGTATACTAGAATGTCGACAAAATTTGAAGTCCTAATCATTATTATTAAGATAACTGTAGATGGTTCTAGTATATATTTCAATAATGAATTGATTGATAAACCTCTTAATATCTCGGACAAAAATAAAGTTCCAAAATGTGCCAAACTCGAATGTTATTTAATTGGGAAAAAATCAAAAGCATTTAGGCACAGTCAAATATGAAAATTAAGCGGAATCATTGCCAGTATTTTTTTATTTATTTGGAACCACTTTAGGCGGCGGCCCGGTTAAAATTCGACTTGCTCCCTTTTAAGGTCAACCGTAATACATATACTATAAATAGTTTATGTTAATATATATTTTATTCTTCTAATCTTTTTACTTCCTAGTAAAGGAAGTATTGTAATCGCGAAAAATTTCGGTTTTCAGATTTCAGCGGAAATATCCATTTTGATCATCCCTGAATCCATTTTGACTAATTTCATCGTGACGTCTGTGCGTACGTACGTACGTATCTCGCATAACTCAAAAACAGTAAGCCGTAGAAAGTTGAAATTTTGTATTTAGGCCTCCTATAATATCTAGTTGTGCACCTCCCTTTCTGGTTATTACACAATTTCCAGAAGTGGCACTTTACATGAAGCCTATCATAGATTTTAATGAAAAACTGTTTTAAAATATATTCAAAAACTGTTCAAATTTGGTATACAAGACTTTTCTGTCAATCGAAATAACATAATAAATTTTGGATAAAATAGACTAACCGGAAGTGGTACATTACATGAAGTTGTTAACAGTTTTTCTTGAATAAAATGATTTTATTTTGATTTTAGAAATAAATGCTTCAAATAAAAGTTTTAGAGAATTAATTTCTGCGTCTAGCACATCAAGTATTATTAAATTAGCCCTTTGTATAAGCGAGATTTAAAAATTATAAGTTATATATTTTTCGTTTTTGTAATAAAGCTTGCTATGGATTAGGACAAAAACATAAAAAAATGTTCATGTCAAATTACGTTAAATACGTGCAATTTTATGATTCGTACAATAACTAATATTATATTTTTATTGTGAAATTAGTCATATTCATTGTTGTAATCAAATATTTCTTTGTTGTAATCAAAACTCTCTTTAAAAAGAACCGGGTTAGATTAATGTTAATTTAAGAATGATAGTAGTAAATGAATTATTTTTTGTTCTATATCAAAATATTTCTCGGGCTTAGCTTAAGCCTGTCAATATTTTGTAATTTAATTATTAAAAAATATGTATAGTTTAATAATCGTACCTACAAGGAAGTCGTGTGGTGTCCACATCAGATTTTTTTAATTTTAAATTTAAATGTATGATTTAATTTTATGAATAAACGTCTATATTTCAAGGTATATTATTGATATTGTTATAAACCATAAGTATCTATATGAAAATGAAAAATGTAGTCTTAAAGAACTACTTGATTTTTTCAAGTAATTGAAAAATGACTACTTGATTTTTCAAGTACTTGAAATTGTAACTATTTGACTTGACTTTCAGCTACTATTACTTGACTTGAACTTGGCTTGATTTCAAGTCAAGTCAAGTAACTTGAATATCAAGTCGAGCAGTGAACCCTTATTCAAGTTTACTTCGATCAGATTTGAACTTGGGTTGTTGACACCACAACTGATTATATTAATACACTCAGTCATTCCATAGAATCGCTGTAAATTTCCCTTATTTTCTACTAATTACTTTTTCGTAATTCTTCTTTCAAAATATTTCTAAAGTTTTCAGTATGGTTTTATTACATGTTACATTTTCATTTGATAATTCATTGAAGTAATTAATGGTACTTAGTAGTGTTAGTTTAACTCTAACAACATTGTGGGTTCGAATTCATCCCTGAATAGCTTGTACCATACAAATGTAATTAAAAATTAATACCGCAGTGTGAAAAATGCCATATACAGGGTGTATCAGAAATAAGTACAATAAATTTAATTAGTGATAGAACTCGTCGGGAGAAACAAAATTTCTTAATAACTTTTTACGAAATCTCATTTGTTTTTTGCATTTTCATAATAATTTGATCTAGTGGCAATAACAATTAAACAATTGTTTTTGACAAATAAATCTATTAATAATTATTATAAAAGTTATAATCAGTAGATATGCTTGCCTTTACGGATAGTGAGTTTACAGATTTTCTGATGGCCTATCGTTGATAAATTCATCAACCTTTCATTGTATTCTGCCGCAGTCAGAACGACAGAAATTTCTCGTATTTTGAAATAAATTTAATATATTTATTTATTACCGATTACAAATTACAAAGCAATAAAGTAAAGGAAATGGAAGTATTTAAATAAATGTTAAAAACATTTAAATTTAATTGAAATGGCAACTCATGCATTTGAAATTTTTATTTCATTGTAATTAATATAATGATCCTCGTAGAAGCTAATACTGCAATTATTTTAACATATCTACGTGTATAACATATTTAAAAATTATCATTAGTTCATATTTCTAACAAACTACCAACTTACATGGAGATTTCAACGCTACAATAAGACAGAAATGATATTTAATATCACCCGGATGCTTATTTTGAAACTCTTCCACCTAAAAAGTTCTAAGATACATTATTTAAAAGCAATAATATGCTTAACATAAACCAAATTTAAGAACTTTCGTTGTTATTTGAAATTTAGATACACTAGTAACAAAAATTGAATTCAGTGATGAATATTATGAATGTGATAAATTTTAAAATTGCAATGGGATATCACACTATTTTTTTATTCATCTAAATAGAAAGCGATATGTATTTCTAAAGTCTTAATTATTGCTTTTCGTTATGCCGCAATAATATTTTTAATATACTATGATGCAAATGTTATGTTCATTTTGTTCTCAAACAATGGAGTTCGTTGATAATTGAAGCCATATAAATTCATCTATTTTTAAGTTTTAAAGGATAATAAACATGAACTCTGTTTCCACGACTTGATCCCCACGTCATCAATTGTAATCATATGATTCAAATCACCAGGGGTGGGAGGGAATTGATGACGTCATGTTGTCAGGTGAAATCGGGCGAAATCGACTGATTTCAGTAGTAGTCATATAAATCAAAACTGAAAACTGACAGTATATAGCATAATTTATACCATGTGAATATTATTATTCATAAAAATTCGAAGTAACACATTTATTTCGTAATAATAAATCAATTGAATAATTATGATGTAATGTCAAAACTGACAGTATTATAATAAATATAACATATATTGTGTCAGTTTTGTTATCATCAAAATTCGAAGTATAAATAGTTATTTAACAATACTAAACGAATTGAATAAATACGATATAAGTATAATGGATGAAATATCTTTATCTTGTCCAAAAGCAATAAGTTGCAATAATTATTGGCAATCCTAGAAATAACGTCTTTACAGTAGCAAAATGCACAAAATAATACCAAGAAGTAACAAAACTACCAACACACAACGAAACACAAATTCTCGATGCCAAAATCAAAAAATCATCTTTATCACATAATTGACAGAATGACATGAATATTAAAATAGTTCAAATATTTGAAAATTACATTTGTTACCGCGATTACAATGCAGTTTCTTTTTCATGTTTTGCCGTCGGTTGGACGAAGGTAGCGTATACCCCTTCGAAACACCAACGATAATGAGAGAACGAATAAAAGTCTCATATACCGTGAGTATTTTTTAACATGAAACATGGGATTTGTCATATCCATGGTTACGACTTGACATTTGATTGACAGCAATATATTTGCCTGTCTCATTTAAAATGAAACATAGGGGATGAATTTGACAGAAGTATTATATTTAAATATTGAGCAGTAATATTCCCGTTAATAAAAAATGGCCCAATAATGTGGGTTCCTATTATGCCAGCCCAAACGTAAACTTTCTCGGGTCGTTTGAGTCCTTATACTATGATACAAATGTAGATTTTCCCTGGACCAATACCGACAATTTTGTGAATTTACCTCGCCATGTAAATAAAAAATTGCTTCGTCCGTAAAAAGTATATTTTGCAGCAAATCTGAATTGTTATTAACGTTTTCAAACATTCTTTCACAAAAAAATTATTCTTCGTTTTGTATCGTCCATAACTAACTCCTGGTGATTTTGGAAATGGTATGATCTGTAATGCTCCTTTTTAAATAGTCTGTGTACAGTAGCTTTGCTTACAGCAGTAGCTTGCCCAATCTCTCTTAATGTTAATCTGTTCTTATTTTGTATTAAAATCAGAATTTCATGTTTTTTTCTGCGCAGTTAATATATTACAAGATCTATTCCTACTGTTATGTGCAGGCTCGATGCAACCATTTTCTTTAAAGGTATTCACTATTTTTAAAAATTTTGCTGCACTTGGTGTGGGCCTGTCAGAAAATGAAGCGCGGAACAAGTCCGACACTTGCCTTAAACTTGGATTAAAATTCGAATAATACCACTTAATAATCTGCACCTTCTCTTCACAGTATAAACCATTGTATTTCAAATTGGTTGTTTGACACTGACAGAGTAGACAAATGTCAAAATTGTCCCCTATGTTTCATTTTAAATGAGACAGGCAAATACATTGCTGTCAATCAAATCGTAACCATGGATATGACAAATCCCATGTTTCATGTTAAAAAATACTCACGGTATGTAATGTGTGTACGACAAAGAAACTAGATAAAAGTTTAGCAATTATTGCATCAGATGTTAATGACGTGGGGATCAACTCGGAGTTACAGAGTGTATTACTGGATATTCCAATTTGGTTTATTCACAGATATTTGTAATGACGATATATCTAAATCGTTGGGGATGCTATCTATTTTCAAACATTAATTCAAGGGCACTACAAGGGCACTACTTTAGTATTATTTATAATTTGGAAATAAATATTAAGTTCTACTATGTTACAACAAAAAGTGTTTAGCACGAAACAATAATAATAGCTGTAAGTTCTGAAGAATATTTCTCCTCCATTCTTTATCAGAATCTTCTCCGTCATAAATCATCTTTCAATTTGTCTTCTATTTATTTCTCTCCGTGAAGGTAGAGATTGTGATCATGCGTCCCGGGCAGTAGTAGTTAATAGGAGTCTAACAAGAATAAATACACACAAGTGGCTTGGGTAGCATTTCAACAATTTCATAATTTCCTCATTACTAGCAGCGATGCGGTGCTAACTGTACTGTACACAGGATTTTTGTAACGATCCTGTAAACAGATGTAAGTGGTAATGGTCCTTGTTCGTATGCGCCTCAAGTGCTTGTTTATCAAACAATGATGATAATGCTGGTAACATTAAGTAGGTACTCCATTATGAATTTAAATATATAAATGAATCATTTGCGTTATGTACAATGTATGTACTTGCATTTTTTAATTTTGAATCTGTTTCACGAAGAAATTTGCTCAAAGAGAATATGGTTCATATTTGTCAGAATTTTATTTTAGATAATTGTTCAAAGTAATTCCATTCAACAATAAAATAACATTTAAAAGCTGTTGAAGCTATCAAATTAATTTCTCGTGACTTAAATACTGCCAATGCTGTAATAGTTATTTACATACCAAGTGCGGGAACAATTGATTCCCGGATATATAGAACGATTCCGGGAACCAAGTTCATGCACGCGGTTTGTACAATATTTTTTGTACCAAAAGTATAAAACTTAATAATTAGTAATTTTTGTAGAAATAATTTTATTTATTAAAGCTTCATTAGATATACACTACTTTGTAGCTAATTTCAGAGTGATGTGTTAAATTTAAATTCCAATTATTTTCATGTTTATTTTTATGTAATGTAGTGTTAATCATGGTATGTAAATAAGTATTTATTACTTACCAAGTATTTCAATTGTAGTATATAACAAATTTAATCTTAATAAACTTGTTAAATTTTTTGTTTCGTTACAATTTACTTTAAGTTTTTTGGTTATGTGCTACCGACTTCTGGAGTACTTTGTCTTGCCGACTTCCGCCGAGCAGAAATTGTTGCCAACATAGTGAACCAAATGTACTAAATTCATTATTTTAAAATTAAATTTCTTTTAATGTTCCACAATTTTCTCTTATATTATTAAGTGAGAGAGTTTTTAAGAAACTATACTTTATTATTATAAATTTAGTTCTTTAAGAAATGCTTTAGAAATAGGAAAGTGTTTTTTCCAAAATTTCCCGGTCACTTATCTGATGGAGACCTGGGAAATTGACGTTTCGAATGTTGCTTAGGCGACGCGTAACACATTTCAATGCATAAGTACAAAAAACTATTTTTGTATTCATGCATTGAAATGTGTGTATTTATAATAAAGAAGTATATTTTTTCAAACACATTCGTTTAGTAGTAGTAATAATAGAAAATGGTGGAATATTGAATGAAATTTAATTTTAAAATAATGAATTTAGTGAATTTGTTTTACAATGTTGGCAACAATTTCTACTTGGAGGAAGTCGGCAAAACAGAGCACCCAGGAAGTCGGTAACACAAAACCAACAAAAGTAATATAAATTGTAACAAAACAATAAGAAATTTAACAAGTTTATTAAGTTTAAATTTGCTATATACTAAATAGTTATTGACATACCATGATTAACACTTACATTACATAAAAATAAACATTAAAATAATTATAATTTAAATTTGACATGTCACTCTGAAATTAGCAATAAAGCAGTGTATATGTATATTATGTAATAAAGTCAAATTATTTAAAAGAAAATTATTTTTTGTTGTCATGATCCCTATCTTCATGCGATTAGATCTTATATTGTGGTATTAAAAATAATAATCAAGTCTCGATTATTATTATTTCGAATTTTAAATTCACAAAAGTGACCCCTGTGGTGTACTCTTTACACCAGCAATGAGTGCCTGTGCGGTGACGCCTGGTAAACGGCCTCACGGTATAAATATGTAATCATTACTGAAATCTATGTACGAAGCAAATTGGCACACCCAGCAATGGGTAATATGCCGTGATGATATATTTATTTTATTAAAAATAATTTGATAGTGTGCTTATTTCATGTTCATATTGCAGTAAAATAATTAATATGAACTTAATGGAAAATCTGCTAATAACGTATTCTTATTCATATTGGCAATTTACAATGCATAGTATTCAAAGTAGTTTAGTTGTATTAAAGAGCGTGAAATGAAGTGCACATGTGTATGGCGTAAATGCTCACACGTTCAGAAATAATAGAGCTCTACTTATCTTGATATTTGAGATTAAATCTTGCGCATCTCAAAATTGCAGGATGCAAGATTGCAACAAACTACAGTATCGTTCAAGACGCTGAACACCAGTTATGTGCATAATACGAGGAGTGTTGAAAACCAGAACCTTCTGTAATTTAACAGAAACTTCATTTGTAAAGTATAATTAATTGAGGAATAGAATAGAATCTTACAATACTCGGATAAAATTGTAATTCCCAAATAAATACACAATATTAAATCAAATCAAATTTTATTTCAGTTTTGTATTATTTAAATGGTAATTTTTTAACTTGAGAGTGAGTCTTAGTTGTTATGAAAAAAACTGATGTGGCCAGCCAATACCTTCCGTCAATTCTATGTATTTTGTACAAATTCCACACAGATTTTTTTTGCCAACTATACTATAGGCGCTTTCTTTTTAGGGGGAAATGAATTGATCTTACCTCGTAATAAACTGAACTCAAATACTCCAAAAAAGAACAGTATGTTTCTTAAAATAAGAAGTAGAAAATAAAAACATATATAGCATTATATTTATAACATAATAATCTGCTGAATTGGCTTATGGCTATAATCTGTTGTATTACTTTATGTGATTTGTTTTTGCCACCCTAAATTATTTTACATTTTCATATTTCAAGTAAAAACATTTCAAAAAGTTATTATTTAAATTTTATTTAACACTGACATCTGTCAATTAATAATATTTGAATATCCTAACTGTTTCCATGGTGCAGCTTTTAGCAGCATTAGATTGCCAGATATTTCTTTATAAGTCTTTACCACTAAATTCGTTGAATATGAAGAAAAAAACATAATTAAATCGATTAGAGAATAACATATTCTTTTATTTGTAATAACATTAAAGATTAAAAAATGATATTTAACAGCGTTTTTTCAAGAAAAACTGTTAAAATTTTCAAATTAGGGGACTTCCGATTAACCAATCCTAACTAAAATCTAATCAACTCTTCAAATGGACGTACGAAAGAGTAATATAAAATTTTTGGAATTGTAGTATTGGAGTTATCGAAGGAGAATTTTTTGTCACACACACACATACACACACATTGACACACACATACACACACACATACAAGACATCGTAAAAACAGTAAATTCGTATTGTAGGGACTCTAAAACGTGCTTATTCATTAAAAACTCACGATCGATATTTTTGACCAAAGACAATACCTTCCTTATCTATAGGTGACGAAATGTAAAAAGTATTATTAAAATTATAGACTATATATCTGTTTCAATGACTTATTATCAACATGCACCATTTAAATGCAAGAAATATTAATAATTAAAAATTAAAATTAAAGGTAAAATAATTGTGATATGTTCCATAAAAAAGAAACATGATTTCATTTAAAGAAGAATAATTTAAAAAATATATATATGCAGGGTGTTGTCCGCGATATCGCCGCATATTACCTATTGCTGGGTGTGCTAATATGCTTTGTACACAGATTTCGGTAATAATGATGACATATTTGTATCGTGCGGGCGTTTACCAAGCGTCACCTCACGGGTACTCATTGCTGGCATGGAGAGTGCACAACAGGGGTCAATTTTGTGCCATTTAAAATTCGAAATATTTGGTGTTGATGGGGATCGAATCAAGTTCCCCAGATTCGCAACCAGACATCAGGCACGCGACAGCGAGACCCTATAGATATGTATTTAAATTAATAAAAATTAAATGGCGGGAGGTATTGTGTTAGTCACATTAGTTTTTTAATATTATTTGTAATTTCTGTTGGAGTGAAAAACTAATTATTTAACTTGACATATAAAACGTCAAACATTTGTTAATTTATCTGTTTCAAATCTATGGATATTGCTATTTTTGGGGTAATTTTCGACATTTTCATACCAAATTTTTACCGTTACAAAGCATGTAAAATTAATTTTGTTTATTGACTCAGTTGTAGAATTTTAAGCTTTACAACTTTTAGTTGAAGAATTTTTACCTGAAATAATTAGAGAAGCAGAAAATTGCGAAAATATTATTTTACATATTAAAGTTCTATGTTTCGGTGTCGCGTTCCAACACCCTGTATATTCTATGAATCGTTATAATACTTGTAGAAGAAGAAAACAACAATATAGCACTTGTCAATTGAAGCTACGTTATATTCACAAAGACAGTCACCGAATTACATTATCAATATATTGACAGCAAACATCTTTTCTTCTCTTTTCTTTTACACATAACGAATTTCCCTCCTATGCTTCATCATTCCCCTCCTCTTCTGAAGATGCGATCTGTAACGGCATGAGCATGCAGCCGTGCCCGTAGCTGGCTAGGTTAGAGAGCTCGCATGAGTTATTATGGCGATCGTGTTGAAGAATTAGCCGGTAAACTTGACTTCTTCAGCGGCAGCGAGCAGCCGAGCGGCGGAATTGCAAATACCGCAATTACCTGCCTTTGCGACATACACAACCAACAATCAACCAAGAACTTCATTCATATTAATCAATGATGATAATATACATGCGCTGTGGAATCGTGGAATACGCTAATATCTATCCAAAAGAACACAGTGTAAACAATAATAATAGAAAATTGTTTTAAACTTCGCAAACTTTGTATAAAAGGATACATAAGCTTTAAAGTTTAATAAAGTGGTAACTATCTCGTACCTTATAAGTCAGTATGACGTCATTAAACGGTATATACTTAAAGTCGACTATCAAATGAAAGAATGATATGTAATAATATTTGTACAGTAAAAATTTTTGAAAGATGTCCGATCAAGGTTATCTACGAATTGTATGAATTCAGATTTTTGCTCCGCCCATTCTGACAAATTCAGTAGTGTCGTTTGCTTAGTTTTTGTAAGGGTACATAAGATTACTACTTTTATTTTATTATTATAAAAATATATGTTACAATAACAGCATTAAAAAATTAAAAATAAATCAACTGGTAAGTTTATAGCAAATGTAAAACCAAATATGTGAAAAATAAGATAAGGACACAATGTCAGTGTCATTGACACTGACAGGAAATAACATTATTCGTACGGCTATGAATCAAGATAATGTATCTGAATTAATATATAAACTTACGTTACAGCGAAAGTATTATCAACAACGAGCATCGTTTTAAAGTGGAATGTCCTAACTTAGTCGAAACAATATAAATTTTTCAAAGACAAATGTGTTATATCCATCCTTATCGCACATGCTTAAAGCCTTTGTAAAGGAGGGGGATAAATGTATGCCAATTTGTTACTACAGACCTTGATCGGATATCTTTCAAAAAATTTCCTGTATCTTTACTTTCCGTCCTATGTAACGATCATTTGGGATCGCATAAGTTCAATACCACGAAGATATAATATTGTCTTTGATCAAAAAATTCGGTGGTGAGTTTTCACTGAATAAGCACGTTTTAGGGTCCCTACCATACAATACGATTTTACTATTTTTACCATGATGTCTGTATGTGTGCGTGTATATGTATATGTGTGCGTGTGGGTGTACGTGTGTGCGTATGCGTGTGACTATAATTTCGGCCGCAATGTTTCCAATACTAGAAATCCAAAAATTATAATATTTACGTATTCCTCTTCCTTACATACCATATGCAGACTTGATTAGATTTTGGTTATAATTGGTCAATCGGAAGTACCCTCATTTGAAGATTTTAACAATTTTTATAAATCAGCCAGGTATGCTATAGCCATGGAAACAGCTACTATATTAAGAAAATTATAACTGACAGATGTCAGTGTCAATGAAAAGAAAAAGAATGTAGCAGAGATGAGGATGTTGAAATAGATATTCGGGAAGACACGGAAAGATAGTATAAGGAATGAAACAATAAAGGAAATGACTCGTGATAGAAGTTTATAGAAAGATACATGAGAGACGATTTGTATGATTGGGTAGGAAAAACAGCCTTTGGCTAATCCCCGCCTTTGGCTTATAGTCAATAAAGATTATTATTATTATTATTACATTGGTTTGAACATGTCATGGGGAGAGGTGAAGAATATATTGGAAGAATGAATAGCTTAGTAATAGAAGGCAGACGAACCAGAGCAAGACCAAAGATAAGATGGAAAGACTGTATTGCGGAAGATTTGCAAGAAAATGAACTAAATGAGGACGATACGCAAAACAGATATGAGTGGAAGAAGAAAATAAAACATAGCGACTCCTAACGAATAGGAAAAGCTAAAGAAGAAGAAGATGTCAGCGTCAGTGCAATTTGCTTAGTATGTTTATGAAATAATTTTACTGGAAATATAGAATTCACCATCCCGTATATAGCATAAATTAAATGTCTATTATTTTGGCATATTTATCTCAAATTCTTTAACGAATTTGTAGAATCGAACCCTCATGCCCAATACGTAACATATAATATTCATAGTTATAGTAATCTAAAGCTCACAGCAGCATCAGTGAAACACATTGTACTACATTTAATCATAAACCTGCATAGTGTGTCTAATTTAGAACGAATTTCAATAGTTATTATAAATGTTTACACTGTCCATTCTACACCGCATTCTATAACTCGGTATGAAATTGTTGAAGGCGTAGACCGCTTATGTTCTTACGTGGAAGTTACAATTATCCTGTGTCTGCTAACATTTGAAGCGTCAGCCTATCTATGCCTGAACTGTAGCCGAAGCCGTGTGTAGTTGTAGTTGCGGTACACTCCTGTTCGGTGTAGTGCAGCGGTCACAGACTTTTACCCGCACGATGGCTAATAACAATAATTACAGCAAATCGCTCCGATCTCGTGCTATCTGCGGAGATGCCAGATACAGGAGGGTCGGGATGATAGCGAGAAGTTTATCTAGTAGAATGTGGATGGAGGTTGTGGAGATCACAGTTAAAGTTAAGATTTTGCAGGAATAGGAAAACTACATTTGTGTACAGTAAAATTTTCCAAAGATGTCCGATCAAGCTCATCTGTATCATGAACGAATTAACAAATAGGCATACATTTATCTCTATCTTTTGCAAAGGCTATAAGAGTGTGTGATAAGGATGGATATAACATGGTTGTCTTGCAAAATAGTATATTAAAGAACGAATGTCATAATTGCCATTTTATTTTGTGAGAAGGAAGTTTGGGTAACGACGCGTAGCGGAGTTGCCCAAACCTTCGAACAAAATAATCGACAATTATGACATGAGTTCTTTATACTATTTTTTCTATTTTGCACTTTTTATGATCTTTTTAAATAAAAAATCGTAAATTCAAAATTTAGGGAATTTTATGTTAGTTGGTAATAATGTGCCATTTGAAAATTCAATTGTTTGAATTTAAAATTGTCTCGTGTTGTTTACAATCAAATTCATATCACATTATATATACGAGTACATATATACATTATATAATTCCAAAAACAAACAATGAAAAAAGTCAGATTTCATAGTCATAACCAAATATAAAATTTTTACAAGTTACTTACATTTTATTGTATACAATTAACTGAAAAGGATGTGGAAAGTGTAAAACTATATAATTATACACATCTTATATTTAAAATACTATTTTCTTATAAATAAACACTTAATTCTTGTTGACATTTCTCCTCCGCCGCCATTTTACTTTTGTCTGAACTACTATACAACCTGCGTAACTTTGGCTATGACATCAGCACCAAAAAGCTCGAACTAATTTACCGACAGAGTTCGCAAATAAATTACATATTTTAAATATTAACAATTAATAGTGTTTTGAACTATTTATGCCCTAAATATACATAAACAAAAATAAAAACCTTAACAATCGTTAGTATCGTTTATTCAGTGAGGTTTGACATTTGATATTTTTTGACATAACATTTCATCTATGTTACCAACTTTATAAAAAATAAATTGTACTAGGCTGTTACAACACTCAAACGAGCTATTAACGAACTCCTTTGGGTGCTGTAATAGCTTTGTTACAGATGTAAAATAGAAAAATTCATATTGTTTCGACTAAGTTAGGACATTCCACTTTAAAACGATCTTCGTTGTTGATAATACTTTCGCTGTAACGTAAGTTTATTTATTAATTCAGATACATTACCTTGATTCATAGCCGTGCGAATAACGTTATTTTCTGTCAGTGTCATTGACATTGATAGTGTCAGTAATATAATCAGTATCTTATTTTTAACATATTTGGTTTTACATTTGCTAATAAATTAACCAGTTGACTTATTTTTGACTTTTTAATGCATTTGCGGTATCATATATTTTTATGATAATAACAGTAGAATCTTATGTACCCTCATAAAAACTAAGCAAACGACACTACTGAATTTTTCATATTGGGCGGAGCAAAAATCTGAATTCATACAATTCGTAGAGGACCTTGATCGGGCATCTTTCATAAATTTTACTGTAAGATCATGGTTTTTATTAGTAAACGTTTCTATGATTAGAGGTATGAATGAAATTCATAAAACACTTTAGATCTGTCGATTCGCCGTGAATGGTTGCATCAGTAAACTGTAATCGCAAATAAGCGAAATGAACAGGCCTGAAGTATTATCTGAATTGGATAATAAGATTTCTTGAAAATCGTCAACAATATGTTTCTGTTCGTTCCTATTCTAGTTCTTGGTGCCAAATAGTTAATTCGAGCAAAATAACAATAAACACCGGAGCACCTCAAGGAAGTATTCTTGAAAAGTACGGGGGTACTTTTCATTATTTATATCAATGATCTTAACCTTGTTTTTCAGGATGATATAGATTCAATAATTTACGCATGTGATACATCGTTGATAGTTTCAGCAAAAGATAACAATACATTACAGAATAAATGTAACAATAATTTGGATAACATGCTAAATTGGTGTAATATTAATTTACTTTATCTAAATGAAACCAAAACGAATTATATGCGCTTCCATACTTATCAGAATCCAAATAATATGAATATTAATGCTGCTATCGGAAATAACCAAATCAACAGAGTTAGTTCATCCAAAATCTTAGGTTTCACTTTTGATGAACACTTAAATTGGAATTGGAAATTACTATGACAACGTAGTATTGTCAGTTATATGTCATTGTAAATGTATGTAATATTAGTCTAGACGCTTCCTATAAAATGTAATTACGTTTTTAAAAGGAATAAATACATTATTATTATTAGAATTATTTTATGAATTCAAAAGAAAAACTTGTAACTAAATTAAGAATAGAAAATGAGAATTGATTGAATGTTTTTGCAAATTTAGTTGAACATTTATCCGGAAATTAAACTGAAATTGTGACAATTTCAGATTAACAACAAAAACGTAATTCGATTTAAAACGCTGAATGAACCCAACCATTTAAAGAATTTAAACAGGGAAATATATGCGGTATTAATTGTTATTCGTAGGACTAAAGAAATAAAAATTAACCCTTTCGATGCCAATTATAATGGTGGAGCCCCCTTACATAAAATAAATTACTAATACCCACTCAAAATTTTATTTTTTATACAATAAAAAATCTGATGTGGTCAACACAACACTTCCCGTTTAAATTAATTTTTATTCATGTAAATACTTAAAATTAAATTTAAATACTGGGTTCGATTTTTAAATGGAACAAAAATGACCCCTGTGGTGCATTCTCCACGCCAACAATAAGTGCTCGTGTGGTGACATCTGGTAAACGCCCGCACGGTACAAATATGTCATTATCTTTAACGAAGACATCTGTGTACAAAGCAGATTGGCAGACCCAGCAATGGGTAATATGCCGTGATGATATATTTATTTTATTTATATATATACTTATCTATATTCATTGCTGGCGTGGAGAGTGTATCACAGGGGTCAATTTTGTGCCATTTCAAATTCTAAAATATTTGGCGTCAGCCGGAATCGAACCCGTTCCCAAAATTCGCATGAAGTGACGCCTGGTAAACGCCTGCACGGAACAAATATGTCATCATTAATTACCGACATCTGCGTACAAAGCCGATTGGCTCACCCATCAATGGGAAATATGCCGTGATGATATATGTTTTTATTATCTTACCTATATTTTTACTTATTTTGTATTAAGTTCCTTTCCATATATTATTGTTCCATTTACTATTTTCTTTATAAAACGTTAATATTATTATTTGAAATGATTAGTTCGTTGACAGTGACATATATCTGTCAGTTACAAACATTTGAGATCTGAATTGTGTAACCATGTGTATGAGTTGTGTTTAAAACGTAGGCTCCGGGATTAAAATTATAGATAGTTTTATAAATTTATCCATAAAATATATAGAAAAAGTATTAATGCAAACCTGTAGAAATAAATTTAATAATCTTTAATTTTTATATAACATAAATCTCGAAAAAATAATATTTAAAGGTATATCTCTGCCATATTCATTTACTTTTTATTGATTCTGACATCTGTCAATTTGAAATATCTGAATATATTAGCAATTTTCATGGTAGCATAGCTGGCTGATTTATGAAAATTAATATATTTGTAATTCTTTAACTCTATATCTATTGAATATGAAGTATAAAATGCAATCAAATCGTATAGAGAATAATATATTCATACGTAATATAACAAGTGGTATGATTATCATCGATGATATTCTCGAGTGAAACCGAGCTGCAGATTTCACGAGTCCGAAGGACGAGTTGAAATGTGCTGCTTCGGTTTCACGAGCAATATCTTCGATTATTAATCATATCACGAGCTTATATTTAATGAGAGAATATAATGAATTTTTGAAATCTAACCAAACCTGACTTTTGATATACATATTCATATTGTATTAAAACATGGTACTTACGAGTTTTATTTAATAAAGGGTTTTCCAATAAGAGGTGTTATTTTGATATTCAAAGAAAAATGCCATTTTTTAATATAAACAATTTAATAATAGCGGGCTATTCAAAATAACACCTCTTATTGGAAAACCCTTTATTTCGGAGTTTGAATTATTGTTATTATTTATTTTTATACTCAAAATTAACTGTCAATGTCATAAATAAAGAAAACAAATCCCTTAGTAACGACTATAAATACGGTGATAATTTCCTTGTATTTTATCATCGCTGTGATAAACGCGTAGCTAGGGAGATTCTGAATGTTGATTGGCGGAAAACATGTCACGTGACTAAGGAATTATATTCTCTTTAAATTATAATAACGTTAAATGTCAATAAATCATATTTAACTGTTAAATCGAATCACTTGTTCTTCTGGATGTAAAGTTGAGGAATACGAAAAAAATATAATTTTTGAAATCATGGTATTGAAGTTATGCGATCCGAAACTTTCGTCACACACACACAGGACACATACACACATACACATACATACACACATCATCATAAAAATAGTAAAATTGTATTATAGGGACCCTAAAGTTCAATACCTTCCTTACCTAAAGGTGACGGAAGGTAAAAACAGTGATGATATACTAAATTACTTATTTCAATCGAAATGTGAGAATAATTGCACGTATCCTATATGCATCACACTAATTTTACCAAAATTGAAATTACTTTACAATTTGGAGGCAACTTTTTATTCCTTGTAATTACAAAAAGTCACTGCATTTTTTTGTTGAAATAAGTGCTATTAATCCTTTTCCATTATCCAAAATCGATTAATCCATCGAAAATCAATTACTTCTCAATTCAATTACGAAGCGAAAATTCGAAAATTGCTCGTTCGTCAATAAGTACCTAACCGTCCAATAATTTCAGTGATTAAAAAACAAAAGGTCACGCGAGATAAATAAAACGAAGGTAACCACAGCAACGATACATATGATGCAAGAGAATTTTTAACATGAATGAAGGTCCAACCTCTTCCAAACGTGAAGTTATATACACTTTTTGTTGGATTTTTATTAGACTATGAGATCATGGTAGCGGTGAGATGTGCTATTAATTTAATTAGCTCTTTATGAAGAAGTTTCCATCAAGAGAAGAGTTAATAACACAGGTTTAATGTTTTGATATGTTGGTTTTTGGTAACTGTTATTTTGGGGAAATTTGAAAACAGTACAAAGCTTAATTATTAGTTATTTTTTATTGGAAAGAATTTGTTTCAGGTTACAAGGTTAAGAATTGTTTTATATCAATAATGATTTATTAATTATAATTAGCAGCTTCACTTAAAACGTCCAAACGCTTTTATTATAATCGAAATATTTGATCTGTAAATCAATATATCATTAATTAATGCTTGTATAATAATTAGCAAATTTCTTAATTAAGGAAATATTCTAATTGGAGCATATTTACCATGAAGGTACTTTTACAAACGGTAGTTCAAGAATTAAATTACGAAGGATACATTAAATATATTCAAACAACAATAAAAAATCTGATGTGCCCAACACAATACGTCCCGCCAATTAATCTAATGAATCTAAATACATACCTATGGGGTTGCGAATCTGAGGAACCCGATTCTATCCCGATCAACGTCAAATATTTCGAATTTTAAATGGCAAAAATTAACCCCTGTGGTGCACTCTTCAAGCCAGAAATAAGTGCCTGTGAAGTGACGCTTGGTAAACAGCCGTACGATACAAATATATCATCATTACCGAAATCTGTGCACAAAGCAGATTAGAACACTCAGCAATGGGTAATACGCCTTTCCATGTAACTATTGTTCTATTTACAATTTTCTTTTTAAAACGTTACTGTTTTTTAAAGAAAAACTATTTTGAGCTTCAAGTAAACTGCCATTTCCGGTTATCCGATTGACACCAAAATCTAATGGCTTCTTTCCATAGAATAAGGTAGAAATACAAGATTTCAAAATTTTCTTAACGATAGTATTTGAGTTAGAGCATAAGGAGGATCCACACACACACACATACACACACACACACACACACACACACACACACACATGTTAGTATTATCTATAAAACTGAGGGTAAAGATAACTGACAATATACTCAATTAATTGCCATCTTAAATTTTATTACTTTAATAAAAATTATTTGCGAATTATTAAAGACGAAAACATTTGTCACAGGCAGACAATGGTTTATTCGCAAATAAATTATTATTATACCTAAGAAATTTTATTATAAGCAATGTATTCAAGTTCTATATACTCTATGAATATGTTACAGTTAAAGTATACATTTCAGTCAGTGTATACACTGTCTAGTTGATGTATGCTTCCACTAGCTGTTTTAGTGAAAGTATAAATTATTGCGTTGCCCACGCAATAGGCCCATCCAAACTGCCCGCCCAACAATCTAGGCGTATAAATTTTATAAAAAAAAACAAACAGAAACAATACCTAACGCACAGAACTCAGACTTAAGTAGACAGTGACAAAAGAAGGTTTATACACTAACTAGTCAATGAATACATTAACTAGATAAAGTATGCACTATATAAAATAATGTATACTTTCACTAAAACAGCTAGTGGAAGCATACATCAACTAGACAGTGTATGCACTGACTAAGTTCATACTTTAACTGTAACAAATACACCATATCAAACTTTGTTGAATTGGCGTAATCATAGCATCCAGAAGTTTAGTTATTCTTGTTTTTAATATAATTGTAGGTGGTACTTTAATAAATAAATATCACTTTGCAAATAATTTTAATAAACAAATTAAATTTAATATAGTAATTAATTGAATATATTGTCAGTTTCCTTTACCTTCAGTTTTATAAATAATACTAACATAAATATTGTAGTATTTACTCTTGAAACACAAAAAATTAGCACGTGTCTGTTGTTATATATTTGCCAGTAGATTATTGTTAAAATGATAAATTTAGGTAATAATATTATATTTAAATCCAGTACAATAAAAAATTGGCCAAATATAGTTTTAACTATTGGGGTCTCGTGGCCGTGTGCCTGAGTGTCTGGTCGCGAATCTAGGGGACCCGGGTTCGATTCCGACCGACGCCAAAAATTACATCGCATTTTAATGGCACAAAATTGACCCCTGTGGCGCACTCTCCACGCCAGCAATGAGTGCCCGTGAGGTGACGCCTGGTAAGCGCCCGCACGGTACAAATATTCCATCATTACCGACATCTGTGTATGAAGCAGATTGGCACACCCAGCAATGGGTAATATGCCGTGATGAAATATTTATTTTATTTTATTTTATCTAAAAATTGATTTCTTCTTGCTGTTAATATATTTTTTTTACATTACATTACACGAATACATTTGGGGTTGGGCCCGTATGTGTCTTATTCTCAACAATATTAGCGTGGACCTGATCCTACAAAGAGTTTATAAATTTAAATGAATTAACACTTATGGAAATATTCTTGAGAACATATATCATTAAATATAGAGAGGCGTACAAAATTTCACTGACCAGGAACTCATAATCCCGATCTGTATTTTTTTTTGTTAGTTTGTTTGAAGCGTTTAATATGCAGAAATATGCGATAGTTCAACATTTAACTTGAACCTTCTAATACGGGTCAATGTTTTTTAAATCTTCTTCTCCAGTCGTGCTTTTCAGATTATTATTAAGCATGATACTAAATGTTAAGCTCTATTACATACGAACACAGCTAACAATATCAATTTTATTGAACTTTATAGACTACGATTGACCGTATCTTTACTTTTACTGTACGAGTATTGAATTGTCGATAGAAATTGCTATCATAAAACGAATAGGAAGCGATATTAAATTCAATATCTCTTTAGATTATCTTTCAAATATTGGTATAAATATAAAAATTTAGTTACAAAGTAATACCTATTTTGCTGTTTGTTACTTCTAAATATTTTTACCTGAAACCAACTACAAAATAGACATTATCCAGCGAATTTTGTAATAAAAAAAACCCTAGGAGTTTATATTATTTTGATTATAGGCTCCAACCAATTGTTTTCTAGATATCGTTGCTAATAAATCTACAACAGCTGCAGAAGGTACATTTTAAATAAAAATGTTTTAGAACTCAAAAATCCCGAATTAAAATTGGAGAAATATCAATTTTGTTTTATAAAAATCTGTTGTGGCCAGCACAATACCTCTCACCACTTCCGTTTTTGGTTACATAAGTATACAGCGCGAGCAGTCATGTGACATTTTTGGCTTTGACAAGCAGATATGGGGGCCCGTGTTAGAATGATAATTAATAATTATGGACATAGATGTCAAATGTCAGAATTTTTCATTAAAAATGTTAACATTCACGTTGTTAATTTTCCACCAGGAGTGTGGAATTTACTTGTCGAGGAAAATAAACCACATGTAATTTGTAAATCACTAAATTTAGAATGAAAGATTCTGATATTTGACATCTATGTACATAATTACTAGCTATCATTCTGACACGAGCCCCCATATTTACTTGTCAAGGTCAAGAAAGTCACATGATTGCTCGCATTCTATTGTATTTAACATTTCTTGTATATCTACACTCTACACCAAAAATTCTACTCATACCTATTCTTTATATTTAGATTTTCTAAATTCATTCTATGAAGAAATTTTGTCCTACTCTTCTAATTTTTTGAGATGTTTCCAATTCACTGTCGAGATTGACAGTATTTGTGGAGGGTATATGTAATATACCTACAATTTTAAATATTTAACTATTGATACAATAAGAAATAACTTCCCAGAAAAAGTGTTCAGTGATGTCTTAGGATTTCCTGCACTGATATTTATCTCTCCGCTACAAACATACGAGTATAAATTTTTCAATTGTTTTCCATAGCATTATTTGGGTTGTTAGATTTATTATAACAGATTATTTTGTATACAGGGTGTTTGGCATAAGTCCGACACCACGAATATTTCGTTTATTTTGAGAGATATAAAAAAATGTTAATAAGCAAAGTTAAACTAGACAAAGGGGCTCATAAGATGATCATAGCAGAAATTTTGTATCACTTCCGGTTTTAGCGGAAATGGGTACAACTGTAAATGTAGCATAGGGAATCGGTATTTTTATATATTTTTCAGAATATACATAAAATTAGCTTCACAATGATACCAAATTATCATAGTTTTACTTTAACCATTTCAAAATGGCGACCATTTATTCTTAAAATATGTATTAATAAAATTCCATACAAAATAAAACATAGCAAGCTATGAAAACAATTTTATTATTTTATAACAAAAGAAAAGAATTTACTTACATTTGTGATAGTAACAATTTCTTGTAATAATTAAATAATAAGGGCTCAAGTGAATTACACAAATGAAAAAATGGTTGATATGATTAAAAAAAATAATAATAATACCTCACGCCTATTTTTTTTACAATTTCTTCTTTTCTTTTGTTTTAAAGTTGTACCCATTTCCGCCAAAACAGGAAGTGGTACAAAATTTCTGCTATGATCATCTTATGAGCCCATTTGTCTAGTTTAACATTTTTTTGTATCTCTCAAAATAAACGAAATATTCGTGGTGCCGGACTTACGCCAAACACCTTGTATTATATATTATTTTATCTCTAAATCAATAAAAGATATAATAAAATATTTAAAGGTAACAGATAGAGAATTTAATCTTCTTTAATATTTGCAGAAACAAAATTTTTCAAAAAATAATATTTAGAAGATTTTTTTTAAGAATATGCTACTTCCGGTTGTCCAATTGTTACCAAAACCTTTGCAAATTTTTCCAGTAATGTCCAATTGAGAAATAGTAGTCAAACAGATATTATGTGTTATAGATTTTGAGAAATTATCGTAAAAATGTTAAAATAGTATTATAGGAACCTTAAAACGTGCTTAATGATTAAAATCTGAATATGCGATTTTTAGCATGAATCCAATACCAATAGCGATTTTAGGAAAAAAGTTATTATATCCACTTTTATCAATAACTTGATAAGGAAGAAGTATAAAAAAATCACTTTTAATTTTTGATTTACTTTAACCTCCCTAATCAAATCGCAAATAGAAAGTAAATAAAAGTAAGAACATAATTAATTCATTCATTAGTGTAAGATAGCACGAGAGATATTATTCTTACAATGTAGTAGATTACTAAAGATTATTAAACTATCAATTCCGATCGTAAAAAAGCAGTACAGTTAATTCAGTATCTGATCTAATAACGAGAACGTAATTTTAAGGTGAAAACTAATTTGTATTCCGCTGGTAAAGTGCTGCTAGTATGTGTATTTATGTTCCCGTTTAATCTATTTCAAGCTCTTATGTATCTCCGTCTGATTGTATCAAATGAAAGATTCTTTTGACAAGTCTTCCTGATGTATCTTCAATAATTTATGGATGTTATTATAAGCATAGCATTAACATATTAACCCATCCTAATATGGCATAATAAATATTCCTCTGTAGCAATTTGTAAATTTCTTTATCATAAAAGGGCATCGGACATCACACAGCAATCAAGAAGAAAAATATATGGATTAGGAAATAACAAAACACGTGACGAGTTGGATGTGCTAGTAGTTTTTAAATAAATAGTGATGCTGACAAAGTGAATAAAGCTTTTTCTATTAATAAACAATAATTGGAATTTTCTCTAGCACGATTGAAAAATGAAAGAATAACGCTTTAAGGAACTAGTAACCAATTTGTTTTTTTTACGGACTCTAACTCGACTTAGTATAAGTCCCGCTCTTTCCATCTCTAGTTAAAGTGACAGTTATAAAGCTAACTGGAAATTAAAACTGTTGTTCGTATCGCTTCTATCCTTCACTTTAATTCTTAACTAATGGTTAATAAACTGGCCCTTTAACTAAAGGTAGTAGGATCGGGCTTAAAAAGAGTAAATTCATTTTTTTTTCTAGCATTTTGTATTTTTACCTTCAGTCACTTTTAGGTAAGAAAGGTATTGTCTTTGGTCAAAAAAATCGATAGTAAGTTTCTAATGAATAAGTAAGTTTCGGAGTCCATAGAATACGAATTTACTAATTTTACAATGATGTCTATATGTTTGTGTGTGCGTCTGTGTGTGTGTGTGTGTGTGTGTGTGTGTGTGTGTGTATGTGTGTATGTGTGTATGTAACAATCGTTTCGGATCGTGTAACTCCAATACCACGATTCCAAAAATTATAATCGTATTCCTCAAGTTTAGATCCATATGCAGACGTGGACGTGATTAGATTTTGGTTATAACTATTCAACCGAAAGTACCCTCATTTGTAACTTTTAACAGTTTTTCTTGAACTAAACTAGTTAAACATCATTTTCCGTCGGCCGTTTATTAATAGGCTATCTTAATGTATAGAAAATCATTCATTAATGACCCCTATTAATGCATGAGTAAAACAGAAATGAGTGGAAGAAGAAATATAAAATAGCAACCCCTAACGAATGGCGAAAGCTAAAGAAGAAGATGTCAGTATCATGTGCAATTTGTATAGTTTGTTTTTGAAATAATTTTACTGGAAATATAGGATCTTTTGCAAGAAAATTTATGTATGGAATTTGTACATAATACCTTTGAATATATAATACATATAAGAACGGCAACGCAAATGGCCTAGCAAGATACTATATCTGTCTCTTTTTATTCACAAAATTATTATAGATAGCTAGTGATTCCTACCACAAAACTATGAACTGCGATAAATCGTGCTGACAGCATTGACAAATACTATTTGTTAGAGGTATTCAATAATCAATAATTCAAAAACATTGTTTCATAATAACCAGATAATATATTTTGAATCTTCAATGTACATGTATACTTGTTTTACAGCAGCAAACTTAAAAACCTTTTTAAAATCTTATCTTGTTGTTCTAGCTACGTGGCAACACTGTGCAACATCCACCTATTATGTAATTTTTGAACTAACTCAGAAATAATTCGTATACGGAGGAACAGATGGCACCTTCTTTCGAAATATTTAATCTAAATACATTACGTTGCCATTCTTGTATTGTATTATATATTCAAAGATAATACACAGGATTGACGAAATGTAATGTGCTGGCCACATGTAATTATGTGACCGGAATCAATATTTCTTGTCCCTCACTATATTTCGGGACTCAACAGTGTGTTTAAGACAAAACTTCCTTTAATTTCACTTTCATTTTATATAACAAAACAGTAAGCTCTCTTAATCATAGCTGTTCACATCCACAACAAGGTTAGTTTTTAGTTCATCTGACTAGACCGCATTGTGACGTCACAAAACATGGCAGCAAAACTTGAATCGCAAATAAAGAAGTTACAATATCGTTGGCACTAATCGTTCATTCGCCGTTATTTCCATATGCCTAAACCATTTCAAATTATTCACTCCCACTCTTTGCTTATACAGATAAATATTCTCCGAGAGCAATTACTAAATATGTGTATCACAAAAGATTATCCAACGTCAAGCAGCAATCAAGAGGAAAAATATTTGACTGTGACAAGTTGTGTTGTATGTTCTAGTAGTTTTTAAATAAACAGTGGTGCTGGCAATAGAAATGTCGTTATGTATTTATGAAGCTATAAACCGTTATTGCTCGGGTCCATTAGAAGCGCTTGACTGCGTTCGCGACAACATCGGAGGAATCCAGAGCAGAGCAGGAGAAATAAAAACCAGGTTTATTCATTCAAACGCTCACGAGATACTCGGTTGTTTATGGCTCCGCGAGGAATAAAGAACTACGGATCAAAATGTTGTGCAGATTAATTTTATTGGGCTTATTAAATGGGATTAAAAACTTGTTCTGAGAGATGGAGATTCTTCAAAGGATGAGAGACTTCCTACTAAATTCTTTAATGGAAAATAAATATGGGAGGATAGTATTTCCTGTAAGAAGTGTAACAGAGCATGTGTTACCCACGAGGATGAGAATTTTGGTATGATGTAAAGTGGGATTATAGTTCAAAAATATTTGCTCGTCCACATTTTTACCTCCCGCTACCTTTGGTAAGGGAGGTATAGGGATCGTGATAAAAATCGCATAACGAAATTTTGGTAAATGACCACGTTTTAAGGTGCCTACAATCCGATTTTAACATTTTCACGATGATGTCTGTGGTTGTGGATACATGTACCTTATGTATGTGTATGTATGTGTGTGTCTGTATGTGTGTGTGTGGATCTTCTGGGTACTCTAACTCAAATACTATTATTTGGAAAATTTTGAAACCATATACATAGTTATTAGGACCTCTGGCATGGTTTACATGTTGAATAATCTTAACTACTCCGCTTAAATATGTATGTACTATTGATGATGTGAACTTAGTTCTCGAAATACGTATATATTTTATTTTATAATTTTAAGGTTCAGGGGTAATTGTATTAGTTTTAGTTATAATTTAACCTTAGACTCCTCTTATTATTAATCATTACAGTTATCTTAATAAAAATGGTTAGGATTTCAAATTTTGTCGACATATTCTCGGGTCATTCTAGTATATATTCAAATAGTGCGTGAATTTTTTAAACCTCTGCACACGTTACGAGTCTACTGATTCGTGCGTTTTTGTACATAATCGGTTTGTAATCAAGCAGTTTGAATTTGCCTGAAGTCAAGTAATGAATTTTTGAAAAGCTTAATTTTTAAGTCAAGTCAAGTAATTTATAAAAACATCAAGCTACTTGACTTGATGAAACCCTATGTCTGAGTGTCTGGTCGCGTAGCTGGGAAACTGTGTTCGATCCCGACGGACGCCAAAAATACTTCGAATTTTAATAGTACAAAATTGACCCATGTGGTGCACTCTCCACGCCAGCAATGAGTGCCAGTCAGGTGACGCTTAGTAAACGCTCACATGGTACAAATATGTCTTCATCGTTACCGAAATCTGTGTAGACAGCAGATTGGCACACCCAGCAATGGGCAATATGCTGTGATGATATATTTATTTATTTTATCCACGACTGTCAAATAATATACCCATAATTCAATCGTTTTTTTTTATCAATTATTGACCTTAGTTGCTGTTGCTAATTGAATAATATTGACAGTTCGATGGAATAATATTATTCAATCGTTATTCAAATCAAATCTTACCTTACAAAAAGTACAAACAAATTACTTTTAATAAGTATTTATTTCCTATAAAAAGTCAAAAGTATACTAGGTTTCTCGTTTTTTATAGTTTTATTTTCTTCTTAAGCATAAATGTAGCTGAATAGTCGGTTTAAAATTTTCTGCTAAATGTCAAATCACTTCATAGTTTTGTTAAAACAAATACCCAGTAATCAATGCTATGTTTATGTTTGTGAACAAACAATTTTCTAAAATTTGTTAGATTATTGCTGATTTTATAATAGTACAGTATGTTTTTATTTGACAGTTGTGGATGAAGTATAGTATTTTATTCGCTTGTAATGGCTATTACTCACTCGAATGATTTACATCACTCGCCTTTCGGCTCGTGATGCAAACTTCATTCTCACGAGTAATAGAATACATTACATGCTCATTGAATAATATACTATTATTTATTCCTATTTTACCAATATCTCTAATTTTTGATTTTCAGCGAAAATGATAGTAGATTTGGATTCTTAAAGCCGAGAATTATGTACCGTAGAAGGAGTTTATCAGGCATCGATTCGAACTTGAATAATCTGAATTACAAGTAATTACATAACATATTTAGGTACATGACGCCATATTTAATTCTGCTCTCTTATTCTGATTAAACATTAACATACATAGTTAGGCAGTTGCTGTCATGACCGGTTTAAATTTCTATCTGTTTTAAATTTAAAGATCCTGTTGTACTGTTTCCGAGAAGAATGGCAAAAGAAAATAAAAGCAGTGAGTGAATAGCGTTCGCATTACGCTATTTAAGCCGCATCGCATATGTGTATGAGTATGAATCGTCGCCACACGCAATTCCATTTACGTTGGGAAAGTGCTCACTTCCGCTCGCGATCCGAGCAGTAATTAATCAGCTCGATCTGCTACACGTGTCAATCAACGCAATGACTGATCTCATACTCAAAGAAAACATCGCAATCAACTCAACTTTAACAAAAAGGAAATTTCCAAAGTGCTCCGCATCCATTTTAATAATTGTTTTGTCATGTGATGTGGCATTATTAATATAAATGATCTGGCCATTAACTACACTCCAAACCTTTTTGTTGTTTATTTAAACAAAGAGAGAATACCATAAAGATAACTGTAGTTAATTTACATATAACTCCAAGAAATTAGTGTTCAACCTGGATGAATCGTATTCTATTATTACCTTCCGTCACCTTTAGGTAAAGAAGGTATTGTCTTTGGTCAAAAAATTCAATGATGAGTTTTTAGTGAATTAGTACGTTTTAGGGTCCCTACAATCCGATTTTACCATTTTTACGATGATATCTGTATGTGTGTGTGTGTGTGTTCGTGTGTGCGTGTGTGTGTATGTATGTGTGTGTGTGTGTGGACGCTTTTTCGGGCACGATATCTCCAATACTAGAATTCCAAAAATTACAATTCTTGCGTATTCCTCTTCCTTACAACCATATGCAGACCTGTTTAGATTTTGGTTATAATTGGTCAAACGGAAGTACCCTCATTTGAAGATTTTAACAGTTTTTCTTGAAAAAATCAGTTAAATGTTATTATAACTTAAAGAATATATTATTGTCTATACGATTTGATTGCATTTTATATTTGATATTCAACAGATATAGAGTTAAAGAAGAATAACGATAATAAATTTTATATAAATTTCATAATTCAGCCAGCTATGCTAACTTAACCATGGAAACTGCTAATATGTATGTATGTATATATGTATGTGTGTGTCTGTATGACGAAAATTTCGGATCGCATAACTTCAATACCACTATTCCAAAAGTTATAATTTTTTCACATTTCTCTAGCTTACATCCAAAAGAACAACTGATTAGATTTGAAGATTTAACAGTTAAATTCGATTTATTGACATTTAACGTTATTATAACTTAAAGAATATATTATTCTCTATACGATTTGATTGCATTTTATACTTCATATTCAATAGATGTAGAGTTAAAGAATTTTAAAAAAATTGAATTTTATAAATCAGCCAGCTATGCTAAACATGGAAACTACTAATATATTCATATAATTCAAATTGCCAGATGTCAGTATAAATAAAAAGTAAATTAATGTGGCAGAGATGAAGATGTTGAAGTAGATGTTGGGGAAGACACGGAAAGATAGGTAAGGAAATAACTCGTAGTGTTACAAGTTTCTAGAAAGATACAAGCGAGATGATTACATTGGTTTGAAAAAGTAATGAAGAGAAATGGAGAATATATTGGATAAAGAATGAATAGGTTAGTAATAGAAGGTTGAAGAAACAGAGGAAGACCAAAGATAAGATGGAAGGACTGTATTGGGGAAGACTTGAGATAAAAGGAACTGAATGAGAACGACACGTAAAACAGAAATGAGTGAAGAAGAAAAAAATAGTGACTCTTAACGAATGGGGAAAGCTAAAGAAGAAGATGAAGAAGATGTTAGTGTCAAGTGCAATTTGCATAGTTTGTTTATGAAATAATTTTACTGGAAATTTCGAATCTTTTGCAAGAAAATGTATGTATGGAATTTATACATAAAACACAGGATTGACGGAAGGTATTGTACTGGCCACAACATTTTTTTTTTACAATTATCTTTACAATATATTTGTTTGTTTCTCTACCTTGGTTTGCACTGAAAAACGTTGCAGTTTTGACACTGCTGCAATTCAGTCTACTGTGAAACGGCAGCCGTAAAGTCCAAGTGAATTAAATTAAAAATTTGTTCGTTTTGAGGTTAGTTCAGTCGGATTCAATTGCACGTCTACTAAATGCCATGCAGTACTAAAATAAATATGTTCAGCAATAAATAAATGACAAATGCTGTCAAAACTGGCGCATATGCTACCTACAATTGCCGTAAAATGAGTATATAGAATGATGCTCAACTTTTTCCTTCTCTTGCGATTTTTAGCATGATTATAATAAGTTATTCGCGCATGAGCATTTATAATATTTGATAAGATTGATAGTAAAGCATCAAATTTTGAAGTCTGCTTTGGCATGAAAAAGTGATGTTGGATTTGTTATGCCCGGCTTGTCAAGCCTGGCTTGGATGTTCTACACACGGTCAATTTTGAAATGAACAGTTTAACTATCAAGCCAGGCATCACAAGCTAAGCTACTTGGCTTGGACAATTACTTCTGGTTAAAGCCTTCATTATAATAGTAATTAAATGATGTCGCATTTATTACAAGCACGAAAAGCTTCTAAGAAACAGGAATAAATTCTTTTTCATGCTTCACATATAAGAAAGAAATTAGATCTAAATTATAATTTTAAAGAGACTATTTTTCAACGGGAACTCAAATTTCTAATTATTAATTAATACGGATTTATTACACTTAAATGATTTAGGATGAGCGATACTTAAGACATCGATCCATAAATCATCTTATTAATTATTAATCTATTAACAAGGAAGGAAGCTTTTATTATTTATACATCAAAATAAACGCAACTTGTTTGAGAGTGCATCAATAAAGATGTTTCATAAATTTATAATAAAATTATGTAATTTAGAAAAGCAATAACATATAATAAATACATCTTGTACCGCAATGAGACGGCTAATGAAATCAACTTAATAAAATGTTATTTTATATCGGCTTAGCCATTAAACGTCTCTATTTAATTTTTATTGAGTTTATTTTCCTCTTTATTGGAAATATATTTAAAGATGTGACTTAATTTCATAAACAAGTGAAAGCAGAGAAAGGAAAATCAAAGCAGTCTATGAAAACGTCATAACTGTCAATAAAAAGTAGATTGACAGTTTTTCAACTAATTATTAATTAAAATTATGTAATATTTTTTTGCATACATTCTATACTGGTATGACAAAAACGGTTTTAATTAATTTCTTGCATAGATTTTAATCCTATGGCCGTGTACCGCACTTTTACTTCGTAAATTAATGAATTATTTAAGCAATTACCAGCCGATTTTGAATTTCAATGTAGCCTTAATCGCCGGATTAACGGTGGTTTAAATGTTGTTTATATTTGTAATCTCGGAAATGAGCGACTAAGGAAATAATATGCAGTCATCAAGTGTCATTTAATATAAAATATTTAATATTTAATTTATTTTTTACGCCTGGCTTCTTCTAATTTGTTTTAGTCTTAGTTACAATACTATAAATAATATGTATATAGATATGTCAACTGATATCATGTTTATGAAGATGGCGTCCGCCAGATGTCTCAGCGTGTACTCGTAAGGTGAAAAACGTTCTCGGCACAACTATAATTTAAATTACAATGTTGAATAATTAAATTTTGCTCATTTTAATCATTTTTACCTCTCGCTACGAGAGGTATTGCATTCATGCTCGAAATCGCATATCCAGATTTTATTGAATAACCACGTTTTAAGGTCCCTACAATCCGATTTTAACATTTTTACGGTGATGTCTGTGTGTGTGTGTGTGTGTGTGTGTGTGTGTGTGTGTGTTTGTGTGGATGTGTGTGTGTATGTGTTTGTGTGTGTATGTGTGTGTGTGTATGTGGGATGTTGGAAGGACGATTACTCAAAAATTATAAGACTATATTTGTTTAACTACGTATTTCCCAATTGGACATTCATGGAAGATCTGAAAAGGTTTTGGTAACAATTGGACAACCGGAAGTAGAAGATTCTTGAAAAAAAATCTTCTAAATATTATTTTTTGATTTTTTTTTTGTAATATTAAAGAAAATTAAATTCTCTATCTGATACATTTAAATATTTTATTATATATTCTATAGATTTAGAGATAAAATAAATATATTATATAAATTAATCTGTTGCAATAAATTTTACAGCCGAAAGAATGCCATGGAAAATAGTTGAAAATTTAAATTGTTTGTAACTGACAGATAAATGTCAGTGTCAGAAATCCAAAGACATTACTGAAGATTTTTTCTGGGAAGTACATACACATATTATTTCTTATTGTCTTAATAGTTAAATATTTAAAATTATAAGTATATTACACATACCCTGCAGAAATACTGTTAATGCCAACAATAAATTGGAATCGTCTCGAAAAATTAGAAGAGTAGGACAAAATTTCTTCATAGAATGAATTTATATATAAAAAATCTAAATGTAAACAATATATATAAGCGAGAATACAGCTCGAAGGAAGACGATATTTAAATGTTGTAAATGTAAGATGATAGTGAAGATGGTCTCCACTCTGCAACGTAAAATACAGAAAAATTGTATCTCATCGAAATAATGAGTAATGAAAGAAAAATATACTTGGAGAATCTCTTAATTTTTGATCTGTGACTATTATGGAGGTGACAAGTCTAAGTTGAAGGACTTAAATTTGTTTCAAACATTATGGGACAATGTACACCAGCACTGTAGCTAGAGTAACATTGAACTGCGAAAAAGCTATCAAATTCTTCTCAGTTAAGTTGTAAATATTGACAAAATTACACATCGATATAAGAATAATCGGAGTGCAATCTATCCATCACTTTATTAAAGGGAATTAATGTGTTATTTAGATACAACATGTATGAAAAAAGAAAATGTAAAAGAAGATATGTAAGAATAGATGCACAATCCAGATATATACATTTTAGACCGCCCAAAATTAATGTTTTTACTAGAAAAATATGAAGAGAAAGTAAACAAGAACGTTGTTCGAATTGAAAATCCCTTTTACCAGCCTAAAATTTATATATGGTAAACTCTACTTTGTAATTTATTGTAAATAATTTATGGTAAAATATATGTGAAAATTGTTTTATGTTGAGACATGCTCTTATTGAATAATAAAGAAGTTTATACGTTGTAGACTTATATGAATATATTATTTATATTTCTAAAAATATTCTTTGCTTTATGCATACAGCTAGGTAAAATATATGGCGAGAGGTTATGTGCTGGCCACATCAGATTTTTTAATTAGTCACATCACATATAGCATTTTAAATAATTTCTTTATTCATTTCAATATACTATGATGTATAATATTTATATACAATAGCAAAAACTAAAAATAAAGTAAACTGTATAATATTGAAATGTTAAAATTTATTCAGTACCCGAAAGTAAATAAAATAGCCGTTAAAGGCGTTGACGCTCTAAAAGTGCACATCGCCTATAGAAAATCTAAATCGTCCGGCAATAAAGGTAATTAATAATTTGGTTTTTCCATACATTAATGAAACCTATAAATAAATAGTTTGTTGTTATCTAGTTGAATATGGCAATATTAACATATAAACTTATTTATGATGGCCTCATAAAGGAGTACTAAATTTTATATTTATATAAAGTCGTAACTTTAAAAGTTTTCGAAATTCAAATAGTGACAATAAATATCTAAAGTTTTTATACTATTTTGTCAATAACGATTTTTTAACATAATGAAATGTTATTAATCTAATTTGGAAAGTACAACAAACAATTAATTCAATTGGTTTTTAAATTAAAGAAAACTGCATTTTGATTAGATTAGAAATCATTTATTGCTCTAAATACACAGTTTATAAAACTTAGAAAACTTTTTGTTCTATTTTTGGTAAAGATTTTCTACTGCTTCTTATTTTTTCAACTCATAGTCTGGACCACAATCATTCAAGCAATTCAATGTAAATAGACTGTAAATATTTATAAAACTTTTCCTTTATTTCAGTATTCAATCATTAATGCACAACTCATCGTATAATTCTCATTGTGGGGTCTCTACTCTCATGTGTAACAAACACTTGTAGTGTGTAAAGTAAGAACACTTCAGGGTCATAAATTACTGTTAACGACCGGACTCCGGGTGTGCCGAACATTTGTAATTCAAAATTCAAATTGAAATAACAAAACAGCAAGTCGTGCGTCGAGATCGGTTGCCTGGTTGTTGGTTGCTTTGTTACGATTATGTGCGGTTACCTCCACATCAACACGACGGTTTCTAGGAAAGTGGTTGTTTTTATATGGTTTTTGTGGTGGTTTTTAGAGGGAATGGGTAATGAGAAAGATAATGGTTTATAAAGTACGTAATTGAATTTGATTAAATTGAAAAAATCTGATGTGGCCAGCACAATACCTCTCGCCACTTTCTTTTTTTTGGTTACATAAGTATAGGGCGCGAACAGTCATGTTACATTGTTGGCCTTGACAAGCAGACGTGGGGGGCCGTTTCAGAATGATAATTAGTAATTATTTACATAAATATCAGAATTTTTCATTAAAAATTTCAAGATTTTCTAAATTCCCGTAGTTAATTTGTCACCAGGAGTGTGGAATTTACTTGTCGAGGAAAATAAACCACATGGATTTGGAAAATCATTAAATTTAGAATGAGAAATTATGATATATTACATCTATATACATAATTACTAGCTATCATTCTGACATGGGCCCTCATATCTGCTTGTCAAGGCCAACAAAGTCACATGACTGCTCGCGCCCTAATGTATTTAACATTTCTTGTATACTTACACTCTACACCAAAAATTCTACTTATATCTATTCCTTATATTTAGATTTTTTAAATTTAAATTCATTCTATCAAAAAAAATTGTCCTACTCTTCTAATTTCTCGAAATGATTCCAATTCATTGTCAGAAATAACAATATATATGAAGGGTATGTGTAATATACCTATAATATTAAATATTTAACTATTAATGCATTAAGAAATAATATAATGTATGTACTTCCCAGAAAAAGTCTTCAGTAATGTCTCCGGATTTCTGACACTGACATTTATCTGTCAGTTACAAACGATTTAAATTTTCAACTATTTTTCATGGCATTCTTTCGGCTGTAAAATTAATTACAACAGATTATTTTATATATTATATTTCTTTTATCTCTAAATCTATAGAATATATAATAAAATATTTAAATGTATCAGATAGAGAATTTAATTTTCTTTAATATTGCCACGAAAAAATTTCAAAAAATTTTTTTTCAAGAATCTTCTACTTCCGGTTATCCAATTATTACCAAAACCTTTTAAGTTAAACAAATTTAAAGTCTTATAGTTTTTGAGTAACCGTCCTTCCAACATCCCACATACACACACACACACACACACACACACACACACATACACACACACACACACATCCACACACACACACAGACATCATCGTAAAAATGTTAAAATCGGATTGTAGGGACCTTAAAACGTGCTTATTCAATAAAATCTGGATATGCGATTTTTAGCATGAATCCAATACCTCTCTTAGCGAAAGGTAGAAATGCTAAGTTATGAAGAAATAGCAACTTCGCCGTGCCAGGAACAGGGGCGGAGGAGGGAAAAGGTTACTTTTTGACGGCGACTATAGCAATTGTTTGACTTTATATCCCGAACAGACAAGTCAACATACCTCCAGTGGTAGGCCAATAACTTTTTTTTTTATATTGATTGATTAATAGTAAATAAAAAGAGCTGCCAAGCCCAATAATACATATAAGACGCCAGGATGGTATATTTATATATCCCATTCAATTCCCCATCTCATTAATATTAAACATCATTCGTCTCCCAACAATTCAATTAATTTTTTCTTTCTTCCATCTTACATATAATGACTTCCTAGTTTATTAGAGCAACTCGCCATCCATTGCAACGAGTGATGTAAAATTGAAGCCTTGTTTGGCGATATTGTGTGTTTTTATCTACAGCAATTGATTAAAGATGCTTTCTAACTCGAACGACATGTGTGGTGGATACTGAGACGTTTTTCTGCTTACCTACGCTGCTACGGATGTCATTAAACCAGCATAACGAAGGAGTAGAAATTGTTCAATGAGTTACCTGAAACAAACAAATACTGTAAATAAAACATTTAGTACCTACAGGCAGTAGAGGTTAAGTGAATGAAAGTAGTCTATTGCTGAGCGAAATAGTGCTCGTATATTAACTGATCTACGAGTTGTATATGATGTGGTATTGGTATGGAAGATTTCACTGCTGAATTTAAAGACTGGTATTTAATGAATGAAAGATTGGTTTCGTCTATTCATTAGTTGAGAGATTTCTAATCGAAATTCATTCACTAAATTACAAATTTAAATGAATATTCAGCAACGCAATTTAAAAGAAATATATTTATTTTTTTATCAGTGGGAGTAGAACTTCATATCTCTTACGCCAAAATCATGATAAAAGTAAAACATTTTCAATCATATTTAGAAATAGTTTAAGTTAAACACAACCTTTTAATTCTTAAAATTTTGAATTTTTGTGATGTTTCTATTCTCAGAGGTGAAAAAAAAATCAGGAGACAATGCTATTTTTTCCCCCAGAGATTTCTAACCCCTCGGACTCTATAACTACGCTCTCGGGTTATAAATTATACCTCGAGAAAAATTGTGAATTTCCACTATTTTTTGTGTGTGTGTGTGTGTGTGTGTGCGTGGATGTGTGTGTGCGTGTGTGGATATTGGAAGGACGATTTCTCAAAGACTTAATATCTATATAACTACATATTTCCCAATCGGACATTAATAGGAAGAGTTGAAAAGGTTTTGGTAAAAATTGGACAACTGGAAGTAGCAGATTCTTAAAAAAACTCTTCTAAATATTATTTTTGAAATTTTTTGTTCTTGCTAATATTAAAGAAAAATAAATTCTCTATCTGATACATTTAATTATTTTATTATATCTTCTATAGATTTAGCGATAAAAGAAATATAATATATAAAATAATCTGATGTAATAAATCTTATAGCCGAAATAATACCATGGAAACCAATTAAAAAATTAAAATGTTTGAAACTGACAGATAAATTTCAGTGTCAGACATTACTCAAGACTTTTTCTGGGAAGTTTGTACATATATTACCTATTTCTTATTGTATTAATAGTTAAATATTTAAAATTATGAATATATTAAACATACCCTTCAGAAATACTGTTAATCACGACAATGAATTGGAAAAATCTCGAAAAATTACTACATATAAAGAATAGATATAAGTAGAATTTTTGGTGTAGAGTGTAGGTATACAGGAAATGTTAAATACAACAGGGCGCGAGCAGTCATGTGACTTTGTTAGCCTTGACAAGCAGATATGGAGGCCCGTGTCAAAATGATGGCTAGTAATTATGTACATAGATATCAAATATAATAATTTCTCATTCTAATTTTGGTGATTTTCCAATTCTTCTTAGAAAAGTATATTCCACCCTTCTGGTGACAAATTAACCACGTGAACTTAGAAAATCTTGAAATTTTGAATGAAAAATTGTCATTTGGCATCTGTGTACATAACTACTAGTTGTAATTCTGGCGCGGCCCCCATATCTGCTTGTTAAGGCCAACAAAGTGACATGACTGCTTGTGCCCTATACTTATGTAACCAAAAATGGAAGTGGCGAGAGGTATTGTGCTGGCCACAACATATTTTTTTTCTTATAAAATAAGCTCACAGGCTCTCAAAACTGTCATGGTATTTTTGTGCTATTTTAAATCCGTAAATTATTGGTAAGTTTACGGTTAGATGTCGGCCGGAATTGAACTTAGGCCGTTCAAATCACAACCAATCACACAACTACAAAATTAATAAGAATATTAATAAAACGAGTTGCAACTATTGTTTCGTGCAAATACCTTTTGCTAAATAACATCAAAAAAACAAAAATGACACTTATAGTTCCCTTTGAATACATATGCTTCAATAACCTGGAGAAATTTCAATTAAAACGATTTACATTGTTCAGAACCAGATTCAAATCTTTATAAAAGCCGTCTTGATCTATATTTAAAAGTTGCGTTCGATTCCGTATCGACAAGGTGCGAGCATTTTAATTAAGTGGAGGTAATAAAAAGTGAAACGTCTTTAGAGTTTGCCCGGCGAACCAGTTCTTCGGCGGCTGTCATTCAATTCGGCGAGAAATGGATGACGCGCCTTGGTTTTACAGCTTCCGCTCTGCCGTGCATTCGAAATCTCCAAGACAACTGTCCAACGCCTTCTGAAAGCTAGAGATACACTTTTTCGTAGTTGATTGTCAGGCGTGCTAATCGATATGCCACTTGTTTCAATTCACACGAAAGAAGACGAAAGAGTAGCGTTCTTAATTCGTATAACTTGAAATAAATTTAAATGGTAGTAGCAAAAAATTGAACCGGAAAGAATTCAAAATGAAAATGTGAAGTGACAGTTGTGGATCAATCTGAATTCAACCGAATAATTTTCTATTAAATGCTACTAAAATTCCCAAGTAATACCTTCTTTTTTACCTTCCGTCATCTTTAGGTAAGGAAGGTATTGTCTTTGGTCAAAAAAATTAATGATGAGTTTTTAGTGAATAAGCATGTTTTAGGGTCCCTATAATACGATTTTACCATATTTACGATAATGTCTGTATGTATGTATGTGTGTGTGACGAAAGTTTCGGATCGCATAACTACAATACCACGATTCCAAAAATTTTTTTTTTTCAAATTCCTCAAGAATAACATCCAGAAGAACAACTGATTAGATCTTGGTTATAATTGGTGAACCGGAAGTACCCTCATTTGAAGATTTAACAGTTAAATTTGATTTATTGACATTTAAAGTTATTATATCTTCAAGAATATATTATTCTCTATACGATTTGATAGCATTTTATACTTCATATTCAATAGATATAGAGTTAAAGATTTTAAAGAAATTAAATCTTATAACTCAGCCAGCTATGCTAAACATGGAAACTACTAATATATTCAAATAATTCAAATTGACAGATGTCAGTATCAATAAAAAGTAAATGAATGTGGCAGAGATGAGAATGTTGAAGTAGATGTTGGGAAAGACACGGAAGGATAGGTAAGGAAATAACTCTAGTGTTACAAGTTTCTAGAAATATACAAGAGAGATGACTACATTGGTTGAATGAGTAGATTAGTAATAGAAGGTTGAAGAAACAGAGGAAGACCAAAGATAAGATGGAAGGACTGTATTGCGGAAGACTTGAGAGAAAAGAAACTGAATGAGAACGACACGTATAACAGAAATGAGTGGAAGAAGAAAATAAAAAATAGCGACCCCTAACGAATGGGGAAAACTAAAGAAGAAGAAGTTGTTAGTGGCAAGTGCAATTTGCATAGTTTGTTTATGAAATAATTTTACTGGAAATTTAGAATCTTTTGCAGGAAAATTTATGTATGGAATTTATAGATAATACACAGGATTGACGGAAGGTATTGTACTGGCCACAACACATTTTTTATTGCTTCATTTTATTGTACATTAGTTTAAATATCAATTTCCCTTCCACACTATTATTCTTAATTTAGTCACAAGCATATGGCAGCCAATGATACTTTATTTAATTCACATACAAAATAGAAAAATTAAACATATTTGTGTAATTTTTTTTTCCTCCCGCTACCCTTTGTAAGGGAGATATGGGGGATCGTGCTAAAAATCGCATATCGAGATTTTGATAAATGACCACTTTTCAAGGTCCGTATAATCCAATTTTAACATTTTCACGATGATGTAGTTCGTAGTTAGTTCTAGGGGTGCTGTATGTGAAGGTTAACTTGCGCCAGGGTTTAAGCGAGGTACGCTAAAATTTAAGCAAGCTAGCGAATGAGCATCATCAATTAGATTATTTACAAGTTTTATGATTGAATTTTTCTACGGCAGTCCAAAGAAATAACATTGAACTCAGTTGGACAATTGGAGCAACTACAAATCGTATCAATGCGGCGATGGTGAAATTTAGCACAACAATACCTTATAATTTTTTTCTGTATATTCTCCAAAGCTTGTATATGTTTGATATATACAAAATTCCAAATTTGTAATCCATATTCCAGCTTGCTACGCACAAATGAATAATACAAAGATTTGAGGGTCCGTAAATTATGAAATGATTGTGTATTACGAATTATGAAGCCAAGATTTCTGTAAGAAGCTTTTCGAATATCATTAAAATGGGGAATAAAGCTAAGTTTAGGATCGAACAAAATTCTTAGATCTTTGAATATAGTTACTCGCTCCAAAATTGTGTTATTCATTTGATAGTTAAATGGTGTAGTTGTTTGCTTTAGAGAGTAGGTCATAATTTTACATTTACCTAAATTAAATAGAAGGTTAGAGGCTGAATACCAATCAAGAACATTATTAATATCATTTTGTAGTAAAGCACAATTATTAACATTATTAATAATTCTGAAAATTTTCGAGTCATCTGCATATAAGAGAACGTTGGAGTGATGAATAATATCAGTGATGCTATTCATAGGGTTCCACGGCTTGACTTGATATTCAAGTTATTTGACTTGACGACTTGAAATCAAGCCAAGCTCAAGTCAAGTAATAGTAGATGAGAGTCAAGTCAAGTCAAATAGTTACAATTTCAAGTACTTGAAAATTCAAATAGTCATTTTTCAATTACTTGAAAAAATCAAGTAGTTATTTTCACATTTCATTTTTATATAGTTCTTTATGTTTTATAACAATATCAATAATATACTTTTTCTATTTCGGTGTTATTATGTTTTTATAAACGTACTGTTTTGTACTGCAAACACGACGTTTAGAAGATCTATAAGCGTACTATTTTTGGCACCTTTCATATTCTAGAGTTGGTAGTCATGCTTTCATAACTGACAGATGACAGGTAACCTCAAAATGGTAAGTTGTTGATAATATTTCAACATATTACTTTTAATTATGGATTTTTATACTTTCTTTAGGTGATAGGACTAGAAAAAAATATAATATTAATTTCACAACCAGAATCAGACCTTGAATCATAAATACAATACACCTTGCAATACACTAATTAATCAATAGTTGACAAAATATGAAATTTCAATTGTTAGCGAGAAGCGTTACCAACATAAACATAACTAACAAAAAAATACCTAGTCATAATTTGACGTCGCAATTTAAATAAATTTAATCGTAAAATTACCTCAATAGAAAAAATAGTATAAAAAACACGTATCATAAGGCCTGTTGACGCACTCGTCCTTTGTAAAACTCGCCTGGCGGCTCGTTTTCCAAACTTGGACTCGTACGTTAACAGATTGCCTTATGATACTTGTGTTTTAATGTACTATTTTCTATTTCGGTGTTTTTCTTTTTCTATAAACGCACTGTTTTGTACTGCAAACACGACGTTTAGAAGATCTATAAGCGTACTATTTTTGGCGCCTTTCATGTTCTCGAGTTGGTAGTCATGCTTTCATAACTGACAGATGACAGGTAACCTCAAAATGGTAAGTTGTTGATAATATTTTCAACATATTACTTTTAATTATGGATTTTTATACTTTCTTTAGGTGATAGGACTAGAAAAAAATATAATATTAATTTCACAACCAGAATCAGACCTTGAATCATAAATACAATACACCTTGCAATACACTAATTAATCAATAGTTGACAAAATATGAAATTTCAATTGTTAGCGAGAAGCGTTACCAACATAAACATAACTAACAAAAAAATACCTAGTCATAATTTGACGTCGCAATTTAAATAAATTTAATCGTAAAAATACCTCAATAGAAAAAATAGTATAAAAAACACGTATCATAAGGCCTGTTGACGCACTCGTCCTTTGTAAAACTCGCCTAGCGGCTCGTTTTCCAAACTTGGACTCGTACGTTAACAGATTGCCTTATGATACTTGTGTTTTAATGTACTATTAAAATATAGACTTTTATTCATAAAAGTAACTTATACATTTAAATTTAAAAATTAAAAAAAAAGTTTTAAAAGTATAATATATGAATTAACATAAACTATTTATAGTATATGTATTATGGTTGACCTTAAAAGGGAGCAAGTCGAATTTATCCGGGTCGCCTCCTAAAGTGGTTCCAAATAAATAAAACACATTTTGGAACTTTAATTTTCTCCGAGATATTAAGAGGTTTAAAAAATCCATTCATTATTGGAATATTTAATAGAACCATCTACAGTTATCTTAATAATAATGATTAGGACTTCAAATTTTGTCGATATATGTTCGGGTCATTCTAGTATATATTCCAATTATGCCTATGTCACATTTGTCTGATTCTGTGCGATGTATGATGAAACTTGCCGTGTGCGACGAAAATTCGTAATACTCGTGTCCCACTTGTATGACAAAAATCACATGAAAAGTACCTCTGTTGCTCATTTCACGTCGATGTGTCAAGCGTGCAAATAACCTAACATAAACAGTAGGGAGTAGAAAAATAATATTATTATGAACATTTACTTAATAAAAAATAAACAAATACAAATAAAGTTTAAAAATATTAACCTAACCCCAATATGTTAAACTCAAATATCAAAATATCTGTGAACGTAGTTAATAAGTACCGCGTGAAATGAGCAGCACATGTTTTGTATGATGGAAATAGAAGCGCTTCTATTTTTCTTCATACACGGACAGTTTCATCATACATAATACAGAATCAGACAAGTGGGACATAGGCTTTATGGGTGAATTTTTTGAACCTCTGTACAGGTACTTGCAGAGTGAATCAGCATAGCATATATGTATAACATATGCGTTACGATTCCACTGATTCGCGCGTTTTCGTTCGTAATCAAGTAGCTTGAATTTACTTGAAATTGCTTGATCAAGTCAATTAGTAACGATCGAAAATCAAGTCAAGTAATGAATTTTTGAAAAGCTTGATTTTCAAGTCAAGTAGTTTACAAAAATATCAAGCTACTTGACTTGATGAAACCTTAGCTATTGATGAAGAGAAGAAATAGTAATGGCCCTAAATTAGACCCTTGTGAGACACCAGATGTTGCATAATAACATGAAGCTCGCGGTTGCTCAGATATGAAGACATGATTTGTACCTTCAGTTCTAATTGAAACCTTTTCATGAATTTATCGAAATTTCAAACGTATAAAACAAAATGAATTCATATAAAGTTTAAGGAACAGTTAATAGGAATATTCTTGTTGTGCGTATTTGAAGATCAAGTGTATCTCCAGCTTTACATGTTGGAAGACCGCTCTACTTTCAGATGCCGCACGGTCGTCGCACGCACGAAGTGCTCGCATTTCTGCGGCCATCCACTGTCCGATGCTCTCGGTTCATCGCATTTCTACCGAAAGAGAAACTTGACATGGCATCGCCACTACACATACATCGCGAGCACCAGAACTAGACCTATCGAGACAGTTATGCAGGAAAAGTTTCATTCAGATAGACGTTAGTTATCACTGCGGACAACCAAAAGAATACCAAGAATTACAGGTTTCGTTTACATGCTTTTACATGTCTGCAATTATGACCATAATGAAAAATTCTTTTCATTTTGTACTAAATAGATTAATTCTAAAAGTAGTTTACAGTACATTCTTTTGAAGTTAATATTTGGATATTTTAATATTTTTTTTTGTAATACCAATTTTGTGAGTGACTAAAATACATATTAGTGGATTAAACTAATACAATTACTCCTTAACGCATGGTTTACATGTTGATTAATCTTAGCTACTCTGCTTTAATTTGTACTACTAATGATGAGAACTTAGTTCTGGAAATACGTATATAGCTTATTTTTATTTCCTTGTACGTAAGTAAAGGAAGTATTGTAATCGCAAAAAATTTCGGTTTTCAGATTTCAGCGGAAATATCCATTTTGATCATCCCTGAATCCATTTTGAATAATTTCGTCGTGACGTCTGTACGTACGTACGTACGTATCTCGCATAACTCAAAAACGGTAAGCCGTAGAAAGTTGAAACTTTGTATTTAGGACTGCTATAACATCTAGTTGTGCACCTCCCTTTCTGGTTATTACACAATTTCCAGAAGTGGCACTTTACATGAAGCCTATAATAGATTTTAATGAAAAACTGTTTTAAAATATAATCCAAAACTTTTCAAATTTGGTATACAAGACTTTTATGTCAATCGAAATAACATAATAGAGTTTGATTAAAATAGGCTAACCGGAAGTGGTACATTACTTGAAGTTGTTAACAGTTTTTCTTGAATAAAAAGATTTTATTTTGATTTTAGAAATAAATGCTTCAAATAAAAGTTTTAGAAAATTAATTTCTGCGTCTAGCACATCAAGTATTATTAAATTAGCCCTTTGTATAAGCGAAATATGTAAATTTAAAAATTATATACTTTTTTGTTTTTGTAATAAAGCTTGCTATAGATTAGGACAAAAACATAAAAAAATTGTTCATGTCAAACTACGTTAAATGCGTGCAATTTTATGATTCGTACAATAACAAATATTATATTTTTATTGTGAAATTAGTCATATTCATTGTTGTAATCAAATATTTCGTTGTTGTAATCAAAACTCTCTTTAAAAACTCCCTTTATGATCGCTATATATCTTACTGTTTTGAAGTTAAAATTAATATTTTGTAATTTATTTATTAAAAAAATATGTATAGTTCAATAATCGTACAAGGAAGTCGTGTGGTGTCCACATCAGATTTTTTAAGGTTAACGGGTAATTTTATCAGTTTTAGTTATAATTTAACCTTAGACTCCTATTATTAATCAATATTAGTAGATTATTTAATTCACATAAAAACTTCATTAAAAGTTTGACCCGTTGCTACATTGAGAAAATTTTCTTGAAATTCAATGTAACAGACAGAAAAACAATATTGCTATTCGCCGTTTTCTAATTTATTTCCATTTCTAAATTAGGATTCAAGAAGAAAATCTTTGATTTCTTTGGATAACATTTTTGACAATATCTCGTGTCAAATTGACATTTAATTAAATACTCTAAAATTAAGAATACGTTTCTCTGATCATAGCCTCCACCGAGTTAGATTTTTTTGAACACACTATTTATTTTAAAAAAAATCTGTTGTGGCCAGCACAATACCTCTCGCCATTTTCATTTTATGGTGCATAGGGTGCGAGCAGTTATGTGACTTTGTTGGCCTTGACAAGCAGATATGGGGGCCCGTGTCATAATGACAGCTAGTAATAATGTACATAGGTGTCAAGTATGTGGATTATTTTCCTCCATACGATTGATGACAAATAAACATCAGAATATTTGAAATTTTGAATGAAAAATTATGATATATGACAATTGTAACATCTATGTAAATAACTACTAGCCGTCATTCTGATACGGATGCTTGTATCCTGGCCAGCAAAGTCACATGATTTACTCGTGCCATATAAGCAACTAATTTAACATTTCTTGTACACACAAATAATTAAAATTGTATCTCTTTTTTCGTTCTGTGAGAAATTTTGTCCTACTCTTCTAATATGTTCAAAGTTCTTCAAATTCATTGACAGTATTAGCGGTATTTCTTAAGGATATATGTAATATTAGCTATAATTTAAATACATATTTAATTAATAATACAATAATATATATTAAACGTACTCGCACCTCCCAGAAAAATTTGATTTTTTGAGCAACGAGATTTTTTATTACAACAGTTTATTCTGCATTATTATCTACTAACTATATCTCCAAACCTATACCAGATATGATAAAATATTTGAATGTATCAGATAGAGAATTTAATTTTCTTTAATATTACCAAGAAATAAATACCAAATTTTTCAAAAAATAATATTTAGAAGTTTTTTTTCAAGAATATGCTTCCGGTTGTCCAATTGTTACCAAAACGTAGTTAAACAAATATTGTCTTATAGTTTTTGAGTAAACGTTCTTCCAACGTCCGACACACATACAAACAGACATTATCGTAAAAAAATTTAAATCGGATAGTAGGGACCTTAAAACATGCTTATTCATTAGAATCTGGTTATGCGATTTTTAGCTTGAATTCAATACCTGTCTTAGCGAGAGGTAACAATTAAGAATGCAATAAATTATATATCTTTATAGTGCTAGTATATTTTTTGCCATTTTTATAATTCTGAAAGTAGTAAAACATTTCTTCTAAGTTTCTAACTCGTATAACAAGCGGGACAATCAGACAAATTCAAATTAATCTCCGTGTAATTTCGCATTTATCTCCGATTCTAATTTGACGGATCAAGATCCAGTGTGAAATATTAACATTCATTTTTTACACGGTAACAGTAAGCTTGGACAATTAATCTTATTGAAATTTTATGGCCTATCAATCATATCATAAAAAATTAATATATTTCTGCTTTTGGGCGAGGAGAAAACTAAATTCTTTTAATGTTTCTGATACCTTAGGGAATAGAAAATCAGCTATGAGTTATTGACACCAGATGGATATTTATAGACCATAAATAGAAAGAATTTAACATAAAAATTTGCATAATTATGAGGCTGATACAGAGCTCCCAGATTTCTTTTCAATTTATTGAGAGATGTTACAAATTCTAACTACCAATAATAGATTAAACCCAAATGAATTAACACTATAAATATATGAACATGGATTAATTGTTATGTATCTGTTACGATACAACAACAACAAAAACAACAACAATAATAATATTAGATGCCCGATTGTGATTTGGAGGACAGTTTAGAGAGCTTATAGTGAGGTGACGCCTGATAAAGACCCTCAACAGTCAGAATATGCCTATCGTCAATTAGAGTCGTAACTTTTCAATCTTCCTCTATTTTGATTATAGTTTTCCATGAAAATTCTCTCTAATGAACTATTTTTAGTAAATCTGTCAACTGTAAATTAATTATGAATCGCGATGATATATTAATTTGCAAGAAATGTGTGTAAAATTAATAATGTTTAAAAACATTTATGTCTAATTACAAAGATTTATATATTTGTAATAATATTAATTGACTTTATAATAAGTATAATATAAAACATGTACTGCAACCCACATATATAACTTGTAAATTATTAATTATTACTCGCGTATAATTATGAATATAAATGCTAATGACTGTAAAAAGTAATATTTATTAGAATATGAAATGTATAATTGTGGGTATCGCTACATTTAATTTCGACAAAAAATGATAGTGGAAATATGTATGATCATATATAACATATGTACAGTAAAAATTTTGAAAGATGTCCGATCAAGGTCGTCTACGAATTGTATGAATTCAGATTTTTGCTCCGCGCATTATGACAAATTCATTAGTGTCGTTTACTTAGATTTTGTGAGGTAAAGGGTTTTCCAATAAGAGGTGTTATTTTGATATTCAAAGAAAAATGCCATTTTTTAATATAAATGATCGGATGTTTATTTCATTATAAAGAGGAAGGTATGCCGTTAATAGTGGAAAATAACATCAGGCAAATGACCACCACGACCACGCTGACAGGACAATATCCTTTTCATGAAATTTTCCATAACCAAATCGCAAAGTGGCTGTCCTATGTCCTCGATAGCCTCACGAATTCCATCTTTGAGGTCTTGAGTCGACGCTGGGCAGTTGGCGTAGACCTTCTCTTTCACGTGGCCCCAAAGAAAGAAGTCGCAAGGTGTTAAATCACAAGATCTCGGTGGCCAATTGTGATCACCTCTTCGAGAGATAACACGGTCCGGAAACTTTTCCCGTAAAAGATCAATGGTTTCGTTGTTGATGATCGGCCGGTTTGAGTTCTTGTGTTAACTGGACTTTATAAGCCTTAAGACCCAAATCTTTATGCAAAATACGGTGTAATGACATTTGTGGAATGCCTAATTCCAAAGAACGACGAGGAATGGACAAACCTGGGTTTTCTTCAACACTTTCGGCTACAGCAGCAATATTCTCGGCTGTTCTTGAGCGACGTGCACGGGTTTTATTCTTCACATCACTAACTTGTCCCAACAACTCGAATTTTTCCACCAATTTCTGTATTGCGGTCCGACAAGGTGCTTCACGACGACCCAAAAATTGTCGAGTTTTACGAACCGTCTCTGCCAAATTTTCACCATTTTTATAGTGAATTTTAATAATTTCAATGCGTTGTAGAAGCGTGTATCGTTCCATTTTTATTAATGGCGTAGTTTCTACTTGTCAAATGTCAAAAAATGACAGCTTCAAAAGCGACATCTACCGAAATAGCGGGCTATTCAAAATAACACCTCTTATTGGAAAACTCTTTACATAAGATACTACTGTTATTTTATTATTATAAAAATATGTTACAATAAAAGCATTCAAAATTCAAAAATAAGTCAACTGGTATGTTTATAAGCAAATGTAAAACCAAATATGTGAAAAATAATATACTGACACAATGTCAGTGTCAGTGACTCTGACAAAAAATAACGTTATTCGTACGGCTATGAATTAAGGTAATGTATCTGAATTAATAAATAAACCAACGTTACAGCGAAAGTATTATCAACAACGAGCATCGTTTTAAAGTGGAATGTTCTAGCTTAGTCGAAACAATATAAATTTTTGAAAGACAAGCGTGTTATATTTATCCTTATCGCACATGCTTATAGCCTTTGCAAAGGAAAGAGATAAATGTATACCAATTTGTTAATTCGTTCATGATACAGATAATCTTGATCGGACCACAAAACAATAAGGTAAACGAGAAGTGCAAGTCAATGTATCAAGTGGGCAGCACGGAACTATTGCCCCCTGGGTGTCATTGGGTACACTACTTTTGACATATGTCCAATACATGTCAAGTAAATGTCAAATATATGTCATATGAACCTGTCAACGTTCATTTGTTTAATATACAGTGATTACTTAATTTTTATAATTTCGGTATATTCAAATAAAAAATTATTTATTTTCATTATTTTTATTATATGTACAAATTACATTATTTAAATTCAATATTTTATAATAAAAGCATTTTCTTCTCATTCTTGATTACTTGGAATACCCGTGTGAGTTCTTGTTCATATTGATTACCCATTATTTCAACATGGTCTCCTTATTAACGTTGTTCTGCGTGGATTTTTCAAATGATCGTATGCATTTTCGGGATGTAGATTCTTCTATTTTCTATCAGCTCTGATTTTGTCTTACCAGCAGTCTTGGTCCGAGACGTTGACTTCTAAGACAGATGCAATACGGAATACGTATTGTACCACTCGAGTTGCTTTTCTCACATTTTTTCATTGATCATGTTGTTGCTTATAGTTAGCAAGAAGATGTCCCCGTGGAAACGACGCTCAGCAAATTTAGTGATTGATCATCATTTTATATCACACATGTTCACCATCATAAGTCGACGTTGAAATTAGTTTCGAAGTTCTCGGTTTTTCCATTATTTGGACGAAGACCATAGAGGCTAACACAATCACATCAGATCTATAGCAGTTGTTCTAATTTTCTTCACAAGAACATTAGGATAAATCCTTGAAATTTTATATTCTTCCTGTAGTCAATTTCGTGAAGAGATTCCTTGAAAGAATCCTTTAACGTAAGCTTGTTGATGATTTTTTCAAAATTGAACTCAATGAAACAAAACAAAATTGCAAAACCTAACTGCGACCGTACACATACAAATATGCACAGAAACATACATCACAAAGATAAATGCATTTATAGATTCCTTAAAGACATTGCGCTGAATGTATTTGGGGGAAAAAACATAATATTAATAGAGATAAAAATCATCATACTCTAATAATATTTCATTTCTTGAATTTGAGATAATCAAAGAAAAAAAATTCTACCTTTCTTACTGTTTAAAATTTCTGTATTTTAATTTGACTCAGGATCATGTTTAAATATTCAAAAATTATTACTGGGTGTTAAGTAATAGAAAAATAAACGTTGGTGAGCAGTTATTTTTATAGTACATTTTTGTAGAAACACTTCAACCTAAATGTAAATTATTTGAAACTAAGCTACTTTTTGCAAGAAACAGTTTTACCAAACTGTTTGAATCATCGAATGTAGATGTAGCTCTAGATAACTCAAATTTACAATATTTGGAGTATAATTGTTTGTGCCCAAAAGCTCCTCAATTTTAACTTTTATATACTTACTCGTATTCATATAAATCTAAATTACATGACCCGTTTAAAACCATTAACATTATAAAAATGAAGAAAGTCAAAGAAAACTAATAAAAAAAATATTCTTCATTTGTAAAATAAGTTTGCTGAGTATGCATATTATGATGATCATCCTACAATAACATCAATTAATATAAAGGTTAACGAATTTATAGTAAGGTAACAAAATTAACGCAACTATGATTACAATTTAAAGGAAGATTATATACAAATGATCTTCGAAAATGAAGGCATATGACAAATTTTCATCTGAGTTAATATTACATTTTTTTACATATATCACATCGCGCCGTATTTTTAAAGGAAATCTATAGAAGTGTTTATTCTGTGAATCACTTACAACATTCATATATTTATTCTCGCAGTTGGGATGCCGACATTTAAATTTATAACGACGATTATAGCTGAAAATGTTAGTTAGATTAGAAGAAATAAACTAAAATAAAATTATTAAATTATTTACTTATTATAAGCCATTAAACCAGCGACTTATACTTGACAATGCAGCAATGACAGTATCTTCGAACAATATTTTTTTACTGTTGACAAATAATTTTATAAATTTTTATTTTTTATTTCATAGATTACTTAATTTATTTAAAACTATAACAGCGACATGAACCGTTTAGTGACATCTCTGTTACATTGGGTACACTACTTTCACTGCCTACTGTTTGCTGCCAGTTTCCCAATACAAGTTGCACCGGGGTGGATCGGACATCTTTAAATTTTTTTACTGTATATAGAATAATATTCTAAAAATAGCCCACTTTACTATTGCGAAAATTTAATGACTATATTCATTTCTCATCCTCAATTTGGCGTCACTTCAATTTTGACACACACAGTGGCGATTTTCTCTTTCGTTATTATATTGTATCTGGAGCAGAGATTTGCATAAAAGCAAAATAATAAAGCAGGTTGTTCGATCAATAAACGTTTAATTTATTATTGCAACTTCCTGTTTTTCTAGGAAAGATCTAATTATCCGATTGGTTGGCATCGTGCGTAGCCTCGTGTCGAAATGACGATGATTTTACGACCACAAAGCGGTTGTTTCAAAATAAATATAAGTGGTTTTGGCTATTTTTGTATCCGCTCTTACATTTTATTGGATATGTGTTTATAGAGAGCAGATATATAAATCTGATATAAACAAAAAGATGATTTAATTTGTGTAACCTTGAAAATATTTAAAGTTATGAGTTCTGTTTGATGTGTCACCAATTTGATTGTATTAAAATTATTTTAGATGAATATAAATTTGTTAACAAGCAAATTTAATCGATTTAATATTGAGAGAGTATGTTTTTGTAGGTTATAATGATGTGTATATTTGGTGGAATGACACTTACCTCTGCACTTGAATCGATCAAAAACTGACAACCAGATAAAATATCTGTGACGAAGATAAGCGGATTTTTGACGGAGGAATTAGTTATTTTTGGAACGTTTTCTTGTGACTGGAGAAATATTTGCATTCGGGGCTACATTTCTTGGCGGCAGGATCAAAATTGTGATATCAGCAGATGGAGTTGTAATGTTCTTGTAGTTGAAGTGAAGGTGTCGCATGTGGTATAAATCGAGGAGGAGGCGTTGTTGATGGAGTTTGTATAATTTTACGTGAATAAACAGGATCTTCGTCCCAAAATTCTGGTAAATTACTTGAAGTAAGTGCTGAAATATTAGTTTGTTCTTGTCCAATTTGTCGTGTTGGAGTCTTTAAAGATAGGTCTGGGCGAAGTCATGTCGTAAGGTCGCGTGTTGATTCAAAGGGGTCACCAGTTGTGGCCGTTAAGTAATTGCAAAATAGACTTTGGGATTATCAAATTGTATTAAATATTTGTATAGGTTTTATTTATATTTATTGGAATGATTTAATTTTGACGTTAAGGTCGTTCACCAGCTACTGTCCAGGCCAAAAATTTGATCGCGCTGAACGTATACTGCGCATTCTACGATAACCCCTCACTAAAGAAAAGTTTTGTTAGGTGACTGTACTTTCTTGTGGCGTATGTCATAAATATATACACCCACACCGCTACGAAACGTTAAAAAAAAGCTGGCAACGTCGCGCTTTAATCGGAAGGGGGGAACATTTCTAGCAGAGAGCCGCTGAATCCAGCCGTAGTTACAAATTCGCCGTTTTGACGTGATTTATTCCCGCTGTCAATTTTGACGTATTAAAAATAATATAACAAAAATAGATAAAACATAGTACTTACATTTGCATTTTTTATATTTTGTATTTTTTATTCTTTTATATCTTTGAAAAACCATATAACAACGTTATAATAGCTAAATTGATTTTTTGACATTCTAAAAATGACATTTAAATTTGATATCTGCTGGATTGTAGCCTACTTTAATAATACAAGACCGGGAAACAACTCAAATTTTGTTTCAAAATCTGCCCAAAACTCTAGTTCTAAAACTGGTAATGAGGGCGTGATTTATGCCTGCTGTCATTTAAATGTCATTTTGAGACTGTCAAAAAATCAATTTAGCAGTGCTAACGTTGTTATACAGTTTTTCACAAATATAAATGAATAAAACATACATTAAATGCAAATGTAAGTAATATTTTTATCTATATATTATATTAGTTTTACCCTTCCCCCTGACATAAACATACAGTGTTGCCGCTGCCTCTCTCCCTCGAGTTTTTCAGTCATCGAGTACATTACTTTACACTACGATTACTCTGAAACTGTACGTCAGATCGCTTTCATCGTTTGAAATAATATTCGAAACATATTAAACTACTACATATTAGTTTTTTATTAAAATCTATAGAAGCAAAATGATGCTATTAATCAAAACGTTGGTTTTGGTAGCATTGGTCCTATGCTTCACGTGTTAAAATGTCTGACTTTCGAGGCGAATAGCTCATTTTCTGTACGTCAGAAGTTTATAAAAAATTAACTGTGCATGTATTAGGTCATTCTTAACACATAGTTAAATTTTTATGAACATCTATAGAAACTCAATTTACTGGTGAACCACCTTAAATGCAAATGTAAGTAATATTTTTATCTATATATTATATTAGTTTTACCCTTCCCCCTGACGTAAACATACAGTGTTGCCGCTGCCTCTCTCCCTCGAGTTTTTCTGTCGTCGAGTACATTATATTACACTACGATTATTCTGAAACTGTACGTCAGATCGCTTTCATCGTTTGAAATAACATTCGAAACATTAAACTACTACATATTAGTTTTTTATTAAAATCTATAGAAGCAAAATTATGCTATTAATCAAAACGTTGGTTTTGGTAGCATTGGTCCTATGCTTCACTTGTTAAAATGTCTGACTTTCGAGGCGAATAGCTCATTTTCTGTACGTCAGAAGTTTATAAAAAATTAACTGTGCATGTATTAGGTCATTCTTAACACATAGTTAAATTTTTATGAACACCTATAGAAACTCGATTTACTGGTGAACTACCTTAACACATCGAATAACAATATGAATGAATGTTTATTTTGCTTTTGTCGCCAAGTAACCTCGGGAAAAAAGGGTAACAATAGCCTATGACGATTAGGATAATTTGATTTGCTACAAAAGGTTTCATTATTTAATACAATTACCCTTTAATGTTTGGTGCATAAATCCCAAAATACCGGATAATTTTGATTTTTGAGTCTTGTGTCCTAGTATTTTATTTGTATTAGATTTATGTACATATCATTGTGAAAACTACAACATCCGTAAATTTGAAACCTGTTTAATAGCAGTTTAAAAAATAATAGCTGCAAAAAACATGGACAACATTCTTCTATTTTATATGATGTGGTAGGCATGTGGTAGCTAGTTGTAATGTATTACATGTTCATTTATTTTTGTTTGGCAAGTAGGAAGTGCTACGATCATTTGTTTTTTGTATAAGACAGGTCATTGTTTTTTGGTATCAGGGTCATATGTTATGTGGTCATGTGTGAAATGATTATCGCCTACCGCTACAAACTAAGATTGATTTGTGAAGATATACATCTTGAACTCGAAGTGTGGTCTTCGTATAATCTTATAACGAAAATAAATCATGAAGATACATCAGAATTAAATCTATTTATATTAAATAAAATACGATCAGTATTTGTAACTAAATAGTTTGTTACGTATTACCAAAGCTTACTCATGTAACGTGCAAAATATGGGTACATCTAAAAATTATGGACAAATACTAATAAATTTGAAATGAATATATTTATTTTAACAAAATAGAAAATTATGTAGGCCCGGTATTTTATCTCTGGTTAAACTATCTCGTAACTTAACTGTCAGTTAAAACGAAAAATAAAGGATCGTTAATATAATTATGGTTGTTTCATGGACACTCACAAACAGACAAATTGAAAGTAAGACCAGAATAAAAAATCTGATGTGGCCAGCACATTATTTTCCGTCAATCCTGTGTATTTTGTACATAAATTTTATTACGAAAGATCCTATATTTCCAGTAAAATGACTTCATAAACAAATGTAAATTGCACTTGACAATGACATCTTCTTCTTCTTTAGCTTTTCCCATTCGTTAAGAGTCACTATTTTGTAGTATCTTCTTCCACTCATTTCTGTTTTGCGTGTCGTCCTCATTCAGATCCTTTTCTCTCAAATCTTCCGCAATACAGTCCTCACATCTTATCTTTGGTCTTCCTCTGTTTTTTTTACCTTCTACTACTAAGCTATTTATTCTTCCAATATATTCTTCATCTCTTCTCATGACATATTCAAAACAATGTAATCGTCTCTCTTGTATCTTTCTAGAAACTGATATCACTGGAGCCACATCCCTTATCATTTAATTCCTTACCCTATCCTTCCGTGTCTTCTCCAATAACTATCTCAACATCCTCATCTATGCCACATACATTTTGGTTCCATTGACAATGACATATGTCAATTTGAATTATCTGAATATATTGACAGTTTCCATGGTTCGCATAGCTGGCTGATTTATGATATTTTATAATTCTTTAACTCTATATCTATTAAATATGAAATATAAAATCTAATCCAATCGTATAGAACATAATATATTCTAAGTTATAATAACATTAAATGTCAATAAATGATGTTTAGCTGCTTTATTTCAAGAAAACTTGTTAAAAATTATAAATGAGGGTACTTCCGGTTGACTAGTTATAACCAAAATCTGCATATGGATCTAAACTTGAAGAATACGAAAAAATTATAATTTTTGGAATCGTGGTATTGGAGTTATGCGATCCGAAACGATTGTCACATACACACACACACACACACACACACACACACAGACACACACACACACACACACACAGACAGACGCACACAGAAACATACAGACATCATAGTAAAAATACCAAAACGTGCTTATTCATTAGAAACTCACTATTGAATTTTTTGACCAAAGACAATACCTTCCTTACCTATAGGTGACGGAAGGTAAAAAATTGTGTTAATTATCAAAATAGTGCTGTACTGTTATTAGGACCTTATCCTGTAGTATGGCCAATTTTTGTACATAAATAAATAAATAACCTTTGTTTTGGTGAAATTAAATGAGTATTTTAAAGTTTAAGTAGTATTTAGTTTTATCAATTATCGTCGGTTAATTCTCGTGATGAAAAACGAATAAATTATATTTGATAATTCTTGGTTTTAAATAAATATATCATCACGGCATATTACCCATTGGTGGATGTGCCAATCTGCGTATCTGTACACAGATATCAGTAATGATGATATTAGTACCGTGCGGGCTTTACCAGGCGTCACCTCACGGGCACTCATTGCTAGCGTGGAGAGTGCACCACAGGGGTCAATTTTGTGTCATTCAGATTTGCGACCAGACACTTTGACACGCCGCCACGAGACCCCCCAGAGCCAGTATTCTTGAGCGTTCGTCATTTCGTTCGTATTCGTATTCGCGTTCGTTTTCATGTTAGTAGTCACAGTAGTCTGTGTTTAAAAAACAATATTGGATATGTCGTCCGTGTCAACCGTATTGCAGCATTTATTCACATCATTTACAAATTAAAAAAATATTTATAAATCGTTAATAAATATATCATAAAAATGAAATCTTAACTTGTAAGAGTTCTGAATAAATGTGACAATACAATTGAAACACAGACTACTATCACTACTAACATGGAAACGAAAGCGAATTCGAAGACGAATGTAATTATGAACGCTCAAGAATAATGGCCCTGGTTGTATGGTGTCAAATATTTTGAATTATACAATTGTCTTGCTATTTCATTTATTCCAATTTGCTAATTTCATTTTCTATCATCTCATCTTTTCTATACTTTAATTTTTTCTCCTATTCTTTATTATCCTCTCCTATCTGTTGTAATTCAATGTGACCTCTTTTTATAAAAGTATTCCTCCCGCTTCCTGGTGCATAGCCTGGGGGCACGCGGGGGCGGCTGGCTGGTGTAGGGGGCGTAGTGCGCAGAGCAGGTAACTGACGCTACCTGTGGCAGCTCAGCTAACGTAGCAGCCTGCCTGCCAGTGTCTGCTCGTTGCTCCATGTTGCACCCGTCAATTACATTTTTTCTTGTAATAATGATCATCGTGCCGCCAGCGCGTGTGCACGATACGCAGAGCCGTTTTAAGGGGAAGGATTTTAAAAAGATATTTATAATTAGATTTAAGATTTAGAGTAATTTACCTAATATTCAAATATCTCTAATTTTGCTACCAATAAATATATGATGTTCTTGTCCCGAATGCTTAGTGTTTTGTTTACTTATCTTTCTATTCTAAATCTGACCATTTTTCCTCGTATTATTACTTTCTGTTCCATCAATCCATCTTATAAGTTTGTATTTTTTAACTGCATGCCTTATTTTGTTTGCGTTCTGCCCAATAAATTATTTATTGCTAAAGTTATCCATATTATTTGTTATGTTTTAGTATTTCGGTTTCCCTGTATTAATTAAAGTACTACGTCTGATGTGGCCAGCATATTACCTTCCGTCAATCCTGTGTATCATGTACAAATTCCATACATAAATTTTCTTGCAAAAGATTCTAAATTTCCGGTAAAATTATTTCATAAACAAACTATGCAAATAGCACTTGACACTGACATCTTCTTCTTTAGCTTTTCCCATTCGTTAGGGGTCGCTATGTTTTATTTTCTTCTTCTACTCATTTCTGTTTTACGGGTAGTCCTCATTCGGTTGCTTTTCTCTCATGTCTTCCGCAATACTGTCCTTCCATCTTATCTTTGGTCTTCCTATGTTTGTTTCACCTTCATTCTTCTTCTATTATATTCTTTATCTCTTCTTATGACATGTTTAAATCAATGTAATCGTCTCTCTTATATCTTTCTAGAAACTTCTAATACTCGTTATTTCCCTTATTTTTTCATTCCTTATCGTATATGTCCGTGTCTTCCTCAACATTTATCTCAACATCCTCATCCCTGCCACATTCATTTTCTTTTCATTAACACTAACATCTGTCACTTAGAATTTTCTTAATATAGTAGCTGTTTCCATGGTTATAGCATAGCTGGCTGATTCATAAAATTTAATATCTTTATAATTCTTTATAGATAATAGAATATTCTTTAATATTTATAATAACATTAAATGTGTAAATAATATTTAACAGCGTTTTTTCAAGAAAAACTGTTAAAATCTTCAAATAAGGGTACTTCCGGTTGACCAATTATAACCAAAATGTGATCAAGTCTACATATGGATGTAAGGAAGAGGAATACGTAAAAAATGTAATTTTTGGAATTCTAGTATTGGAGATATCACGGCCGAAATTATAGTCACACACACGCACACACATATACAGACATCATCGTAATAATAGTAAAATCGCAGTGTAGGAACCCTAAAATGTACTTATTCATTGAAAACTCACCACCGAATTTTTTGTTTGTGTTTTCACATATTGTTTTATTCATAAAAGTGACTCTATAGTTTGTTCGAATAGTTTTATTATAAAAAATTGCGTAATAATTTTCTTCACGTGCTGATATGCGCTGTTTTTTTGTTCTTAGCCTTCTGTTGTGAGTGGTTCACTTGAATAGTTATATCTTCTTTTTATATTTTTATTTTTGAATAATGAAGCACACTCTTCCGGAAAAACTTCAGCGTTCTGGAAAAAAGTCTCGAGGATTCTTACCGATTTGTCGTTTTTAAGTTGGTGAGTAGTCGATTGTTAGCTTGATTTAGAATTCACGTAAAGCAGAGTACCTGTTGTTGTTTTGACCAATGTTGGTCGCGTTATTCTTGCGGATTTGTGATATCAGGTGTATTGACTGGCTATAGTCGTGTTTTGGTGGATGCCCACGTATTGTGTCATCCATTTTAGGTCTTGTAAATCATTTGCAACTCTGCTGTCAGAGTTTTCATTGTTGGTGACACCTTCTATCTGTGGAGAGTCCATCGGCTTCGTCCCATCCGCCTTCGTCATCGCCCCATAATCTCCACGAACACGCCACTCAAGCTAACTACAGTTTCAAAAACTGTAGCTACAGTATACACACTGCAAATACTGTACATGGTGTGTCGTCGTTGAGATTTGTGAAATTAATAATATGTTGTGTAACTTTATTTTTTATTTAAGGTAGTTATATCGTGAAACCATTTTACCCAGAATTAATTGAAATTTTAAGTACATCTCAACCTGCTCTCCAAGTTTTAAAACAATTGACCACGTGGTACCTGAAATACTTGCAATTAAATTTGGGCTTTTTAATACGTGAAGAATACGAAATGGCAAAATCCATACCGACATTTAATCGAAAAACTAGTATGTTATAGAAAACTAATTAACGGATTTTATGTAAAAATTTGAAAATTGTTTACCATCCAGAATTAATTTTATTGCCTCTAGAAAATTATAATCTGAAGATACGATAAATAGGTAGAATTATACTTGACAACCATGTACAAGCATTCCAGATGGAGTATCAGTTAAGTTAACAACGCCCACTTGGTATTAGCGAATAAGAGGTGATCTTTGGTTAAAGGAATTTCAGACGTACATTCGAAGGAAATATTTTTTAAATTGGTATTTTACGTGAAAAGCATGAAAACTTTAAACAGTATAATACTACTTTTGTAATTTTAAGAAAGAAATATATTAATTTGTTTTGCAGTTTCCATTTGTAGTTTAGAATTAGTATTATCTCTCAAAATATCTTATTACTTTTATACCCGAATGTACCAATAAATATCTAGGTGCGACGTTGCCACAGTTATTCAATAGTGAAATACGACACTTGTGTATGTGTTAGTGCGAGTGGTACAGTTAAAAAAAAACTATTCTACGGAAAAATAAAGAAAATTCATCTGTTACAGTGTTTGATATTAGCTTTTAACTATTTTGATGCAATCTGTGTATAAAATATAATGTTAAAAAATATAAGTTATTGCAAATATAAACTGCATTAGCTTAATTTTTATTTTGAACATAGTTTTTGAATAGGTATACTCGAGTGACAACTACCTTAAACTTTATTATTTGCTATCTAATTTCGTCTTCTTCTTCGAGTACGCCTCTGTTCGTACCTAACAAAACACCATCGTGTTCTCAGCTTACACCGCTATCGTCCACTCTTCTCTTTGACAGTTTAATTATGCAATAACATTAGTTATAAAGTTTAAGCGGGTAACGCGCAATTGCAACCGCTATGATCTCACTACAGACGCACACACATGCACATAACCGCACAAATGCCAGCTCCGCTGAAGAAAAATCCCCTCCGGATTAGATTACATGCGCTGGTAGTGCAGTTCCCGCACTTACCGACCAAGGGATTAGATGCCAGATAAGCGGCTACTCAAGCTCTTCCTGGCAGATTTTTATTGGCGCTAAATGTTAATTGTATCATGTGTTCAACACGATAATAGCAGAAGAAATGTTTACACAGAAAGAAAGATGATACAAATAGGGAAGTTAATTTTTTTGATGTGAGCGATGCTCTCTTATGGTTGCAGAAATTATTTTTAAGTATTGAGTTTCATGTTGAGTTTAAATCTCAAATATGACGAAAAATTAACAATGTCAGGACAGTTCTAGTACAGTTTGGGACACAAATACTGGTTTCTATCTAACTTTAAATGAAGTATTTAATCCATACGACAATATTACCATTGTTAATTGTTTATGGATGATGAAGCTTCTTGACTGGATGGGTATATGGAAATAATGAATTACTGGATTGCAGTCAAAATATTTACTTAAAATTCGGCCTCTACCGGTTTTGGCATCTCCTATGCCTCCCTCAGGTGTTTTTTTTTAAATATTTGCATGTACACATTAAAAGAACACATTAAAATAATTAACATAAATTTTCAAAAAATAATATTTAGAAGAATTTCTTTAAGAAACTACCACTTCCAGTTGTCCAATTGTTACCAAAACCTGTTCAACTCTTCCCATTAATGTTAGATTGAGGAAGCCTGCAACATCCTAACACACACATCCACCCACACATACATCATCGTAAAAATGTTAAATTCGTATTCTAGGGAGTTAAAACGTGCTTATACAATAAAATGCGGATATGCGATTTTTAGTATGAATCCAATACCTTTCTTAGGGAGAGATAAAAACAACCAACTTTCATAAACTAATGGTGCATTAATAATAAACAACATCTTAAAAAATGTCTTATATGACGTGTCTGTAAATTTCATTCCAATCGAAAAAAGCGCTCTAGTTTTAGTGATTAAGGGTGATTAGCGAGCATTTGGCTAGCATTGTTTTATCTCTGTCAATCGTTTATGTATTATTTTAGAGAAAAATGCTTCAAATAATAGTTATAGAAAAATTAATTCCACGCATCTTTTATTTGAAGCATTTTTCTCTAAAATGTCTATAAACGATTAACAGAGATAAAACAATGCAAATCAAATGTTCGTTAATCACCCTTAATCACTGTTCATACTAGCGGCCAATAAGTTTATTCAAATCATATGGGTTCGATCCCGACCGATACCAAAATTATTTCAAATTATGAATGGCACGAAAGTGATCTCTGTGGCAGACTCTCCACGCCAGGTATGGTTAACAAATATATTATTCTTATAACACGTTGTAATAGACTAATTTAATATATTTTACCCACTTTATCTACTTTAAAACATTAATGTGTAGAATCTATCTTCAAATAAATGCAGTAAACACTTAAACAGCCTCTAGATTAACATTTGGTAAACAAAAATGTATCTTTCGTTATTAAAAAAGTACTTAAAATAGATTAGCACACCCAGAAGAGCTGTTGTAATACCTATATTCATGTATTTATATATTCATTTTATTATATTATTTGCAGGACAAAGAGAAGTGTTAAAAATTGTGGGAGACTTCAATGATCAATCAAGAACCAATCACTTCATAACCACTTACACTCAATGTAACAAATTATTTCAATTACTAACAACCTTATATCGCTACTGGCAGGCAAATTAACTACAAAATTATTAACCATGGCTATACCTCCAGAAAAAGAGAAAAGCAATTACAAAATTCTACAAAAACCAAATCATTAAATCATTTGAATGGTGCACGCCTAGCAATTTATCTAAACGATAGCAAATACCAAATAAGTGTAATATGGTATTGAGTTACGCCATATTAACAAGCATTAATCAAAGCCCCGCATTCGAATTCTCTGTTCTCCGTTCACTGTGCGATGCCGGCGCGGCTAGTAATCGCAGGAGTCTCGCCCAAGGCCCGGATATGTGAAACACGAAACCAAACGGGCGAGAAATGAGAACAGATTGCGAATCACGCCCGGGGAACAATACTTATTATAATTCCTAGTTGGAGTTTTGTTCTACGTTCATACAACTTACGGATGAATATGTTCTGGAATAAATGAATATATTGCTGCAAGTATTTATTCTAATAAGTGTATTGTACAGCGAGGTTGCAGAGATGGTTTAGTTAGTAAGATGATCTGACATTACATAACTTAAATAAATAAACAGTTTCGTATCTTTTTTTTAACTCTCGCTCAGAGAGGTATTGGATTCATGCTAAAAATCACATATCCATATTTTAGTGAATAAGCATGTTTACGATTCCGATTTTTACGATGATGTCTGTGTGTGTGTGTGTCACTCTCTCTCTCTCTCTCTCTCTCTCTCTGTGTGTGTGTGTGTGTGTGTGTGTGTGTGTGTGTGTGTGTGTGTGTGTGTGTGTGTGTGTGTGTGTGTGTGTGTGTGTGTGTGTGTGGATGAGTGTGGGGTTGTTGGAGGTACGATTTATCAAATTCTATAAGACTAAAGACCTATGTAACTACAGATTCCTCAAGCTAACAGTAGTAGTGTTTAACAAAAATCTTCTTAATATTATTTTTTGAAAATTTATGTTATTACAAATATTAAAAAACAAAATTCTCTATCCGACACAATTAAATTTTTTATTATACCTTCTATAAATTTAAAGTTATAGATATATAATCTATAAAATAATCTTTGTAGTATGCAGCCCAAACATCTCCATAGTATCTACTTGAGAAATTAGAATATCTGTAATTAACAAATAAATGTAACTAATGTCAGTGTCAAAAATTCAGAATAGTACTGAAGGCTTTTTCTGGGAACGATATTTAATATTTCTTATTGTATTATTAATTATATATTTAAAATTGTAGGTATATTACATGAACCCTTCAGAAATAGCTTCAATCCCGTTAATGAATTGGAAAAACCGCGAACATTTAGAAAAAATGGAGATAGCTCATAGAATGAATTTAACGTTATAGAAAATACTAGTGCTGTCAAGAACCGAAAAAACTATCCGGGTACCCGGATACCTGGGTAGTGGAACCGATTTTCGGTTCAGAGTAGTGGAACCGATTTTCGGTTCCGAGTAGTGGAACCGATTTTCGGTTCCGGTCCCGGGTAATGGAATCGATCTTCGGTTCCGGATAGTGGAACATAACACAAAAGTAAATTCATTTTTCTCCTGAAAATAGATTTATGTTGTTGAATTTAATTCAAATAATCATATTTTCTTCTACATTTCTTTTACGGGGCACATTATGAATGTCTATCTATGTTAACCTACCGGGCGTCGTAACTTGTTACAATGTCGTAAATAAATCGGCGAAACTTAGTTTTTTTTTAGAGTTAGTTTAAATAAATATCTGTTCGTTCAGAAATAGGTTTCCTTTCCCAAAAAAATTGTATTTGTTTAAAAATATTGTTAAACAAGTACGGTTTACAATACAGGGTTCCAGCTAAGTTTCTAAGGAGTGTAAAGGCTGGTTTAAGCCTTTGATCAAAGCAGGACTTGTCTAAAGCTTTGTTAAGACTTTCTACAGCCACAAGAAGGCAGCAATAGTTTAGTTAAAGTCGCGAATATTAGATATGTACATTAAAATTAAATTCATTTACATTTTAAAGTTAGGGTAAAATATAATTAATGTTTTGCCGAGGATATGATCGTGTCACATTAAATTATTGTCCAATTTTTTAAATGTAGGTACAGAAACAATCCTTAAAGTAGCTTTAATCACTTTAAAAATATGGTCTCGTGGCCGTGTGCCTGAGTGTCTGGTCGCGAATCTGGGGACCCGGGTTCGATCCCGACCGACGCCAAAAATTTCATCGCATTTTAATGGCACAAAATTGACCCCTGTGGCGCACTCTCCACGCCAGCAATGAGTGCCCGTGAGGTGACGCCAGGTAAGCGCCCACACGGTACAAATATTCCATCATTACCGATATCTGTGTATGAAGCAGATTGGCACACCCAGCAATGGGTAATATGCCGTGATGAAATATTTATTTTATTTATTTAAAAATATGAATAATGCATGACCGCCTGGGAGACAATTAAACGGAAGCGATGTCTTAAAGCAGACTATATTTGTAAAAAAAATATATACTTAAATTTACAAAATTTCATAGGTACATATAAAAGCCTAAAATAGTAAAATTGAAAAGTTTCGGATTATATTTTAATACAGTTTTTCATTAAAAATTGTTATGGGCTGCAAGTAAAGTATCACTTCCGGTTTATCTAGTTAAGTCAAAATGTAATATTTTGTTCCCCTTGATATAAAAGTTTTAAATAGTAAAATTGAATAGTTTTGGATTATATTTTAATATAGTTCTTCATTAAAAACTGTTATGGGCTTCAAGTAAAGTATCGCTTTCGGTTTATCAATTTTAGTCAAAATGTAATATGTTGTTCCCCTTCATATAAAAGTCTTAAATACTAAAATTGAAAAGTTTTGGATTATATTTTAATATAGTTCTTCATTAAAAACTGTTATGGGTTTCAAGTAAAGTATCACTTCCGGTTTATCAATTTTAGTCAAAATCTAATATGTTGTTTCCCTTGATATAAAAGTCTTAAATAGTAAAATTTAAAAGTTTTGGATTATATTTTAATACAGTTTTTCATTAAAAACTGTTATGGTCTTCAAGTAAAGTATCACTTCCGGTGAATCAATTTTAGTCAAAATCTAATATGTTGTTCCCCTTATAAATAAAAGTCTTAAATACTAAAATTGAAAAGTTTTGGATCATTTTAATACAGTTCTTCATTAAAAACTGTTATGGGCTTCAAGTAAAGAGTCACTTCCGGTTTATCAAGTTAAGTCAAAATATAATATGTTGTTCCCCTTGATATAAAAGTTTAAATACTATAATTAGATAGTTTTTGATTATATTTTAATATAGTTTTTCATTAAAAACTGTTACGGCTTCAAGTAAAGTACCACTTCCGGTTTGTCAATTTCAGTCAAAATACAATATGTTGTTCTCCTTGATATAAAACTCCTAAATACAAAAATTGAAAATTTTTAGATTATATTTTAATATAGTTCTTGATGAAAAACTGTTATGGGCTTCAAATAAAGTATCACTTCCGGTTTATCGATTTTACTCAAAATCTAATATGTTGTTCCCATTGATGCAAAAGTCTTAAATACTAAAATTGAAAGGTTTTAGATTATATTTTAATATAGTTCTTCATGAAAACTGTTATGGGCTTCAAGTAAAGTACCACTTCCGGTTTGTCAATATCAATGAAAATATAATAAGTTGTTTCCCTTGATATAAAAGTCCTAAATACTAAAATTGAAAAAAATTAGATTATATTTTAATACATTTCTTCATGAAAAACTGTTTTGGGCTTCAAGTAAAGTATCACTTCCGGTTTGTCAATTTTCCGAAATATTATTTTTTTATAGTTTTCCTACAAAAATACACTATATCCCGGACTACAATTACTTGTCACCGAGATATGCTGCGGACTTAACACTATGTTTCCCAACAAAAATTACAGTAAAAAGAAGAGTCCACTGAAATGAAATAGTTATATATTTCGCTCTCTGTCTTACAAAATATATATATTTGCGAGTTAATGTACAATCCGGTTTGTTGTTATTCTATGACATGTTGTCTCTGTCTTACAACATATTTATCTTATACATTGTAAGACAGAGACAACATGTCATAGAATAACAACGAACAAGATTGTACACTTACTCGCAAATATTTATTTTTTGTAAGACAGAGAGCGAAATATATAACTATTTCATTTCAATGGACTCTTCTTTTTACTGTAATTTTTGTTGGGAAACATAGTGTTAAGTCCGCAGCATATCTCGGTGACAAATAAGTCAGGGGATATAGTGTATTTTTGTAGGAAAACTATAAAAAATTAATATTTCGAGAACGGGAAAAGACATATATATATTTTTTTCAAATATAAACACAAAAAGATTAACCAAATGGAACAACATATTATATTTTGACTGAAATTGACAAACCGGAAGTGATACTTTACTTGAAGCCCATAACAGTTTTTCATGTAGAGCTGTATTAAAATATAATCTAAAAAATTTCAATTTTAGTAATTAGGACTTTTATATCAAGGAGAACAACATATTACATTTTGATTGAAATTGACAAACCGGAAGTGGTAGTTTACTTGAAGCCCGTAACAGTTTTTCAAGAAGAAATGCATTAAAATATAATCTAAAAATTTTCAATTTTAGTATTTAGGACTTTTATATCAAGGGGAACAATATATTAGATTTTAACTGAAATTGACAAACCGGAAGTGATACTTTACTTCAAGTTCATAACAGTTTTTCATGAAGAACTATATTAAAATATAATCTAAATTTTTTCAATTTTGGTATTAAGGATTTTTATATCAAAGGGAACAACTTATTAGTTTTTGACTGAAATTGACAAACCGGAAGTGATACTTTACTTGAAGCCCATAACAGTTTTTCATGTAGAGCTGTATTAAAATATAATCTAAAAAATTTCAATTTTAGTATTTAGGACTTTTATATCAAGGAGAACAACATATTACATTTTGATTGAAATTGACAAACCGGAAGTGGTAGTTTACTTGAAGCCCGTAACAGTTTTTCAAGAAGAAATGCATTAAAATATAATCTAAAAATTTTCAATTTTAGTATTTAAGACTTTTATATCAAGGGGAACAACATATTATATTTTGACTGAAATTGATAAACCGGAAGTGATACTTTACTTGAAGCCCATAACAGTTTTTATGAAAATACGTAAATATAAGGTGTATTAGTTGTAATTAGAATTTTTTGTGTATACAAGAATTGTTAAATACAGTACAATACAATACTTATATATACCACAATGGAAAGGGCGCGAGAGGTATTGTGATGGCCACAACAGATTTTTTTTTGGGCTAGTGACAAGTACAGTAATGTCAACAGAGGCGTAAACATAAAAATATTTTGTTGTTATTGTTTTCGAAAATTGTAACTTCAGAATAATGGAACAAATGTTACCATACGCTAGAATTATAAAAAAAAACTCTGATGTGGTCAGCACATTACCTTCGTCCCATGTACAAATTCCATTGGTCGCGAACAGTCACGTGAATTTGCTGACCTTGACAATCAGATATGGGGCCCCGTATCATAATTAGTCCATAGCTAATAAATGTCATAACTTTTTATTCAATTTTTTTTTTGCTATTGTATGATTTGTTCTCGATAACTGAATTCAACACTCCTGATAACAAATAAACCGCATGAAATAACAAAATCATGAAATTTTGAATGAAAAATTATATACACACATACACACACACACACACACACCCACAGACATCATCGTGAAAATGTTAAAAGTGGATTATAGCTAACTTAAAACGTGGTAATTTACCAAAATCTCGATATGCGATTTTTAGCATGATCACCATACCTCTCTTACCAAGGGTAGCGGGAGGTAAAAAAAGAAAATTACAAAAATATCTGGGTGGTACACCGTCTAGTATCATATGTCAAAATTCTTAAAACACACTACACATAAAACCAGCTTTTATTTTTGTGTAACGATTTCATAATGTTTTAGAAAGAATATAAAAGGTTTCATCGTTATTCACAAAAGGAAAAGTGACCTTAGACGTAAATTGATATATGACTTCATTAATAAAAACAACACAATAAAAATTTATTTTAAAGAAATATGTGTACCTCTTACTGCTATAAATAATTTCGCCCGGAATGAGATATACCTACATGCTATCAGATTTCGATTCTGGTATTAAGTACACCTATTAACCTTGCTTTTATTCGTACGAACGATATATTTTAATTTATAACCTCATTGTTAAAAATTACCGAAGGTATAACAGTAAACGAGTTATTGTAGTTTCTTTAATTGGTTTTCTAATGATTTAGACCACTGCAGTTGTTGTAGGCGTCTCATTAGTGTAACATTAGACCAAAAACAGATTTATATTTGTCAAAATAAAAATCAATTTTGTTGATTTTGCAACGGTATTGTTTTTAAACTGACGGACGCAATACAGGAGTGTCTAATTCAATTTTTTAAAATATTGCTGGTCCATTTAAAATAATAGTGAATTGAATTAGGTCATACCATCGACAAATCTAATTCTTTAAATGCTAATATAGCTAATACATTTATGTATGAATAATGAATAATATATCAGTTCATTCTTAAAATTTTGATCTTTGGCACGATGCTTTGATTGTGATTTCAATTTAAGGACATCTGTCAACATTGCAATACAAATAAATTATGTATTAGCGAATACACTATTCAATGACCAAGGTTTTTTAATGAATGTATGTGAAAAAATGATACATCTTAAAAAATGAATGTAATATTCCATTGAAATTGGAATTAGAGTGGAAGAACAAAGATTAACTGATGAAGAACTATAACTTGAAATTATTACGTTTGAATTAGGTACATAGTAAAATTTTTAAATAATTTATATTTTATTTGATCATGAAAAACTTCTTTTTAAAGATTACATATTTTTAATTTAGTGGTGCTGTTATTTCGGAGGACATTAGGAACTATTAAGAACGCTATCTATAGATTAAATTTTCAAACATTCATGCATTATATTTTTTTTTTACCTCTCACTAAGAGAGGTATTGGAATCATGTTAAAAATTGCATATCCAGATTTTAGTGTATAGGCACGATTTAAGGTACCTAAAATCCGATAATAACATTTTTGTTTGTGTGTATGTGTGTGGATGTGTGTGTGTGTGTGTGTGTGTGTGTGTGTGTGAGGTTGTTGGTGGTACGATTTCTCAAATTCTATAAAACTAAATACCTGTGTAAGTACGGATTCCTCAATCTAACAGTAATGGGAAGAGTTGAATAGATTCTGGTAACAATTGGACAACCGAAAGTAGTAGTATTTTAACAAAATTCTTCTAAATATTATTTTTTAAAAAATTATGTTATTATTACAAATATTTAAAAAAATCTCTATCCGACACATTTAAATTTTTTATTATACCTTGTATAGATTTAAAAATATAGATATATAATCTATAAAATAATCTGTTGTAGTAAATCTCACAGCCCAAACATCTCCATGGTAACTTGTTGGGTAATTAAAATGTCTGTAATTGACAGATAAATGTCACTTTTTCTGGGAACGATATTTAATATTTTTCCGTTAATGAATTGGAAAAAACTCGAACATTTAGAAGAAATGGAGGAAACTTGCTCATAGAATGAATTTAAAATTATAGCAAATAAGTAAATATAAAGATTAGGTATAATTAGATTTTTTTGTGTGTACAAGAAACGTTAAATACAATACTTATATATACCACAACGGAAAGAGCGAGAGGTATTGTGATGACCAGAACATTTTTTTTTTTATTTTAAACCTAACCTTTAAATTTTATTAAAAAGGAAAACGTTACAAAAAACGAGCAAAATAAAATCTGTTTAGTTATTTATGTGTATAATATTATTAACTACAACCTTTATTTGAAACATTTTTGTTTAATATTAATAGGTAACTAACTGCAGCAAAATAAAAAAAATCTGATGTGACCGGCACATTACCTTCCGTCAATTCAGTGTATTATGTACAAATTCCATATATCAATTTTCTTGCAAAAGATCCTATATTTCCAGTAAAATTATTTTATAAACAGACTATGCAAATTGCAATTGACACTGATATCTTCTTTAACTTTTCCCTTTCGGTAGGGGTCGCTATTTTTTATTTTCTTCTTCCACTCATTTCTGTTTTGCGTGTCGTTATCATTCAGTTTGTACAGGTACTATTTCTTCAACATAACTATCAAAATATTCAACAAACTTGTAAAATTTTCATTTTCATGTTGTCATCCGTTGGTAAATGCATTATCTTTCTGTTAATCATATTTTTATTTTCTTAAGTTGTTTCAGATTTGTGTGTGAAACATGAAACAGTTTCACTTTTTCAATTTAATTTTTAATCCTTTTTGTCGTTTAAAGCGAAGAAATCACATAACTTTTTTAACTTCCTTGTACGTAAGTAAAGGAAGTATTGTAATCGCGAAAAAATTCGGTTTTCAGATTTCAGCGGAAATATCCATTTTGATCATCCCTGAATCCAAATTGACTAATTTCGTCGTGACGTCTGTACGTACGTATCTCGCATAAATCAAAAACGGTAATCCGTAGAAAGTTGAAATTTTGTATTTAGGACTCCTATAACATCTAGTTATGCACCTCCCTTTCTGGTTATTACACAATTTCCAGAAGTGGCACTTTACATGAAGCCTATAATAGATTTTAATGAAAAACTATTTTAAAATATAATCCAAAACTTTTCAAATTTGGTATACAAGACTTTTATGTCAATCGAAATAACATAATAGATTTTGGTTAAAATAGGCTAACCGGAAGTGGTACATTACTTGAAATTGTGAACAGTTTTTCTTGAATAAAATGATTTTATTTTGATTTTAGAAATAAATGTTTCAAATAAAAGTTTTGGAGAATTAATTTCTGCATCTAGCACATCAAGTATTATTAAATTAGCCCTTTGTATAAGCGAGATATGTAAATTTAAAAATTATATACTTTTTGTTTTTGTAATAAAGCTTGCTATGGATTAGGACAAAAACATAAAAAAATGTTCATGTCAAATTACGTTAAATGCGTGCAAATTTATGATTCGTACAATAACAAATATTATATTTTTATTGTGAAATTAGTCATATTCATTGTTGTAATCAAATATTTCTTTGTTGTAATCAAAACTCTCTTTAAAAAGAACCGGATTAGATTATGGCCGCTATATATCTTACTGTTTTGAAGTTAAAATTAATATTTTGTAATTTAGTTATTAAAAAAATATGTATAGTTTAATAATTTTACAAGGAAGTCGTGTAATGTCCACATCAGATTTTTTAATTTTAATAATAGTTTTAGATAGGTATCAGCTATATATATCCAACATTCTTTGCTGACATTAAATACATCATGTGATTGTAAGCGAATATTCAGTTTTATCTTACGTCGTAGAACTATATCACTGAAACGAGTCCACTTGTAACACCTTCGCTCTCGACCTGTCAAAAAGGTTAGAAAAATCCCGCTGAAGGCCGCTTTTTTAGCCTTGTTTGCTTCTCCTAAATGTTATTATTTGAAAACAATGCCACAATAGCGTGGGCCAAGCCGCGTGTGGTCTCAACACCAAATCATTTGCATTCGAAGTTCGTTCGATCCACTCATTACCAACACGTATTGTGAAGATGGGGATAATTATTGGCATGGCATATATAATGTAATTGATGTTTATTCTGCATAAGTATGGCATGGCACAAGCCATTGTGATAACTTTATACTTTTGCATTTTTTCTACAGACATCATTGTTCGAGAGGGCATTGTTGAGTAATGGAATATATTTGAAGGTTGGTTAGATAATTTATGCCGAGTGATCTTAATAGAATTTTAATCAACCCTTTCAAAATATCAACATACTTTTACATATTAAAAATGTATTGAAAGTATTATTTTATAGCGACTTACCAATAATGAATGGAATGTGTATTTGTAGTAAAAGGTAAAATGGTTCATGCGTTGATTCTTACCTGAAAAAGAAGAAAGAAACATTAATACAGTGACAAATATTTATTTTCGATGACATTTCATACCAATGCATATGAGTTTTGTCTTAAATTATTGTCAAAAATAATGTATAAATTCAGGAAAACAAAGTGATCTTCCACTACAGGGTGGTGACCGCGACCCCAGTACATAGGACTTTAACATGTAAAATCATACTTTCTTAATTTCCTGCTTCCCTAATTATTATCGGTAAAAATGTAGATCATAAAATTCTGCATCTGAATCAATAAGCAACATTAATTTTGTGTGCCTTGTAACGACAGAAACTATGTATGAAAATGTCGAAAATCACCTCGAAAATAGCAATAGCTATGGAATTGAGACAAAATAAATAACAAATGTCTAACGGTTTATCTGTCACGTTAGGGTAATTTACTTGTATTAGATATAATTTCTATTTTCTGTTTCAATTAACAATAAATTATCTGTTAATTTAAATTGAACAGATTTATAAATAATAATGAAATTAAATTAACCTAGCTTGACAGATAAATCGTTAACATTTGTTAATATTTTGTTTCAATTCCATGGCTGTAGCTATTTTTGCGGAGATTTTCATTTTCATGCCTAATTTTTGACGTTACAAGGCTTAATGATTCAGACGAAGCTTTTTCACCTAAAATAATTAGGGAAGCAGGAAATTACGAAAATCTGATTTTACATGTTAAAGTCCAATGTTACGGGGTCGCGGTCGCCACCCTGTATATTTTTTTTATTAAACTTCTACTTAATATTGAAAGCGAGCAGCCGTTATATGATAGTTATTTTTGTGTTTCGTTTCAAAATAGTGTTTATCACATTAGATATGAAGATATGCGAGAAAAATACGGTTTTACAAGGAAGCACACACAATGTTTTTTCTTCTAATTAACCAGCGCAATATCTTCCGTCATTTCTATGTATTTTTTCAAATTCCATTCAGAAAGCTTCTTACAAAAGATTCTATATTTGCAGTACATTAACTTGAGGAATTAGCGAATGATTTATCCGATGTAGAGTCTGTACATTAACCCTACGAAGATAGTGGATCAGAATATGAATTATAAGATACTTTGATATTTTTGTAACATCTAATCATTATAATAAAACTGAAACCATAAATTTGTTTTCTAATTTTGATTCCTGTGACATCATTGTACTACTGGGACATATATGTCCCATGGAAAATTATATACGTGGGAAATAATTATATTCATGCCAAACTATTCCGTATATTTAGTAACATTAAATTATATAAAAATAATAAAGTACAATATAAAAAATCTGTTGTGGCCAGCACAATACCTCTCGCCACTTCCTTTTTTTGGTTACATAAGTATAGGGCGCGAACAGTAATGTTACATTTTTGGGCTTCACAAGCAGATGTGTGGGCCCGTTTCACAATGATAATTAGTAATTATGTACATAGATGTCAAATGTTAGAATTTTTCATTAAAATTTTTAAGATTTTCTAAATTTACGTCAATTTATCACCAGGAGTTTAAAATTTACTTGTATGCCTTAGATATTTAACATTTAATTCTGCTCCACATGGAATTGGAAAATCACTAAATTTAGAATGAGAAATTTATACATAATTACTAGCTATCATTCTGACATGGGCCTCCATATCTGCTTGTCAAGGCCAACAAAATCATATGACTGCTCGCTCCCTATTGTATTTAACATTTCTTGTATACTCTACACCAAAAATTCTACTTACGCATATATCTATTCCATATATATTTAGATTGTTTAATTTTAAATTCATTTTTGATGAAGAAATTTTGTCCTCTTCTAATTTTTCGAAATGTTTCCAATTCTATTAATACATTAAGAAATAATATAATGTATGTACTTCCCAGAAAAACTCTTCAGTAATGTCTTCGAATTTCTGACACTGACATTTATCTGTCAGTTACAAAAAAATTAAATTTTCAACTATTTTCCATGGCCATTCTTTCGGCTGTAAAATTTATTATAACAGATTATTTTACATATTATATTTCTTTTATCTCTAAATCTATAGAATATATTATAAAATATTTAAATGTATCAGAAAGAAAATTTATTTTTCTTTAATATTATCAAGAAAAAATTTCAAAAAATATTATTTAGAAGATTTTTTTTCAAGAATCTTCTACTTCCGGTTGTTCAATTGTTACCAAAACCTTTTCAGATCTTCCCATGAATGTCCGATTGGGAAATACGTAGTTAAACAAATTTAAAGTCTTATAGTTTTTGAGTAATCGTCCTTCCAACATCCTACATACATATACACACACACACACACATAAATCCACACACACACAAACACACACACACACACACACAGACATCATCGTAAAAATGTTAAAATCGGATTGTAGGGACCTTAAAACGTGCTTATTCAATAAAATCTGGATATGCGATTTTTAGCATGAATCCAATACCTCTCTTAGCGAGAGGTAAAAAGTCGTCTTTTTGGGTATCAAGTTTTCATGGGACATATATCACCCATTAGTCGCGAAAGGGTTAATCAACAAAAATTGATGCGTTTTTGTTAATGTTTTACAGATTTGCATATCTGTAAGACTTACAGATTTGTTCAGAATTGGCGTATTAATTTCTTTGTAATTCTTTTTAACTCTATATCTATTTAATATGAAGTGCATTTTTGTGCCAGAAGTAAAGGCTCTCGATTAAAGCTAAATCTAAACTGGAAGATAACCCTTAAATTACCGGTCAAATTATTATCACCACTCATTTAGTTCACAGTTTTTTAAAGTTTTAAGTCTATATTTAAAGTAGCCGAAAGAATTTTGTAGAAATTTCTAACCATTTGTATAGATATTATCAATACAAAATATTCAATAAATTTGAACGAACAAGAAATAAATATTTCAAATTATTGAAAATTGTCGAATGTAACGCAAGCTCCTAACATAATTTTTGTTATATTTTTAATTATTTCCTTTTCAACATTGTCATCTGTCACCATCGTGTCTCCCAATGTCAATCACCCACGCCAGACTGTATGAAATCAGCACATTAGCATGGCTTGTGCTCTATAGCGGTGTTGTTAGAATTGTATTGAAATTGGTTACATGTAAATCGGATCCTCCCCCAAGCTGTAGAACCTTTCCCCCTTGAAGAGGCGGACTCGGCCTTCGCCAGCGCGTAGGTGCAACTAGAACGGATCAGAAGGATTTGCTCTGCCTCAGCCTAGCTCGGTGAAGTTAGGTTAGGTACGTTTACGTAGGGTTATGAAGTAACATGATTACGAGGTGGAGAGTGCTTTTAATTATGTAATATACACTTCCTACAAGAAAAGGACACGGTTTAGCATGCATTATGTGATTTGAATAATTAAATGCTTGTTAAAATCATTTCCTATCTCATATGTTGAACATTTTTCGTTTGATAACTAAGAATCATCGGTATAATACATATTTATGTTTAATAGGCTCCCTGAATTTTAATAATTACTACTTTATGTACTTAATAGTATATAAAGTAGCTTGTCCGGAAATCGCCTTTTTACTGATTGAGGTAGGCACTTATAATACATGCCTCAGGTGTAGTAATATGCAAATTTCTGAAACTTATTTTTTGAAAGTTTCATTGACAGTTTCATTGAAAGTTTTGCAAAATGTTTCACTATAAAGTAACCGAGGATATCGAATTTGAAGTTGTATGAAAATTACTTCAAAATCACGAACGTAATAACGCCTACGGTGCGTCGGCAGCATTGTGGACATCTTTTGTTCGGCAGTGCTAACGACGCACCTATACGTCCAGCCTTTTGAATTCTGAAATCAACATATTGTTAGACAATTCATATTTATTTGCTTGATGTTTTATCTTTTATTTATGTAATAGCCATTATTTTAGCCCTTTTTAGTTGTAAATAGACCTGGTCGTTGTCTCCATGACGCAAAAAAAAACTGTAAACTAACCCCACAAATCACTTTTCTGTAGTCGTCTGACAATGCTGACCAACGCACAGTGTTCTCTTTACAAAACTGACGAAACGATGCCGGTTGGAACAATATAGAGTATTGGACGCAACTGTTGCGGCGTGCGCAATGGTTCAACAACATACAGGACGCAAAGTGTGCGTCGTACGCAGCGAAAGTGTTAAACAATTGATCAGAATAACTTCTATGGATTTAGGGCCAGTTTTATAATCTCTGGTTAAAATTTTAACTCCCAGTTAAATAAAAAATATTGAATCGAATTATTGACAGCAATGATACATCTGTCATATGGCACTTCATTTCGTTTCAATTTTGTTTATTTAACTGACAGTTATAACTTAACTGGAGATTGTAAAACTGGCCCTTAGCGATAAAAGAAATATAATATATAAAATAATATGTTGTAATAAATCTTATAGCCTAAATGGAAATCAATTGAAAAATTAAAATGTTTGTAACTGACAGATAAATGGCAGTAGCAGAATACATTACAGAAGACTTATTATGGAAGTACATACATATATTATTTCTTACTGTATTAATAGCTAAATATTTAAAATTATAGGTATATTACACATTTCCTTCAGAAATACTGTTAATCCATACAATGAATTGGATACATTTCGAAAAATTAGAAGAGTAGAAAAAAATTTCTTCATAGAATGAATTTAAATTTAAAAAATCTACATATAAAGAATAGATATTAGTAGAATTTTTGGTGTAGAGTGTAGGTATACAAGAAATGTTAAATACAATAGGGCGCGAGCAGTAATGTGATTTTGTGACAGATATGGGGGCCCGTGTCAGAATGATAGCTAGTAATTATGTACATAGATGTCAAATATCATGATTTTCTAATTCCATGTAGTTTATTTTCCTAGACAAGTAAATTCCACACTCCTGGTGACAAATTAACCACGTGAACTTTTGAATGAAAAATTCTGACATTTGACATTTATGTACAGAATTACTAGTTATCATTTCTGACGCGGTCCCCCATATCTGCTTGTTAAGGCCAACAAAGTCACATGACTGCTCGCGCCCTATACTTATGTTACCGAAAACGAAATTGGCGGCAGGTATTGTGCTGGCCACAACAGATTTTTTTCAATAAGTTTTTAATTGCAGGTTCTGATGGACGATTATAAAGACCGAAAATATCCATGATTTTATGAAATGTAGTTTTCACAGATCGACTATTTTCATAATGGGTTTAAATCATTTATATGCCATTTTCGAGCGAAATTGAAATCATTTTATTAAATTGTAGACCTTCTACTTTAAACATAAATACAAACTGATTGACATGTCTGTCATCTTAACAAAATACAACTTTATTGAAAACAAAAATCCTATTGAAAAACCCACAATAGTGTTAAATGAGGTATTTTTTATTAAACAGCAAGAAAACATAAAGAGACATACTAAACAAGCCATTTATTGTTTGCTGAAAGAAAGTTGTTCAATAAAAAATAATAGCATCATTTAAATCCATATCTTCATGTTGCAATCGTAGAAATCTGTAGCAATAGCAGGTTCATTCCTGCAAAATAAATAATACAAACACTTGCAACTTTCTTATCAAACATTCTTCTATCCTCTCCATCATTTGTTTAAACGATCGTGATCGATATATCACTGATTCTTTCTCCGGCACTCTCACTTTACGAAATCCGGACTACTAACGACGCACGGCCACGATAGAAATTGTAATCTAGTTCCAGTTGATGAGACGGGATTAGCGGATCATTAGCTACGATTATCTCAATTACTAGAAATTGAAATGGATGATCATGAAGTGCTTACTTGCACTTGCTCAACAGACGAATTTTGACGTAATTGTTCACGATGGTGGTTCGAGGAAGATTATATAACAGGTACTTGTAATACAGTACTAACAAAGTGGTTTCTATTGGTCTTTTTAAAAGGGGATTTAGATTTGCATATACGAGGTTTGATAAAAACCTAACGAGAATTTTTGAATTTCACGCATACTTCTTTTTCGATTGAGCTCATTTATTTTAGCTGGTTGACTCCGCGGTCGACAACCATTCATATTGAACGTGTAGTTTCGTTTGACAACTACATATTGACGAAGTATTTAAGCATGTCCGGTAATTTTTACCTCCCGCTACTCTTGGTAAAGGAGGTATAGGGATCTTTTTAAAAATCGCGTATCGAGATTTTGGTAAATGACCACGTTTCGAGGCCCCTAGAATCCAATTTTAACATTTTCACGATGATGTCTGTGTATGTGTGTGTGTGTGTGTGTGTGTGTGTGTGTGTGTGTGGGTGTGTGTGTGTGGGTGTGTGTGTGTGTGTGGGTGTGGATGTGTGTGCATCCTCTTTACGCTCTAACTCAAATATTATCGTTCAGAAAATTTTTAAACCTTGTATTTCTATCTTATTCTAATATGTAAATCAGATACCCGAAAATCAGAATTGTACAATTTTGGACACAGTGGTTTTAACCCCCTGGTTGTAACCGGTTTAAACCGTCCTGGATAAAAATGAATTTGGACGGTGGTCAAAAAATAACAAATAATAATATATTTCAATATACATGATTAATTTTTCTTATTGGAAAAACATATATTTTAACAAAAGAATACTAGTAGTAAACAAATAAACAGTCTTATGCGTTTTCAAAAAAATATTTTAAAAAACAATTAATATTTATTATCATCTATAGATACAGAAACCGTCTCTGCATTTTCTGTGCTTGCGTTCAACATTCAATAGCATGTCAACAGTTTGCAGGTAGTTTCTAATCCCAATATGTTTCTAAGTTTTGATTGGATTAAACTGTAATTCAAAAACATGCATTCTATGCCTGCTGAGGACGCAATACAATTCTGTAAATGATATATGAAATGAATAAATGTCTCGTTATTTCTATTTTCAGAAAAAAAATGTTTTGGGGAATGGATCATCCCGTGCTTGAAACTGAATAATTATTGGTAAAAATATTGGACTTATATTTTCATATACCCAATTCCTTGCAGTTTCTTTTTCATCGTTGGTAATATTTTCTCCCATATATATAGGATACAGCATGTAAGTAATATGAGCTGGAGTAATACAATCTTCGTATCTTTTTTTACAAATTTTGAATACGGTTTTAAATCGCTTTCGGTCAATTTTAGTACTATATATATATATATATATATATATATATATATATATATATATATATATATATATATATATACAGGGTGTTAATAAAAAAACTTTACACACTTTAGCAGGTGATAGTAGAGATGAAAACAAGAACAAAATTCTAATACACTTAGGTTTTTAGAAAATTTATGTATGGAATTTGTACATAATACACAGGATTGACGGAAGGTATTGTGCTGGCCACATCAGATTTAACAACTAAGGACTCTAGGTGTTTACGATCAAGTGCGTGAGTCTCTTCGACGACGGCTGCAACTTTGTTTACAATTGATCGTAAACACCTAGAGTCCTTAGTTGTTAAATCTGATGTGGCCAGCACAATACCTTCCGTCAATCCTGTGTATTATGTACAAATTCCATACATAAATTTTCTAAAAACCAATGAGTATTGGACCTAAGTGTATTAGAATTTTTTTTTTGTTTTCATCTCTACTATCACCTGCTAAAGTGTGTAAAGTTTTTTTATTAACACCCTGTATATATATATATATATATATATATATATATATATATATATATATATATATATATATATATATATATATATTAACCCTACAGATGTCTCTGATTATTTTGTCCATTTTTTCTATTAAAACCAATTTTGTCCACTGTCCTGGACAAAATGTTAAAAAGTGGTCATTTTAACAACCCTGCCAAAAATGGCACTTTACTGGAAGCTCAAAATACCTTTAGATGTTATTTTTTCGGTAGATATCATTCAGTGACACTGACAAAAAATTACATTATTCGTACGGCTATGAATTAAGGTGATATATCTGAATTAGTAAATAAACTTACGTTATAGCGAAAGTATTATCAACAACGAACATTGTTTTAAATTGGAATGTCCTAACTTAGTCGAGACAATATGAATGAAACAAGCGTGTTATATCCATCCTTATCGCACATGTAGTCTTTGCAAATGACAGAAATAAATATATGCCAATTTGTTAATTCATTCATGATACAGATGACCATCGGACATCTTTAAGTCTATGGACCCTAAATCGTGCTTATTCAATAAAATCTGGATATGCGATTTTTAGCATGAATCCAATACCTCTCTTAGCGAGAGGTACAAATATTGAAAAATATTTTAGTAGACCAATTTTTCATAACGCCTTCTTATTTCATTTTTTTTGCAATTACCGGTCCCTTGTTTCTTTCAATATATAATTATTTTTTCTCTGGTACACTTTTAATAATAATACGGTGCCAATACAAAACTAATTTCCTCTTTCATTTATCTGCGTTTCATCACTAGCTTCTTCAATATATTTTCCCATGCTGTGTCATTTATTTGCTCAGAGATGATAAGACAATGTTCTACTTCGTGTGATTGCTTCTTCACCGGATAATTCGATAACGATCAGTGTAATTTAAAAACAACGTTATTATTACAGAGCAAACGGCACATTATATTTATGTCACGATTAAGCATGTTAATTAACAGCTGACGCAGATCAAGATAACATTTTCTCAGAATATTGGCTCAAGAACAGCTTCATTATGAATGATAATCTCAAAGAATAAAAATCCTGATCAGTACTAATCCTATTTTTATTACTTAAATCAATGTATGCGGAATTATGAAGGATAGTAATTATGCAACAATCATTAACATTTTATGGTCATAAGCATTTTCATGCTACATAGGCTGGAAATGTATATTATAGAGTAAACTGTGCATATTTTAACTTATTAATAATTAAAATTGTTACACATTTACGTTGCTTTAAAATTTGCATAATCTTGCATATAAGTTACATAATGTAAATAGGTGTGAAACATATGTTTACAAGAAATAAAAATCTGTTGCGACCATCACAATACCTCTCGCGCCCTTTCCATTATTTATTTATTTATATTCGGGAAGCCAACAGATAAATCCAATAATAGGCTTCCGCATCAATACATACAGGTTAACAATAATTCAATCAATAATTGACATAAACAAAAACATACATATATACATGCCTACAATATTATTAACAGAAGTGGTACCTAATAAGTTCAAAAGTTATCATTGCGGTTTAGAGCTTATTTGAATAGTGTTATGGATAATGAGAAGATCTCTAACTCTTGGCAGTTCCTATTGTATGTATCCATAATTCTATTGAGTCAAATTTTTGTAATTATTTGAATTACACCATCCAACATAAATTAAATTTTTGTTTCTTGTATTAGATTGCGGAATGTGAAAATTCAATTTATGCACAATGTTATGACCATCAATATAGTTATTTATAAGTATTGTATTTAACATTTCTTTTTCTTGTACACACAAAAAATTCTAATTACGCCTAACCTTTTTATTTAGGTACGTATTTTCTATAATTATAAATTCATTCTAAGAGTAAGTTTTCTCCATTTCTTCTAAATGTTCGAGGTTTTTCCAATTCATTAACGGGATTGGCATTATTTCTGAAGGGTTCATGTAATATACCTATAATTTTAAATATACAATTAATAATACAATAAGAAATATTAAATATCGTTCCCAGAAAAAGCCTTCAGTACTACCTCTGAATTTCTGACACTTACATTAGTGACATTTATCTGTCAATTACAGACATTTTAATTTTCCAAGTAGTTACCATGGGCTGTGAGCAGACTGTGAGATTTACTACAACAGATAATTTTATAGAGTATATATAACAAGAAACTTAAAAACTGTTTTCTTTTTGTCCAAAATTATAGCATTTTAAAATAAATATTTTGCCATATCTAGTAGTAAACCACATAAAATATTCATCAGTTTGCTATCTAAAATTTATCATTACAATGGGAAAGTTACTATATGTTAAAATTTAATGAAATTCTTATTTGTTTACAATATATGGCTTATAATAAGATATATACTTAAATAAAATTCGCCATGTATTATGTAAATATTTCAAAAAAGTTATTTAAAATATTAATGATTTAAATAGACCTCTTCTCTGTGACGTCCCGCTTACATATTTAAAGTCGGAAATGTCACTAGTGTCGTTTTACAGCGATGGGCTGTGACATGTCAAAACAAACTTGCTCAAACAAAAATAAATAAGTAAAAATACATGCTAACTTGACAGCAATCTAACCTAACAAACAAGTTCCCCTTACCCCGCAGGACATACGTCCCAAAATATCTTTGTCATACTGCCAGCAGCACGTCGGAACTAAATTGCAACAGAAACGGCAAGAGTAACTCAAACACTCACAGTGGCGGGAATAGATGTCCTGTATTTTTTCTCATTTAAAAACAAAAATTATGTAAAATGAAAAATATATATTATAATTACATTGGTTTGAACATATCATGAGGAGAGATGAAGAATATATTGGAAGTTGAATGAATAGGTTAGCAATAGAAGGTTGAAGAAACAGAAGAAGACCTAAGATAAGATGGAAGGACTGTATTGCGAAAGACTTGAAAGAAAAGGAACTGGTTAAGAACGGCACGCAAAACAGAAATGAGTGGAAGAAGAAAATAAAAAATAGCGGCCCGTAACGAATGGGAAAAGCTAAAGAAGAAGAAGAAGAAGATGTCAGTGTCAAGTGCAATTTGTATAGTTTGTTTATGAAATAATTTTACTGGAAATTTAGAATCTTTTGCAAGAAAATTTATGTATGGAATTTATACATAATACACAGGATTGACAGAAGGTATTGTGCTGGCCACATCAGATTTTTACCCTCGCTAAGAGAGGTATTGGAATCATGCTAAAAATCGCATATCCAGATTTTAGTTAATAAGCACGTTTTAAGGTCCCTACAATCCGATAATAACATTTTTACGATGATGTCTGTGTGTGTGTGTGTGTGTGTGTGTGTGTGTGTGTGTGTGTGTGTGTGGAGCTGTTGGAGGCACGATTTCTTAAATTCTATAAGACTAAAGACCTATGTAACTACGGATTCCTCAATCTAACAGTAATGGGAAGAATTGAATAGGTTCTGGTAGCAATTGGATAACCGGAAGTAGTAGTATTTTAACAAAAATCTTTTAAATATTATTTTTTGAAAATGTATGTTATTACAAATATTAAAAAACAAAATTCTCTATCCGACACATTTAAATTTTTTATTATATCTTCTATAGATTTAAAGATATAGATATATAATCTATAAAATAATCTGTTGTAGTAAATGTCATAGCCTGCTCACAGCCCAAACATCTCCATGGTAAATACTTGAAAAATTCAAATTTCTGTAATTGACAGATAAATGTTTCTGGGAATTAAAAGTAATTTAAAATTTCTTATTGTATTATTAATTATATATTTAAAATTATAGGTATACTACACGAACCCTTCAGAAATAACGCCATTCCTATTAATGAAGTGGAAAAACATCGAACATTTAGAAGAAATGGAGAGAACTTGCTCATAGAATGAATTTAAAATGATAGAAAATACGTAAATATAAAGATTAGGTGTAATTAGAATTTTTTGTGTGTTCAAGAAATGTTAAATACAATATATACCACAATGGAAAGGGCGCGAGAGGTATTGTGATGGCCACAACAGATTTTTTATTTACTTCTTCTTTAATATATATTTTTTAAAATTGATGAAATATTAGATTGTCGCTCTATAAGTAACATTTACCTGCCTAACAATTACCTATCAATTTGAATCGTACAAACAGATTTCTTATTCTTGATCAAATAAGAATCTCCTATTGATGATATACATTCTAATATCGTCTCTTATCTTCCTAATCGAATTGATACATTTCTAGCAGGAGGTCCCTGTATAAGTAGATTAGTTTTCTATGGGGTTTACGTGTTCTAGTCTTGCAACAATGAGTCCCGAGATCCCCGAGGCCTCACACGAATTTCAATTTCGAATTACATGCTAGCGAGCAATGAAACTGAATTTGTATTATCAGATAAACATCTGAATTCAATGGGCTCTGATTGATGGATAACACAATGTCATTATCCCGTACCTAAACCTATGGTAAAGTATTACGATAAGTGGTATACGTAAACCTTGAAGAATTAAAAATCAAATGGGTAAATTGTATCCTACAATAGAACTTATTATAGTGCATTTCAAACACCGTAAAATTGTAGTGATCATTATATCGTTTATACTCATATATTATGACAGCACGATCGATTGGAAACCGAATTTAGAGTGTTAATTTAAAATTTTAATATTATTTTTTAGTAAATTTTTAGTGAAAGGATATCAGCAATCAGCATTGATTAATACAAAAAAACTAAATTGTTGATTAACTCCAATAAAAAAAAATCGGATGTGACCAGCACAATACCTCTCGCTACTTCCGTTTTTGGTTACATAAGTAATAGGGCACGAGCAGTCATGTGACTTTGTTGACCTTAACCGCGTCAGAATAACAATTAGTAATTATGTACATAGATGTCAAATGTCAGAATTTTTCAATAAATTTCAAGATTTCACGTAGTTAATTTCTCACCAGGAGGGTAGAATTTATTTGTCGAGGAAAATAAACCATATGGAATTGGAAAATCAGAAAATTTAGAATGAAAAATTATGATATTTGACATCTATGTATCTATCATTCTGACACGGGCCCTCATATATGCTTGTCAAGGCCAACAAAGTCACATAACTGCTCGCGTACTATTATATTTAACATTCCTGAACATATCTGTTCTTTTTATTTAGATTTTTACCTTCCGTCACCTCTAGGTAAGGAAGGTATTGTCTTTGGTCAAAAAATTCGGTGGTGAGTTTTCATTGAATAAGCGCGTTTTAGGGTCTTTACAATACGATTTTACTATTTTTACGATGATGTCTGTATGTGTGTGTGTGTGTGTTAGTGTGTGCGTGTGTGTGTGTATGTGTGTGTGTGGCACCGCGTTTTCGGGCACGATATCTCCAATACTAGAATTCCAAAAATTACAATTCTTGCGTATTCCTCTTCCTTACAACCATATGCAGACCTGTTTAGATTTTGGTTATAATTGGTCAACCGGAAGTACCCTCATTTGAAGATATTAACAGTTTTTCTTGAAAAAATCAGTTAAATGTTATTATAACTTAAAGAATATATTATTGTCTATACGATTTGATTGCATTTTATATTTGATATTCAACAGATATAGAGTTAAAGAAGAATAACGATAATAAATTTTATATAAATTTCATAATTCAGCCAGCTATGCTAACTTAACCATGGAAACTGCTAATACATTCAGGTAATTCAAATTGACAGATGTCAGTATCAATAAAATGAAATCAATGAAAGAATAAGGGAAGTAACTCTAGTGTTAGAAGTTTCTAGATATAAGAGAGACGATTACATATTGGTTTGAACATGTCATGAGGAGAGATGAATATATTAATAGAAGGTGGAAGAAACATAGGAAGACCAAATATAAGATAAAAAGACTGTATTGCAGAACACTTGAGAGAAAAGGAACTGAATGAGGACGACACGGAAAACAAAAATGAGTGGAAGAAGAAAATAAAAAATAGCGACCCCCTAACGAATGGGAAAAACTAAAGAAGAAGATGTCAGTGTCTAGTGCAATTTGCATAGTTTGTTAATGAAATAACTTTACTGGAAATATAGGATCTTTTGCAAGAAAATTTATGTATGGGGGTGCAGTAACATGACTTTGACCCGTGTCAAAATGACAGCAATTAATTATGTCCATAACTGACAAGTGTTATAATTTTTCAATCAAAATTTCATAATTTTCTTATTTCATGTGGTTTGTTTGTTATCAGGAGTATGGAAATCAGTTGCCGAGAAAGGGAATCACATAATACCAAAAATTTATAATCTTTTGCAAGAAAATTTATGTATGGAATTTATATATAATACACAGGATTGACGGAAGGTATTGTGCTGGCCACATCAGATTTTTTAATTTTAAATTCATTTTATGAAGAAATTTTGTCCTACTCTGATAATTTTTCCAGATATTTCCAATTCATTGTCGGGATTGACAGTATTTCTGAAGGGTTTATGTAACATACCTATAATTTTAATTATTAAACTATTAATTCAATAAGAAATGTACGTACTGCCCAAAAAAGGTCTTCAGTAATGTCTTCGGATTTTTAACACTAGCATTTTGTATCAGTTACAAACATTTTAATTTTTCAACTGGTTTCCATGGCATTATTTGGGCTGTGAGATTTTATATATTATATTCTTTTATCTATAAATCAATAAAAGATATAATAAAATATTTAAAAGTATCAGATAGAGAATTTAATCTTCTTTAATATTTGCAAGAACAAAAATGTTCAAAAAATAATATTGAGAATTTTTTTTTAAGAATCTGCTATTTCCGGTTGTCCAATTGCCACCAAAACTTTTTTAACTCTTCTCATTAATGTCGGTATTGTGAAAAACGTGGTTAAACAGATATTAAGTCATAATTTTTGAGAAATGGTCCTTCCAACATCCTCACATACACACACATACATACATCCATATACACACACATACACACTCACACATCATCGTAAAGATATTAAAATCAGATTGTACGGACCTGAAAACGTGTTTATTCATTAAATAATAAAACGGGACCCTTAACAGAAAATTATTTGGCCCGATACTTTTGCCCCCATTGTATATCTAAAACAAAAGAGAGGAAAACATTGACATTTAAGTTAGATAACCACCAAAGTAATTTTAAATGCAAACTCTTATCTCGACAAAATCTATTAACTCTTACTCTTGTTTTATTTAGTCTTCCCCGCCCAATCGTGTGACGATTTAGGCCATCGAAATTCTGAAAATCATCGCTAATGAATAATAAAAAGTCAGTAATATAATCAAATGTAATTCATCGGAGACAATGGGTTAAGATACAGCGAGCCAAGAGCCAAGACCTACGGAGATTTGAAATGAATAGATATGAAAAATGCAATTCGATCCCGTGTTACGTAAGCTACGTATCCAATATCGTAGGCAAGAACGACTCTAGATATAGAGCGTTTCATTGCACACACAAAAATGCCGCCTAAGTATTGTCGTAAGGAATATCACGAACAGACAGGGACGTACTAAATCCAGTTTTCTTAGAGAATATTGTGCCCAGCACAATATCTCTCGCTACTTCCTTTTTTTGGTTACATAACATAACATGTTATATTGTTGGCCTTGACAAGCAAATGTGGGGGTCCGTTTCAGAATGATAATTAGTAATTATGTACATAGATATCAAATGTCAGAATTTTTCATTAAAAATTTCAAGATTTTCTAAATTAACATAGTTAATTTGTCACCTGGATTGTGGGATTTTACTTGTCGAGGAAAATAAACCACATGGAATTGGAAAATCACTAAAATTAGAATGAGAAATTATGATATTTGACATCTATATACATTATTACTAGCTATCATTCTGACATGGGCCCCCATATCTGCTTGTCAAGGACTAGAAAGTCACATGACACTCTACACCAAAAATTCTACTTATATCTATTCCTTGTATTTAGATTTTTTAAATTTTAATTCATTCTATGAAGAAATTTTGTCCTACTCTTCTAATTTTTCGAGATGTTTTCAATTCATTGTCGGGAGTAACATTATTTCTGAAGGGTATGTGTAATATACCTATAATATTAAATATTTAACTATTAATACAATAAGAAATAATATAATGTATGTACTTCCCAGAAAAAGTCTTCAGTAATGGCTTCGGATTTTTGACACTGACATTTATCAGTTACAAACAATTTAAATTTTCAACTATTTTCCTTAGCATTCTTTCGACTGTAAAATTTATTACAACAGATTATTATCATACGTAATATAACAAGTGATATGATTATCATCGATGATATTCTCGAGTGAAACCGAGCTGCAGATTTCACGAGTCCGAAGGACGAGTTGAAATGTGCTGCTTCGGTTTCACGAGCAATATCTTCGATTATTAATCATATCACGAGCTTATATTTAATGAGAGAATATAATGAATTTGTGCAATCTAACCTAACCTAACTTTTAATATACATATTCATATTGTATTAAAACATGGTACTTACGAGTTTTATTTAATATTTCGGAGTTTGAATTATTGTTATTATTTATTTTTATACTCAAAATGAACTGTCAATGTCATAAATAAAGAAAACAAATCCCTTAGTAACGACTATAAATACGGTGTTTATTTCCTTGTTTTTTATCATCGCTGTTATAAACGCGTAGCTAGGGAGATTCTGAATGTTGATTGGCCGAAAACATGTCACGTGACTAAGGAATTATATTCTCTATAAAATATATAATAAAATATTTAAATGTATCAGATAGAAAATTTAATTTTCTTTAATACTACCAAGAAAATTTTTCAAAAAATAATATTTAGAAGATTTTTTTTCAACAATCTTCTACTTCCGGTTGTTCAATTGTTACCAGAACCTTTATCAGATCTTCCCATGAATGTCCGATTGGGAAATACGTAGTTAAACAAATATAAAGTCTTATAGTTTTTGAGTAATCGTCCTTCCAACATCCCACACACATACACACATACACACACACACACACACACACACACACACACATACACACACAGACATCATCGTACAAATGTAAATATTGTAGGGACCTTAAAACGTGCTTATTCAATAAAATCTGGATATGCGATTTTAGCATGAATTCAATACCTCTCTTAGCGAGAGGTAAAAAGATAAGGGATATATATATATATATATATATATATATATACAAGTAATGGGATATGTGACTAAATTTTGACTTTTACATACGTATACAAAAAAGTAGACGAGCAATCAACAACACCAATAATTTTACAGTTATTAGTACACAAATCTAAACCTTCTTCTCCTTTCTTACGAGTACGGTTCTGATAGAAAGCTAAGCTCTACCAGTAACAAGAATTAAATCAGTCGGTTTATAAATTAATTTAACGACAATGATCTCTACCTTACCATTGTATTCATAAAAAGAGGAAACGAAATGGTAATCACGTTTATTAAGCGCATTCTCCACTCCAAGTCTCGACTCGGCGGCATGCAAACAACTCCAACGTTACCGGTTACTCTACTCGCACTCTGCCTTCATTACAGACCATCTGGACTGCGGAATCACAAATATCATGACTTGGGGGTTTTGGAAATCGCGGACCAGCCAAATTAGGAAAGATGGCAGATAAGAATTTGAAAGTGAACAGCATATTTCAAAAATGATAACATAATTTCTTCATTTTATCCTCAGTGACAATTCCTGTTTTGGTTATGATAAATGATATTGATTGAGAATCAGACAATCAATTTTTGAAATGAGTTTTAGGCATATCTTATTAATTGATTGGAAAAATAAATGTCAGTAAGTGCTTTCCAAATTTAAAATGTATCACCTCCTATGATCTATTTAGGATAATATATCCATACACAAACAAGTCTTAGAAAAAATCTGATGTGGCCAACACAATACCTCCCGTTTAATTTAATTTTTATTCATGTAAATACGTAAAATTAAATTTAAATACCGGATTCGATCCCGACCGACGCCAAATATTTCGAATTTTAAAAAGCACAAAAATGACCCCTGTGGTGCACTCTCCACGCCAGCAATACGGAACAAAATTTGTTCCGTGCAGGCACTTATTTAATATGTCATCATTATTACCGACATCTGCGTACATAGCAGATTGGCTCACCCATCAATGGGTAATATGCCGTGATGATATATGTCTTACATCTATTTTTACATATTTACTTATGCTAGAAACTGTATTAAGTTCCTTTCCATATAATTATTGTTCCATTTACAATTTTCTTTTTAAATCGTTAATATTATTATTTGAAATGATTAGTTTGTTGACAGTGACATATATCTGTCAGTTACAAACATGTGAGATCTGAATTGTGTAACCATGTGTATGAGTTGTGTTTAAAGCGTAGGCTCCGGGATTAAAATTATAGTTTTATAAATTTATCCATAAAATATATAGAAAAAGTATTAATGCAAACCTGTAGAAAAATTAATAATCTTTAATTTTTATATAACATAAATCTCGAAAAAATAAAATTTAAAGGTATTTTTCGAAGAAAAACTATTTTGAGCTTCCAGTAAAGTGCCATTTTCGGTTCTCTGATTTACAAAATCTAATGGCATCTTTCCATATAACAGTAAGGTAGAAATACAAGATTACAAAATTATCTGAACGATAGTATTTGAGTTAGAGCGTAAATAGGATCCACACACACACAGACATCATCGTGAAAATGTTAAAATTGGATTGTAGAGACCTTAAAACGTGGTCATTTACCAAAATCTCGATATGCGATTTTTAGCACGATCCCTATACCTCCCTTACTAAGGGTAGCGGGAGGTAAAAATGTGATGATATATTCATGGACAAAAAAATAGTATATTGTGTTATTAGGAGTAGAAGTGATATTTTGTGTGGCGAGCGTGGAAGTTTAAACGACGCGCGAAGCGAGTCGGATAAATGTACGCGAGGCACACAAAGACACTTTTACTCCGAATGGCACATTTTTTTTTTCTTCAAATGTAGATATTTAAAGAAAAATATCTACTACTGACGTTACATTTTACGTAAATTAGGTACGTTTGCAATTTAAATTGCCCTGTAGCTATGTATACTTATTTGTTCACTTTTTGTTATAAACATTGAAATGAAAATTTCCACGTTTTGACGTTTAAATAAAAACTGTGCAATTTTATATCCTCCTTGTGTGCAATTATGTCGGAATTTGAAGTATTATAATGTACGCCCCATGAAGTTTTTCATTTGGATGGAAATCTAACAGTGTGGCTGAAAGATTATGTCCAGAAATCACTGCAAAACAATATAAACTTTTCTTATCACTTTAATTCTAAGTATTCTTATGCTCATTACCGTCCCTGTAATTGTAATCTGTAAGTCTGCTATTCTTTAATAATGTTATTTCCTCAAAAGTAAACTCTGTTTATATTTCAATTTACAGGTTATGTATTTAAATTTGACAGCTATTGATCGTATTTAGTAACTTTATTCTTAGGTTACCTAGCGTGTTATAGTGACACTTAGGGCGATATTACAGGTTTCTTTTATTAAAATTACTTCTTATTGGTTGATTCTGTATAGTTTCTATGGATATATATTTATTTTAGAAGTAGCTAATTTCTACCTCGTGAATCAAGTCACAAAAGATGTTACTTTTATGACGTTTGAAGAAAAAACAATTTTTTTAAGTTTTCTATTTTTTTATGTTTATGAGTTTATGCACTTTTTATTGTATTTTATGTTGAAGTGTTCTATGTTTTATGAGCAATGTTTTTTTAAGAAATTAATGTACATTCAAAAGCGCTAAAACCAAATCTTCGATGATACAATAAAATAGTGTGATTTTGGTTATATTTAATTAAGAAAGTAACAATAAAAACAACAAGGGGATTCATTCACAATTCAAATAAATTATTGTATTCGATGTTTGTAGGTTGGCTAGTAAGTGCAGGTCCAGTCTCAAATTAACGCGCGATAGCTATAAATTAATTTTTCTTTAACACTACTATGGAAATTACACATTCTGTAACTGAAACCTGTTTAAAATATATGGGAAAACACAATTGTTTTCAATATCAAGCCAGCTTTACTTAGCGCGTTGTTTCTTTGATTTTTACGAGTTATCAATGGCTACATGAATTCAGCCTATACAACATTTCAACCATACTGGATTTCCTAAGTTGTTCCTCACGAGAAGTAAACATTATCTGCATCATCTAATCAAACTATTTCATTTGAAATATTCCAAAGAATGTAATGATTTCTTTAACTATCTAAAATTAATGTCTCTCGTATTAAAAATGTAATTAAATCCAAGTATCCCATAAAATATCTCACAAAAACATGTAAATAATTACATTTCCGTTTACTAGTTATATAATTGCTGTTGTGGTTCAAGTTAAGCATGAGTTATAAATGACGTGGTATAAAAACGTTCAGTTGGAATCCGTTGCTAGATGATAAAGCAGGTGATTTTTGAGTGAGAAATGAGTTGCGATTAATCGTCTTTCAGACACTGATATACAGCAACGAACACTCCTGCGCATTAAGATCTGGTGATGGAAAACTGGTAGCCTTACATTTGTTACTGCGTGCATCGCTGATAGGGCATTAGTCAGGAAAGAATTTACTACCAGAAAGAGGAGGAGAAGATGAAACAGATATGGTATACCAGATGGTAGTGTTTTATATAAGATTAAAAATTTAACACCATTTTTCTCGCAAGAGGGGCGATGGTTAATGTGTTTAATTTAATAAATTACAAGGCTTGGATCATATTATAAAATACTACTGAATCCGAGCAATTTATTGGAGTTCTTTATAAGCTAAAGATCTCTTATTCGCAATATAAACTACTTATTTGAGGAACAACATAAGTTAAAGAAGCAAAAAATTTAGGACACAAAAAACTGTAAAAGAAGATACTGGATAAAAAGAACTGAATTTTTTTGCTCTTTATATTATCCATGGTTTTCCAGACGGTACTATGATTAAAATTTTCGAAAACATGTAACAAGATAATGAGATAATGCTTGACATATTCTTTCTCAAACTTATACACGTATAAAAAAATCCGATGTGGCCAGCACAATACCATCCGCCAATCCTATGTATTTTGTATAAATTACATACATAATTTTTCTTGCAAAGATTCTAAATTTGCAGTAAAATTATTTCATAAATAAACTATACAAATTGCACTTGACATCTTCTTGTTTAGCTTTTCCCAGTCGTTAGGGGTCGCTATTTTTTATTTTCTTTTTCCACTCATTTCTGTTTTGCGTATCGTTCTTATTAAGTTATTTTTCTCTCAAGTCTTTCGCCATACAGTCATTCCGTCTTATCTTTGGTCTTCCTCTGTTTCTTCCACTTTCTATTACTAAACTATTCATTCTTCTTCCAATATATTCTTCATCTCTCCTCATGACATGTTCAAACCAATGTAATTGTCTCTCTTTTACTTTTTCTACACACTTCTAACGCTATTTATTTCCCTTATTGTTTCATACCTTACCGTATATTTCCGTATCTTCCCCAACATCTATCTCATTATCCTCATCTCTGCCACATTCATTTTCTATTCATTGATATTGACATCTGTCAATTTGAATTATCTATCTAATATCTTGAACTATATCTATTGAAGTATAAAATGCAATCAAATCTATAGAGAATAATATATTCTTTAAGATATGATAACGTTAAATGACAATAAATGATATTAAACTGGTAAAGTCTTCAAAAGATGGTACTTCTGGTTGACCAATTATAACCAAAATCTAATCACCTCTTCTTCCGGATGTAAACTTGAGGAATACGAAAAAAATATAATTTTTGGAATCGTGGTATTGAAGTTATAAGATCCGAAACTTTTGTCACACACACACACTCACAGACACACATACAGACATCATCGTAGAAATGGTAAAATCGTATTATATAGACCCTAAAACGTGCATATTCACTAAAAACTCATCATTGAATCTTTTGACCAAAACAATGCCTTCCTTACCTAAATGTGACGGAAGGTAAAAAATGAAAATATTCTTCCAGAATTACATATTTACCCCAATTCTGTAACACGTAGTTTCTAACTCTTAGCAACATTGTCGCAGTAAATAAAAATAAATTAAATAAATGTAACAGAAAACAGTACATTAAATTTAACCAGTGATGGAACTCGTCGAGAGAAACAATATTATTTAACTACTTCGAAATCTGTTTTACCCCTCCCCCCATAAATTAACGAGTCGTTTAGGTATTTTCATAATAATTTGATCTAGTAGCAATAACAATGAAACAATTGTTTTTGACAGATGTGAGCTGTCAACTTATTCAAATTAATTTTGATAGCTAAAAGAATAAGGACCCATATTTATATGACAAATGACACTCAAAATGACCAAAGGAATATAATAAGCTGTTACAGTGTAAAATGACAATAATGACAATACAATTTACATTAATTATGTGTTCATATTTTCGCTACCGTTGTAAATCATCCCAAATACCCAATATAATTTTTCCGTTTTCTCCAGCAGCTGTTGCTTCCATTAATCTCTTTCGTTCGTTGTCTCGTTTGTGCGGTGCTGACATCCCATCTCCTCGCTGGAGATTTGCGCGATGCCGTGAACATGTGTGAGATCCCGATAAGCAGCTGTAATTTGTACTGCAGAGTGCAGGTGCTCGCAGCTGAAGATCATGCTTCAAAAATCAGCAAGGTTGCGTTGAGTCATTGTGGTTGCTTTGCTTGTAATTATGATTTATTTCTTTATTACTGTTTAAATAGATGTTAAACTAGACTAAGGAGTGTTTGTAATTGGAGGAAAATACATCAGGTGTTTAACAACAAAGAGATAGTTTGGTGTGGAAAATATTGTGGTAATTATAAAAAATAAAAATGGAATATGGAGAAAACCGTATCTTGTGAGCAATACAGTAAAATTTAAAAGATATTTAAAACAATCAACATTTCAATTGAAGAATGGCTGGGAGATTTTCAGAAGTAGTAGAAAAAATGGTGAAGTGTATTATTGTTAAAGGGAATTATTTTGAATATCCTTAAAATATAATTGCAATTGTAGATAAGTTTCATAAGGTAATATGTTAACGTACGAGTTCATATTTTACAAAGGACGATTGCGATACGAGGCCTTATGAAACATGGTTTTTATACTATATTTATTTCTCGCTAAGAGAGGTATTGGATGCTAAAAATCGCATATCCAGATTTTAATGATTAAGCACGTTTTAAGGTCCCTACAATTCGATTTTAAGATTTTTACGATGATGTCTGTCTCTCTCTCTCTGTGTGTGTGTGTGTGTGTGTGTGTGTGTGTGTGTGTGTGTGTGTATGTGTGTGGATGTGTGTGTGTGTGTGTGTGTGTGTGTGTGTGTGTGAAGAGCTGAAAAGGTTTTGGTAATAAAAAGATAACCGAAAGTAGTAGATTCTTAAAAAAAAATTCCAAATATTACTTTTTGATAATTTTGTTCTTCCTAGTATTAAAGAATAGTAAATTCTCTATCTGATACATATAAATATTTTATTATATCTTTTATAGATTTAGAGATAAAGAAATATAAAGTATATAATAATTTGTTGTAATAAATCTCAAAGTCCAAATAATGTTATGCAAACCAATTAAAAAATTAAAATGTTTGTAACTGACAAATAAATATTATAAGATTTTTAAAGAATGTGACGACAAAAATATGACTATGATGGTGCTTCTTCAGTTATGTTGGTAGCTCTTTATGGGGTCTTGTGCCCGCATTCCTGAATGTCTGGTCGCGAATTTGGGGAACCGGGTTCGATCCCGACCGACGCCAAATATTTTCGAATTTTAAATGACACATAATTGATCCTTGTGGTGCACTCCACGCCATAAATGTGTGCCCGTAAAAGCTCGTACGGTACAAATATGTCATCATCATTACCGAAATCTGTGTACAAAGCAGATTGGCCCACCCAACAACGGGTAATATGCCGTGATGATACATTTATATTTTATTTATTTTTATTTTGCTCTTTCCACTAAAAATTTTAACTTCACATAAAAAATCATTGTTAACTGACAGCAATTTGAGGGAACATGCCATTCATTTGTCAGTTTTGAAAGCAATCATACCACCTCTAGAAAATGAAAAGCGCCAAAACATTGCGTTTATAGATTTTATTAAAGACATGTTTTCAGTGCGTTTATAGACTCATAAAGACACCGAAATAAAAAATAAAAATATAAACTGTTTGTCTCATCTTTATAATTCTAGCGTGACCTTCATATTTTTATATAAGTGGTATCGAAAAGGTTTTGATATATGTTACCAATTAACATGATATTATAATATTATTGTGCGTATCTAAATAAGTTTATATGTATCCATTTCATAGTTGAGATAATTCAGGTTGTTTATAAATAATTGCTTTATAAAAAATGCAATAAATATTCATTAAGTCGTGACGTAAATGTAGCATCTTCCTGCCTTAAAAGAAAACTATAAATATGTAAAACAAAGCGTCTATCCTTGAAACCATCATAACCAACTTTTAATTATGTCAACGCAACATCGTAGATTCTGAAAAATGTTATAGTTCTAACACGTGCAAAGAACAAGTATCACAAATTCTTATATTCGAATTAATCCACGCACGATTTAAAAATTCAATTAATTATACTATTCTAGCAAACCCGGAGTATAAATAGGTATTTGTAACACATGAATATTTATACGAATATTTGCAATACTATGTTGATTTCATTCATGGAATCATCGCAGTTTTAATTTATGCAAATGGGGTCATAAAATTTAAATTTACAAACATCGATGGTATTTTTTAATAACTAGTGGGCAGAACAGAATAAATCAGGTTAATTTGGTAGCAGTCCGCACGTAATAGTCAAATATGGGTATCATTTTGTGAAACAGGATTTAATGATTTATTTTATATGTATATTTGAAAATATTCTTAAATTCTTCGCCATATATTAGGAGTTTATAAAAGTTTAATATATAAGCTTTGAATATATAATACAATACAAGAACGGCAACGTAATGTATTTAGATTAAATATTTCGAGAGAAGGTGCCATCTATTCCTCCGTATACGAATTATTTCTGAGTTAGTTCAAAAATACATAATAGGTGGATGTTGCACAGTGTTGCCACGTAGCTAGAACAAGATAAGATTTTAAAAAGGTTTTTAAGTTTGCTACTGTAAAACAAGTATACATGTACATTGAAGATTAAAAATATATTATCTGGTTATTATGAAACAATATTTTTGATTTATTGATTATTGAATACCTCTAACAAATACTATTTGGCAATGCTGTCAGCACGATTTATCGTAGTTCACAGTTTTGTGGTAGGAGTCACTAGCTATCTATAATAATTTTGTGAATAAAAAGAGACAGATATAGTATCTTGCTAGGCCATATGCGTTGCCGTTCTTATATGTATTATATATTCAAATATAAAAGGCATGAGAATTATTCGTTTTCGATTAGAGCTCATTTTTTACCAAATTTCAGTTATATTGATCGAGTAGTTTGTGTTCGACACTTACATACTCGTATTGTTCAAGCATTTTGACAAGCTCCGCGTTTTTTACCTTCCGTCACCTTTAAGTAAGGAAGGTATTTATTGTCTTTGGTCAAAAAAATCGATGGTGAGTTTTACGGTCCATAGAATACGATTTTACTATTTTTACGATGATGTGTGTATGTATGTGTGCGTATGTATGTGTATGTGTGAGTGTGTGTCGAATTTTCACCATCTATACCTCTAATACTATAATTCTAATAATTATAATTCTTCCATATTCTTCTTTGATACATCCATATGAAGACTTGCTTATATTTTGGTTATAATTGGTTAACCGAAAGTACCCTCATTTGCAGATTTTAACAGTTTTTCTTGAAAAAAAAAAGTTTTATTACACTTTTTTACTTCATATTCAACAGATTTACAGCGGTAATAATAAACAAGGGTTAAGTTCATAATAGCTTCTTTTTAACACAAGAATAGCTATTCCTAGTAATCACGAGCTTAACCCACAAAAAATGTATAATAATAAACATGGAATAAGACTTAACTCTAGAATAAACGTCATTTTAACCCAAGGTTAAGAGATATTCTCGGAATACCTAATCTAGAAATAGGAAATTGTTTATTTTTACCGCTGATTGAGTTAAAAAATTATCAAAAAAATGTAACCATGGAAATTGCTGATATATTTAAATAATTCTAATTAACAGATATAGTATGTTCGTAAGACACACAAAGATAGGATAAGGGAAATGACTCGAGTGATAGAAGTTTCTATACAGATACAATAGAAACACAGACAGACCAGGGAGAAGATAGAAGGACCGTATTGCGGAAGACTTGAATAAGTACGACACGTAAAACAGAAACGAGTGGAAGAAGAAAATCAAGAATAGGGACCCCTAACGAATGAGAAAAGCTAAAGAAGTTTGTATTATAATTTTACGGAAAATATGGAATCTTTACTAAAAACTATCTGTATGGAATTTGTACATAATACATAGAAATGACGGAAGAACAGTAAAATTTTTGAAAGATGTGAGATCAAAGTTATCTACGAATTGTATGAATTCAGATTTTTGCTCCGCCCATTATGACATATTCAGTAGTGTCGTTTGCTAAGTTTTTGTGAGGGTACATAAGATACTACTGTTATTTTATTATTATAAAATTCATATGTTACAATAACAGCATTCAAAAATCAAAAATAAATCAACTGGTAAGTTTATTAGCAAATGTAAAACCAAATACAGTAGAACCCCGGTTAATCGAAATAAAGGGAACGCAGCCGTTTCGGATAACGATTTTTTCGGTTAACCCATTGACATCTAAAAGTAGCCTACAAATGTACTAAAATGGGTGTATAGGGGAAATGAATTATTTTGAAACAATGTACATTACATAATATACATATGTAGTTACAGTTTTTAGATACAGTACAGTATGTACATAAATTTTCAACTTCTTTGATAGCATCTAATTTATCCGCAATAGAAATCACAACACGCTTCTGTTTAGATGCCATCTCACAACAATACCTACACACACAAGAAAACCAACGTTCCACTCTGCTATTCATTTGCGAGCCCCGTGCGAGCTCCTCGTCGCTACAGCCCGCCTGTGGAATGAAGGAGCCGGACAGTAAGTGGGGCTACGCTACATAATCATTCGTGGAACTGATAATTATACGTGGAATTGTTTCGGTTAACCCGGGTTTCGGTTGACCCGAGTTCGGTTAACCGGGGTTCTACTGTATATGAAAATTAAGATACTGACACAATGTCAGTGACATTGACAGAAAATAACGTTATTCGTACGGCTATGAATCAAGGTAATGTATCTGAATTAAAAAATAAACTTACGTTACAGCGAAAGTATTATTAACAACGAGCATCGTTTTAAAATGGAATGTCCTAACTTAGTCGAAACAATATGAATTTTTGAAAGACAAGCGTGTTATGTCCATCCTTATCGCACAAGCTTAAAGCCTTTGTAAAGGAGGGGAATAAATGTATGCCAATTTGTTAATTCGTTCATGATACAGATGACCTTGATCGGACATCTTTCATAAAATTTACTGTAATGTACTGGCTATATCCGATGTTTATATTTTAATAAAATTTAAATATCTGCGAATAGAAGCAGATAGCAAACCCAGAAATGGTTCATTATATTATCAGTTTGTACATAATTTTAAAAATTGGATTTTGGTCGGTTTTGGGACTGTAAGCAGTTATTTATGCACTCAGTTACATCTTCCATTAATTCAAAGTAATTATTTTCCATAAAATAAGAAATTTCAAAATAATGAAAAACCAGATCTTCCATCAGCTTCTCCAATGCTTGCATCAGCTTTTTTTGCAGTCCGTCCTCTATTCTGTTAATTAAAACGCTTAATTGCCAAATTAAAATCATCAACCACACCCATGTTATCAAATAAGTAAAAGTCAATTCACACATACACACATATACATCTAAAATCTGCATCACCAATTCAGATTTATAATCTAACATCCACATGTTCTTGCTATCTTCAAATCAATCTAATTTCTAATGTTTTCGTTCACGCCCAGCCTTCTTGGATCCTACGCACGTAGCGAAGGACGACCCCTTCTTCTAATACGTGTTTACATCGCATTGGCCTTGGATACTCGCACTATGATTTTACCTTACTATATTAATCAGATCAATTAAAACGAAAACAGTGGTTTGTGGTTGGGACACAGCGTGATATTAATGGAACATTTGTTGATGCCAAATTGATTTGATGATATGCATTGCAAAAAAGAGGTTATGTAAGTTGAATTGTTGTATAACATCGTTATCATTTAGTGGAATAGAAAAATGGAATAAGTGTTTGGTGGACTAAGACTACTATTTTCGTTATAGAGAAGATATGAAGCCTGTTTAACTCTAATTTTGTAAATCATCATAATTTTCTTCATTACTTTTTTTTAGATATAAAGTTTAAATAAGAAAGTTGGAGGCGTAGTTAAATGCTACTTTTTGGTGTGAAAATATCCTGAATTATATTGTCTATTTTGCCTGAAGTGATATCATCCATGTTGTCAAAAGAAATGATATACAGGGATTCGTATTTCAAAGACCATCACTGGGATCTCGGACACTATAAGTTATCTGATTTCTGTTAAATGAAACATCTATTCAAGGGCGTATTAGAGGGAGGTTTCGGGGGTCAGAACCCCCCTAAAACAATTGTAACACGGTAAATGTCAACCTGTAAATACTCGGTAATAATTGTTCTAACCTTTATTATTAGCAAGTTTCATTGTAGTACCTTATTAATTTATTATAAAATGAATTTATCTAACTTAGAAAAAGAGGCTGGGAGACATTTTGAATATTTGTTGTAAAATCATTTTGTTGTTATTAAGTGTTCCTTATTCTTATTTTCTGTATTATTATGACAAAAAAAAATCATTTAATAATAATAGTTACAATTCAAGCCACAGTCATGGATCACTCTTCTCTTTTCGACTAGGTGTATAAAAAAGTGCCCACCATTTTACTTTTTAATAATGTAACATATGGATTATTTTGCATGATTGTAAACCAAATTTGATGTACTTTTCAAATTTGTAAAAAAATATAGTATGTTCCATTTGAAATTTCAAAGTTGATATTAATTACTAATAAACCGGAAGTGGTATCATGAATGTACATCAGTCATCAAATAGCATACATGTTGATGTATAAATTGTTATATGAAAGAAATTACTAACTTATTGAATAAGCGAGATATTTGCTGGGTCCACTAAAATATATCATCCTGTATATAAGGGTTATTGTGTTTTAAATTTATTTTATCCTTAAAATCCAACTTTTTTTTTGGTAGGAATTTCATTAAATTATATAGTTTACTTGTCTGGTCGCGAATCTGGGGACACGGGTTTGATCCCGCCCGACGCCAAAAAATACTTCGAATTTTAGTAGCAGCAAAATAACCCCTCTACTTCAGCATTGAGTGCCCGTGAGGTGACGCCTGGTAAGCGCCTGCACGTTACAAATAGTTCATCATTACCGATATCTGTGTATAAAGCAGATTGGCACAGCCAGCAATGGGTAATATGCCGTGATGATATATTTATTTATTTACTTGTAAATATAAGTACAGTATTTTTTTTAAAGACGTCCGATCAAGGTCATCTGTCTCATGAACGAATTAACAAATTGGCATACATTTGCAAAGGCTATAAGCGTGTACGATAAGGATGGATATAACACGCTTGTCTTTCAAAAAGTTATATTGTTTCAACTAAGTTAAGACATTCTACTTTAAAACGATGCTCGTTGTAGATAATACTTTCGCTGTAACGTAAGTTTATTTATTATTTCAGACACATTACCTTGATTCATAGCCGTACGAATAACGTTATTTTCTGTCAGTGTCACTAACATTGTGTCAGTATCTTATTTTTCACGTATTTGGTTTTACATTTGCTAATAAACTTACCAGTTGACTTATTTTTGAATTTTGAATGGTTTTATTGTTACATGTATTTTTATAATAATAAAATAACAGTAGTATTATGTACCCTCATAAAAACTAAGCAAACGGCACTAATGAATTTGTCAGAATGGGCGGAGCAAAAATCTGAATTCATACAATTCGTAGATGACCTTGATTGGATATCTTTAATTTTTTTACTGTATATATTTATATTTTCCGAAAGTAATTGTTAATTAAACATTCGTATTTTCATAAAAAAATAATCTGATTATGAGTTTTTCAAAATTATGAAATTATCTCTATTCAACCACCCTGTATATTCGTAGATAAGTTCTACTGATTTTTTCCTAAGTGTCCTTGAGATTTTTGGCAACTTTTGTAAGATTAATTGTCTGTCAGGATTTGTCTATCAACAAAACTAAGCAGTCTTGTCACCAAGGCTCCAATAATTACAAGTTTTTTATTCCTTGTAGCCTCTTGAAGAAATTAGTTTTCTTACCAATTATATTTAAGGCGTAACGGTGTATAAGTATTACAGTGAAATCTGTTAATTATTATTTATATAATTGACTCCTATCTTGTTTTTTCACAAGGTCAGTGGCTTACCATAATTAATTTTGTCCGAAAAAAGTGGCCATGCATAATATTTGTTTGTTTGATTCGATATTGATTAATTATAAACAAATTAATAATATATAATGAATTCGTTTCTTGATGGTGAAAAAAATAAAACAAATTCGGACGTAAATATCACTGAAATATTGAAAATTATAAACACTTAATTAATTTTTTTCTGACCTTATCAAGTGAATCTAAATCAGTAAAGTGGCAATTAGAGGGAAATTAAACTGCAGGGAGTCTTTATAAGTTAAAATATTGAAAGTGTTTCATATCATTTATAATTTCGACCAAAATTGAACATTGAGGTAATTAATTTGTGATACGCACTGAAATTTAATCAGGTTTTTATAAATTAGAACTGTATTTTAATGAACAATAATTATTTTAATATTTGACATTAGTATGCGCAGCATGTTTTATATTAAATGGATATTAATTTGAAAACCATTTCGTATTTTAAAAATTTGACGCGTGACGCATCCTTTAAAAATTTAAGATAATACCTATCAGTATTATTTAAAAAAATAGTAATTAATGGTTTGTCCGTCGATATGCAGACTAATATGCGATTTACAGAGTCAAGCAAGGGTGAGCTTAATGACAATATAGTAACTAAATAGGTAACCGTCTGAAAATATCCTGTGGTATTTGTCAATTAAATAATGACGTTATAATAATAGGATGAGTATAAGGTTAAATTATAACTAAAACTAATACAAATACCCCTTAACCTTAAAATAATAAAATAAGCTATAAGCTAAGTACAGTAAAAATTTTGAAAGATGTCCGATCAAGGTCATCTGTATCACGAACGAATTAACAAATAGGCATACATTTATCTCTTTCTTTTGCAAAGTCTATAAGAGTATGCGATAAGGATGGATATAACACGCTTGTCTTTCGAAAATTCATATTGTTTCAACTAAGTTAGGACATTCAACTTTAAAACGATGCTCGTTGTTGATAATACTTTCGCTGTAACGTAAGTTTATTTATTAATTCAGATACATTACCTAGATTCATAGCCGTACGAATAACGTTATTTTCTGTCAGAGTCACTGACACTGACATTGTGTCATTATCTTATTTTTAACATATTTGGTTTTACATTTGTTTATAAACTTACCAGTTGACTTATTTTTGAATTTTGAATGCTTTTACTGCAACATATATTTTTATAATAATAAAATAACAGTAGTATTACGTACCCTCATAAAAACTAAGCAAACGACACTACTGAATTTGTCATAATGGGCGGAGCAAAAATCTGAATTCATACAGTTCGTAGACGACATTGATCGGACATCTTTCAAATTTTTTACTGTACGTATTTCGAGAACTAAGTTCTCATCATCAGTAGAACAAATTTAAGCAGAGTAGTTAAGATTACTCAACATGTAAACTATGCCAGAGGTTTAACAACTCTGCTGTTAGAAGGGTTTATGTAATATACCTACAATTTTAAATATATAATTAATAATACAATAAGAAATATTAAATATAGTTCCCAAAAAAAGCCAGTCTGTGAATTTTTGACACTGACATTAGTGATATTTATCTGTCAATTACAGACATTTTAATTTCTCAAGTAATTACCATGGAGATGTTTGGGCTGTGAGCAGATTATTTTATAGATTTATATATCTATATCTTTAAATCTATAGAAGGTATAATAAAAAATTTAAATGTGTCGGATAAAGAAATTTGTTTTTCAATTTACCCTTTACATTGAATTGGCGTAATATGAATTAGGATCGGTTACAAAACCCACACGTCATTTTAAAATACGTTTCTGATATAATCTAATTTAGAACAAAAATGAATCACAGTAATTTAACTGTCAAAATTAACAATACCCACTTTAAAATATCATAAAACTAATGTTCTCTACCATATATTTAACGAGTTGAAAAATTACACTTTCGTCCTTGTTAACAAAATAAAATTGCACATAAACATACATGTACAAAAACATGTATCATAACCTTATATGAATCTAGCAAAAAATACTTTCATTAAATTATACTACTCGGTTTAATGTTGTCACATTAGTACCTCTAGTATAGCGAATACACTCTACCTACGTAATCTCTACTCGTTTCGTGTCGTGACATCACGAATTAACTGTTACATTTTAAGAAAATTAGCAAAAAATGCTTATAAATATCCAGGAACTATTACGAGAGTATTCTGTGCATAAAGTCATTATGTGTCTAGCAAAAACTTAGCGGAATGCAGCCCATCTAGATGGCGTTGGATAATCAGCTCAAGATTGTTTCATACGGAAGATCAACACTGGTTTAATTATACGCAGATTCTGTGTTAGGAAAAAACACTGCGAAGAATTGGTTTAGAAAGGGAGATCACATGAATTAATGTCGAACGAAAGATGATTATCGTATAATATCGAGTATAAAAAGCAACTACAGTGGATTTGGTATATACGAAGGTCATATTAAATTTGAGAATAAAAGCAAAAATACATTATATCCTTCCAATTTTTAAAAGCTCCTAACTAATCTTCTTTTGTAATGTTTTCAAAATAACCATCATTTGCAGCACCAATCGCTTTTTCAGACGTAAACCGTCTCTCCCGTAATATTAAATAAATCTGATGTGACCAACACATTACCTCCCGCCATTTACCTATTTATATAATTTTTATATTAGTTTCTAAATTTATCCATACAATATATAGAAAAAGTATTAAAGCAAACTTGTAGAAAATGAAATAATCTATAATTTTTATAGTAACAAATTGAGAAAAAATTACATTTAAAGGTATTTTTTGAAGAAAAACTATCTTGAGCTTCAAGTAAACAGCCATTTCCGGTTATCCGATTGCCACCAAAATCTAATCTGATATTTCCATATTAGAATAAGGTAGAAATACATGGTTTCATAAATTTCTGAATGATAGTATTTGAGTTAGAGCGTATACACTATGCAGGATCCACACATACATACACACAGGCATCATCGTGAAAATGTTAAATTTGGATTGTAGGAACCTTAAAACGTGGCCATTTACCAAAATCTCGATATGAGATTTTTAGCACGATCCCTATACCTCCCTTACCAAGGGTAGCGGGAAGTAAAAATAGCCAAAAGCCACAGTTGCCAAATCTGGTGTGTATAGTGGTTTGTACTAACCCGATGATGTCTGTCTGTCTGTCTGCTGTGTGTGTGTCTGTGTGTGTGTGTGTGTGTGTGTGTGTGTGTGTGTGTGTGTGTGTGTATGTGTATGTGTGTATGTGTGTGTGTATGTGTGTGTGTACGTGTACGTGTATGTGTATGTGTGTGTGTATGTGTTAGGATGTTGGAAGTACGATTTCTCAAATTCTATGCATCTAAAGACCTGTTTAACTACGGATTCCTCAATGTAACATTAATGAGAAGAGTTGAATAGGTTTTGGTAACAAAATTCTTCTGAATATTATTTTTTGAAAATTTATGTTAATACAATAATAAAGATCTTTAAATTCTCAATCTGATAAATTAAAAAAATATATATTATATCTTCTATAGATTTAGAGATATATTAATATAGAATAATCTGTTGTAATAAATCTCGCTGCTCAAACAACTCCATGGAAACCAGTTGAGATATTTAAATGTTTATAATTCACAAATAAATGCAAAATGTCAGTGTCAAGAATCAACAGTTTTATTAACATTACAGAAAGCTTTTTCTGGGAAGTAAGTATATTTAAAATTTCTTATTATATTATTAATTAAATATTTAAAATTATAGATATATTAATATTACATATATCCTTAAAAAATACCACTAATACCGTCAGTGAATATAATTTTGTCTTGAGTATATTGCAAGAGTAGGAGAAAATTCCCTATAGGACGAAAGAATAGATACAATTTGAATTATTTATATGTACATATGTTAAAATCGTTAATTATGACCTGGGTTCGATCCCGACCGACGCCAAAAATTACTTCAAATTTTAATGGCACAAAATTGATCCCTGTGGTGCACTTTCCACGGCAGCAATGCGTGCCCGTGAGGTGTTGCCTAATAAGCAGCCACACGGTACAAATATTGCATCATTTACCGATATCTGCCTACAAAGCATAGTACCACACCCAGCAATGGGTAATATGCCGTGATGATATATTTATTTATTACTTATTTATGTAACATAAAATAGAAATGGCGAGATTCATGTGTGGCCACATCAGATTTTTAAAAATAATAAATCAAGTTCGAAAATGTGCTCAGGTTAAATTCATATTTTTACTGAGAATGATACTTTAAAAAATGGATTAACTGCAATCTAATTAAACTTTCGCAACCTAATTTCAAAAAAGATAAGTAATTGTTCAAAATGATAGTGCAAATTTTGTTTTTCACTGTCTATCTGATTTTCAAATGTTTAATAATTGTAGTGGAAACCTCATAAGTATATTCATATTCATATCACGCAACACGACAAAATGTTAAAATGTTCTAAGTACTAGTAATCATACCAAAACAGTTCATCATATATCTGCTCTTATCTTTGGGATCAGTGTAGAAAACGAATCGAAAATTACCTGTAACAAAAAGAAGATTATTAATATGTATTTAATTTTATTACAGTTAGGAATAAAATACAATTTATAGAGTAATTTCCACGTTTATAACCTGTAGAAATTAAATAGCATAATTAATTAAATTACTCTTTTGCGTCTTAAAAACATGGCAACAGCTTGTAACAAATTACTCGCTATTCTTTGTTGTAAACAATTACGTACTTGGTGTCAAATAATTCTCACTTATAAATATAAAAACCTGATTTGCATAGATAAACAAAAGCAAGGAGAAAAAGAAAACAAGAAAAATGTCCATTATAAAATATGTACCGTTATTTATGTTAATATTTGAAATGCTTTGAATCATATCTGCTTAATATAAAGGACGTTGTTGCTTTACATATTGCATGAAATATTTCATACATTATGGAGAAAGAAATATTTTATTACATTCATAGAAACAATTATTATGGATATTATTCAAAGAATTTAAAGAGATTGTATCAGTTATATAAGAATATTCATTGAATTTATAATATGACATGGAAGTTCACACTCTTTAAGTAGTATACTTAAAATAAATTCTTAAAATGCAAATAGTTATTGCGAATAGTAATTATGATTTTCTCAACACTTTTGGTCAGCAAGATCATGATTATTTCTTGCGGCGAAAAGTGTACGAGTGCAACAGCAACGATTGGATGACAAATGTATTGAATTATCAGAAAAAAATATAGTTACGCGCCCAAACTCATAATAAATCGGTCGGTTATATTTTCAACAAATTATAAAATCTACACAAATGGTTAGAATTTTTTACAAAATTCTTTTAGCTACTTTGAATATTAACCTAAAACTTTAAAAATCTGATGTGGCCAGCACTATACCTTCCGTCAATCCTGTGTATTATATATAAATTCCTTACATAAATTTTCCTGCAAAAGATTCTAAATGTCCAGTAAAATTATTTCATAAATAAACTATGCAAATTGCACTTGACACTGACCTCTTCTTCTTCTCTTTAGCTTTTCCCATTCTTTAAGGGATCGTTATTTTTTATTTTCTTTTTCCACACATTTCTGTTTTGCGTGTAGTTCTCATGCAGTTTAATTTCTCTCAAGTCTTCCGCAATACAGTCTGTCCTTCCATCTTATCTTTGGTGCTCCTCTGTTTCTTTAACCTTCTATTACTAAGCTATTCATTCTTCTTCCAATATATTTTTCATTTCTCCCCATAACATGTTCAAACCAATGTAATCGTTTCTCTTGTATTTTTCCAGAAACTTCTAACACCAGAGTTATTTTCCTTACTCTTTCATTTCTTACTGTATCTTTCCGTGTCTTTCGCAACATTTATCATAACATCCTCATCTCTGCCACATTAATTTACTTTTTATTGATACTGACATCTCTCAATATGAATTATCTGAATATATTAGCAGTAGCATATATATAGCTGGCTGATTTATGAAATTTAATATCTTTATAATTCTTTAACTTTATATGTATTGAATCTGAAGTATAAAATGCAATAAAATCGTATAGAGAATAATAAATTCTTTAAGTTATAATAACGTCAAATGTCAATAAATGATATTTAACTGCGTTTTTTCAAGAAAAACTGTTAGAATCTTCTGTAGACCAGTTATAACCAAAATCAATTTACCTCTTCTTCTGGATGTAAGATTGAGGAATACGAAAAAATTATAATATTTGGAATCGTGGTATTGAAGTTATGCAATCCGAAACTTTCGTGACACACACCCACACAGACACAAATATATACATACAGACATCATCATAAAAATGGTAAAATCGTATTATCTTGACCCTAAAACGTGCTTACTCAATAAAAACTGATCATTGAATTTTTTGAAAAAAGGCAATACCTTCCTTACCTAAAGGTGACGGAAGGTAAGAAACTGTAGGCCAGATGACTGGTGAAAATAGTTCTACCGGTATTTAAAGAATACTTTATGTAGCGCCAAATTACAGCGCCATTTATAAATTGGCATTAAAACTATTTCTGACTAACTTCTATCAACATTACACTCCTCCCTCAAGTTTAATTAATATTGGTTCCATACAGTTCTCGTATGAGCGTAGTGAGTAGTAGTGGTTCGCCATCAAATTTTGTGCTCGTTTGTGCAAAGAATCAACAAATAAATTGTGATTTTGATGAAATAACGACTTTTGTCGTATTTGTAAGGGAAATCCTCTAAAAACTGTAAGCCATACTGTGTTTACTATTGCGTCCTTAATTAATTAGAACAAAATTGTAAGACACAAAAAATGTTTAGAATTAAAAACTGCATCCAAAGAGTACTAATTTATTGCTAAATTAGTTTTTACGCTCGAGTAAGAACCAAACGAAAAATGATTTTTAAATATAAAGAAAATTACAGATTGAGAGATAAAATTAGGTTAGAATATTTAAATTAAATTTCTCTTGTGATAATTGTGAAGTGTTATTAAAAATCAGTGGACCAAAATAACTTGGCGTTCCCAAAAATATTCGCAATATTTATTTTCTAAAATATGTATATCGACAGTCTAACGATTTAGAATAAAAACATGAATGATTTATATCATTTCTCTAAATGTAGACTGAAATATTTCATATTTTTTGCCACAAGAAAGTAGTAATAATTTAAAACTGATATCAATATCCCATATTTTCAATTAGATTTGCGTTCAACAAATTTGTTCTAGTTTTATTGGCAGTTTTTACTCAATTTCTCTATATCACTACCGGTATCATTAGTTACAAAGTATACATCCACCTAGAAATACATATCAGTACCCATATTTCTAATTTAGTTTTTCATATTTCCTGTAGCTTCTACATTTAGATGTATCTAGAAGCTTTCTTTAATTTTCTTTGAATATCTTCACCTGGTGTGTTCCACAACTTATATTTTCTAGACAAATGGAACACACATGTCATACATACATCCGTTTGCTCTTTGAATTTTTTATACTATATTTTAATAAAATAACTAAATGTTTTGTACGAATGCATTTTTTGTACATGAATTGTAATAATCTGTAAGATCTTACTACCCTGAAGAAGGTGCACCGAAACGTCGGTAGAGTAAGAATAAATGCTATTTGACTGAGTTTTCGAGTAGGTAATTGTTAACATATTATTTCTCATAATGGGGTCATTTAAAAAAAAAATCGTTTTTTTTTTTTATAAAATCATGAAATCCGTTTCATTTAATAAATATAATAATATAAAGTAACATGAAATATGCGACTTTTCATTCATAAATTTGCTAACAAACTTTCGCGGTTGTAAATTCGTGACGTCACGGCTTGTTACACAAAGACATTCCTCTCACACACACAACGGTCCACGTGGTACCCGTTTGCAAGCTAACCTAAAATTGTGACAGATGACAGCAGACTTAAGATAAAGGTATGTAAATAAAACATTTATTAAAATAAATACGAAAAGTTGTGTGAAATATGTTTTTCGTTAACAATATGTTGCTGTCACAAAATCAAACTGAGAATTGATAACCCAAACAATCATAGTTCCGAAGACAACCGGTAGAGGACTGCTGCCGCATCCGACAAGCCGTGACGTATAGCCGTGACGTCAGCGTCCAAATATTTGATATTTAAGACAACTTTTAAAAAATCATATCTCTGATTGTAAAGACTTGTAAGGTGTAAAACATACACCTACATATTTCATTTGACCTATTCTTTTAAGAAAAAAATAAATTAGAAAATGTGAAATGACCCCATTCTAAATTATCTTATTTATCGTGATTTTTTTCAAATACATTAATAAAAGTAATATATTGCTAAAAAGACGAAAAAATCACAATTTATACTTCAATAAAATAATTATAGATTGCTATTAAAAAATAAAAGTTGATAGTCGTATCTTGTAAACCTGACTTTACAAATAATATGTATGAGCCATTTTTTAAAAATAAAACATTGATAAGAATTATTTGTGACCAACCGTAACATATTTAAACATAGAAGTAGGCCGTAGGGCCGAGGAATTATTTTAATAAACGAAGAAAGAATTTGTGAAAAATTTAAGGTCCATGAATTTTTCACAAATTCTTCGTTTATTAAAATAATTCCTCGACCCTACGGCCTACTTCTATGTTTAAATAAAAATAAAACAGTTATAAGAGAACATCTTCCCAGAATCACCTTGTATTTACAAAGTTTCAAACAAAACAATATATTATTTGTAAGAGCATAACATAAATATGATTCGACCTACAACAACTATAGTTATTTATGAAATCATCAGACCATTTTATATCCTCTGATTACGCGTTGTTCACATATGTTCACACAATAAAATGGCTACATTCTGAATTTATACATTCATAATGCTCCATTTATTTATGATAATACAGTGTTGTAATGGCGATATTATTGTGTTTTATTACAAATTTATAGTGATTTTGTCATAACATTGTTGACATGATTGAGGACATTAATATCTAATAATTCATATGTTCTCGTATATATTGTTGCTAGGTTACGCATAAACAGGTGAAAATCATTAATATTAATATGCAAATGTTAATTTTTCTACTGATAAATTATGCTTAAATGACAGTTAATATTAATGATAAGAAAAAATGCAAATTAAGCTTGTAATTAATTTCAAATAAATATAAAAATCTATTAATATTCATTTATGTTACCAGCTTTGTAAAATTAATATGTTTTCATAATGAAATAGTTGAAATATTTATTCAAAATATTAATAAATATTTGTATCATCAAGACCTTCAGTCATATTTTATTCCACCAGAGGCATCTGAAGTTCATTTCTTGACTAATCGTTGAAGTTTCCGATTTTATAATGAAACGCTTCAGAATGTGTGAGAGAGATTAATTATTTGCATATGAGGTTTTATCATAAAATAACAAGAATTTTCATTTGTTTCAAAAAGTAATAATTTATTCATCAGTAGATAATAATATTATTATCCACTACAAAGTATTCGCTATTGGATGTAAAGCATTTATACCAATATGCAAAACATATGGAATGCACTTTGAGGTATAGCCTTCAGCTTTAGTGTTCGATTAAATTTTATCTAAAGCCGTGATAAAAACAAATTTAATATGCGTTATTTTTTTAAAATTAATGTCAATTAACAGCATGCTAAAATCTCATATCCAGATTTTAATGAATAAGCACGTTTTAAGGTCCATACAATCCGATTTTAACATTTTTACGATGGTGTCTGTGTGAGTGTCTGTGTGTGTGTGCCTGTGTGTATGTATGTATGGGTATATGTGTGTGTGTGTGTGTGGATATTGGAAGGACGATTTCTCATAAACTGTAAAAATTGATATCTGTTAAGTACGTATTTGTCAATCGGACATTAATAGGAAGAGAAAAGATTTTGGTAACAACCGGACAACCGGAAGTGGCAGATTAAAAAATATTTAAAAAAATCTTCTAAATATTATTTTTTGAAATTTTTTGTTCTTGCAAATATTAAAGAAGATTAAATTCTCAGTATGACACATTTAAATATTTTATTATATCTTTTATTGATTTAGGCTTTTTTCACCTCTGGATAAAGTGTCAGTTAACTTAACTGCCAGATAAAATAAAAATTGCGCATCGATATTACAGTGTAAATTGAGAAAATTATATACACGTCAATTATTTGATGTGGTATTTTTCTTTTATCTGCCAGATAAGTTAACTGGCACTTTATCAGGAGATGAAAAAAATCGGGCCTTAGAGATAAAAGAATAAAATATGTATCATAATCTGTTGTAATAATTCTCACAGCCTTAATAAAGCCATGGAAACCAATTAAAAAATTAAAATGTTTCTGACAAATAAGTGTCAATGTTAGGAATCCGAAGACATTACTGAATACTTTTTCTGCGAAGTACATACATATATTATTTCTTGTTGTATTAATAGTCAAATATTTGAAATTAAAGGTATATTACGTATACGCTTCACAAATACTCTCAATCCCGAAAAATTAGAAGACTATGACACAACTTCACAGAATGAATTTAAAATTAAGATATCTAAATAAAAAATCTGATGTGGCCAGCACATAACCTCTCGCCGTATATTTTACCTGGCTGTATGCATAAAGCAAAGAATATTTTTATAAATACAAATAATATATTCATATAAATCTATGACGTATAAACTTCTTTATTATTCAATAATAGCATGTCTCAACATAAAGATATTTTACCATAAATTATGTTACAATAAATTACAAAGTAGACTTTACCATATATAAATATTAGGCTGGTAACAGCAATTTTCAATTCGAACAACTTTGTTTACTTTCTCTTCATATTCTTCTAGTAAAAACATTAATTTTGGGCGGTCTAAAATGTATATATCTGGATTGTGCATCTATTCTTATATATCTTCTTTTACATTTTATTTTTTCATACTTGTTGTATCTAAATAACACTAATTCCCTTTAATAAAGTGACGGATAGATTGCACTCCGATTATTCTTATATCGATGTGTAATTTTGTCAATATTTACAACTTACTTGAGAAGAATTTGATAGCTTTTTCGCAATTCAAAGTTACTCTAGTCTACAGTGCTGGTGTACATTGTCCCATAATGTTTGAAACAAATTTAAGTCCTTCAACCTAGACTTGTCATCTCCATAATAGTCACAGATCAAGAATTAAGGGATTCTCCAAATACATTTTTCTTTCATTACTCATTATTTCTGACACTGACATTTATCTGTCAGTTACAAATAATTTAAATTTGCAACTATTTTTCATGGCATCCTTTCGGTTGTAAAATTAATTACAACATTATTTTATATATTATATTCCTTTTATCTCTAAATCTATAAAATATGTATAAAAATATTTAAATGTATCAGAAAGAGAATTTATTTTTCTTTAATATTATCAAGAAAAATTTTCAAAAAATAATATTTAGAAGATTTTTTTTCAAGAATCTTCTACTTCCGGTTGTCCAATTGTTACCAAAACCTTTTCAGATCTTCCCATGAATGTCCGATTGGGAAATACGTTGTTAAACAAATTTTAAGTCTTATAGTTTTTGAGTAACCGTCCTTCCAACATCCCACACACACACATCCACACACACACACACACACACACACACACACACACACACACACACAGACATCATCGTAAAAATGTTAAAATCGGATTGTAGGGACCTTAAAACGTGCTTATTCAATAAAATCTGGATATGCGATTTTTAGCATGAATCCAATACCTCTCTTAGCGAGAGGTAAAAATAGGTATAAGTAGGATTTTTAGTGTAGAATGTAGGTATAAAAAAATGTTAAATACAATACTATATAACAGATTTTTATGTTAAAAGCTTGTCACGGATTTTAGTGTTCGCCTGTAAAAAAATTATTGTAAAAACATGAATGATTTGTATATTTTTTTTTAATGTAGATTGAAATATTTTATATTTTTGCCATAACAAAATAGTACTAATTAAAAATTGATATAAATATTTGTACTAGAAAATATTTATTGCGTTCATCAAATTAGTCCTAGTTTTATTGACAGTTTTTACTCAATTTCTCTTATCAAAAACGGTATCATTAGCAACAAAGTATCCATCCATATAGTAATGCATTTCATTAGACATATTTCTAATTTAGTTTTTCATATATCCTGTAGCGTCTAAATGTTTTCTTTAATTTCATTTGAATATCTTCCTCTGGTATGTTCGACATCTTATATTTTCTAGATAAATAGAACACACTTGATGTTTATTTTTCGTGTGTATGTGACGATCGTTTCGGATCGCATAACTCCAATACCACGATTGCAAAAATTATATTTTTTTCGTATTCATCTAGTTTATATCTATTATGCAGACGTGATTAGATTTTGGTTATAATTAGTCAACCGGTAGTACCCTCATTTGCAACTTTTAATAATTTTGCTTGAAAAAAAAACAATTAAATAACATTTATTGACATTTGATGTTAATAAATTTTAAAGAATATATTATTCTCTATACCAGGGGTGGCCAACAGGTCGATCGTGAAGCGATTTTTGGTCGATCACAGCTGACAAGAGACAAAATTAGGAAGGGTGAAAAAAAAAGTTGTAAATAATTTGTATAATTTTTTTTTGAATTGGCAGATTTTTTTATAAGATATACAAAAAAATCGAACTATAAACTCTTAAATATTTGAGTATGTACGTGAGTTAGGTATCATAATTTTGATTTCAGAATATATACATTATAAATTTTACATTTTATTTCCAAACCTGTAAAAATGGGGAATCCCAGCCGGTGAATTCGACAAATTTTATTTTAGTGCACGGATCTATGGTGCTCACAACTGATTTTTTTGTGATTACTTTTCAATTAATAAATATTATTAATAAAATATCATGTTGGTTTAATACCCCTCCCCTAAGAATTTAGTAGGTCGATCACGACACATTTTTAAGAAAAATAGTCGATCATATATATAAAGAAGTTGGCCACCCCAGCTCTATACGACTGGATTGCATTTTATAATTCATATTCAATAGATAGAGTTAAAGAATTATAAAGATATTAAATTTCATAAATCAGCCAGCTATGCTACGGAAACCGATAATATATACAAATAATTCAAATTGGGAGAGATGTCAGTGTCTATGACACGGAAAAGTAGGGTAAATAATTAAAAGATAAGAAAAATTGCTCGAGTGATATAAGTTTCTAGAAAGATACAAGAGAGACGATTACATTGGTTTGAACATGTCATGAGGCGAGATGAAGAAGATATTGGAAGAAGAATGAATAGCGTAGTAGTAGAAGGTAGAAGAAACAGAGGAAGACTAAAGATAAGATGGAAGGACTGTATTACAAAAGACTTGAGAGAAAAGGAACTAAATGAGAACTACACGCAAAATAGAAATGGGTGGAAGAAGAAAATAAAAAATAGCGACCCTTAACGAATGGAAAAACTAAAGAAGACGAAAATGTCAGTGTCAATTGTAATTTGCATGAAATAATTGTACTAGAAATGTATGGAATTTGTACATAATACACAGGAATGACGGAAGGTAATGTGTTGGCCACATCAGACTTTTTACCTCTCGCTAAGAGAGGTATTGGATTCATGCTAAAAATCGCATATCTAGATTTTATTGAATAAGCACGTTTTAAGGTCCCTACAATCCGATTTTAACATTTTTACGATGATGTCTGTGTGTGTGTGTGTGTGTGTGTGTGTGTGTGTGTGTGTGTGTGTGTGTGTGTGTGTGTGTGTGTGTGTGTGTGTGTGTGTGTGTGTGGATGTGTGTGTGTGGGATGTTGGAAGGACGGTTACTCAAAAACTATAAGACTTAAAATTTGTTTAACAACGTATTTCCCAATCGGACATTCATGGGAAGATCTGAAAAGGTTTTGGTAACAATTGGACAACCGGAAGTAGAAGATTCTTGAAAAAAAATCTTCTAAATATTATTTTTTGAAAATTTTTCTTGATAATATTAAAGAAAAATAAATTCTCTTTCTGATACATTTAAATATTTTTATACATATTTTATAGATTTAGAGATAAAAGGAATATAATATATAAAATAATGTTGTAATTAATTTTACAACCGAAAGGATGCTATGAAAAATAGTTGCAAATTTAAATTATTTGTATCTGACAGATAAATGTCAGTGTCAGAAATAATGAGTAATGAAAGAAAAATGTATTTGGAGAATCCCTTAATTCTTGATCTGTGACTATTATGGAGATGACAAGTCTAGGTTGAAGGACTTAAATTTGTTTCAAACATTATGGGACAATGTATACCAGTACTGTAGACTAGAGTAACTTTGAATTGCGAAAAAGCTATCAAATTCTTCTCAAGTAAGTTGTAAATATTGACAAAATTACACATCGATATAAGAATAATCGGAGTGCAATCTATCCGTCACTTTATTAAAGGGAATTAGTGTTATTTAGATATAACATGTATGAAAAAATAAAATGTAAAAGAAGATATGTAAGAATAGATGCACAATCCATATATACATTTTAGACCGCCCAAAATTAATGTTTTTACTAGAAGAATATGAAGAGAAAGTAAACAACGTTGTTCGAATTGAAAATTGCAGTTACCAGCCTAATATTTATATATGGTAAACTCTACTTTGTAATTTATTGTAACATAATTTATGGTAAAATATCTTCATGTTGAGACATGCTATTATTGAATAATAAAGAAGTTTATACGTCATAGATTTATATGAATATATTATTTGTATTTATAAAAATATTCTTTGCTTTATGCATACAGCCAGGTAAAATATACGGCGAGAGGTTATGTGCTGGCCACATCAGATTTTTTTATCTTGCAGGGTAGATAAAACAGTGTGTATATGTTACAGTTAAAGTATACATTTCAGTCAGTACATACACTGTCTAGTTGATGTATGCTTCCACTAGCTGTTTTAGTGAAAGTATAAATTATTGCGTTGCCGTTGCCCACGCAACATGACCACCCAAACTGCCCACCCAACAATCTAGGCGTATAAATTTTATAAAAAAAAAAAAAACAGAAACAATACCTAACGCACAGAACTCGGATTTAGGTAGACAGTGACAAAAGAAGGTGTATACACTAACTAGTCAATGAATACATTAACTAGATAAAGTATGCACTATATAAAATAATGTATACTTTTACTAAAACAGCTAGTGGAAGCATACATCAACTAGACAGTGTATGCACTGACTAAGTTGATACTTTAACTGTAACATATATAACGCGTTGAAAGTCCTTTGTCGAACTTTAGTTTTGGTTCGATAAAGAAACACTTTCAGCAAATGGAATACAAATATCTATATCTAGAGGTCCATTTCAGTTTAAAACACGCTAATACAATCTCCTGAATTCCATCCATTATTTTCGCGGCTCTCAAATTTATCAATTTTGTAGTATAATTTTGACCCAGTTTAAAAATGACACCCAAATAATTTCTAAATTGATTTTCTTTACACGAATACAGATTCAAACTGTTCAACTAATATCTGTTCCCTCTTTGTTGTTATGTAACCCAATCGTGGTTAATATTCCGTCAACTCATCTTCAGAGTGTCGCCCGCCCGTGTGTGTCATTGAGACCACATGGCACTTTGAGTTTCGCGCTAGATGCCCGAGCCATCAGCGACAATGAATTATACAGGTCGACTCCGCAGATGACATGTTCCGATAGCCCTACACCGAACCATAAGCATACAATGGGATACCATACCAGAACAGATCGAACCACGTGGGATGACTGATACGCACCTAGACTACAGGAATGCCATACCAACTTGTTATAAATATATCAAAGGGAAAATTTAATTAAATTTAAATGTGCATATATATTCGGTCTAGTTGCATTAAATGTTAGGATTGTTGTTGACTACACATTGAAACCGTGACTACATACTTATCAAAAGTGCACTGCGTACGCGTTGTCAACATTATTAACATTAATATTTTCATTTTTATTATCATTATTATTATACTTTATTTCACGGATACAGGTTATACAATATATACCCACACATTTGTATTTTTCAGGTGTAATCTGAGTAGTATTTAGTTTACTTCCTGCTCCGGGATTTACACTCCTTCCAGCTGCTTACCAAGCAGCTCTGGTAAGGGGGTTAAGTGATTATTTTTCTTATGATATGTGCAGTACCGTATATTGCAGTTTTTTGAATTTCCATTACGTCATGTTTACCAGGGATTTTTCTATAGTTTTTTTAAATTCTGCATCCACAAATCCTGTCCCTCATACGATTATTGGAATTAAAAATGTTTTTTCTTCCACATTCTACTAATTTCAATACCTAAATATTTATATTTTAGCAGCATTTCAGAAAAATTTGATATTATATTTTCGTCTGCCGGAACAGAAACATCCAAAAGATAGGTATTTTTTTTCTGTTTTTACTTCCTTGTACGTAAGTAAAGGAAGTATTGTAATCGCGAAAAATTTCGGTTTTCAGATTTCAGCGGAAATATCCATTTTGATCATCCCTGAATCCATTTTGACTAATTTCATCGTGACGTCTGTACGTCCGTACGTACGTATCTCGCATAACTCAAAAACGGTAAGCCGTAGAAAGTTGAAATTTTGTATTTAGGACTCCTATAACATCTAGTTGTGCACCTCCCTTTCTGGTTATTACAAATTTCCAGAAGTGGTACTTTACATGAAGCCTATAATAGATTTTAATGAAAAACTGTTTTAAAATATAATCCAAAACTTTAAAATTTGATATATATATATATATATATATATATATATATATATATATATATATATATATATATATATATATATATATATAAACGCTTCAAATAAAAGTTTTAGAATTTATACTGCTTCGGATGTGTCAAATATTCGGTAAATAATATCAAAAATGAATTTAAATGTGAATCTATTTCGTCCTCAAAAAAATAGGGATCAGTCAAAAATGAATACAGTCCATACGATGTAACTCTTGGCGAGTTGGGGCAATTCACATTATCACTGCGGTAATGGGAAAGTTATAAAATCTATAGGCGTACTGAAGAAGAATGAAGTTCAATAAAATTACGAATACATATTACAAAAAAAAGAAATTATTTATACAAAAAAAAAATATTACAAATATTGGAATGAATTATTTATTATATAAATCATATTATAATTAATTATTTTTTAAATTAATAAAGTTAAGAAAATAAAATTTCTATTGCTATTGAGAAAAAAATGCACCAACGCTTATGTATGAATATAACTTCTTGGGTTGAAACGTACCTGTCACCCCGAGTTTGAGTGTATTAGAGTGAAATTTGCTTTGTATAAGGCAATAAAACATTGTAAAATCACTATTTCACTTCTGAAGCTGTGCGGCATCGAATAACAGTAAATATTTGACAAAACGCAACTTAGGAATAGTGAACTGAATTACATTCTTTTGACTCGCCAAGTTACATCGTATGGACTGTACGTAACATTGACATTGACTCAATCTGCAATTCGACGTACGTATTATTTACATATATAGTGAAAGTAAATTGCTTCTTACAGCTGTTTTCTTATATATTAATTGTTATAGTCAATTAATTTATTTATTGTTGTAATCAATTCTTATTATTATTGTAATCTATTATGATTAAATAGAAAATGTGTTTTATTAAATTCCGTTATTATTTCTAATTTACAGTTTCAAAACACACTATAGATGTCGCTCCATCGACTAGATCAATCGGCTCATATAAATGAACAAAATGACGTCATCACATTGGAATGTAATTTTTAGAGAAATTTGACTGTAGATCCGAGTACAATGTTTATAAAAAATAAAAAAAATACAAACTCTTTGATTACAACAACTCCATATGCTAAATAATTATTCTTATACATATTATTTATCTAGTATAATTAAGACTATTAATTATTATATTCCATATAAAGAAAACATTAACATAATTGATGAAGTAAATACAATCATCCTAAATTAAAAAATCAAACACGAGCTCTTCTAATTTTTGCTACCTACATAATTTTTTTCTCCTGTTTTTTGCCTCACACAAAAGTGAAACGAACCCACCTTTTCCTTATTTGTCGTTCGAGATGAACTTGTAAGATTTATTATTGTAATTCGCCGCTCATCTGTCAGTGTGGTTAGCGTTGTGTAAAGAAAGATTGCTTTTTTATCTACGAACATTTTATTTTGATAATGACTAACGAAATTTATTACAACCAAATGATTTTATTTTTTCAGCCTCCTAAGATGTACTTGTTAACAAAGTTGAAATTTATTATAACTCGAAAGTGACAAAACATGAATAGAAACATCTTTATTTATTCATGTTAGAAGTTGGACAACTTTATTTTGTAAAAAAACAAAAATATTGACAGCCTACTTCTTGTAGCTCTTATCTATAGTTCAATTCACTGAAGAAGCAAATTTAACTAGTACAGCTTCTTATCTTAATAATAATAAAAAATCTGATGTGGACACCACACGACTTCCTTGTACGATTATTAAACTATACATATTTTTTTAATAAATATATTACAAAATATTAATTTTAACTTCAAAACAGTAAGATGTATAGCGACCACAATCTAACCCGGTTCTTTTTAAAGAGAGTTTTGATTACAACAAAGAAATATTTGATTACAGCAATGAATATGACTAATTTCACAATAAAAATATAATATGTTATTGTACGAATCATAAAATTGCACGTATTTAACGTAATTTGACATGAACTATTTTTTTTATGTTTTTGTCCTAATCCATAGCAAGCTTTATTACAAAAACAAAAAAGTATATAATTTTTAAATTTACATATCTCGCTTATACAAAGGGCTAATTTAATAATACTTGATGAGCTAGACGCAGAAATTAATTCTCTAAAACTTTTATTTGAAGCATTTATTTCTAAAATCAAAATAAAATCATTTTATTCAAGAAAAACTGTTAACAACTTCAAGTAATGTAACACTTCCGGTTAGCCTATTTTAACCAAAATCTATTATGTTATTTCGATTGACATAAAATCTTGTATACCAAATTTGAAAAGTTTTGGATTATATTTTAAAACAGTTTTTCATTAAAATCTATTATAGGTTTCATGTAAAGTGCCACTTCTGGAAATTGTGTAATAACCAGAAAGGGAGGTGCACAACTAGATGTTATAGGAGTCCGAAATACAAAATTTCAACTTTCTACAGCTTACTGTTTTTGAGTTATGCGTACGTCCGTTCGTACGTATAGACGTCACAACGAAATTAGTCAAAATGGACTCAGGGATGATCAAAATGGATATTTCCGCTGAAATCTGAAAACCGAAATTTTTCGCGGTTACAATACTTCCTTTACTTACGTACAAGGAAGTAAGAATAATTGAATTATTATGAGTTTGGGCTAGTATAACAATTGCACTTGACACGGACATATGTCAATCCGAATTTTTTTAATAGAATACCTAGCTGTTTCCATGGTTATAGCTGGCTGCTGTATGAAATTGAATTTCTTTATAATTATTTAACTCTAAATCCAATGAATATGAAGCATACAATGCAATCAAATCGTACAGAGAATAAAATCCAATTATATATTCTGTTGACAAGTGAAAATTATATAAATGATTTTTAATAACACCTGTGGTTATAATTATTAACATAAATAACATTTTAAAAAAATCGCGTGTTTGATAAAAATAAAAAGCTTATCTTGTATGAAAATTAATTTAAGTTTGACACTTAAAAACAAATTTTAATGGTCCCAATATCCCGAGAAACTAATTTGTGTATTTTCAGTGGCGAAAAAATCTTGTTAATAAACTACAGCTACTTGATTATTGGTAAAATAAATCAAGTTTGACATTTACTATAAATTTTATTTATTTAATTAAAGCATCTTCCGGTGAAAATGATCCAGTTTGGAATTAACAGCATTCTGTAACTTATTTCTAATTAATCTAACGAGTAAATTATAATGTGGAAGTCATATACCGACTGTAGTAATAAGTTATAAAATTTATGTCCGATTATCCCAATAAATATATGAAAATCATATTTATCAGGAGTTCTAAATTCGATTTTTGGATTTATTGACAAGTTGGATTTGAATTATGCTGCAAGTTGCCACAACAATTTCTGTAAGACAAAAAGTAATAGTATATTACACATCAAGGGAGAGAAATGCATATTTTTTTTTGGGGATGCAATTTGAAACCCGAAAGTGCAGCACGAGGGTTACTAAGTACCTACCGAGGGAAAAATAGCAATCTCTCCTGAGGTATACTTTACTGGTGGTACACCATTGGGATCTCGGAAACTGTACGAGCTACGAGGTCGCTTAAATTAAAATTCCGAACAGTTTGAACATTATTCAAAAAAATCTGTTGTGACCAGCACAATACCTCTCGCCACTTCCTTTTTGATTACATAAGTATAGGGCGCGAACAGTCATGTTACATTGTTGGCCTTGACAAGTAGACGTGGGGGCCCGTTTCAGAATAATATTTAGTAATTACGTACATAGATTTCAAATGTTAGAATTTCAAGATTTTCTAAATTCACGTAGTTAATTTGTCACCAGGAGTGTGGAATTTGCTTGTCGAGGAAAATAAACCACATGGAATTGGAAAATCACTAAATTTAGAAAGAGAAATTATGATATTTGACATCTATATACATAATTACTAGCTATAATTCTGACATGGACCCCCATATCTGCTTGTCAAGGCCATCAAAGTCACGTGACTGCTCACGCCTTATTGTATTTAACATTTCTTGTATACGTACACTCTACACCAAAAATTCTACTTATATCTATTCCTTATATTTATATTGTTTAATTTTAAATACATTTTATGAAGAAATTTTGTCCTCTTCTAATTTTTCGAAATGTTTCCAATTCATTGTCAGGATTGACAGTATTTTTGAAGGATATATGTAATATATCTATAATTTTAAATATTTAATACAATAAGAAATAAAATGTATGTACTTCCCAGAAAAAATCTTCAGTAATGTCTCCGGATTTCTGACACTGACATTTATCTGTCAGTTACAAACATTTTAAATTTTCAACTATTTTCCATGGCATCCTTTCGGCTGTAAAATTTATTATAACAGATTATTTTATATATTATATTTCTTTTATCTCTAAATCTATAGAATATATAATAAAATATTTAAATGTATCAGATAGAGAATTTAATTTTCTTTAATATTACTAAGAAAAATTTTCAAAAAATATTATTTAGAAGATTTTTTTTTCAAGAATCTTCTACTTCCGGTTGTCCAATTGTTACCAAAACCTTTTCAGATCTTCCCATGAATGTCCGATTGGAAAATACGTAGTTAAACAAATTTAGTCTTAGTTTTTGAGTAATCGTCCTTCCAACATCCTACATACATACACACACACACACACATACATCCACACACACACACACACACACACACACACACACACACACACAGACATCATCGTAAAAATGTTAAAATCGGATTGTAGGGACCTTAAAACGTGCTTATTCAATAAAATCTGGATATGCGATTTTTAGCATGAATGCAATACCTCTCTTAGCGAGAGGTAAAAATAGAGCATAGTATAAGCACTACGATTTTGTCATAAGCAATTTGGTATTCTACGAGTACTGTATTACATCCTCTGCAGTAGAAGAGTAGTTGAATTTATAGTTTAACTGCCATAAAAACAAAATTTATTGTTACTTTCATTATTATTACGACGTAATTATTACACAGTAACAAATCTCTGCAAATAATTATTTAATACAATATTTTTCACTTTCATTTCGTGCGATAATCTGTTCATCTGTAGATAAGAATTATTTATTGTGTTGATTTATCTAATCCTTGCACTAATTTCTTGCATCCCAGTTTCATCTGAGCGACATTTATGAATTATAATCACTAGGAAAGTCTGTATAGTTCACTAGAGCATATAAATTGCAGCAATTATTGTATAAAGCATAACATATTGCATTATTGCAAGTTTACCCTTGGTATTTTTGATAAAATCAGCAATATTAACCGAGTTCTTAATAATAATAACGAAGAAGGCTGGTTATGTGACCGAAAACAAGATGCTACTTAGATGGTTATCATTTATTTTAAGTACTTAAAGTGGTTTGCCTCATTAAAATTATTATATGAAGCAAAAGTAGGTTCATTCTTGAAACTTTGCAATGTTTGTAAATTTTTGTTTTCTCTTTTACTAAATAGTAAAATACAAACGCAAAAATATTTGCACGTGCGAGACTGGATTGAATATTCGTAGGCTAACACAGATGTATATTTTTTACCTCTCGCTAAGAGAGGTATTGCATTCATGCTAAAAATCGCATATCCAGATTTTATTGAATAAGCACGTTTTAAGGTCCCTACAATCCGATTTTAACATTTTTACGATGATGTCTGTGTGTGTGTGTGTGTGGATGTGTGTGTGTGTGTGTGTGTGTATGTGTGTGTGTGGGATGTTGGAAGGACGGTTACTCAAAAACTATAAGACTTAAAATTTGTTTAACAACGTATTTCCCAATCGGACATTCATGGGAAGATCTGAAAAGGTTTTGGTAATAATTGGACAACCGGAAGTAGAAGATTCTTGAAAAAAAATCTTCTAAATATTATTTTTTGAAAATTTTTCGTGGTAATATTAAAGAAAATTAAATTCTCTATCTGATACATTTAAATATTTTATTATATATTCCATAGATTTAGAGATAAAAGAAGTATAATATATAAAATAATCTGTTGTAATAAATTTGACAGCCGAAAGAATGCCATGAAAAATAGTTGATAATTTAAATTATTTGTAACTGACAGATAAATGTCAGTGTCAGAAATAATGAGTAATGAATTAAAAATGTACTTGGAGAATCCCTTAGTTCTTGATCTGTGACTATTATGGAGATGACAAGTCTAGGTTGAAGGACTTAAATTTGTTTCAAACATTATGGGACAATGTACACCAGTACTGTAGACTAGAGTAACTTTGAATTGCGAAAAAGCTATCAAATTCTTCTCAAGTAAGTTGTAAATATTGACAAAATCGGAGTGCAATCTATCCGTCACTTTATTAAAGGGAATTAAGGTTATTTAGATATAACAAGTATGAAAAAATAAAATGTAAAAGAAGATATATAAGAATAGATGCACAATCCAGATATATACATTTTAGACCGCCCAAAATTAATGTTTTTACTAGAAGAATATGAAGAGAAAGTAAACAAAGTTGTTCGAATTGAAAATTGCTGTTACCAGCCTAATATTTATATATGGTAAACTCTACTTTGTAATTTATTGTAACATAATTTATGGTAAAATATCTTCATGTTGAGACATGCTATTATTGAATAATAAAGAAGTTTATACGTCATAGATTTATATGAATATATTATTTGTATTTATAAAAATAATCTTTGCTTTATGCATACAGCCAGGTAAAATATACGGCGAGAGGTTATGTGCTGGCCACATCAGATTTTTTACATTATTTTGTAACGTAATCCCCTTTTATGTTTTTTACACTTAGTCCGTCGATGTTGTAATGTTGGTGACGAGGCGAGAGTACACTCGCATTTCGTCTCGTTGCTTTTTGCAAGAGCGAGATTACGGTTTAAATAAGAGGCGAGATCGATATAATAACTACGAGGAGCGAAAAATCTCACGATGGTAAAATGTGAAAATAATATGAATCCACTATATTTTTGACTCTATAGATTCGATTGGTATCGCCCAGAGTGAGGAAATGCAAAATAAAGAAAAAAAATCCAACAGAATTAGTTTTTCTCCAAGATTTCAGTCCCTCATTCATCCTAGTTCTTGCCGCCCGTGAAAAGTTAGGGATGTTTGATTCCTGGTGGATTCCCAATGTAGCGGTTTTTTGATGACTATATCATACTAAAATGGTGGCATATATTTAGTTACAAAAAATCTGATGTGGCCAACACAATACCTCCCGCCATTTACGTATAGGGTCTCGTTGCCGCGTGCCTGATGTTTGGTCGCGAATCTGGGGAATCCGATTCGATCCCGATCAACGCCAAATAATTCGAATTTTAAATGGCATAAAATTAACCCTTGTGGTAAACGCCCGCACAATACAAATATGTCATCATCATTATCGAAATGTGTGTATAAATCATATTAGCACACCCAGCAATGGATAATATGCCATGATAATATATTTATTTGTTTATTTTTTTAAATACATACCAATGCTAGAAATTATGTATTTTAAGTCCTTTCCATACAACTATTGTTCTATTTACAATTTTCCTTTTAAAACGTTACTATTATTAATTTGAATTGATTATTTTTTTGACAGTGACATTTATTTGTCAGTTACATACATTTGAGCTGAACTATGTAACTACGGAGATGTGCTCCAAGATATAATTTTTATATGACTTTATAAATTTATCCATAAAATATATAGAAAAGTATTAAAGCAAACTTGTAGAATATGGATTAATCTTTAATTTTTACCTCTCGCTAAGAGAGGTATTGGATTCATGCTAAAAATCGCATATCCAGATTTTATTGAATAAGCACGTTTTAAGGTCCCTACAATCCGATTTTAACATTTTTACGATGATGTCTGTGTGTGTGTGTGTGTGCGTGTGTGTGTGTGTGGATGTGTGTGTGTGGGATGTTGGAAGGACGGTTACTCAAAAACTATAAGACTTAAAATTTGTTTAACAACGTATTTCCCAATCGGACATTCATGGGAATATCTGAAAAGGTTTTGGTAACAATTGGACAACCGGAAGTAGAAGATTCTTGAAAAAAAATCTTCTAAATATTATTTTTTGAAAATTTTTCTTGATAATATTAAAGAAAAATAAATTCTCTTTCTGATACATTTAAATATTTTTATACATATTTTACAGATTTAGAGATAAAAGAAGTATAATATATAAAATAATCTGTTGTAATAAATTTGACAGCCGAAAGAATGCCATGAAAAATAGTTGATAATTTAAATTATTTGTAACTGACAGATAAATGTCAGTGTCAGAAATAATGAGTAATGAATTAAAAATGTACTTGGAGAATCCCTTAGTTCTTGATCTGTGACTATTATGGAGATGACAAGTCTAGGTTGAAGGACTTAAATTTGTTTCAAACATTATGGGACAATGTACACCAGTACTGTAGACTAGAGTAACTTTGAATTGCGAAAAAGCTATCAAATTCTTCTCAAGTAAGTTGTAAATATTGACAAAATTACACATCGATATAAGAATAATCGGAGTGCAATCTATCCGTCACTTTATTAAAGGGAATTAAGGTTATTTAGATATAACAAGTATGAAAAAATAAAATGTAAAAGAAGATATGTAAGAATAGATGCACAATCCATATATATATTTTAGACCGCCCAAAATTAATGTTTTCACTAGAAGAATTTGAAGAGAAAGTAAACAACGTTGTTCGAATTGAAAATTGCAGTTACCAGCCTAATATTTATATATGGTAAACTCTACTTTGTAATTTATTGTAACATAATTTATGGTAAAATATCTTCATGTTGAGACATGCTATTATTGAATAATAAAGAAGTTTATACGTCATAGATTTATATGAATATATTATTTGTATTTATAAAAATATTCTTTGCTTTATGCATACAGCCAGGTAAAATATACGGCGAGAGGTTATGTGCTGGCCACATCAGATTTTTATAATAACAAATTGAGAAAAATTTACATTTAAAGGTATTTTTTGAAGAAAAATATCTTGAGCTTCAAGTAAACTGTCATTTCCGGTTATCCCATTGCCACCAAAATCTAATGGCTTCTTTCCATATTAGAATACGATAGAAATACATGGTTTCAAAACTTTCTGAATGATAGTATTTGATTTAGAGCGTAAAGAGGATCCACACACACACACACTCACACACACACACACACACACACACATACACATACACAGACATAATCGTGAAATGTTGGATTGTAGGGACCTTAAAACATGGTCATTTACCAAAATCTCGATATGCGATTTTTAGCACAATCCATATACCTCCCTTACCAAGGTAAAAAGTACCTATATAATGTAAAACAGGCTTAAGTGTAGTATTATGTTGCAAAGTATGGTGATAAATTCATATAATCAACCTCAATTTAATCTAAATATTTCTCATAAACTGCACCTTCGTCTTTACGAGTATATCTTCTTCATTCATATATCTTATCTTCTTTTCAATTCCAGTATCCATAACTCCTTAATACGTTCCTTATCTTATCTTTCAAGTCCTTTCCATCTCTATAACCTCCTTAATACAGCCCATCAGTCTCCCGAATGTGTATATCTGTATAAATTCGTCAGCTAAATGCCTGAGATGCAGGGCAGTAATTGTTTGAAATGGTCTCATCGTTAGCTGGAGATGCAGACAGACCGGGATAACAGGCCGCCCACACAGATACACGACTCGCTCATTTTACAGAACGGATGATAATGTATTCATATTTTATTACCAGTGATATAACTGGAGCATTAAACGCAGATGAAACGATTTGATGATGTAAAAGTAGCTTTCAAAAGAAAGAAAATGAATTAGGAATCTGTATTAAAGCATATAGCTACTACTTTCAAGTGGAAAAATTGTAGTGATGCACTTGTAAATTTGTATTTTCTTACATTAGACTTGATAATAATGAAGTTGATTGTTATTAATGTTAACACAATGTACTAAATTTTAAAAGAAATATATTGAAGCACCAAAAAGTTAATAGCGTTCTCCATTTACACTGCCGTCCAAAAGTATTGCATCGCTTCCCGATATTTAGTGTTCACTCTTACCATTATGTCTAAAGCTTATTTATTGCAATAATGTGTATGTATATAATATGTTTAAACATTTAGCTATTATTTTAATTACTCAATTTATCTCCCAATCGTGCACTGACTACTGCTCAATATTTCGATCTTACCTGAACCTATATTGGTAACTAATCAACCCATGTTAATCTGATTAAACAAAAAAATGTAATAATGGGAAAATTTAGCCATAAACTTGCATAAGTTTGCCAAACAAATTTTATTGAAAATTATGTTGCGTATTTTATTTTTGTATTTTTGTGCACACTGCACGATTGGGAGATAAATTGAGTGATGAAAATAATAGCTAAATGTTTAAACATATTATATACATACTCATTATTGCAATAAAAAAAGCTTTAGAAATAATGGGAAGAGTGAACAACAAATATCAGGAAGCGATGCAATACTTTTGGACGGCAGTGTATATGTTACCTCTCGCTAAGAGAGGTATTGGATTCATGCTAAAAATCGCATATCCAGATTTTATTGAATAAGCACGTTTTAAGGTCCCTACAATACGATTTTAACATTTCTACGATGATGTATGTGTGCATGTGTGTGTGTGTGTGTGTGTGTGTGTGTGTGTGTGTGTGTGTGTGTATGTGTATGTATGTATGTGTGTGGCACGTAGGAAGGATAATTATTCAAAAACTATAAGACTTATTTCCCAATCGGACATTCATTGAAAGATCTGAAAAGGTTTTGGTAACAAGTGGACAACCAGAAGTAGCAGATTCTTGACAAAAAATCTTCTAAATTCTATTTTTTGAAAAATTTTCTTGGTATTATTAAATTCTCTATCTGACACATTTATAGTTATTTAAGTATTAAGGGCAGTAAGTGCACCTTACCGGTTGAGGATTAGTTTGGAGATCGTGACGAAGTCGAGATCTCCAATACATCCGATACCGGTAAGAAGCACTTAATGCCCGCAATGCTTATTATATTTTTTGCCCGATCGTCCCAATAATAACAAATTAAAGTTTAGAATTATTAAAAAATTACTTTTGACATTTAAAAAAAAATAGTTGTCATTTTTAAGTAAGCTATGATTGTTGTTTTGTTATCGTTAGAGCTTTAAAAATTGTACATTTATTTTTTACCTCTCGCTAAGAGAGGTATTGCATTCATGCTAAAAATCGCATATCCAGATTTTATTGAATAAGCACGTTTTAAGGTCCCTACAATCCGATTTTATCATTTTTACGATGATGTCTGTGTGTGTGTGTGTGTGTGTGTGGATGTGTGTGTGGATGTGTGTGTGTATGTGTGTGTGTGTGTGTGTGGGATGTTGGAAGGACGGTTACTCAAAAACTATAAGACTTTAAATTTTTTTAACTACGTATTTCCCAATCGGACATTCATGGGAAGATCTGAAAAGGTTTTGGTAACAATTGGACAACCGGAAGTAGAAGATTCTTGAAAAAAAATCTTTTAAATAATATTTTTTGAAATTTTATCTTGATAATATTAAAGAAAAATAAATTCTCTTTCTGATACATTTAAATATTTTACAATATATTCTATAGATTTAGAGATAGAAGAAATATAGTATGTAAAATAATCTGTTATAATAAATTTTACAGCCGAAAGAATGGCCATGGAAAATAGTTGAAAATTTAATTTGTTTGTAACTGACAGATAATGTCAGTGTCAGAAATCCGAAGACATTACTGAAGACTTTTTCTGGGAAGTACATACATTATATTATTTCTTAATGTATTAATAGAATTGGAAACATTTCGAAAAATTAGAAGAGGACAAAATTTCTTCATCAAAAATGAATTTAAAATTAAACAATCTAAATATATATGGAATAGATATATGCGTAAGTAGAATTTTTGGTGTAGAGTGTAGGTATACAAGAAATGTTAAATACAATAGGGAGCGAGCAGTCATATGATTTTGTTGGCCTTGACAAGCAGATATGGGGGCCCATGTCAGAATGATAGCTAGTAATTATGTATATAGATGTCAAATATCATAATTTCTCATTCTAAATTTAGTGATTTTCCAATTCCATGTGGAGCAGAATTAAACGTAAATTTAGAAAATCTTGAAATTTTTAATGAAAAATTCTAATATTTGACATTTATGTACATAATTACTAATTATCATTCTGAAACGGGCCCACACATTTGCTTGTCAAGCCCAAAAATGTAACATTACCGTTCGCGCCCTATACTTATGTAACCAAAAAAAGGAAGTGGCGAGAGGTATTGTGCTGGCCACAACAGATTTTTATTTATGTAATTTGTAAACAAAACTTACTGCCTTGGAAACCCTATCGGTAAACCTGATCGTGCAATTTTTTTTTATTATATCTCGTATAGGTTTTTAGATATAGTATATAACTAGCTTCCCCTAGGGCTCTGCCGATAGAGTTTTATGATAATCTATACGTACATCCAATCCATCTAGGCATACTTTAAATGCGAAGTGCTAACGCTAACATTATTCTCAAATTTCAGACAAAAGCCGATCGACCTGTTAAAGTTTTGACACTGATTTCGTTGCCCAAAAAACAGTTGAGGTATTTAAATGTTTGTAATTGACAGATAAATGCAAAATGTCAGTGTCAAAAATCAGATTTTTCTGGGAAATACGAGTACATTTAATATATACATATTATTGTATTATTAATTAAATATGTATTTAAATTATAGGTATGTTAATTTTACATACATATATCCTTAAGATATACCGCTAATACCGTCAATGAATTTGAAGAATTTTGAACATATTAGAAGAGTAGAACAAAATTACTCATAGAACGAAAGAAGATATACAATTTCAATTATTTGTGTGTACAAGAAATGTTAAATTCGTTACCTATAGCAGACATGTGACTTTGTTGGTCTTGGCAAGCAGATTTGTGGGTCCGTGTCAGAATGACAGCTAGTTGTTATTTACATAGATGTCACAAATGTCATGTCATAATTTTTTATTCAAAATTTCAAAATATTCTGATATCATGTTGGCGAGGAAAATAATCCACATGGATTTGGAAAATCATAATGTTTTGAATGAAAACTTAAGATACTTGACACCATGTACATTATTACTAGCTGTCCAAGGCTAACAAAGTCACATAACTGCTCGCGCCCTATGCAACATAAAATGAAATAGTGAGATGTATTGTGCTGGCCACAACAGATTTTTTAGATTTGCATTGATTTCACGTAATGACGTCATGCCCGGCATGTTGTTCCAACACAATGGGGTACTATACCATAGTCAAATTTTAACTATATTAGATAAGAATGCGAATATACGTAAATTAAGTAAATGAAGATCGAAAACAAGAATAGTCCAAATTACAGAAATAATTTTCGTGGGAAAACTTCCAAGTCAACCATATTTTATTTCCTTATCTTTACCTATTAAACATTCAATTAATTCTTGATAAAGTTAACATATTTCCAATACTATTGATAACACAACTCTTTCAAACATTCCACTCCAAATTTTAAATTTATTTCTGAATTTCAGCTACCAAAAATGAATGCCTTCTTGGTCGTTTAACATTTTTCTTCTGCGGTGTATTTTGAGTGTTATCTCTACAGTACGGTAGGTAAGGAATTTTCATTTCGACGTAACACAATTCACCGAATTTAACGACATCGTGTTAATTGGATGGTAAGATTGGTTTGGATTCTCCAGATGGTTTATAATGTGTCGCGAATGTAAAAACTTTAGATATTAATTGTTAGAGACAATCATAAGACGTTGATTTATGATAGGAAGATAAAATAGAGTCGATGGAAATATATTCAGGAGTTATGTTTAATGCGGTTTAATGTGGAGCACTTATGAATGCTTTAAAGAGCAGATGTTAGATGAAAATCGATGTATTATTAGAAGTTCAATATTAATGTAGCATCCAGGGTCGGTCTGAGGTAGATTGGAACGGCGTAGCTGGACCAGTTCCTGTGTTTTTAAGGCCCTTTATTTATTAACTGCTACTACATGATATTCAAATAATAAGCAACTTTATAAAATATTTATTAATAGAATCTGATACGGCAGCACAATACCTTCCGTTAGTTCTATATATCTTGTAAAATTATAACACAAACATACTATGTAAATTGTACTTGACACTGACATCTGTCAATTAGAATTGAAATGATAAAGCCAAAACATTAAACTAAAATTTTTAAAAAATTATAATGGCTGTATTCTGAATAAATCTGTTCAGATCTCTAAATTTGTAAATAATGAACAAAATCACAACGAAAGTTGCCAATCTTACGTATAATTTTATATTAATCAATAAAAACAGAAATATTTCTATTAGGTTTTTACAGATTTAGTAGATCTGTAAGGCTTATAGATTCGTTCAGACGCCTATAAATTCGATAATTGTAATCTATTCGAAGTGGCTAAGCTGGAATGTTCCGAAATAGACTAAATTTTTTAGACAATATAATATGTATATTTCCTTGGTATAGGGATCATTATAAAAATCGCATATCGGGATTTTGATAAATGATCACGTTTCAAGATCCATAGACCCCGATTTTAACATTTTCACAATGATGTCTGAGGATGTGTATATATGTGTGTATGTATGTGTGTGTGTATGTGTGTGTGTCAGTGTGGATCTTCTGGACACTAACTCAAATACTATAATTCGGAAAATTTTGAATTATTGTATTCCGACCTTATTCTAATATGGTAATAAGCCATTAGATTTTGGTATAATTCTGATAACCGGAAATCGCACTTTACTTGAAGCTCAAAATAGTTTTTCTTCGAAAAACACCTTTAAGTGTCATTTTTTCACGATTATGTTAATAAAGAAATTAAAGATTATTGAATTTTCTACAGGCAGGCATTAATAATTTTCTATATATTTTATAGATAAATTAATAAATAAACAATTTTATAAATCCCGGAGTCTATTTTTTAAAGATAAACACAATTTTTACATCCGGTTCCATAATGTCACATAAAATTTTTAAAGCTCACTTTTTCGAAAAGACGACTTCGAAAGTCGACTTTAATTACTTCTGTTCCATAATTGTTTGTAAAGAGTCTGCATAAAGGCCACAATTCGGAACCGAGTGTTATTTACACAGTTCATATTTCAAATGTATGTAAATGACAGATAAATGTCACTGTCAAAAAATAATCATTTCAAATTAATAATAGTAATGTTTTAAAAAGAAAATTGTAAATAGAACAATAGTTATATGAAAGGAACTTAATATACATAGTTTCCAGCAATAGTAAATATTATACAGGTATGTATTTAAATAAAATAATAAAAAAATATATGACGGCATATTACCCATTGCTGGGAGTGCTAATCTGCTTTGTACACAGATTTCGGTAATGATAATGACATTTATATCGTGCGGGCATTTACCAAGCGTCGCCTCACGGGAACTTATTTCTAGCGTGGAGAGTACACCATCGGGGTCAATTTTGTGCCATTTAAAATTCGAAACATTTGGCGTTGTTGGGGAGTGAATCCGGTTCCCCAGATTTGCGACCAGACACTCAGTCACGGGGCCACGAGACCCCATGGGTATACGTATTTAAATTAATAAACATTAAATGGCAGGAGGTATTGTGTCACATCAGATTTTTTAAGTTCGTTTTGTTGCATATTTTAGAAAATTTTGTTTTTTAACGTGCTAGTCCTTGGCTTGTGCGTTCAAACAGCCTTTATCCAATAGCATTTTTGCCAGTGCCCAGCACGTCATTGAATTTTATGTGCTCGATTTAAATGCATTAAAGTTTCATTTTGCTATTAGGGTAATAAAAACCAGAAAATTAACGATTATTAACATTAATATCCAATGGACTAAGAAACCCCTATTGTTAACACCTTATCAACACCAGTTGAGAAATTTCCCACATAGTTTATAATATAGCTAATGGACTAATTTTTTAAACTTTGATAGTTCCTATCACACCGTTTTAAAGATTAGTTTTGATATAAACGACCAATTCTTTAATTTATTACTTTTAATATTTTCATGAAATGATTATATAAAAAATATCCTGTTAGGCATTTAGTTCGTAATGTATTCAACATAAAAATAAACCAATATTGATTGTTTGCAATAATATGCCTACACGAATATTGTGTGTAAAGGTTACGATCATAAAAAATGTGAATAATATTGTATACAAAGTTGATATATAGGAATATACGTTCCTCATTGAATGTAGGTACATCTAATCATCAATCACCAATGTCATCCTCATCCACCTACACATTTTGGCACCTTTCTATTCCATTTCATCACTTATCGGTACAGTTCGTAGATATGTAGTGCGACAAGAGATTTTTCCATGAAGGTTACATCACTTCCATCTGATTACCATGTGAACAATGGCTGCCTTGCGCCTTGTGCCTTGCTCTTGCTCGTCCTAGGTTCGAGCAAAGCATAGCGAGCGAGCGATCACTCCATAACCAAATGTTAATGCAATCAATTTCGCTGGCTGCAATGACTTGCGCGCACGCACATGCCCGCTCATTTCCAATGTATATAATATAGATTGCATTTGCATATAATATGTTATTATTCTTATTAAATAACAGTGACACACACAATGCTGGTTGTCAGTGGAAGAGGTGTGAATCAGATAGGGGGCCTACGCACACTGAGATACTATGATATACCAACTGCTGGAGCTGGAGAAGGTTATGTTATGTATGAATGGTACGCTCTACAATGGATTCTAAATTTCAAATATACATACAACCTAGATTGGATTTCGTAAGATGTGTTTGTTTGGACAACACGCAATGAAAGTATTTCAAATATTCGCAGAATTATGACGTGTGTTTCTTGGAATAGACTACATATTTTACTATAACAAGAGAATAACCAACTTGTACAATAAATGTTCGTAAACTTTGTTACATAATATTATGCGTTGCTGTAAATTTGAACAATTGAAATGAAAAACGCAGAAATATAAATATGAAGGTTAAGTGCAGAAAAGATTAAAACAGAATATATAAAAACATTTAAATATCTACCTAGATTCAGATACGTAGAGTACAAGAAAGGAAATTTAGAAGACGAAATAAGAGAAAGAACAAAAGAATAACAGGAATATTTTTCAATTATATTAAATCCAATTTGCTTAAAAAAAGAGGCGCCAAAAGAAGCAAAAACAGAACACCAACTTTAACATTATAGTACAGAATCTTGGAAGGCAACGGATATGGTTATTTTTGTAACAATAATATAATAATAACACGAGTATATCATCACGGCGTATTACCCATTGCTGGGTGTGCCAATCTATTTTATACGCGAATGTCGGTAATGATGATGACATATTCGTACCGTGCGGACTTTTACCAAACGTAACCGAAACAAATGCAAGTTTTCGAAAAAAATCGTATATTTTTTTGCAATCGTTTAACAATAAGGAAAAGTACTAAATGTATTCTAAATTTTAGACATATCGTCTACTATTTGTGCGATCGTGACAATTGTTTTCATGAAAGCAAAGCAAATTTTTTAATTATTTCCTATTAGTGTAAAAATTGGCTATTTAGCGCACTTATTTTGAGTTTGACAAAACTTTTTTCTTGCACAACTGAATAATAAAAAAAAAACAGTAAAATAAGGAGCATAAGTATGTTATTTTTTTTAAATAAAGTAATACAAACGGCTTGTAAAAATGAAATATACAGAAAATAATTGAATACAAAACCAAAACAACCATTCAACAAACACAACTAAGATGGTTTGGTCCATATTCATAGAATGCGACGAGACAACAGAGAAAAAGGAGAGGAAAACCAATTAAAATGTGGGATCAAGAAGTAACAATTTCATTTGAAAAATCTGATGTGGCAAGCACAATACCTTCCGTACTTTCTAAGTATTTTGTACAAATTCTATACAGAATTTTTTTTACAAACTGATCTATGGGCGTTTTTTTTAGGGGAGAAATGAACTGATCTTACCTAGCACTGAACTGAACTGAGCTACTCATAAAAAGAACAGTATGTTTCTTAAAATTAAGAAGTAGAAAATAAAAACATATATAGCATTATATTTATAACATAACATAATAATCTGCTGAATTGGCTTATGGCTATAATCTGTTGTATTACCTTATGTGATTTGTTTTTGCCACCTTAAATTATTTTAAATTTTTATATTTCCAGTAAAAACTCTTCACAAAGATATTATGTAAATTTTATTTGACACTGACATCTGTCAATTAGTAATATTTGAATATTCTGTTTCCATGGTGCAGCTTTTAGCAGCATTAGGTTGCAAGTTATTTCTTTATAATTCTTTATCTTTATATTCATATGAAGAAAAAAAAATATAATTAAATCGAATAGACAATAACATATTATTTTATTTGTAATAACATAAAAAGTCAAAAAAATATATTTAACACCGTTTTTTCAAGAACTACTGTTAAAATCATCAAATTAGGGTACTTCCGGTTAACCAATCATAACCAAAATTTAATCAACTCTTCATATCGAAGTACGAAACGGGCATATGAAAGAATTATAACTTTTGGAATTGTAGTATTTGAGTTATCGAAGGAGAAATATTTGTCACGCACGCACGCACGCACGCACAGACACACACACACACACACACACACACACACACACACACGCAAACACACACACACACACACAGACATCATTGTAAAAAGAGTGAATTCGTATTTTAGGGACTCTAAAACGTGCTTATTCATCAAAAAATCGATGAAAAAATAATAAAGGAAACTGCATTTAATTGCCAGAGAGATGAGGTCTTGTAGTTAGTTTTCTCTAATAATCAATTTTTTTATTAATTATCGAAATCTACCCACGTAAATATTTGCTACGCTTACAATGGCTGTATTTTGGTTACTTGTTCGACACGTGCAAAAGGCGAACCTACGTTTATGTTTTATATCATACTTTCGTCTAAAATGTAGTTTCAATATTCAAACTATATTTTAACCAGAAAAGGAAATGTAAATCCGGCTTTAAATTTCCTAACTACTCATTGAAGTCTCCGTATCAACTATGCATTATTTTCCTCCACACTCAATAACAGGCAAAAGGCGTGATGTTATATATATATTTTTCTTTTTTAAATGCCGGCCTTTCGCAACATTGTTCGTGTCTACAATATACAGTTAGCAATTATCCTCTGTTATACGGTAGAAGAAAACAACGTGAATGAATGTTGTAGGCTAATGTGGAGTGTCTGTGAAGCAGTGTAGCGCCAGCACCGCCCAACCATCGTCCTTGACGGCCTTTTCATTTCCGTTAGACGTGATCCGAAGTCTCACATCATCATCCCATACGCAGAACTTATTACCATAAGAAAAAATGGGCTTCGCGGAAAGAGAATATAATTCAACACATAAAAGAAATATGAAGTAACTTATCAGTTACATAATTTCAATTATCTATAGACTGGATTATTTTTTAACAATACATTATAGTGCGGTAGTGTATTAGAATGAATTTTATCTATACTGTATAATTTGCAAGACTGTTCGTATAAAAGTTATACCTGAACAGGTTGTTCAAAAATAAAATGCAATATATGTCCTACCAAGACAAGAAAAATATCTAATATACCAGAAACAAACCGCTTCTGTTTTTTACCTTCCGTTACCTTGTAAGGAAGTTATTCTTTGGTTAAAAAATTCGATGATGAGTTTTTAGTGCATAAGTACGTTTTAGGGTCCCTATAATACGAACTTTTCGGATCACATAACTCCAATACCACGGCTCCAAAAATTATATTTTTTTCATATTCCTCAAGTTTACTTCCAAAAGAAGAGCGGATTAGATTTTGGTTATAATTGGTTAACCGAAAGTACCATCATTTGAAGATTTTAAAAGTTTCTCTTGGAAAAACGCTATTAAATAACATTTATTGAGACAATTTTATTATAAATATTAACGAATACACTATTATCTACATGATTTAATTGAATTTTGTAATTCATATTCAATGGATATAGAGTTAAAGAATTATAAAGGAATTAAATTTCTTATATTAATCAGCTATGCTATAATCATGGAAACAACTACTATGTTAAGAAAATTTTGACAGATGTTGGTGTCAAAGAAAAGAAAATAACTATGGCAGAGATGAGGATGTTTAAATGGATATTGGAGAAGACAGGGAAACATAGGACAGAAAAAAAAGAATAAGGCAAATGGATCGAGTGATAGAAGTTTATAGAAAGATACAAGAGACACATTACATTGGTTAGTACATGTCATGAGGAGAGGTGAAGAATATATTGGAAATATGAATGGCTTAGTAATAGGAGGTAGACGAGACAGGAAGACCAAAGACAAGATGGAAGGACTGTATAGCGAAAGACTTGAGAGAAAAGGAACTAAATGAGGACGACACGCAAAATAGAAATGAGTGGAAGAAGATAATAAAACATAGCGACCACTAACGAATGGGAAAATCTAAAGAAGAAGTCAGTGCTAAGTGCAATTTGCATAGTTTGTTTATGAAAGAATTTTACTGGAAATTTAGTATCTTTCGCAAAAAAAATATGTTCCATACATACATCTCAAATGCATATAATTGACAGATATATGTCACTGTCAACAAATTAAGCATTTCAAATAATAATAGTAACGTTTTAAAAAGAAAATATTAAATATAACAATAACTATATGGAAAGGAACTTAATACAGTTACCAGCATATTGCTGGGTGTGCCAATCTGCTTTCTACACAGATTTCGGTAACGATGAAGACATATTTGTACCATGTGAGCGTTTACTAGGCGTCACCTCACGGGCACTCATTACTGGCGTGGAGAGTGCAGCACAGGGGTCATTTTTGTGTCATTTAAATTCGAAATATTTATCGTCGATCGGGATCGAACTTGGTATTTAAATTTAATTTAATTTTAAATAATTACATGAGAAAATATTAAATTAAACAGGAGGTAATTGTGCTGGTCACATCAGATTTTTATACACTCGCTCCGCTTGCGCCAAAAACACTGTCTTAATATATTGGAATAATAATACTGCATAAATAATATAGTTATGTAGAGTATCTAGTGCCTGCTTTGATGTATGGAAGCGAATGCTGGGCATGGACGGGGAAGCATAAAAAGAGACTGACTGCCGTGGAAATGAGGTATTTACGTGGTGTGTGGGTATGTCAGACGGGATCGCATGAGGAATAATAATAAGAGAGTTGGTGTGAGTCAGTTTAGATGGTTTGGGCATGTGGAGAGAATGGCGAGTGAACGGCTTGTTAAGCATATATATCTTGGTGAAGTTGAGGGTTTTCGATTGCGTCGCCGACCAGTGTGTGGATGGATGTGATTGGTAGGGTGCTTAAAGAGAGAGAGTTTCCAAGTATGAAGAGAAGAAGAGCATGTATGAATGCGATTATGAGTGTGGCCGAGGCGAAAGAAGTCTGCTTAGATAGGAATGTGTGGCGAAGGATGATTGTTTCCTAACTATTATTGAGATCCGGATGCGGTATTTCGCTACCGAAAATCGGTCACTTTAATATGTGTAAGAATAAGGATTTGTTGTATGATGTTGTTATTTTTATCGGGTTTGTGCGAACCCACTAAGTGGGACTCGCGTGATTTTATGTATGTATGTACATCCTAGTCTGGATACGAACTCCGGACACTCTGTAAATAAAGACATACCATTACCACTTACGCTCCTGTGTAACCATATATTTGCAACTATCTGTACACTTCTTTATCTAAATCCCTACAATCTCTCGATAAAATTGCAATCAGGCATCCTGCGCTAGGTTATGACCACATTTCGCTCTAATATCGTCTCCGAGAGTGCGGCCGCTCATTTGCATCAGCTGAACGCGCTGTTTCAAGCGGTAAAGTGCTCGTAAGCCGGGTAATAGCCCTGACCGAACCAAATAAGTTGAGCACAGGACTCAAATTAATGTGTACGTTCCAGATAAGTTGCGTTGATTATGTGTTTTTCTATTACTTAATTTTAAAAGCATGTAGGATGAGAATAAGGATATAAATAAACGTGTTTTATAGATGTAAATGCTGATCGTAGATTGTGAGATTTCAACGATTCAACGTTTCCGATGTACATGGAAAAGAATATAATATCAAACCGGTGTTAGGTGTAGTTTAATGTACTGTGTGCGTATGAGTCAGAGATTTTAATGCTTAGTCACAACACGAATTTCTAATGTGTGTTTGTAAACAGTGAGGCGATTCCAATTTATTTGAAGACTGCCTCTTTTAGATTTCTTAATATCGTTACATATAAAGTGATTTAATTTTCGAAATTAATTTATCATGACTTTGCCTCGCTTAAAATTTTGAATAATTTATTTGCAATAATTTTGATGTTAATTTATTACAACAAATTGTTTTATATATAATTTATTTATCAATCTATTGAGATGATAATGAAGATGTAGAATGTAACAAATAGCGAACTCAATTTTCTATAATATTTATAATGACGTAAATTGTAAAGAAGAAGTAATTTATAAGAAAAGAAAAATTAAAAGAAAAACTTTTTAAAGTTTCAAGTATAAACTATATCTTCTAGTTATCCATTTATTATCAAAAACTCTGTCCATTAAAATAAGGAGTAAGTATAAAGTTTTGTACGATTTAGGGCCAGTTTTACAAGCTCCGGTTAGAATTTTAACTATAAGTTAAATAAACAATATTGAATCGGAGTATTGACAAACGCAAGTGATGTCTATGTGGTGTGGCATCATAATTTCAAACAAGTATTATTTGATTTATTTTAATGGGGTCATTAAAAAAGTGGATTTTTACCTTCCGTCACCTCTAGGTAAGGAAGGTAGTGTCTTTAGTCAAAAAAATCAATGGTGAGTTTTCTAAAACACGTTTTAGAGTCCGCAGAATACGAATTTGCTATTTTGACGATGATGTTTATATGTGTGCGTGTGGGTGTATGTGACGCTCGTACCGGATCGCATACATCCAATACTACAATTCCGAAAATTATAATTCTTTCATATTCCTCTTTCGTACGACCATATGAAGAGTTGATTAGATTTTGGTTACGATTGGTTAACCTGGAGTACTCTAATTTGAAGATTTTAATAGTTTTTCTTGAAAAAAGCAGTTAAATATCATTTATTGACATTTAATATTATTATATTTTAAAGAGTGTGTTATTCTCTATACCATGCGATTGCATTTTATACTTCATATTCAATTGATATAGAGTTAAAGAATTATAAAAATATTAAATTTCATAAATCAGCCAGCTATGCTAACCATGGAAACTGCTAGTATATTCAAATAATTCAAATTGACAAATTTCAGTTTCAATTAAAAGAAAATAAATGTAGCAGAGACGAGGATGTTGAGATAAATGGGAAGACACGGCAAGACAGGTAAGGAATTAAATGATAAGGGAAATGGCTCGAATGATACAGTTTCTAGAAAGATACAAGAGAGACGATTACATTTGTTTGAACATGTCATGAGGAAAGATGAAGAATATATTAGAAGAAGAATGAATACCTTAGTAATAGAAGGTAGAAGAAACTGAGGAGGACCAAAGATAAGATGGAAGAACTGTATTGCGGAAGACTTGAGAGAAAAGGAACTGAATGAGGCCGACACGAAAAACATAAATTAGTGGAAGAAAATAAAAAGAAATAGTGACCCCTAACGAATGAGAAAAGCTAAAGAAGAAGATGTCAGTGTCAAGTGAAATTTGCTTAGTTTGTTTATGAAATAATTTTACTGGAAATTTAGGATCTTTTGCAAGAAAATTAATGTATGGAATTTGTACATAATACACTGGATTAACGGAAGGTAATATGCTGGCTACATTAGATTTTATTTTATAAAATCGTGAAATTTAATAAATATAGTAAGATAAAATAATAACATGAGAGTTTTCATTCATAAATTTACTAATAAACTTTCGCGACTGTAAAAACTGACTGAATTTGTGACGTCACAGCTTCATACTCACACAAATACATTTCTCCTACACATTTACGTTTCACGTGATTTCCGTTTTAACCGTTATAAACACAAAAAAAAATCTAACCTAAAATTGTGACATGTGGCAGCAGATTCTACAAGAGCTAGTGTAGTATAAAGTGTGTAAATAAAACATTTATTTAAATAAATACCGAACCATACAAGCATAGTTCCAAACTAAGCCGGTAGAGGTTGACTGTCGTATCTATGAAGCTGTGACATCAGCGTTGAAATATGTATTTAAATTACTTTCTGCACTTATTTATTTAAAAATGGATTCTGGACTTCAAAAAATAATATGAATTTGGAATAAACTACATATGTGACGTAAGAACTAACAATTTGTTTTAAACTTTGATAGTAGGTACTTAAAAGTTTTAAGTCTAATAATGTGCAAAAAAAAACATAATATGATTCAGAGATTTAAATGCGTAGTTACGAAACAAATTAAAACAGGTATAAATATAAGTACATATTTATAAATAGTATATAAAAAATTCTAATACCTCGGTAACAAAACTAGAAATAGGAGTATCAATATATCCAATTAACATTAAACTCGTGACATTTACCGTCAAATAATAAAATAATTCACGCTATAAACAACATCTACAGTACATAAAACAAAAATCCGCGATTTGCATAACAAATGCTAGCAAACCCAGCATGACTTGCAACTTCACAACAAATAATTCTTTTATTAGCCATTAGCATAGTATCTTAGAAACATATGTTCATCTATCCATTGCTTGGTCATGATTCAGGCGCAAGGCGCATCATACGGCGTCATATTCGAGATCTAGTTGGCAATGACAGCTCATCTCGGCTAATTATGTATGTAGAGTGGCATAGACGTGCAAGTGGGGATAAGTGTGGGATGAGTGTTAGATGTAATAAGTGTTTAGATGAGTTACAAGTGTTTAAATACGAAGATTAGATGTTCAAGTATGTTTCACTAATAAAAACACTTATTTAAATTAAAATGATTATTAATTTAGATGTTTTTCTTATACATATACTGAAATTTATCAGATTTAATGGTAAAAAGGTCAATGTTCAAGTACAATAATTATCTATTTAGATGCGATTTGGACAACCCAAGATCGAATCCCATGAAAGTTAAACAACCTTATTACAAACTCTTCTACACTATAGTTGCAGTAATAATATTTCAACTCTGTTTATCTTTGTAACAGCGGAGGGTCGTGACTTTATTATGATATAGGGGCTGAAAATAGAAATAGATATATACAGTAAAATTTTTGAAAGATGTCCGATCAAGGTTGTCTACGAATTGTATGAATTCAGATTTTTGCTCATGACAAATTCAGTAGTGTCGTTTGCTTAGTTTTTATGAGGGTACGTAAGATACTACTGTTATTTTATTATTATAAAAATTTATATATTACAGGAAAAACATTCAAAATTCAAAAATAAGTCAACTAGTAAGTTTATAAGCAAATGTAAAACCAAATATGTTAAAAATAAGATACTGACACAATGTCAGTGTCAGTGAGTCTGACAGAATATAACGTTATACGTACGGCTATGAATCCAGGTAATGTATCTGAATTAATAAATAAACTTACGTTACAGCGAAAGTATTATCAACAACGAGCATCGTTTATAAATGGAATGTCCTAACTTAGTCGAAACAATATGAATTTTTTAAAGACAAGCGTGTATATCCATCCTTATCACACACTCTTACAGCCTTTGCAAAAGAAAGAGATAAATATATGCCTATTTGTTAATTCGTTCGTGATACAGGTGCCCTTGATCGGATATCTTTCAAAAATTTTAATGTATCCTCTAAATATTAATATATTTTTATTATGAATACTAAATAAAAAATCTGATGTGGCCAGCACAATACCTTCCGTCAATCTTGTATATTATGTACAAGTTCCATACATAAAGTTTCTTGCAAAAGATTTTAAATTTCCAGTAAAATTATTCTTTAGGGGTCGCTATTTTTTATTTTCTTCTTCCATTCATTTCTGTTTTGCGTGTCGTCCTCATTCGGTTGCTTTTCTCTATACGGTCCTTCCATCTTATCCTTGGTCTTCCTCTGTTTGTTCCACCTTCTATCAAGCTATTCATTCTTCTTCCAATATATTCTTTATCTCTCCTCATGACATGTTCAAACCAATGTAATCGTCTCTCTTGTATATTTCTAGAAACTTTTAATCCTCGAGTTATTTCCCTTATTCTTTCATTCCTTACCGTATCTTTCCGTGTCTTCCCCAACATCTATCTCAACTTCCTCATCTCTGCCACATTCTTTTTCTTTTCATTGACACTGACATCTGTCAGTATTTTCTTAATATAGTAGCTGTTTCCATGGTTATAGCATAGCTGGCTGATTTATAAAATTTAATTTCTTTATAATTCTTTAACTCTATATCCATTGAATATAAAATATAAAGTAATAGAATATTTGTGTAAATAATATTTAACAGCATTTTTTCAAGAAAAACTTTTAAAATCTTCAAACGAGGGTACTTCCGATTGATTAATTATAATAATTCTAGTATTGGAGATATATACACGCACACACATGCACATATACACACACATACAGACATCATCGTAAAAATAGTACAATCGTATTGTAGAGACCCTAAAACGTGCTTATTCATTGAAAACTCACCACCGAATTTTTTGACCAAAGACAAAACCTTCCTTACCTAGAGGTGACGGAAGGTAAAATAACAATAAAAACAACAAATGAATAAACTATCAATTCTGTGCAATATTTATGAAATGAGCCTCGTATACAACTCGAGCTTCGAAAATTATTTCAATATACTCGTACAGTTTGCGGACTCGCTGTTACCTATAAACACATATTGTTCTCTCAACTGTATATTCGATTATTTTTAAATCCCTTGTTATATACCTACTGAAAATATCTTCGATATATTCACTGATTTACAGCAGAAAACGAGTTCCTCACAATTTGAAAACATCAATTTTGTTGGTTGGGTGTGCGTTTTGAACCCATGACCTTTTCTGCACAAGTAAGCGTGCTGACCATTGAGCCACTGCCTGTACAATAACTATTATACTCTTACAATCTTTGGAATTCTTGACCAACTTAAGCAGCTTGTATATCAAACAGCCAACCTTGATCAGATACTCTTTATGACGTCATCGTTAGCTAATATGATGAGAAATATATATGGTTAAAAATCTAACCTGCGGAAACATAAATCCAGAGGTCTAGATCGTTACACATCTGTTCTAATCTACACGGAGCCACCTATGATGCGGATATGAAACTAGTCTTATTTCGCAGTTGTTTTTTGTTACTGAAATGTAATTATATAATTTATATCAATTGTCAAATGGTTATTAGATATGTTACACTATGCGACAGGTAATTGTTTATACTGTTTAATTTTAATTATGTTGTTTCCTTTATGAGTTACAGCAGAAAAAAAGTGAAATTGGTTTTGCTAATGTTTTGTTATGATATGGTATGAGTTTTATTTAAGCTGTCAATTCATTATCATTAATTCATTAGTTTTAATAGTGCGGTGGCTTTAATATTTAAATTATGATTCATGCATTGATATTTAAATACGTATAGTATCCAGAATACAAAGAAAATAAATGAAAAAACTGACGTGGCCAACACAATACTTTATATTATTAATAATTTAATTTTCATTCATGTAAATATTTAAAATTAAATTAAATTGAAATACCAGGTTCGATCCCGACTGACGCCAAATATTTCGAATTTTAAATGGCACAGTAATTACCCCTGTGGTGCACTCTCTACGCCAGCAATAAGTGCTCGTGAGTTGACACCTGGTAAACGCTCGCACGGTACAAATATGTCATCATGAAATCTGTGTACAAAGCAGATTGGCAGACCCAGCAATGGGTAATATGGCGTGATGATATATTTATTTATTTATATCCTTACCTATATTCAGTGCTGGTGTGGAGAGTGCAACACAGGGGTCAATTTTGTGCCATTTAAAATTCTAAAATATTTGGCGTCGGTCGGAATCGAACCCGTTCCCAAGATTCGCGGGAAGTGACGCCTGGTAAACGCCTGCACGAAACAAATATATTATCATTATTATCGACATTTGCGTACAAAGCAGATTGGCTCACCCATCAATGGGTAATATGCCGTGATGATATATGTTTTTATTATCTTACCCATATTTTTACATATTAACTTATGCTGGAAACTGTATTAAGTTCCTTTCCATATAATTATTGTTCCAGTTACTATTATTATTTGAAATGATTTGTTTGTTGAAAGTGACATATATCTGTCAGTTACAAACATTTGAGATTTGAATTGTGTAACCATGTGTATGAGTTGTGTTTAAAGCGCAGGCTTCGGGATTAAAATTTTAGATAGTTTTATAAATTTATCCATAAAATATGTAGAAAAAGTATTAATGCATACCTGTAGAAAATTTAATAATCTTTAATTTTTATATAACATAAATCTCGAAAAAATAACATTTAAAGGTATTTTTTGAAGGAAAACAATTTTGAGCTCCAAGTAAAGTGTCATTTCCGGTTATCTGAATTATTCCAAAATATAATTGCATCTTTATATATAAGAGTAAGGTAGAAATACAAGGTTTCAAAAGTTTCTGAACGATAGTATTTGAGTTAGAGCGTAAAGAAGATCCACACACACATCATCGTGAAAATGTTAAAATTGGATCGTAAGGACCTTAAAACGTGGTCATTTACCAAAATCGCGATATGCGATTTTTAGCACGATCCCTATATCTCCCTTACCAAAGGTAGCGGGAGGTAAAAACATACTGCCATTCAAGAGTATTTGCTGATTTTGGTATTTTATTTTTCTGTTGAATCTTATACACCACAATATTTTTGGATAACTTGTAAGAATGTTTACTACACTTATCTGGCATGAATATACAGCATGGTGACTGTAACTCCCGAATAGGGCTCTTAACAAGTGAAAATTGTAAACAGAACAACAGTTTTATGGAAAGGAACTTAAAATACATAATAATCTAGCAATAGTAAATATGCGGGTATGTATTTGAATAAAGAAACAAATAAATATATTATCACTGCATATTATCCATTGCTGGGTGTGCTAATCTGATTGATACACACATTTCGGTAATGATGATGACATATTTGTATTGTGCGGGCGTTTACCACAAGTGTTAATTTTTTGCCATTTAAAATTCGAATTATTTGGCGTTGATAGGGATCGAATCGGATTCCCCAGATTCGCGACCAGATATCAGGCACGCGGCAACGAGACCCCGTAGGTAAATGGCGGGAGGTAGCGAGATGTAAAAAAGATGAGCTTGTTAATAAAGTAGACCTCGCAGAAAGAATTAAATAACTTTGAACGGTAATTATTATCATCACATCACTGTATATATATTTTATCACACAGGGCTAATAAAAATGCCAGTTCGGAATGAAACTTATTTAGCATATTTTTGGTCTTGCGTCTTGTGATAAAATAAATAGTTGCAAATTGCCATTGTGTCTGCAGGGGAAATTCCTGTCCCGTGATCCGCATAAGAGAAACTGTAACTAATTATAATAGTTATAGTAAACAATGCCATGTATGCATTGAGGTATTGAAGAAGAACATATAATTTTGATTAATTTGAATTGAATTCTATTGAATGACAATTTTATCATCCTACGTTCTAATGTAGTGGGTGCGTTATTATTATAAATCTTAGAAGATGACACATTTTTTACCGTAATTTGCGGTTTGTCTTGTCATGTTACTGCGCCTATATATATGTTAATAATATAAGATGATACATTCGAATAAATTAAGCCATAAATGAAAAAGGAACTATCAATAAAATAAATATATATTAATTTTTTGTGTTAGTCATATAACTTATATCACGACCGCATCAATATACAAAAGTGTTTGCACGTTTGTATATTTTTTGAAAACAATTGGATCTCTTATTAGGATTAGGACTCGCAAAATCCAAGGCGGCACTGTAAGTCATAGAGTATATACATGGTGTGACACGGTTTTCGTCCGCCATTAGCGGACCAATGTTACTTTTGTGCATAACGTAATAAGTGTTGTTTTTCCCGCAAATCGACGTGTATTTTCATGACTATTTATTCTAATTTAATTAAAAATACATTTATATATAGTTTTAATGTTTATTTAAAGTATAATTAATATTTTTATGTAATTTTCGTGTAAATGTTGTGTTGATACAGACAATATTGAAAACAAAGAATTGTGACCAATATAAAGCACCAACATTTAAGTTTTTAAAAGGTAAGTTTAAAATATATAATTATTTTGTAAATAATAATCACATATATTAAAAGATTTAATTTTATATGCGTATATTATTCGACTTTTGTTTCATTGTTTAATGGCATCAAGCGTACTTTGTTTTAAATGATTGTTGCAGTTTGTTAAAATTTATCTTGTATTTCAATTTGAATAAAAACTTTTTTTGGACAGATCGAAAAAAATGTTTCAGACAAATGTTATAGTAGATAAGTTATGGATTTTAAAAATGTTTTATTTTTAAAAATCGATAGTTTTTTCCAAAATATCTTGTTTTGAAATTTTTGATGGGTCGCCATTTTGTTATTTGTTAAAATAATTGTAAATACAAATGTTTTAGAGAACCGAAAGCAAATACTGAAAGTTTTTGCATTTTTTAAATATTCCTTAAAATAAGGGAGTAATGACGATTTTTCGAAAACAAAAAAACGCCAATAACTATGAACTGGGGCTCCAAATAAAAAAGTTGAACTAAGAAAAGTTGTTTGTTTCAATGGGTTCTAACTGCCGTTTTCGGATGTTCCAACTTAGTATTAACACCCTGTATACATAATCTTAAATAACCTCCTTTGAAATCAGAATTTATTTCTAGTATCATCTTTGCCAGTTTTTTGAGTTTCCTGAAATTTATGCTTTTTTGACGTCAGTTTTTTCAAACTTTTTATCCTCGGCCCCCCTTCAGGTTTCAAAAATTCTTCGCAACCCCGCAAACTCCGCGCGTTGCTGAAATTTTTGATATAATTAATTAAATTTCATTTGTTCCTGCATTTTTTCGTTAATTAATAGCACTAACATTTTCAAAACAAAATTGTAAATAGAACAAGAGTTACATGGAAACTAACTTAATATACATAATTTCAAATTAATAATAAAGTTTTAAAACGAAAATTGTGAATAGAACAATAATTAAATGAAAGGAACTTAACATACATAATTTTAAGTATTAGTAAATATGCAGGTATGTATTTAAATAAGAAAATAAATATATTATCACAGCTTATTACCCATTACTGGATGTGCTAGTACACAGATTGTACACAGATTTCGGTAATGATGATGATATATTTGTATCATGCGGGCATTTATCATGCGTCACCTCACGGGTACTCATTTTTGGCGTGGATAGTGCATCACAGGGGTTAGTTATTTGCCATTTAAAATTTGAAATATTTGATAGTAGGAATTGACCCCATAGATACATATATTTAAGTTAATAAAAAATAAATGGCGGGGGGTTTCGTGTTGGCCACATCAGATTTTTTTTTATCAAATTGTACAATTTGAACTTAAAATTGTTTTAATACATTGATTAATTTCTAAACAACTGTATAGCTATTTTACATTTATCAATGTTTTTACGATAAATTTCATTGCAAATTAATTAAAACAACTTTGACAAGTGACAATTAAATCAATTAATAAAAACAGGTGTCCTACAAAATCAATTAATTGAAATATAAATAATCAATGTAATTGATATATAAAATCTAGAAGTTGGTCACGCTTTTAAAATTTGGTAAAAAATTGATTGATGTAATGTCACTTTTTTACTATAAATCCGAGATAGGAGATTTATTTGCCTATAAATGAATATTTGATATTTATGTATAACAAGGTAAAACTTATATTATCTATTAAATTTATGAGCTTATAATTTCAAAGTTTAATAACAATTTCACTTAAATTCAATTTTATATTATCCATCATATACAACATATGCCTTATTTACTCGCCCATTTAATTTTATTGCTTGTAATAAATCGGATTTAATTAATTTTCCTCCAAATCAGATCTCGTATCAAAGTAGGCGTTGGGAATAAATTCATATACATCCTGTATGCAACAAATCAACCAGCGTCTATCTAAGCCTACTAGATCGACCTCGTATATCAAGCCTACGTCATGGTGGTTCGGTAAAAAACCACTAGAGGCGCGGTAAGACAATCTCTTCGCGGTTTTCACTTGCTCCGCGTCCGCGCCCCGCCAACTAGATGGAAACGTGTTTAGAGAAAAACTAGAGCAGGAAGCGACTGAAAGTTTTTCGAATCGATAGGTACGAGCAGAATGAATGTCCTTTCCGTTAAGACGGTTTTTAGAGAAATAAGCGTGTAATACTCCTACAGCTAATAATGCAGACGGAATTAGATTAGATTTGCTATGTTTCGTTATGCTAATCATAGAACAAGTATGTAAGTTATTTTTAAGGAGATCTAGTAATCAATGTTTTATACTATAAGAAAAAAAGTCATACTGATGCACTATTAAATATAAATGCAATGCTGAGAAAGCAATATGAGAATCACAATAAGTGCGCTCTTTCTACGGAATAGTCGTCGCGAATAGAAACAGACTGACACACTCTGGAATGTGTATCATAAAAACTATAAGAGATACGAAGTTAATTAGACAATAGTTTTCCCAGTAAGATATTATAAGGGCCAGTTGCATAAAATGTTGTTAGCTGATCATGTGTTTAACTGCACATTGTAACCATGGATACGTATCAAAAATGCATTGGAAAAAAAAATCTGTTGTGGCCAGCACAATACCTCTCGCCACTTCCTTTTTTTGGTTACATAAGTATAGGACGCGAACAGTCATATTACATTGTTGGCCTTGACAAGCAGATGTGGGGGCCCGTTTTAGAATGATAATTAGTAATTATGTACATAGATGTCAAATATCAGAATTTTTCATTAAAATTTCAAGATTTTCTAAATTCATATAGTTAATTTGTCACCAGGAGTGTGTAATTTACTTGTCGAGGAAAATAAACCACATGGAATTGGAAAATCACTAAATTTAGAATGAGAAATGATGATATTGTCTATATAAATAATTACTAGCTATCATTCTGACATGGGCCCCCATATCTGCTTGTCAAGACCAACAAAGTCACATGACTGCTCGCGGCCTAATGTATTTAACATTTCTTGTATACCTACACTCTACACCAAAAATTCTAATATATCTATTCCATATATTTAGATTTTTTAAATTTAAATTTATTCTATGAAGAAATTTTGTCCTACTCTTCTAATATTTCGAGATGTTTCCAATTTATTGTCGGGAGTAATAGTATTTCTGAAGGGTGTGTGTAATATACCTATAATATTAAATATTTAACTATTAATACAATAAGAAATAATATGTATAATGTATGTACTTCCCAGAAAAAATCTTCAGTAATGTCTTCGGATTTCTGACGCTGACACTTATCTGTCAATTACAAACAATTTAAATTTTCAACTATTTTCCATGGTATTCTCTTTCGGCTGTAAAATTTATTAGAACACATTATTTTATATATTATATTTATTATATCTTTAAATCTATAAAATATATAATAAAATATTTAAATGTATCAGATAGAGAATTTAATTTTCTTTAATATTAGCAAGAAAAAAATTCAAAAAATAATATTTAGAAGAATTTTTTCAAAAATCTTCTACTTTCTGTTGTCCAATTGTTACCAAAACCTATTCAGATCTTCCCATGATTGTCCGATTGGGAAATACGTAGTTACACAAATATAAAGTCTTATAGTTTTTGAGTAACCGTCCTTCCAACATCGTACATACATACACACATACACACATACATCCACACACACACAGACATCATCGTAAAAATGTTAAAATCGGATTGTAGGGACCTTAAAACGTGCTTATTCAATAAAATCTGGATATGCGATTTTTAGCATGAATGCAATACCTCTCTTAGCGAGAGGTAAAAAGTATTAAATATATTTGGACAGTATTCTCTATTTTAACAAAAATGAGTGTTTTATAAATGATAAAGGTTTGAACTCAGTTCATTTTTCACTTGAAGTTAAAATTAAACAATCTGCATATTCAAATTGATTATAAATGTACGTTAACAGTAATACTAAATTGATTGTTGCAACAAAAGTAACCATTTTGGTGCACTCAACCGCAACATTATATGGTTGTTAACTAACATTTAATAAATACCCTTTGTTGCAATAAATATTTATGAACTATAAAGGAAAATTGACAATTAGTAACAGATAAACTGTATATATTTATATTTATTTATTATTTAAATTTATAATTAACAACATTATTGCATTCTACTCAATAAAAGGCGTGGCACTAGATTCGTTACATTAAAATTATTACTGTTGTGTTTCTGTTTAATAAATTGTAGCAATTCCAATTTAAAAATATGATCCAATGCGTGATTACCAACCTTTCATTGCTTTCCCCGGTTAGCGAATTACAATTTAGTGTCTGTTCGTAGGCAGGCATTTAATTTATTCTCGTATAATTACAGAGTGCATATCATACTAATTGTCTTCACGCTAACACATTGTTCCAACACACTAAGCGTTAAATTATCCAAACCAACGCTTTAACGCCAAGTTACGCTAACTATAACACGGACAAAACGCCTGATTAATAGACTTTAATTATCACTATTACACCGAGAATTAGATACGGAATATAAATTCACGTGAGGAAAAATTCAAGGCGTATATTATTAATTTCATTTATGTTTATGATGATAATTAAACAGGCGAGAACATATGCTTAAGCACATAGGAATATTATAAGATTTTATTGGGGAAATAGGTTATTAATTGTTTATTATTTTAGCTTCCGTTAGAATGAAGATACGTAAATGATAATTTCTGTAGTTGTAAACTGATGGTTAAATAAGTTATTATATAATAATTATTAATTTTATGAAAGATATTAACATATTTAAATAATGTTTAAATCTGTGTAAAGATAAATAATGATTAATGTTTCCTATATTTCAAAATGATACAAGCTGAAAATAATTTATCATTTAATGATTATAATTTGTCGAAAAATAGAGTAGTGATGTGTAGCTACAGAACACATGAATTCAGCGATTATTATTCATCAATTAACATGCATTAGTTACAGTATTTTTCTGTTGATCATATTAATACGACTATTCTGTAAGCATCGTTATTACAAAACGTTAAAAATAACGAAAATTGTTCAATAGGCTTGTTCTGTAAACATTGGTTATGACATTATGCATTGTGGTATTCTGTAAACAAAAATTTAATTCTACATAAAGAAAAAATTCTGATGTGGCCAGCACAATACCTTCCGTCAATCCTATGTATTATGTATAAATTCCAATTTTCTTGCAAAAGATTCTCAATTTCCAGTAAAAATATTTCATAATCAAACTATGCAAATTGTACTTGACACTGACATCTTCTTCTTCTCTAGCTTTTCCCATTCGTTAGGGATCGCTATTTTTTATTTTCTTCTTCCACTTGTTTCTGTTTTGCGTGTCGTTCTCATTCAGTTCCGTTTCTCTCAAATCTTCCGCATTACAGTCCTTTCATCTTAGCTTTGGTCTTCCTCTGTTTCTTCAACCTTCTTACTAAGCTATTGATTCTTCTTCCAATATATTCTTCATCTCTCCTCATTCATACCAATGTAATCATCTCTCTTGTATCTTTCTAGAAACTTGTAATATCCTTACCGTATCTTTCCGTGTCTTCCCCAACATATACTTCAACATCCTCATCTCTGCTACATTCATTTACTTTTTATTGATACTGACATCTGTCAATTTGATTTATCTGAATATATTAGCAGATTCCGTGGTTAGCATAGCTGGCTGATGTATGAAATTTAATATCTTTATAATTCTTTAACTCTATATCTATTGAATATAAAGTATAAAATGCAATCATATCGTATAGAGAATAATATATTCTTTAAGTTATAATAATGTTGTTCATATTTTCTATATGTTTTGCTTAATTGTATATATATACATCTTTCGTAGAATTGTAGGAATGAGTGGGGGTTTCCACCCCCACTTCTTCTAAGTAACCAGCCTGTATCTGAATACCGAGTTACCGAGAGAGTCGACGACAAACAGTCGTAAGAGAAGGTCGTAAGACCGAACCAATAAAAATCAGTTATATACCAAATCTCATCTTATTTATAAAAAAATACTACCTTCTCCAAATCCCAAACAAACGTTAAATGACAATACATCATATTTAACTGTTACTTCCGGTTGACCAATTATAACCAAAATCTAATCACTTGTTCTTCGGGATGTAAAGTTGAAGAATACGGAAAAATTATAATTTTTTAGAATCGTGGTATTGAAGTTATACGATCATCTCTCTTTGTCTCTCTCTCTCTCTCTCTCTCACACACACACACACACACACTCACACACAAACACACACAGACACACATATATACATTTTAGACATCTTCGTAAAAATGCTAAATTCGTTTTATAGGGGCCATAAATCATGCTTATTCACTAAAAACTCATTATTAAATTTTTTGACCTAAGACAATACCTTCCTTACCTAAAGGTGACGAAAGGTAAAAAATTGTCAAAGAATAAAATTAGAACAATTAATGCGTATTTGCAGCGATTAATAACGCATTAATCGCCCTTATTAACACACTTGATAGTTACATAACCACGTTACAATTTTCAAAGTTCGTTTCTTAGCTGATCGTTGAAATCTGCAGTAGTAAAATACCAAGCTAAATACTTAATATTCAGGTGGTATATTATTTAAAATTATTAATTTCTGTATATTTTTATAATATTATGCTTGTGGTCTCGTGGCCGGGTGCCCTAGTGTCTGGTCGCAAATCTAAGGACCCGGGTTCAATCCCAACCGACGCGAAAATTTATTTCAAATTATAAACGGCGCAAAATTGAACCCTGTGGTGCACACTCCACGCCGCTCGTGAAGTGACGCCTGATAATCGCCTAAACGGTACAAATATTTAATCATTACCGACATCTGTGTATAAAGCAGATTGGCACACCCAGCAATGGGTAATATGCCGTAATGATTTATTTATGCTTGTTTTAAATTTCGAGAATGAGTAAATTTTCAAATATGCTAATATTAACGTTATTGTGGGAAGCTTCTCGACTGCGATTTGAATAGGTTGTACTCGAAATATCAGTCAAACAGCATTTATTCGAACTACACCGACGTTTCGGTTCATTCTACACTTTCTTTAGGGTAGTGTGATCTTCTGTAAACTAAGATCAAGAGTTGAACTATGTTTATACCATCGACCAACTGTGTATATCACTTTATTTGAAAGGCGTAATCATATAAACTTCATTGATTCTATGAACTCAAACACATAAGTCGTATTGTATATTTTTTAAATGTCCTCTAACATTAGAATATTAATTTAAATAATTGTATTATATTATATTAGTACACAAATTACTTGTTCCTAAAGCCATACCCACATCTATAACAATAAATAATTTCTAGGAGTATTAATTACTTGCAATTCATTGGAAAATAATAAATCTTTATTCCACCAATCTAATCTCAAATAAAGAAGAAAAATACCATCCCAAGGTTGCTGTATATTTAGATACTTGCTAACCTTACACCTCGTGTGAACTAGACAACTAGAGAATCTCTATTTTACTATTTATTACCCGTTTATCTCTGTCAGAACAGCTACTAGAAATTCCACATTTTGATAGTTTTATCGCCGGTGTAACCTTTTTCTAGAAAAGCGGAGTGAAAAATATGGACCAGTCAGAAGGAAACGACCAAAGCAGTAAATTTTTATCGATCGGAGTAGACGAGTTAATTAAGTAGGTGTTAATTAGATAAAATGTGGGCAGTAGATGTAATATAGCCTATTATTTGAATAGTAATGATACTAACAACTGCGTAGAATTTAATAGAAAATTAAGATAGAGACGGTGGTCTGATACTATTGATAGTGTTGATTTTGGAGTAGAGATTTATAATAGTTGTTAAATAAAAGTCAAATGGTGTATTTGAATTTTGGTATATGTAAATGTACCTAATTGACATTATTATTTATAATATAAACAAACTTACCAATATAGAGGACGTTTATGTACTCGTATTATAGAAGTAACGGAAATGACATACCTGTAACAGAAGAAAAATATATGAGTATTAGTTATTTGTTACTAAATAAATTAGTAATGGTATATTACATCCGAGGTGGGAAATGTTTCATTACACCCGAGGGATGAAATACAGCACGAGGTTATAATGAACCGCCCACAGATATATATATATATATATATATATATATATATATATATATATATATATATATATATATATATATATCATCCTCTTTTTTAATCAATAATTTATTAATATTTTTAACAGCTCTATTAATGTTTGTTTAGCCAACTTTTATTATATCGGTGTGATAATGGACATGATAATTATTAAACTTATTATTAATTACTTTAATATTATTATTGTACATATTAGAAAAAAATATAAATAAATAATTGTTCCAATATTTAATGATTAATGATTAAGATTTTGAAATGTCTTCCGTGGCACAATGGTTAGCGTAGCTGCCTTTGAAATGTTTAAATTTTTAGATTTGGGTTCGATTCTTCAGCAGCATTATTTTCTTTATTTTTTTTGCAAAAAATATTAAACTGTAAAATAATACTTTTGTAATAATTAAAGAGAAAACAATTAACAAAAATTGATTACAACAATGAAAACAGTGGTATAATAAAAATGCATTATATTTTCTTTTCTTGTTAATAAAAAATAACTTAGATATATAGGTATAATAAACAAGTGCATGTATTTCATTTTTACTGTATTTATAAAAAATATGTTGTGGCCAGCACAATACCTTCCGTCAATCCTGTGTATTATGTATAAATTCCATACATAAATTTTCTTGCAAAAGATTCTAAATTTCCAGTAAAATTATTATATAAACCAACTATGCAAATTGCAATTGACACTAACATCTTTTTCGTCTTTAGCTTTCCCCATTCGTTAGGGGTCGCTATTTTTTATTTTCTTCTTCCACTCATTTCTGTTTTACGTGTCGTTCTCATTCAGTTCCTTTTCTCTCAAGTCTTCCGCAATACAGTCTTATTTTTGGTCTTTCTATGTTTCTTCAACCTTCTATTACTAAACATTCATCCAATATATTCTTCATTTCTTCTCATGACATTTTCAAACCAATGTAATCATCTCGCTTCTATCTTTCTAGAAACTTTTAATACTAGAGTTATTTCCTTACCTATCTTTCCGTGTCTTCCCCAACATCTACTTCAACATCCTCATCTCTGCCACATTAATTTACTTTTTATTTATACTGACATCTGTCAATTTGAATTATATGTATATATTAGTAGTTTCCATGTTTAGCATAGCTGGCTGATTTATAAAATTTAATTTCTTTAAAATTCTTTAATGGCCATTTGCGCCGCTTATAGTTAAATTTTAACTGTTGGTTAAATTGACAATATCGCATCGAAACGAAATGTCAAATGAGTTGTTAAATATTACTGTCAAAATTTCGATACGCACTTTTTTTGTTAACCAGTAGTTAAGACTTTAACTATAAGCGGTGCAACTGGCTATAAATCTATATCTATTGAATATGAAGTATAAAATGCAATCAAATCATATAGAGAATAATATATTATTTAAGTTATAATTGTATTGGTATTGACACACACACACACACACACACACACACCCACACACACATACATACATACACACACGCACATACACACACACACATACATACATACATACGTACATACATACAGACATCATCGTAAAAGTGGTAAAATCGTATTATAGGAACCCTGAAAACATGTTTATTCATTAAAAGTCATCATTGAATTTTTTGACCATACAATACCTTCCTCACCTAAAGGTGACAGAAGGTAGAAAGTTATTTTTCATTGACATCAAAGAAAATGTAGGTAATGCATTTTTATTATAGCACTCTTTTAATTGTTGTAATCAATTTTTGTTAATTATTTTTTCTTTATTTATGGTAAAGTTTTTATTATTTCTAAATGTGATAAGAAATAAAAAAACAAATTTTTAAAAGTTCAATAATTTTTTTGTAAAAAATAAAAAGTCCTCAAATTAATAAAATTAAATATTCCTGAAGCAGCTTTGCTAACTATTGTGCTACGACATTTCAAAATCTTTTTATATTACATCGTAAAATATTGCAAAAATTATTTATTTATAAATTTTTATTTGTTTCCAACTAATGCAATAATAATAAAGTAATTAATAATAAATAACTCACAGAAGGTAATATACTATTATCATGCCCAATGTTATGGCTTAATTTTCTGCCGAACACTTTTTATTTACAAAAAACTGTTTTCCCATGTTAAACAACTATGCTAAGGATTACTTGAGACATCCAGTATATACAAGAATTCAGGAATGACCAAGAAATCGATGGAAATGTCATCCAAACCCAATGCTACGAAAAGTTGCGCCTTGTGGAAGAACACGCTCATCTTAATTATTAGGTACTAGTTAATTATTAAGTATTACAAAACTTTAAGTAAATGCATTTTAAATTACAAAAAAAAAGTTAAAATTTGTACCAAAACTTTTAGGACCGTTGAAAAAGCAAATTAGTTCACTCAGAAATGGGTAATAATCCATGACTATACAATATTTATTTAATAAAGAGTATAAAATTATAAAATATTGAAATTCCAACAATTTCAAGTTGAAATCTCCTTCCCATAAGAAGCTGCATCTGCACAACCCGTCTCATATATCATGTCTATATGATCTGGATCAGTTTGTAGCTCGGCAGCAATAACTGCCAGTGCCAGTGAATAACATATCACATAGTGAGAGTTCAGAGTGTCAGCTTGTGGTAATGTATGCAAGGAAGTGGCTTTTTCTATCCTCTATCAACACTGGGAAAGATGCGTTGAGAGATCACGCAAATGTTTCCACATACCCACGGGCGGAGATCAAAGATTTTTACCAAATTGATTGGGTTAGGATGGTATGTTGATAGATAGAAATTGTGAAACCGCTTGTTTCACACATGATTTGATGATTTGAATATAATAATTATTTTACATGGTGAAAACTATTGAGAAGGATAAATTGATTATTTTACTTATAAACATAGAAGTGTAACACGAGGGGGGTGACACGGACAAAGCGTATGCTGATGGAATTACTGCTTTCCAAGGATGACCACTTTAATTTGACTGGTAGTGGCTTGGATGGTCGACCACCACTTGATTCAGGAGGAGGAACTCACACACGCACACTCTTGCACTTATCATTGATGACAGATAAACACTTACATTATGGACACAGTCATTATTTGGCATTTAAACTAACTTCTTTATTTACATTTACACTTAGTTACTTAACTAAGCACATAAAAACATAAACTGTTTCATTATTACATTGTAACTTAGCAGGCAGGCGTTTAGCCCGCGCCAGAAACTAAAACACAGACTACATGTCTCGTCGACATGAGTATCTAAGACCGACTCCTTACTTTTGAGAGAGGATTATCTTAGGGGCGCGGGGTGAAGTCTTATCATATGGCACCCATGGTGCCATATACTACAAGGATAATTGATTTTAAAAGAAAGGTTTTAAATATTGCAGTATCATTCTAATTTTTGTTTAACAAAGCAAAAAAGTAGCAGATTCACTGCCGTTCGCCTTCTCTATGAATTTAGCCTAAGTCGTGTTGACCACATATTTTTTTCGGCGATTGTTTATAATTAATATTAATTTTATAATTATTTTAAATGTTATTTCCATAGCTGTTGCTATTATTTTGTAGAAAGATTGCTTTGTATACATACACAAATTAGAATGATTTTATTGAGTTACTAAGCAGAGAAAATAAAACATTGTTGCCTAATTGACAAAATTATACTCCTAATGTCAATTGGCGAAAAATGTATTTTTTTCACTACTGAGAGTAATATCAAAATCATGACAGAAGTTAAACCTCATGCCTCTAAACTTTGATACTTCTGTTGTTTAATATACCGAGTGTTAATGAATATATGTTATAATTTTATAAGGTACATACGGGATGCAAAATATACTAATTTTTTCTAATAAACGTATATCCGGAAACGCACCGTTTTTAAGCTAAAGGCTTTTAAAGGAGTAATTATTTTTATTAATTTTAGATGGCTGTGATCTATCACTTCAGTTATTAATTTTGCATCCGCTATATACCCTATAAATTTATAAAACATATTCATTAACATCTTATAGAATAGCTGTATTATAATTTCTTGGGCTTCTTTCGACGGTTCTTCATTGTATTCTTGGTATTCCATTTTAGAAAAATAAAAAAAATCTGATGTGGCCAGCACAATACCTTCCGTCAATTCTACGTATTTTGTACAAATTACACACAGAAATTTGTTTGCAAACTATTCTACGGGCAATTTATTTTTAGGGGAGAAATTACCTGATCTTACCTCGTACTGAACTGGACTCCTAAAAAGAACAGTATGTTTCTTAAAATAAGAAGTAGAAAATAAAAACATACCTATACAGCATTAATTGAGTATATTGTCAGTTACCTTTATCCTCAGTTTTATAGATAATACTAACCATAAATATTGTATTGGAACGAAAATTTTGGGACTTATCTTTTGTTATATATTTGCCCGAAGATTATTGTTTAAATGAGGAATTTAGTTAATAACATTGTATTTAAATCCAGCACACTTTATTAATACATAAAATAAAAATTGCCCAAATATAGTCTTAAGTATTGTAACCTAAAAAATTATTTTTATTGCTGTTAATATATTTATTTCAGGGTGCGAATACATTTGGGGTTGGGCTCGTATAATATTACCTTAAATAACCATAAGTAAAATAAATTTGTATTTCGAGAACAATGTTATCATCTTTAGTAGCAAATTTTACGCGAAACCGTATTAAAAAGGTTAAAGAAAATTTGAATTATTATTATAAATATGAACCAGGCTAGAGGTCTTGGCCATTCACCGTCGTATATATTGTTGAGTATTAACTAATTTATATATAACATCAGCTGAAATTTAAGTATAATTTGAAATATTTTCTCTCTACCCTAAAAGGAAAATTGTAGTCTCCGTCCATGTCCCTGTTGAAGACCAATTCCGCACATGCAACTTGCAGAGAAACAGAAAGATGGCAGCGGATGATATCCACTTTTATTTACGGATTTCACACGACAGACAAACGTTGTACTCTGCTCGTATGTGTTGCTGTGATTGTTACATCTTCGTTTATTCCTTCTTTACATGTCACTGATTGTTCATCGCAACAGACTTGCTTTCCTTTTTCCATACGAGGAGCTGGTTTTTCTTCTGCATACTAATGTTGCAAATACTCAAAGTATCTGATATAGATTGACGTTAAATAGTGACAAGACGTATTTTTTTTGAAAACTATACTCATATTTTCATGTGCTGTGCATGAATTCGTATTCTTCAGAATTCCAATTTATAATACAAATATTTGTTTATATATTTTTTTGAGGTTCTGGGGTTACATGGTTGTGTGGGTTATCTAATAATTTGTAATTTTTCTTCGTATGATTAATTCTTCATTTTTAATAATGATAACTCAAAAAGAACGTTTCTGACTGGTAAAACACAATACCTTTCGTCAATCATGTGTATTATGTATAAATTCCATACGTACATTTTCTTGCAAAAAACTCTAAATTTCCAGCAAAATTATTTAAGAAACAAACTATACAAATTGTACTTGACACTGACATCTTCTTCTCTAGCATTTCCCATTCTATAGGGGTCGTTATTTTTTATTTTTTTCTTTCACTCATTTCCGTTTTAAGTGTCGTTCTCGTTCAGTTTCTTTTCTCTCAAGTCTTTCGCAATACAGTCCTTCCCTATTCTCTTTGGTCTTCCTCTGTTTCTTCAACCTTCTATTACTACGCTGTTCATTCTTCTTCCAATATTTTCTTCATCTCTCCTCATGACATGTTCAAACCAATGTCTCTCTTGTGTCTTTCTAGAAACTTGTATAACTAGAATTATTTCCTGACCGTATCTTTCCGTTTCTTTCCCAACATCTAATTCAACATCCTCATCTCTGCCACATTCATTTACTTTTCATGGATATTGACATCTGTCAATTTGAATTATCTGAATATATTAGCAGTTTCGTGGTTAGCATAGCTGGCTGATTTATGAAATTTAATATCTTTATAATTCTTTAATTCTATATCTATTGAATATGATGTATAAAATGCAATCAAATCGTACAGAGAATAATATATTTTTTAAGGTATAATAACATTAAATGTCATTAAATCATATTTAACTGTTAAAATCTATAAATGAGGCTACTTTCGGTTGACCAATTATAAGCAAAATCTAAACACTTGTTCTTCTGGATGTAAACTTGAGGAATACGAAAAAATATAATTTTTGGAATCGTGGTATTGAAATTATGCGATCCGAAACTTTCGTCACACAGACATACACACAGATACACACACATACATACATACAGACATCATCGTAAAAATGGTAAAATCGTATTATAGGGACCCTAAAACATGCTTACTCACTAAAAACTCATCATTGATTTTTTTGACCAAAAGGTGACGGAAAGTAAAAACGAATCTATCTAATTATAATATTTTTAATGCAACATATTTTACATAATTGTCCTATTTAATGTGTCTCATATTTTTGGCCGTATATATAGTTAAACATTTTCACGTATTGAAACAAAAAATGATAAAAAAATGTTGTACCTAACGGAAGAAATAAAAAAAATACCTATATAGACTATTTAAAATTAAAACATTTTATTCTACTTTTTATTTGGTTGCGTGTTATAATTTTCCCATAAACTCAAATCTCTTAATATTTAAAAGGATGTCAGCAATTTTCTATCTGAAAAACACCGGACACAATCAAAATTAAAGTTTAAATTTGAACATGGTCAAATATATACTAATGCGCACCTAATGCTGTTAGTACATCTAGTTCCCGTGAGAGGACACGCCATAATTAAGTGTGAAACAGCACATCACTTAATCCATTTCCTTCACTTATCAATTTGCTTCCATTTTCCTACAAATGTACAGATGAATTATCTTATTAAAACTGTAAAAATTTCTCAAATTCATTTCGGAAACTGGTTTTTGTCTTATTGTATTGTTCTGGAATTAGTAACTGTTGGATTACTTCTCTCTGTCAAACGAAATTTAAATAATTTGGTGTCTAGTTAGAAGAATGCGGACTAGTGTTCATTAAAATATTTGACTTTTTTCTAACCGTGTGAAAAAATTGGCATGATAATGAAATCGTATATCCGAGATGAAATGGAAAGTTGACAATTTTGTTAAAGAACGAGGAACAAATGTTGATGATTGAAATGTTTTATTTTTAATGAGATACCATGCGGTATTTTGACCACGAATAAGATAGTATACATTCATTTAAACCAAGCAGTATCAATAAACTATTTATACAGTGTTCGAAAACTAGGGACCAAATTTGGAAAATATATTAATCAAACCAAAACAAGAAAATAATCCTAATATATCCATGTCCGGAAACGAACCATTTCGGGATAAAACACTCTTTTGTTCGAATTTTTAATTTTATTTTTAGTAATGTTTTTTACTCTCAAAATTACAATAGTTACGTTAATACTTGTAATTTGTTTAATCACGTTTTCTTAGCAACTGTCATATTTTGTTGAATCCGCTTGATTTTTACTTTTGCGGTCATTTAGAGCTTAGTTTATTCGACGCCCATTAATAACGAAGAGGATTTGCGGCAAAGAATCATAGACTGTTGCAATAGTATAAGACAAAAACCAGGAATATTCGAACGTTGACAATCCATGAGAACACGTCTAGAATGTTGCATGCAAGTTCAAGGAGGACATTTCGAACAACTATTGTAATTTTGAGAGTAAAAAACATTACTAAAAATAAAATTAAAAATTCAAACAAAAGAGTGTTTTATTCCAAAATGGTTCGTTTCCGGACATGGGTATATTAGGATTATTTTCTTGTTTTAGTTTGATTAATATGTTTTCAAAATTTGAGCCCCTTTTTTCGAACACCCTGTATATAGATTGAAAAAAGTATCAGTTAATATTTTAGAAGAAACGAAGGTACAGAAATACAGTTCTCCAACTTTTACTTGTAATGGGATCTTCAACTATTTGTTTTTGTGGAACTTCATTTAAATTGAAAGTGGTGTACTGATGTGGCCAGCACAATACCTTCCGTCAATTCTGTGTATTATGTACAAATTCTAAATTTCCAGTAAAATTATTTCATAAACAAACTATGCAAATTGAACTTGCAACTGACATCTTCTTCTTCTTCTTTAGCTTTTCTTCTTCCATTCATTTCTGTGTTGCGGTTCGTCCTCATTTAGTTGCTTTTCTTCCGCAATACAGTCCTTCCATCTTTGGTCTTCCTCTGTTTCATCAACCTTCTATTACGAAGCTATTCATTATTCTTTCATTCATTCTTTATCTCTCCTCATGACGTGTTTAAACCAATGTAATCATCTCTCTTGTATCTTTTTAGAAACTTCTAATACTCGAGTTATTTCCTTTATTCTGTCATTCCGTACCGTATCTTTCCGTGTCTTCCCCAACATCTATCTCAACATCCTCATCTCTGCCACATTAATTTTCTTTTCATTGACACTGACATCTCTCAGAATTTTCTTAATATAGTAGTTGGTTCCATGGTAATAACATAGCTGGCTTATTTACAAAATTTAAATTCTTTATAATTCTTTAACTCTATATCCATTGAATATGAAATATAAAATGCAATCAAATCGTGTAGATAATAGAATATTCTTTATTATTTATAATAACTTTAAATGTATAAATAATATTTAACAGAAAAACTGTTAAAATCTTCAAATGAGGGTACTTCCGGTTGACCAATTATAACCAAAATCTAATCAAGTCTGCATATGGATGTAAGAAAGAGGAATACGTAAGACACACACACACACACACACAGATACACATACATACGTACATATATCATCGTAAAAATAGTAAAATCGTATTCCGGGGACCCTAAAAGTGCTTATTCATTTAAAACTCATCACCGAATTGTTGACCTTACCTAGAGGTGACGGCAGGTAAAAAGAAAACTATCTGACAATGAGATAATCAAAACTACTTAAAATTTAATTCCTAAACCACAAAACGAAGATAAAGCATTATTCAATAATTATTGATAATTATTTCCTTCTAAAGTTTTTCCTAAATGTTTAACTTTTTATATAAATTCTTTTCTCGACTCGAATCTTAATTATTTAAATATTTCACAGCATTCTCCAGTAGCCAAATATTCCAACCAACTACGTACCATTATGCAAATGAGATAAAGTAAGAAATGTCTAAGAAGCATTCTGATTGGTTGATCTGTGAAGGACATCAGTACAATTTTACTATATTTCTGCGAAATGTCATAAATTGTTATGATCTAATTGAATTCTTATTTGTCAGACATGATAAACAATTATTTTTTTATTAGTTTTATGATTTATTTTTATGGGTTTCATATGGCAGTAATTGCACCTAATGATCTTGATTTTTATTCTGGTAGGATTAGTTTCATTCATAAAATATTATTAAATTACTTTTTTGCTACGTATGTGACTTAATGGTTTCACGGATATTATAATATATTATTGGAGAATGTGGAAAAAAATACATTATGTTGTCAATGAATAGTAAATGGTTGCTTTCTTAAGAGTATATTTTGAACGTAAAAAAGATTAAAAAGTTCTTTTAAACAATCTTCTGACACAATTTTTTATAATTACAGCAATTTTTTTATGAAAATTCTATCATATTTTTATTAATTGAAGTAATTTAAATTATGTATAAGTACAAAATTTATAAGAATAAGAATAGCCGCGACAGGACTTCTGTAAAAACTTTCGTAAGTCCTTGTTTCCCTAATTATTTTAGGTAAAAACTCGACGAGTTCTATCAATGGTTAAATTTAATGTACTTATTTCTGTTACACCCTGTATAATTAGTAAATTAACATTTTTTTACCTTCCGTCACCTTTAGGTAAGGAAGGTATTGTCTTTGGCCAAAAATTCAATGATGATATTTTAGTGCATAAGCATGTTTTAGGGTCCCTATAATACGATTTTACCATTTTTACGATGATGTCTATATGTATGTATGTGTGTGTGCCTGTGTGTGTGTGTGTGTGTGTGTGTGTGTGTGTGACAAGTTCCGGATCGCATAACTTCAATACCACGATTCCAAAAATTATAATTTTTTCGTATTCCTCAAGTTTACATCCAGAAGAACAAGGGATTAGATTTTGGTTATAATTGGTGAACCGGAAGTAGCCTCATTTGAAGATTTAACAGTTAAATTTGATTTATTGACATTTAACGTTATTATAACTTAAAGTATATATTATTCTCTATACGATTTGATTACATTTTATACTTCATATTCAATAGATAAAGAGTTAAAGAATTTTAAAGTAATTAAATTTTATAATTCAGCTAGCTATGCTAAACATGGAAACTACTAATATATTCATATAATTCAAATTGTCAGATGTCAGTATCAATAAGACGAGATTTTGAAGTAGATGTTGGGGAAGACACGGAAAGATACGGTAAGAAAATAACTCTAGTGTTACAAGTTTCCAGAAAGATACAAGAAAGACGATTACATTGGTTTGAACATGTCATGAGGAGAAATGAAGAATTTTATTGGAACAAGAATGAATAGTTTAGTAATAGGATGTTGAAGAAACAGACGAAGGCCAAAGATAAGATGGAAGGACTGTATTGCGGAAGACTTGAGAGAAAAGGAACTGAATGAGAACGACACGCAAAAATAGCGACTCCTAACGAATGGGAAAAGCTAAAGAAGAAGCAGATGTCAGTGTCAAGTGCAATTTGAAGAGATTGTTTATGAAATAATTTTACTGGAAATTTACAATCTTTTGCAAGAAAAATTATGTATGGAATTTATACATTATATACAGGATTGACGGAAGGTATTGTGCTGGCCACAACAGATTTAAAAATGGCTAAGAATAATTTAAAAAAGTCTCATGTGTTTTGTCAAATTTTAAGGTTTTATTAAAAAGGATATTTCATTAAACTATAGTTATTTGTACAAACCTCAAATGCGAGTAATAATCATTTTTACAAATAAACGTTGATAAATGTTTCTTTGAACAAATATAGTATAACTTAAATTTACCTATCTAAATAATTCTTGGTTGTTGGGAATTGTTTAAATTGGTAAAATCCAAAATAGACAAGTATCGTTTTAGACAGTAAATGTAGGATATACCAAGCTAAGCAACGGGTTATGTATTGTAGGTGAAATTGGCCGTTAAATTAATGCTTTGTAGATTCTGAACCATAATTGCCCAAAGAATAAGATGTACGGTCCTTTAAAAATCAATAAAAATTGTTTAACCTCTACCACCTATTGCTTGGTTTGGTGATTATTTTGATTACTATGTTAATCTTCTATAAATACATTATACAATTATTACCATATCAATATCCTCTTAGACTAGACCATCTATTTGCATGTAATAGGCATGCGCCGCGTATGTAAAACCGAAAGAAATCAATCGACTCTCCCGTTATGTTTTGAACAGGAACTCAACTACATAATGGCTCTTCGCATGACGCTACACTTTTCAATAAAAATGCTCCGCCGAGCTATCGCGATCAGGAAGAACAAGTTGAGGAATCGAGGAGCAGAGCATAGGATAAATTTTTAATTTGTCTCAGTGCACAAGTCTGCTATTATGAATACGTTGCATAGTAAAACGTTGTTCGGACAAAATATCACGCTGGCTATTATAAATTCGATTCTGTTGGATCTAGTGAGCTCTGTCGGCGAACAGTTGGCGGTCGGGAGCAGAGGATGGCGAGATTGGAATGAGCACTTTCTGAGAGATCGCAACCAACAACGAATTTAAGCATAGAATAGTAAATATATTATTTGTTAATCTACATAAAGGGTCCAGGATAACTTGTCTAATATGAGGATGTCGAGAACTATAATGGATACGAAATCGATTAATTAGACAATTGTTGCCCCAATAGGAGGCCATTAAAGCAGTGTAGGTATTGTTTATTCGAAAAAAAAAAAACCATGGGTTATAAGATATAGGTGAAAATTTTATACAGTGTTTATTTTTACCTCTCGCTAAGAGAGGTATTGCATTCATGCTAAAAATCGCATGTCCAGATTTTATTGAATAAGCACGTTTTAAGGTCCCTACAATCCGATTTTAACATTTTTACGATGATGTCTGTGTGTGTGTGTGTGTGTGTGTGTGGATGTATGTGTGTGTGTGTGTGTGTGTGTGTGTGTGTGTGTGTGTGTGTGTGTATGTATGTAGGATGTTGGAAGGACGATTACTCAAAAACTATAAGACTTTAAATTTGTTTAACTACGTATTTCCCAATCGGACATTCATGGGAAGATCTGAAAAGGTTTTGGTAACAATTGGACAACCGGAAGTAGAAGATTCTTGAAAAAAAATCTTCTAAATATTATTTTTTGAAAATTTTTCTTGGTAATATTAAAGAAAATTAAATTCTTTATCTGATACATTTAAATGTTTTATTATATATTCTATAGATTTAGAGATAAAAGAAATATAATATATAAAATAATCTGTTATAATAAATTTTACAGCCGAAAGAATGCCATGGAAAATAGTTGCAAATTTAAATTGTTTGTAACTGACAGATAAATGTCAGTGTCAGAAATACGGAGACATTACTGAAGACTTTTTCTGGGAAGTACATACATTATATTATTTCTTAATGTATTAATAAATACATAAAATATATCCTTCAAAAATACTGTCAATTCTGGTAATGAATTGGAAACATTTCGAAAAATTAGAAGAGGACAAAATTTCTTCAAAAAATGAATTTAAAATTGATCAATCTAAATATAAGAAATAGATATATGTAAGTAGAATTTGTGGTGTAGAGTGTACTATACAAGAAATGTTAAATACAATAGGGCGCGAGCAGTCATGTGATTTTGTTGGCCCTGACTAGCAGATATGGGGGCCCATGACAGAATGATAGCTAGTAATTATGTATATAGATGTCAAGTATCATAATTTCTCATTCTAAATTTAGTGATTTTCCAATTCCATGTGGTTTATTTTCCTCGACAAGTATATTCCACACTCCTGGTGAAAAATTAACTACGTGTATTTAGAAAATCTTGAAGTTTTGAATGAAAAATTGACAAGTGATATCCATGTACATAATTACTAATTATCATTCTGAAACGGGCCCCCACATCTGCTTGTTAAGGCCAACAATGTAACATGACTGTTATATACTTATGTAACCAAAAAAATAAGTGGCGAGAGGTATTGTGCTGGCCACAACAGATTTTTTTTCAAATAACTTCAAAGTATTAAAAAGTACTGATTTTTTTTTGCATATCTTTGGGGCACTTTGCTCTTTCAAACGGCAATACTAAGTTTTTATCACCACTAGATTTCGAATTATGACGCTAAAAAATTTAAAAGGACGCCGTTAATGAAAACATGATTTCTTTAGCTTCTCTACTACCACAGAAATGCAACTATGATTAAATTTATGGATTAAAAACAATAATTGTTAATATAAAAATAGAGCTTAACACAATTATAGGCAAGACATTGTTTTTACCTTCCGTCACATTTAGGTACGGAAGGTATTGTATTTGGTCAAAAATTAGATGGTGAGTTTTTATAATTCGTTACCATATAACCTTAGAGAATGTTCTTATGATTCCTTTAAAAATAACGTAAAAGAGGTGCTCCGTACCTTAAAATAATATCTCCTATTTTTGCCCAAAAAAAATTTTTTTTTCTATTGTTAAATACTTTCTATTTTTAAATTTGCTTAACTTTATGGTTTGATCTTCTACAGATTTTGTATATTTATGTACATTTTTGCTTAAATTAATAATTAGATTAGTATATATTGTTTTAGTTTATTCTTTGTAATACTACATTACTAAAATTATTGTATGAAATTTTGAACCTTTATTTTGTAATTGTTTTTGTAATATTTTTCTTTGTAATCTTTGGTTAGGTGGTAGAACAGCCTTGGCTGAACCTCGCCGTTGACTTTAGTCAATAAAGTTATTTATTATTATTATTATTATTATTATTGTTAATGTATAAGCAAGTTTTGGGGTCCATACAATACGAATTTACTTTTCTACGATTTTTTTTTTGGTTAAAAATAATCCAATTGAATCCTTGTATTTCTGATCAGGGGTGTGCAAATGTACCCAATCAAACCAACACTGATAATTATCGTAAGACAATTATCACTTATATCACTAAGTTGCTAAGTAACAATCACTTTTTGACAGATAATTAAGAAATTAATTGTTTTAATTTGCAAATGTTGTTTTCACGGTATGGCAGTGAAAATAACGATTCAATTAATAAAAGCACTGAAAATAATAGCGACCCCTAACGAATAGGAAAAGCTAAAGAAGAAGAAAATGTCAGTGTCAAATGCAATTTGCATAGTTTGCTTATGAAATAAATTTACAGGAAATTTAGAATCTTTTGCAAAAAAACTATGTATGGAATTATTCATACATAATACATAGGATTCACGGAAGGTATCAGATTTTTTCCAAATTAATTATTGATGACAAAAATTATCAAATAAATTTTAAGCTGACTTAAAGAATGTCATGCTATCAAATTATTAATAATGATAAGAATTTTAAATAACCGTTTAAAATGATGTCCAAATTTTATTTTCCACAACCTACCATATTTTCATATCTCCAATAATTCTAGCATAACCCCCGTATTATATGAAACTATCAAAGAGGAATTTGGTTCTTCTCTGGATTTGTGAGTTGACAATCATCCTTCCTCGATTGAATCCGCTCTACAATCGTGCAATCCGCGCGTGCTGACCGCACGATGCGCGATTTAGAAATCAGACCCAGAGTCGAAGTTTGTGATGCACGAATGATTTTTATGATTCTACGTTTCGGTGCCGCAGTGTTACAGGTTACAGTACTGTGTAATCAACTTGCGGACAAGACCAACAGATCGACTACGACTACAACTAAACGCGAGCAAGAATGCTGCGGATATATCTGGAAAAATATACTCGAAGATGGAAGAATAGTATGAGTTGAGAAAAATTAAGTTAATAAAGTGTTAATGCGTGAAATTGGTAGGCCTCCTAGGAAACTCTCTACACCTACGAGAGATACTCAGTCAAAACACTTCCTCTATTAAAATTGAGTACGGAAATCGTATTTTTATTTGGTGATAAATATCGCTTCTATTTCACATATCACAATAATAAATATGTCAAAAACTAATTAATTCATAGCAGATGTTGCAAAACAGTATCTTTTTGGTGTTCTTATTATTTTTAATCGTTTAAAATTATTCAAACATCTGTATTTTTGTGTTTAGAGATAAATTCCTCGACTGTTGGTGTAGATGATGTGTTAATAATTAATATAAATCTCAGTCCTATAGTATTTATTAAACGTTTCTTAATACAATATTTATAAAGAGTGTTATACAACTTATGCGCCAAAGGCTAACGGATAATAAAATATATTCTACTACAAAAATCAGTTTTTGTACCCCCATTTGCAACTTTTAACAGTTTTTCTTAAAAAATATATTAAATATATTATTCACATTCAATTTATATATATTATTCTCTATACGATTGGATTGCATTTTATACTTCATATTCAATAGAAATAGAGTTAAAGAATTATAAATATATTAAATTTCATAAAACAACCAGGTATGTTAACCATGAAAACTGCTAATATATTCAGATAATTCAAATTGACGGATGTCAGTATCAATGAAACGAAAATGAATGATGGAGAGATGAGGATGTTGAGATAGATGTTGGGGATGACACGGAAAGTTAAGGTTAGGAATTAAAAAATAACGAAAATGGCTCGAGCGATAAATGTTCCTAGAAAGATATAAGAGAGACGATTACATTGGTTTGTACATGTCAGAGGAAGACTTAGATAAGATGGAAGGACTGTATTGCGGAAGAGTTGAGAGAAACGGAACAGAATGAGAACAACACGCAAAACAGAAATGAGTAGAAGAAGAAAATAAAAAATAGCGATCCCGATCGAATGGGAAAAGTTAAAGAACAAGATGTCAGTGTCAAGTGTTTATGAAATAAAGTTACTGGAAATCTTTTACAAAAAAAAATATGTATGGAATTTGTACATAAACACAGGATTGACGGAAGGTAATGTGCTGGCCACATCAGATTTCTGTTTTTGGTTTATACACGGGCCCATTTTCTTCTTGCTACGCCACTGAAATTAGCAAAATTGGACACATAACGTCACTATTTCACTTTTGTAATAAAATAATTTATAATTAATCATTATGTTAGTTGAATTATAACAATATTTCAAAAAAATCTGATGTGACCAACACAGTACCTCCCGCCATTTACCTATGTATATAATTTTTATATTACTTAATAAATTTATAGAAAAGTATTAAAGCAAACCTGTAGAAAATGGAATAATAATAACAAATTGCGAAAAAATTACATTTAAAGGTATTTTTTGAAGAAAAACTATCTTGAGCTTCAAGTAAACTACCATTTCCGGTTATCCGATTGCCACCAAAATCTAATGGCTTGTTTCAATATTAGAATAAGATAGAAATACATGGTTTTATAACTTTCTGAATGAGAATATTTTAGTTAGAGTGTAAAGAAGGTCCACACACACACACACACACACACACATACACACGCACACACACACACACACACACACACACACATACATACATAAATACTACATACATACACACAAACACCATCGTGAAAATGTTAAAAATGGATTCTAAGGACCTTAAAACGTGGTCATTTACCAAAATCTCGATATGCGATTTTTAGCACGATCCCTATACCTCCCTTACCAAGGGTAGCGGGAGGTAAAAAACGGCGGACTTTTTGGAAACCCCAATTGTTCAGTATTAGTTGAGAAACGCAGATCCAATACATTTACTATATTAAATTATATCTAAGAGGTCATGGTAATACTTAACAAGTCAACTATCTCTCTCTTCGATCTTGGTGTCTTCAGAATTCAGTAGACGGCAACAATAAAATTCTAAAATTATAAGTCTCCATTACTTTTAAGAGGTTATGTCGTCAATACGAAATACATATACTTGAAGTAGATTGACATGAGAAACAACATTTAAAAAACAATGATGATGTAGGTACCTATTTATTTATTATACTGTTTTCAATAGCGTTTCACTTTTTCTATTTTATATAATGATCTACTTGCAAACATCTCTTTTCTTTTTTATGTTTTGTGACTAAATTTCTGGACTGTAAATCTTTACCTACAAATTAAAATTGTCAGAAATGTATGTCATACATTGTAACGGAAACCGCTGTCAGCGTATATCAGCGTCTAAAAGTGAAACAGATTTTAGGAAACCGAAATCCAAATCTGAAATCTAGTCGACTCTCATTGTTTGTTTTCAAGAAGAGAAGAATAGTTAGGATTGTGATATGTTGTTACAGGTTTCATCACGTGTGTAATTTTACTAAAAAGTTGATATTCACTGTCAAACTAACGTGTAATTATGTAGAAAGTATATGATTTTTAGCAAATTTTGACAGAAAGATTTGATTTTGAAATTTGCTGCAGGTATTCACGATTTGAGTTTTCATTTATGGAGATTTTAATCTTTGTATATGATATTGAAAGAATTCTCAATAATTTTGATGCAACAAAGTTTTATAGAATTTAACGACTTCATTTCTATTGTGACTTCGAAAGGCAGTATAAAATAAAAATCATTTTTTATTATGTTTGTTTATTTTTAATTGCTATGCAGTTGATTGCATGAATGCTAATGTTACAATGACCACCCACAACAACGACATAGGTGGGGTAAGAAGGAACATTGGTAAAGATCGAAAACCCCATCACTGAAAGAAACCAAAAGAATATTAAAATAAATTATACATTTAAAACTCACAAAATCGCCAATATTTTTATAATAAATTATCACTGATTAAACGCACTCAAGTATCTGGACTAAATTTTTACTTTAATAATTTTGTTCTTTACGAAAAAAAATCTTTTGTGGCCAGCACAATACCTCTCGCTATTTTGGATACATAATTATAGGGCGCGAGCAGTCATGTAACATTGTTGGCCTTGACAAGCAGATATGGGGGCCCGTTTCAGATTAAAAATTAGTAATTATGTACATGGATGTCAAATGTCAAAATCTTGCATTAAAAATTTCAAGATTTTCTAAATTCACGTAGTTAATTTGTCACCAGGAGTGACATGAAATTGGAAAATCACAAAACTTAGAATGAAATATTATGATATTTGGCATCAATGTACATAATTACTAGCTATCATCCTGTCCCATATCTGCTGGTCAAGGCCAACAATCGTCAAATGACTGCTCGCGCCCAATTGTATTTAACATTTCTTGTATACCTACACTTTACAACAAAAATTCTACTTAAATTTATTCTTTATATTTAGATTTTTTAATTTTAAATTCATTCTATGAAAGAAATTTTGTCTTACTCTTCTAATTTTTCGAAATATTTTCAATTCATTGTCGGGATTGACAGTATTTTTGAAGAGTATTTGTACTATACCTATAATTTTGAATATTTAACTATTAATACTATAAGAAATAATATAATGTATTTATGTATTATTGGTGTAAAGACGACCAATAGCAGTCTGTATCATTGATGTCACCCCTTACACAGGATATTTCCGGTTATTTTCCGTATTATTCGGTTGTCGTTTTCTAGAGAAAATGGATGTGCGTATGCTCTTTGAATTTTTTGTACGATGTTTAATAAATTAACTGCATGTTTTGTACGAATGTATTTTGCGTACATGATTTGTAACAATTTGGAAGATGTTACTGGAATTGTGATAATGTCTACGTTATTTTGTATGCATTACATTTTTATTGATAAATTGTTGTGGACCCTGAAGAAGATGCAAGGGTGCACCGAAGCGTTGGCATAGTAAGAATAAATGCTGTTTCACTGAACTTTCGGGTAATTGTTAACACCAAATCCACATTACAGTCGAGAAATTACCCACAATTATTTACTATAAAGTGAGCAAGTTTCATATGGGTAATAATATCTTGTGTCAAATATGCTTGGCTTTGTGTAAAAAGAGATTGTCCTATTTTCTTCCAAATTCCCCGTCTCTATTTCGTAACTTTTGCCATGCCCTGTCACTGATAGCATCTCTCGGACGCATCGCATCGCATCGCATCGAAGAGATCGCAGTGTGCTGGTGTGTAATTTACCTGTAATTATATCATCACCAGGCGACCGACCATCGGGCGGTGCTCACCGCACAATCCATCGCTAACCTTGATCCATTAACGCGGACAGATGGCATGAATTCGAAGAGTACATCATCAGAGAGACGAAGATAAAGTATATAACAATTAACGAATTTCGACAGACTGAAATGTGATACTCTTTGTGTAGTTAGTGGTTGTACTTTTATCAGGCTAGTAGACACAATGTGTCATAATAATTTTGATGCACACAATAATCTTCATTCCTAGGATGAGTAGGATGGTATCGGTAGATCTACATTTCCCTAGTAATTATTCTGATGTGGATAAAAGAAAATAACTTTTTTAATGAAATCATAAAGGAGAATAATATCATTGTATATCGGATATGGAATTTGAATCCAGAACTAGTAATTCACCAAACCAAGTAGCTTAGCTTGGAATAAAAAACTTGGTTTATAATTTCAAGCTTGGTTTGACTTGATTTGATTTCCAAGATTTGTAAATACTCACGCGCTAACTTCAAAAAAAAAAATCAAATAAATTTTAAAATAATGGCTGGTAGCATGAACAAACTGATTAATAGGGTTATTGTGTAAACATCGTTATGACATAACGAATCGTTAAAACGTTATATCGTTATGGTAATAACGAAAATCGTTTAATAGACTTATTCTGTAAACGATCGTTATAACATTATGCATTGTTAAATCGTTATAATAACGATAATCGTTAAAGTGGTATTCTGTAAACAATAATTTAATTCTACATAACGAAGAAAAGATAACGGTATCGTTATTTCTTAACGACTGGAAAAATCATTTGTTATCTGAACGTTTTGTATTTTTATTCGTGTCAAAATAAAATTGCTATTGAATAATGATCTCAAAAACCCGTCATATTTTTTGCAAGGTAAATTAAAACAATTTAATAAATTTTTATTCCTAGCGCCTAGCGCAAGCTTCCCAATTTGTCTACAGATGGTAGTAGTAGCTCTAGCATAGCCCACAACAAGAAGAAAGAGTTTGACAGCTGACAGGTTAACAGCTGACTCCCTCCAGAACTGATCTAACCTAGAATTTTTGTGAGTGATATTGAATTATTTTAAATATTTCATTTAAAATTAAATTTGATTTTAGGAAATATAGTTCTTAACTTGATCCCAAGGTTATTTGTTAAATACTTCAAATAAAAGATCCATAAAATAATACATAAACTATTGACAAAGATACAAAACTGCAAAATAATTGCTCGCTAACAACCCGTACTCAATTGTTCATGATACCAGCGATTCATAAGATTTTGAAAAATCAAGCTTATTCCTCAAACACCGATATTTGATTTGATTTGTTACACAAATTTATTACCCATTTTGACAAAATTTTTGGTATTTACACCGTCATTATAAGGGATTATAACGTGTTTCTATTTAAGTATTTGGTGCCCTGAAAACTGTCAGGTAATGTAGGTTTTCGCGATGGTCCACAGAATGAGCTGTTTTGAACACTTTTTAGACCAAAAAATCCTTCGTTACTGAGCTAGTTCGGAAAATTTTCTATAAGGGACCGGAAAGTAACTTTCCGATAAATGTTTTCATGGCGATCAGTTGTTAATTTATTTATTTACTTATTATTTCCGTGCAATAATAATAAAATAACGCATAACCAGATTTTTTCACATACGCGACAGGCTTCCAGAGCGAGCCGTAGGTCTTGATACGTAAATTACTAGTTTGTAAGATTACGATTTATGTACAATTCTTACGAAAAGCTCGAAATAGCTTGTTATAAATCAAGCTATTGGATAGTCGAAGACTTGACTGGGCTTGTCATTTCAAGCTTATAAAAGTATTAGACTTGTCTTGGACTAAAACGAGTTTTGCTTTAAAATTTCAAGATTTGAAATTTAAATTTTATAAAAACGGTATGCTTAATTTGATTCTTAAGAGGAACGGTTAAGCCTGTACTAAAATATGAATCGCAAATACAAACAAATTGTTCCTTTACTAGAACTATTAATATTTAAAAAATTCAAGACGTGTATTTGATTTTAATGGAAAAACAAGAAGTGCTACTGAGTTTTAGTTTTTCCATTAAAATCAAAGTTCAGTAATGATATATTAATATCGCAGGTATGTATGTCTAGTGTTAATTTTTTAATAATGTTAATAGTTCTAATACAGGAACAATTTATTTGAATTTTTGCTTCATATTGTAGTACAGGGATAACCTTTCCTCTTAATGCTTTAACAAACCAAGCCCTTGACTTACTATCCAGTATATTCGATATACTTGTGCTACCGTATTTACTATGATTTTCTAATTATTAATTAGAAAAATGGTTTTCAAATTTTTACTAACCTCAATCCTGGAAATTGAGTTGTCATTTATACGAGAAACAATATAGTAAGATATACGAAACAAACCACTTCAAATATAATGTACCTACAATACACAATATTTCTTGTACCTATCATTTTAGGCAGCATATTAGTAAATAAATTTTCTTGTACAAATTGCAAACATTTTGTGATTTTGTTACACATCAATGAATTCGTCGTCACTTGTTTTTACCTTCCGTCACCTCTAGGTAAGGAAGGTATTCTCTTTGGCCAAAAAATGCAATGATGAGTTTTTACTAAATAAGCATGTTTTAGGGTCCCTATAATACGATTTTACCATTTTTACGATGATGTCTGTATGTATGTATGTGTGTGTGTGTCTGTGTGTGTGTGTGTGTGTGTGTGTGTGTGTGTGTGTGTCTGTGTGTGTGTCTGTGTGTGTGTGACAAAAGTTCCGGATCCCATAACTTCAATACCACGATTCCAAAAATTATATTTTTTTCGTATTCCTCAAGTTTACATCCAGAAGAACAAGTGATTAGATTTTGGTTATAATTGGTGAACCGGAGTAGCCTCATTTGAAGATTTAACAGTTAAATTTGATTTATTGGCATTTAATATTATTATAACTTAAAGAATACATTATTCTCTATACGATTTGATTACTTTTTATACTTCATATTCAACAGATACGGAGTTAAAGAATTTTAAAGAAATTAAATTTTATAATTTAGCCAGCTATGCTAAACATGGAAACTACTACTATATTCATATAATTCAAATTGACAGATGTTAGTATGAGTAAAAAGTAAATTAATGTGGCAGAAATGAGGATGTTGAAGTAGATGCTGGCGAACACACGGAAAGATACGATAATAAAATAACTGTAGTGTTAAAATTTTCTAGAAAGATACAAGAAAGACGATTACATTGGTTTGAACATGACATGAAGAGAAATGAAGAATTATATTTGAACAAGAATGAGTAGTTTAGTAATGGGAGATTGAAGAAGCAGAGGAAGACCAAATATAAGATGGAAGGACTGTATTGCGGAAGACTTGAGAGAAAAAGAACCTAATGAGAACGACACGCAAAAATAGCGACCCCTAACACATGGGAAAAACTAAAGAGGAAGAAGATGTCAGTGTCAAGTGCAATTTGAATAGTTTGTTTATGAAATAATTTTACTGGAAATTTAGAATCTTTTGCAAGAAAAATTATGTATGGAATTTATACATTATACATAGGATTGACGGAAGATATTGTGCTGGCCACAACAGATTTTTCTTTTGTCATAATATTCTCTGTTACCAAGATAACCTAAATTATTCCTCTACTAATCAAAGTAAAGTCACAAGAAATTATTTTGTAAAAGGGTGGCCGGCTACCATTTTTTATGAATAGGGGTGGAAGTTCCACTGGGAAACACGAGGATTTTTAGGACTTTAATATACACTAAATGTACTACAAATCCTAAAATTTTCAGCTTCAAAATTCCTAACCTAAAGTCTAATATGACTGGACTAGAATTATTTAAGCAATATAATTATTCTTTACTGTATGTGCTGCAAATCTTCATTTCTTCACAGATTTCGGTAATGACAAATTAGCTGTACTGTAGAGATTTCCCATGCGTTACTTCACGGGTTCTCAAAGCTGTCACGGAAATAGCACCACAGGAGTCATTTTTGTGAAATACGAAATTATTTCTTGACTAATCATTAAAGTATTTAAGTAATTATTAAGCTTTACAGAACAAATATACAGGCAATTACGAGCCCAACCCCAAATGTATTCGTACCCTCTGAAAAAAATATATTAACTGCAAGAAGAAATAAATTTTTAGATTACAACAGTTAAGACTATATTTAGCCATTTTTACTTCCTTGTACGTAAGTAAAGGAAGTATTGTAATCGCGAAAAATTTCGGTTTTCAGATTTCAGCGGAAATATCCATTTTGATCATCCCTGAATCCATTTTGACTAATTTCGTCGTGACGTCTGTACGTACGTACGTTCGTACGTACGTACGTTCGTACGTACGTATCTCGCATAACTCAAAAACGGTAAGCCGTAGAAAGTTGAAATTTTGTATTTAGGACACCTATAACATCTAGTTGTGCACCTCCCTTTCTGGTTATTACACAATTTCCAGAAGTGGTACTTTACATGAAGCCTATAATAGATTTTAATGAAAAACTGTTTTAAAATATAATCCAAAACTTTTCAAATTTGGTATACAAGACTTTTATGTCAATCGAAATAACATAATAGATTTTGGTTAAAATAGGCTAACCGGAAGTGGTACATTACTTGAAGTTGTTAACAGTTTTTCTTGAATAATATGATTTTATTTTGTTTTTAGAAATAAATGCTTCAAATAAAAGTTTTAGAGAATTAATTTCTGCGTCTAGCACATCAAGTATTATTAAATTAGCCTTATGTATAAGCGAGATATGTAAATTAAAAAAATTATGTACTTTTTTGTTTTTGTAATAAAGCTTGCTATGGATTAGGACAAAAAAAAAGTTCATGTCAAATTACGTTAAATACGTGCAATTTTATGATTCGTACAATAACAAATATTATATTTTTATTGTGAAATTAGTCATATTCATTGTTGTAATCAAATATTTCTTTGTTGTAATCAACTCTCTTTAGAAAGAACCGGGTTAGATTAATGTTAATTTAAAAATGATAGTAGTAAATGAAAATATTTCTCGGGCTTGGCTTAAGCCTGTCAATATTTTGTAATTTAATTATTAAAAAAATATGTATAGTTTAATAATCGTACAAGGAAGTCGTGGGGTGTACACATTAGATTTTTTATGTATTAATAAAGTGTACTGGATTTAAATATAATGTTATTACCTAAATTTATCATTTTAAAAATAATCTACGGGCAAATATATGACAACAGACACGTATACAATTTTTTTTAGTTGCAACAGTAAATAATACAATATTTATTTTAGTATTATTTATAAAACTGAAGGTAAAGGAAACACAATATATTCAATTAATTACTATATTAAATTTTATATTTTTAGTAAAATTATTTGCAAAGTAATATATATTTATTAATGTACCACCTACAATTATATTAAAAACAAGAATAAATAAACTTATGGATGTATAGAGCTTGAATACATTGCAAATAAACCATTGTCTGCATGTGACAAATGGTTTCGTCTTTAATAATTCGCAAATAATTTTTATTAAAGTTATAAAATTTAAGATGGCAATTAATTAAGTATATTGTCAGTGACCTTTACCCTTAGTTTTATAGATAATAACACATAAATATTGTATTATTTACTATTGGAACGAACAATTTTGGAACTTGTATTTTGTCATATATTTGCCCGTAGATTATTGTTTAAATGAGAAGTTTAGTTAATAACATTTATGTAAATCCAGTACACTTTATTAATACATAAAATAAAAATTGCCCAAATATAGTCTTAATTATTGTAACCTAAAAATTTATTTTTTATTGCTGTTAATATATTTATTTCGGAGGGTGCGAATACATTTGGGGTTGGGCTCGTATAATATCTCATAAGAGAGCAGTAAGAGCATTGAAGAATAAACAAAAAGAAAAAAAAACATGAAAATTCTCCTTCAAATAGTTAAACGTTTATGAGGAATTTCATTAATTTTCAGCTTCCTTATTAATACAAACAGATTCCCATACTTTTGTCTTCTGATCGATCATTGAAATCTCCGTGTATTTTTCCTGCAATTTCTATTCTTTTGTGATCTGATCTAGTTTCAAGGTAGGGTTCGCAACCATGCGTCCTTCTGCAACCGTTGCAAGTGTTGCGAGCAGGTTATCGTCATTGTTGCCAACTTAAGAACTACTTAAGGACGTTACGCAACAAAGATTCCCAGGGAATCTCGTTTGATTGTGTCGGAAAGAAAAAAAATAATGCACGTTCCACAACTTACGTTGCTTTTATGATATGGCATAACTGAGAGTAGACCAGTTAAGTAGAACACTAAAACATGTACTACAATAGTACGAATGAATCGTGAAGAAGATATGGAAAGCCTGTTTTCAACAGAAACAAAAGTAAAGGAAAATGCAATATACGAGTACAAATAATTGATTATGTAGTCTACAAATTTATTCAGTAATTGAATTTATTATTCATCATGACATTGTACCATGCTCCAATTTTGTTTCATAATAAATTATTTTTTATATTGTTCTTTGTCGGGTGATACACATAGTGATTGAAATAATGAGAAAATAGACACAATATTATAAACTGTTTTTATACCGCAACATTCTGAATAGAGAACGACTCAAGTATTAAATATCGAAGAAAAAAAAATTAATGATAAATTCGTGGATTCTTCTGTGTTTGGTAGGATGCTCTACCAACTGATTTTTTAAATTCTCTGAAGTCACAATATAGAAACAAATGATAATTTTCTTTATTATTAATTTTAGGCATATATATTCGTATATTTAAATTTATAAAGTTACTTGTAGGTCACTTTTTAGTGTGAAAAGGTGCTGTATCTCAAGCACACACAAGCAGTCGACTGTAATAAAACTCCAACCGAGGTATGTATACTACTTTATTCACAATCATCCTCTTTTAAATCAATAATTTTCAGAATAAATCATTGAATTATAACCTTTAATTTTGTTAATGTTTTTCGACAGCTCTATTAAAATTTGTTCAGCCTGATTTATTACAGAGATCTATAACAATGTTGTTAGGCAACCCCTACATAAACATTTCCAACCCGTGGGGTGGAAGTGAAATCTGTTATTTCCAACCCAAGACATTGTCATTGCAGTTAGGAATGACGTATTTCCTAACCTCTAAAATGTTAGGAATCGACATATTGCTATAATGATTGTGTATAAAAATATTTTTACTGCCTATTGTTGATACTTACATAGCACCCGCTCGACAAACGCATAAAAACGTTGCATAGCAACATAATTTGAAGGTGATAACTTCCAAAATATGTATTAAAAATAATAACTAAATTAATATTAATTCTAAAATCGGCAAAAAAATAATGTGTACAACACGACACTAAACCCAATGAAATAGCCTATGCTGTAAATCGAATAATAATATATAAAAGAAAACTGTTTTAATGAAATGCAAGCAAGCTTAAAATATTAAAATTTATAATATTTTTAACATTAAAATCTTATTTAAACTATAATAATATTAAATTTTGATTGTATACATGAAGTGGACTCATGCAGCGTATCTAAATGTCATTTTGACATTTCATTTTGTTTTAATAAACATTTTTACTATAGGTACTTTTTTTCACGTAAGAAATAACAGATGGCGCTTGAGAGCTGATTATTTTTACATGCATTAAATAAATAATTCAAATTCGTGACACTAAACTTTGTCAATCGGTAATAAATATTTTTAATTTTTAAAAATTAAAACTAAACATGCTAAACATCACTTATTTCTGTAGATATTGTTTGGTAACTGAAAAGTGACCGGCAAATATTTACGATATGATAGGATAAATTTAATAAATAATCGTTAAAAGTACATATTTTTTATTGTTGTTAATATATTTATTTCAGAGGGTACGAATACATTTGGGGTTGGGCTCATATAATGGGCTTATACTAATAAAAATTCAACAAACGTGGACCAAGTATTTTTCTTTCTACAATAAATCAGCATTTGGTCATTTCCTTCCTTAATAAGTAAATATATGTTAGTAGTGAAAAAATACTATATACACTACGTGTTATGAAAAGTATCTTTTCGCTAATTATATTCTTCATGTATAATATGAATATACTATTATAAAACATTGTAGAATCTAAATTGGTCAAAAATTTATGATAAAAATACTAACATACAATTAATTTCAATCTTGAATTTTCATATTAATGATATGTAATATTGGCAGCTTTTGAATTATTAGCACTAATTCAAAATCTATCAAAACAAAGTCGCCACGCCTAATAAAGACAAGGTGAAACAACACATTTGTAATCAGTTAAAAATAATCTAGAAAATTTCATGCACGTAACACAGACATAGCACTAAATGTCTTAACTATAGCACTTGGAAAATTTTTATGGCAGATCAATTTGAGATTTATGAGCATATGTTGTGAATTATGACGAAGATTAGAAGAATTATTCGTGTTATTAGTTCCAATGTGTGCTGATTGAGACGTATTATGGCGTTTAATTATATATGGGAATGCGTCTGTAATTTCGTAAAAACGTGGGCTATTTTGAACACGGGGAGAGATTTATAGCGGAACAGTAAAGAACAGTTAGCTGAAATGTAAAATATGTGTGAAACTTGGACGCTAATGCTGTTACACTTTAATGGAGGTGTTAAATTAGCTCAGAATTAGACAGGACACAAAAAACAACGGGAAGTACTCGTACTTATGTATCTGTAAATATTCTTTACTTAAATGACTTTCAAAATGTAATGCACAAGCATTTTGTTTGATGTTAGTTATTATAATTAAAATTAAATTAATATAAAAGAATGCAGCTATCAGGTGCGCATTTGTTTATTATTCTACGGTATAAGAATTAAATATCTTCGATTATTTCTGTTCCGGATAATATAAAAAAATATGAATAGGATATCATTAGATGCAGAAATTTTTCTTTACAAAAATTTATTTCATTGTTTTGCTGAAAAATAATTAGTGGAGACAATATTTGAACATATCAAAATTAACAATCAAGTCACTATAGTACATCTTCCGATGCAACATCCTGTATAAAAGTAATTTAATATTATTGAGTGTAAAGCTAATATACTTAATTAAAATAAAATTAAAAAATCTGTTATGGCCAGCACAATACCTCTCGCCACTTCCGTTTTTGGTTACTGTGGTGGAGTGGAAGGCTTTTTTAAGTTGACACACTAATATTTATAACTATGAGATTTAGTGACACACACACACAACTGTATGATACACTACAGTTACATAACTATAAGGCGCGAGCAGTCATGTGATACTGTTGGCCTAGACAAGCAGATATGGGGGCCCGTGTCAGAACGACAATTAGTAGATAATTATGTACATTGCTTTCCAAATTTAAAATTTTTCATTAAAAATTTCAAGATTTTCTAAATTCAAGTAGTTAATTCATCAGCAGGACAGTGGAATTTACTTGTCGAGGAAAATAAACCGCATGGAATTGGAAAATCACAAAATTTAGAATGAAAATATATGATATTTGACATCTATGTACATAATTACTATGTACATAATTACTAGGTATCAATCTATCACGGTCCCCCATATCTGCTGGTCAAGACCAACAACATCATATGACTGCTCGCGCCCTTTTGTATATAAAATTTCTTATATACCTACACTCTACACCAAAAATTTTACTTACATCTATTCTTTATATTTAGATTTTTTATTTGAAATTCATTCTATGAAGATATTTTGTCCTATTCTCCTACCTACTTTCCTAATTTTTCGAAATGTTTCCAATTGATTGTCGGATTTGACAGTATTTTAGAAGGGTATATATACTGTACCTACAATTTTAAATATTTAACTATTAATACAATAAGAAATAATATAATGTATGTACTTCCCACAAAAAATCTTCATTAATGTCTTTGGATTTTTGAAAGACATTTATCTGTCAGTTACAAACTTTTTAAATTTTGAATTTTTTCACGGGATTCTTTCGGCTATAAATTTATTGCAACAGATTATTTTATATATTATATTTCTTTTATCTCTAAATCTATAGAATATATAATAAAATATTTAAATGTATCAGATAGAGAATTTAGTTTTCTTTAAAATTACCAAGAAAAATTTTCAAAAAATAATATTTAGGAGATTTTTTTCATGAATCTGCTACTTCAGGTTGTCCAATTGTTACCAAAACCTTTTCGGATCTTCCCAAGAACGTCCGATTGGGAAATACGTAGTTAAACAAATACAAAGTCTTATAGTTTTTGAGTAATCGTCTTTCCAACGTCCCACATACATACACACATACATCCACACACATACACACACAGACATCATCGTAAAAATGTTAAAATCGGATTGTAGAGACCTTAAAAGGATATTAAAAAATCTTTCAGAACTCATATTTTAATAAGAATAATACAACCTTTCTTTTAATTTAGATTCTGTTATATTTAATTAACGACGTATTTGTTGATTTGCAATAGTGTATATTGCCGAAACGTCGTTAATTAAATATAACAGAATCTAAACTAAAAAAAAGGTTGTATTACCTTAAAAGGTGCTTATTCATTAAATTCTGGATATGCGATTTTTAGCATGATTCCAATACCTCTCTTAGGGAGAGGTAAAAAGCGTTATACAAATATCACATTGACCGTAACGCACACAACTCTCAACTTTGCTGGTCCACTTGAGTTGGAACAGATTAGCAAATAACATGAGAACTGGAGTGTATTGTCCGTACGGCAATGTTTTGTTTGTTTCATCTTGAATGAAATGTAAATCTGTTGAAATTTCGCGTGCTAATGCAACATCACAGCCATGACACGCCACACGACATCTCATGTCGAACACGACGATTAATTGTTCTCATAATTAGACACCTGACTTTACTAGAACATCTTCTAATTATAACTCACTGCAAGATTTCAGCAAAGTGAAATGCCAACTTAATTGTCAGTTGTAGCAGTTGTACAATTACATATTTTTGATAATAATAAATATAAAATCAAGTGTAACATTTTTGGTATATTTGTACCTATATGATACCCTTTTATGAAAAGAAGCATGGAATAAAACTTTAAATGTCACTGTCAAAAAATAATCATTTCAAATTAGTAATAGTAACGTTTTAAAAAGCAAATTGTAAATAGAACAATAGTTAATGGAAAGGAACTTAATATAGTTTGCAACATTAGTAAATATGTAGGTATATGTATTTAAATTAATAAAAGTTAAATGGCGGGAGGTATTGTGTTGGCCACATCAAATTTTTAAACCTCTCGGTAAGAGAGGTATTGGATTCATGCTAAAAATCGCATACCCAGATATTAGTAAATAAGACGTTTTAAGATCCCTAGAATCCGATTATAACATGTTTACGATGATGTCTGTATGTATGTATGTACGTGTGAGTGTGTGTGTGTGTGCGTGTGTGTATGTGAGGATGTTGGAGGCACGATTTCTCAAATTCTATAAGGCTACTATGTAACTACGGATTCCTCAATCTAACAGTAATGGGAATAGTTGAATAGGTTCTGGTAACAATTGGACAACCGGAAGTAGTATTATTTTATTCGAAATATAATTTTTTGAAAATTTATGTTATTACATATATTTTAAAAACAAAATTCTCTATCCGATACATTTAAAAAAATTATTATATCTTCTATAAATGTAAAGATAGAGAAATATAATCTATAAAATAATCTGTTGTAGTAAATCTCACAGCTCAAACATCTCCATGGTAACCAGTTGAGAAATTAAAATGTCGGTAATTGACAGATAAATGTCACCAATGCCAGGGTCAAAAATTCAGAAGTAGTACTGAAGGCTTTTTTTGGGAACGATATTTAATATTTCTTATTGTATTAATGAATTGGAAGAACCTCGACTATTTAGAAGAGTAGGAGAAAACTTCCTCATTCAATGAATTTAAAATTATAGAAAATATCTAAACATAAAGATTGGATGTAATTAGAATTTTTTGTTTGTACAAGAAATGTTAAATACAATACTTCCCAGCGAGAGGTATTGTGATAACCAGTACAGATTTTTCTGTATGAATCTGTGCTCGTGGTGTTATTGGCCAGTTAATGCAAAAGACGATGCATTCCATAAATTGTAAGTATATCAAATAAGAAAATATTTTTCTAATCTCTTTTATATTCCGTAACTAATTATTTAAGAATAGAATTCTTTTCTAAAATTTTCTATGGTCTGGTTTTACAATGTGTGATAAAAGTATCTGTTAACTTAACTGTTAGTGAGAAGAACAATATATTGCATCCTTATTATGGCACACGTTGTAAAAATTATTCAGTAATTACAGTTGTAACAGACATTTTAACTAAAGATTGTAAAACTTGGTTGGCTCGTTGAGAAGTATTTTTTTCGACCAAATTCAGTTTTATTCTTCAATATACACATTTTCCATCGATATTCCAATATCTGTAACTCATCCAAAAAATAGTTGGTGTCTTACTTTGCAAAATAAACTTTTTCGGAGCAAGTTCACCTTCGCAATCCAAAGTTTTGATTGTTCTTTCGTGTTGTGGGAAACTTAGCTACATTCCAAAAGTCAATTTTGTCTACATAGTTTTTTAAACACTGAATTCCTTTATGGAGTCGTGTGATTTTAATTTAAAAATTATGTATTTTTAAATTTCAAATAACACAAAAGTGACTCTTGTGGTCTCCTCTCCACGACTGCTTTCAGAGCCTGTGAGGTGACGTGTAACGTAAATAACAAGTTTTGAGAAATAATTTTACGCTCCAAATTTTAATACTAAATTACTAATTATCACTGGGCGTGATAAATACATAATAGTTGTTTTATAATATACCATGCTAAAATTGCCAGAAAGTTTTGAAAGATGTTATGCAAACTTGAAATACGCAAATCTATCTACAGGTTAGTTGGACAGATAACCGAAACGTGAAATTGTTAACGTTTTTGGGGATCAAAATATTGGACAAACAACTATTTACCGAACTATACGGGTATGTATTAATTTACAAAAAAGTGGGCGATCCAAACTTTTGACCACAGACTCAAAGTGCTCAAAAAAAGTTACAAAGATATTGTTGGCAGAACTTTGGTGAGAAATGATTTAAAATTTCGAAAAGAAATAATATAACTATATAGATAGCGGCGTGACTGATTCAAGAATTTTTGCATTTCTTCAGCAGAAAAATTTACAATAATGGCATGGAATACCAATAGTTACAGACAAGAATATTTCTGACGATCCGGAAAGTAGATATAACATCCTGCAGATACAAATGAAAAAATCTGTTGTGGCCAGCACAATACCTCTCGCCACTTCCTTTTTTGGGTTCCATAAATATAGGTCGCGAACAATCATGTTACATTGTTGGCCTTGGCAAGCAGATGTGGGATCCCGTTTCAAAATGATAATTAGTAATTATGTACATAGATGTCAAATGTCAGAATTTTTCATTAAAATTTTCACGATTTTCTAAATTCACATAGTTAATTTGTCACCAGGAGTGTGGAATTTACTTTCGAGGAAAATAAACCACATGGAATTGGAAAATCACTAAATTTAGAATAAGAAATTATGATATTTGACATCTATATACATAATTACTAGCTATCATTCTGACATGGGCCCTCATATCTGCTTGTCAAGGCCAACAAAGTCACATGACTGCTCGCGCCCTAATGCATTTAACATTTCTTGTATATCTACACTCTACACCAAAAATTCTACTTATATCTATTCTTTATATTTAGATTTTTTAAATTTAAATTCATTCTATGAAGAAATTTTGTCATTTTTTGAAATGTTTCCAATTAATTGTCGGGATTAACAGTATTTCTGAAGGGTATGGTATGTGTAATATACCTATAATTTTAAATATTTATACAATAAGAAATAATATAATATGTATGTACTTCCCAGAAAAAGTCTTCAGTAATGTCTCCGGATTTCTGACACTGACAATTATCTGTTAGTTACAAACAATTGGCTTCCATGGCATTATTTTGGCTGAAGATTTATTACAACAGATTATTATGGGATGTCGTGGCCGTGTGCCGGAGTGTCTGGTCGCGAATCTGGGGACCCGGGTTCCATCCCGACCGACGTCAAAAATTACATCAAATTTTAAATGCACAAAATTGACCCCTGTGGCGCACTCTCCACGCCAGTAATAAATGCCCGTGAGGTGACGCCTGGTAAGCGCTCGCACGGTACAAATATTCCATCATTACCGATATCTGTGTACGAAGCAGATTGGCACACCCAGCAATGGGTAATATGCCAAGATGAAATATTTATTTATTTTATATATTGTATTTCTTTTATCTTTAAATCTATAGAAGATATGATAAAATATTTAAATAGAGAATTTAATTTTCTTTAATATTTGCAGGAACAAAATTTTTCAAAAAATAATATAATAATTGTTACCAAAACCTTTTTAACTATTCCCATTAATGTCCGATTCGGAGAAATGCGTACTTAAACAGATATTAAGTCTTATATTTTTTGAGAAATCGTTCTTCCAACATCCACACACATACAGACATCATCCTAAAAATGTTAAAATCGGATTGTAGGGACCTTAAAACGTGTTTACTCATTAAAATCTGTATATGCGATTTTTAGCATGAATCCAATACCTCTCTTAGCGAGAGGTAAACATCTTTTTATTTAATGAAGAGGTCTAACTTGTTGTCCAAACTATTATTACAGGATTTATTATGGAAATCTTTAAATTGAAGTCAATTGACACATCCAGAAATGAATAATACTCCGTGATGACAATATATTATTATTAGTAATGAATTATTTTTTCGGCGATATCTAGAAATATAATGTCGCAAATATGTTAATATTTGAATTTAAATACTTCATTGAAAATTAATAAAGATTAGTTGTAATCCATTGCTTGATAAAAATAATAATTCAATTTTAAAAATTGATAAAATGTAATATTTATATGGCATTTGTTTTGAAATCACCTGTCACTGATGACAAATAAATATTACGAGGAAACAGACTGTATTATGAAGAAGTAATTTGTAATTTGTTTGCTGACAGATTATAGAAATTATATTATTAACTATTTACATAAAAACCAACCATATTTCCTGTTAATTTCCACGTAGATTAGCGTATTATATAAACAAACAAATTCAGAACAAAAACTAATTCAAACCGCAATTCCACATAATGAAAGGACATAACTTCGATCTGAAATTCACTCTCATTTTCTGCTGTTGCTTTCAGTCACAAAGAACGGTTTATATAATTAAGAAAGGTCCGAAGCTGTTATTGTCTTAGACTAGTAATTAATTTCTTTAAGATTGTAGGATCGATTGTTGTAAATAATGTACAAAATAATTAATCTTGCTGCTTGCTAGGCTTTCACGGTCACCTTTGCAAACGCTATAGTTTTTAAGCTACTTTATTGCTACAGTCTTCTTCTTTCTTCTATTGTGTTTTTCATAACGGACCCTTCTCTCTCCGAGATAAGACTTTCACGATTAGTGTTTCTTGTTTTAAATCGAGAAAGTGATTGACAGAGTAAAGTATTAATTTTTTGTTCATCTGCTACTGATCTCATAGTTTGAGTACTTCAAATACTTCTGGAGTAATGAATTTGCAACACTTTTAAACTTTTTTAACGAAATTAATTAGTGTGACAACTATTATCTTTGTGAAGAGACCCGTTCAATACGGTTACATGAAAAGAATAATACATTTCAGAGAAAATAACCTAAATTCAATTGATCTAAATAAAGTAATAAATAAAACAGCGGCATTACATTTCCGACTAAAATGACAATCTATGGCAGGCACTGAATATGTTTTTTGGTAATATATAACACTCATATTTTTAATATGCAAGCAATTAATAGTTATTTATGCAACAAGAGTGTAAACACAACCTTTATGACATGAGGTCAAAAAATTATTGACCGAATGTCATAACGATTGTTTACACTACATACTGTATGTTTTTTCTTCAAACGTCATAAAAGTAGCAGCTTTTGTGACTTGATTCACAAGGTATAAATAAAATAAATATCTATAGAAACCATACAGAATTAACGAATAAGAAGTAACTTGTATAAAAGACACCTGTTATATTGCTCTAAATGTCACTAGAACACACTAGGTAACCTAAGAATAAAGTTACTAAATACCATCAATAGCTGTCAAATTTAAATAAATAACCTATGAATTGAAATATAAACAGAGTTTACTTTTGAGGAAATAACATATTAAAGAATAGCAGACTTACAGATTACAATTACAGGGACGATAATGAACATGAGAATACTTAGAATTAAAGTGATAAGAAAAGTTTATATTGTTTTTCAGTGATTCCTGGACAAATCAGCCACACTATTACATTTCCATCCAATTGAACAACTTTAGGGGGCGTACATTATAATACTTCAAATTCCGACATAATTGCATACAAGGAGGATATAAAATTGCATAGTTTTTATTTAAACGTCAAAACGTGAAAAGTTTCACTTCAATGTTTATAACAAAAAGTCAACAAATAAGTATCCATATCTACAGAGCAATTGAAATAGCAAACACAATTTACGTAAAATGTCAGTACTAGATATTTTTCTTTAAATATCTACGTTTGAAGAAAAATATAATGTGTCATTCGGAGTAAAAGTGTCTTTGTATGCCTCGCGTGAAATTGTCCGACTCGCTTCTCTCGTGTGCAAACTCCCATGCTCGCCACACAAAGTATCACTTTTACTCCTAATAACACAATATTTTTTATATGACCTTAAATACAATTCCTGAAATAAATTCGAAATTTAACAGACGAGCATACGACAATTTGAACATACCAAATTCCGAGTTTACATTTAACAGATAACAGATTTATCTGAAGTTGAATACTGCAGTTCAGTCAGTTTTACCAACATGAATGTATAGAAAAAACTAAATTTATGTAAGACAATTTAAATGCCAAACGTGTATTGATGATGGTAGCTCTGTAATGTGTAAATAAAATAAAATACTAAAATCGTTTACTTTACACACTGTTTGTTTCCAGACGTCATCGTTATGAATTTGATCCTGATATGTTTATGGAAAGATTTGTTACTACCGGCGAAACACTGTTGATCATTATCAATCAATCAACAGTCCAAACAATAGAAGGACTAACGTAAAACAATGTAGAGGTAGTAATGGCAGCTCATAACCTCACAAAAAAAATCTGTTGTGGCCAGCACAATACCTCTCGCCACTTCCTTTTTTTGGTTACATAGGTATAGGGCGAGAACAGTCGTGTTACATTGTTGGCCTTGATGTGGGGGCCCGTTTCAGAATGATAATTAGTAATTATGTACATAGATGTCAAATGTCAGAATTTTTCATTAAAAATTTCAAGATTTTCTAAATTCACGAAGTTAATTTGTAACCAGGAGTGTGGAATTTACTTGTCGAGAAAAATAAACCACATGGAATTGGAAAATCACTAAATTTAGAATGAGAAATTATGATATTTGACATCTATATACATAATTACTAGCTATCATTCTGACATGGGCCCCCATATCTGCTTGTTAAGGTCAACGAAGTCACATGACTGCTCGTACCCTATAATGTATTTAACATTTCTTGTATACCTACACACTACACCAAAAATTCTACTTATATCTATTCCATATTTCCACTTTAAAATCATTCAATGAAGAAATTTTGTCCTATTCTTCTAATTTTTCGAGATGTTTCCAATTCATTGTCGGGAGTAACAATATTTCTGAAGGGTATGTGTAATATACCTATAATATTAAATATTTAACTATTAGTACATTAAGAAATAATATAATCTATGTACTTCCCAGAAAAAGTCTTGAGTGATGTCTCCGGATTTCTGACACTGACATTTATCTGTCAGTTACAAATAATTTAAATTTTCAACTATTTTCCATGGCATTCTTCCGGCTAAATCTATTAGGTACAACAGATTATTTTATATATTATATTTCTTTTATCTCTAAATCTATAGAATATATAATAAAATAGTTAAATGTATCAGATAAGAGAATTTAATTTTCTTTAATATTATCAAGAAAAAATTTCAAAAAATAATATTTAGATTTTTTTTCAAGAATCTTCTACTTCCGGTTGTCCAATTGTTACCAAAACCTTTTCAGATCTTCCCATGAATGTCCGATTGGGAAATACGTAGTTAAACAAATTTAAAGTCTTATAGTTTTTGAGTAATCGTCCTTCCAACATCCCACATACACACACACATACATACACACACACACACATCCATACACACACACACACACACAGACACACACAGACATCGTAAAAATGTTAAAAACGGGTTTTAGGGACCTTAAAACATGCTTATTCAATAAAATCTGGATATGCGATTTTTAGCATGAATCCAATACCTCTCTTAACGAGAAGTAAAAATACCACAACACAAGAGTCCGCAAGGGGATTCCTGATAAGCTGCGTATAAAAGCCTAATAAGACTTGATGATAATTGTATTTATTTATAATAACAGCTCCAAAAATTTCCAGGAGATGTGCTCGAAATAAATCATTCTTGTCGGGTAATTCCTGTGCAAATAGCTCACAGCACATTGTCGGATGTGGGTGTCGAATTCTCGGTTAATTATTGCTATCTAATTAGTGCCACATCCTTCTCACTGAATCGATTATTCTCTCTAGTCGCGTTAATCTGTGAAATGTTAAATTATAAACTTCGCCATGAAACGCGCCTTTTCCGTCACGGACTGCACGTGACGAAATCAGGACTTTTCTGTATCTCACCATACATACTTATTACAATAGGCATATAGGTTATTTTATTCCAACAATACAATTGCAATACAGTTAGATTTACTCCAACGTACGTTATTTTACATATGGATCAGAGGTACAATGTTTGAAGTCAAATAATTTGTAAGCCTGTGTTACATTTTTATCTCCCGCTCCTACATCGAGATTTTGGTAAATGACCACGTTTTAAGTGCTATAGAATCCGATTTTAACATTTTCACGATATTTGTCGGTGTGTATGTATGTGTGTGTGTAAGTGTGGATCCTATAGGAGCTCTAACTCAAATACAACCATTTCTATCTTATACTAATATGAAAATAAGCCATTAGATTTTTATTTAAATCGGATAACCGGAAATGGCACCTTACTTGAAGCTCAAAAAAGTTTTTCTTCATAAAATACCTTTAAATATTTTTTTTCGCATTTTATGTTATTACAAAAATTAAAGATTATGAAATTTTCAACAGGTTTGCATTAATACTTTTTCTATGTATTTTATGGATAATTTTATAAAATAATCTATAGTTTAAATCCCGATGCCTACACTTTAAACCGAACTTCTTGGTAACACAGTTTAGGTCTCAAATGTATGTAAGTGAGAGATTAATGTAACTGTCAAACATAATTTTTTCAAATTAATAATAGTAACATTTTAAAAGGAAAATTGTAAATATGAAAATAGTTACATGGAAATGAACTTAATATAGTTTCTAGAATTAATGAATATGTAGTTATGTATTTAAATTAAAATTAGATGGCGGGAGGTATTGTGCTGGCCACATCAGATTTTTACCTTCCGTCACATTATAGGTAAGGAAGGTATGTATATATGTATTTATGTATGTGTGTGTGTGTGTGTGTGTATGTGTGTATGTTTGTGTGTATGTGTGTATGTTTGTGTGTATGTGTGTATGTTTGTGTGTCTGTGTGTGTGACGAAAGTTTCGGATCGCATACCTTCAATACTACGATTCCAAAAATTATATTTTTTTCATATTCCTCAAGTTTACGTCCAGAAGAAGAGTTGATTAGATTTTGGTTGTAATTGGTCAACCGAAAGTATCCTCATTTGCAACTTTTAACAGTTTTTCTTGGAAAAACGCAGTTAAATATCATTTATTGACATTTAACGTTATTATAACTTAAAGAATATATTTTTCTCTATACATGATTGCAATTTATACTTCATATGCAATAAATATATTGTTAAAGAATTATAAAAATATTAAATTTCATAAATAAGCCAGCAGAAATTGCTAATATATTCAGATAATTCAAATTTACAGATGTCAGTATAACACGAAAGATACTGTAAGAAATGAAAGAATAAGGGAAATAACTCTAGTTAGAAGTTTCTAGAAAGATACAAGAGAGACAAATACATCGGTTTGAACATGTCATGAGGACAGATGAGGAATATATTGGAAGAAGAATGAATAGCTTAGTAATACAAGGCTGAAGAAATAGAGGAAGATTTGAGAGACAAGGATCTGATTGAAAACGACACGCAAAACATAAATGAGTGGAAGAAAATATAAAACAGCGACCGCTAACGAATGGGAAAAAAGAAGAACATATCAGTGCATAGTTTGTGTATGAAATAATTTTACTGGAAATTTAGAATCTTTTGCAGGAAAAATTATGTATGGAATTTATACATAATACACAGGATTGACGGAAGGTACTGTGCTGGCCACAGTAGATTTTTTATTATAAGGTATATTAGTCAAATAAAATATTTAACAAAAAAATTCGCAGTTAAAATTTTATTCGTTGTTATGATTTCGAATTCCAATTCTTCTCGCTTGATTGCACATTGTTTTTAATTATGCAAAATAGTTTCCAAGCAACATATGTAAACATATAGGAATCGTTACATAACAACGGATAACATAAACACTACAAGTACCAAACAATCGGATACGTACGAAATTGATGATATATGCAAGATCTACAAACTTTTTATCTTTTAATTCCTATTGCTCAAGTCTTCCGCTCCGATAAGTCAGCTTCTTTGACCTTTATTATGACGGCTTCCTTTGCGCTTATGTTTTGAAAGACCGGATAAGCATCCGATGGACCTATTGACTGTTTCGCAAAATGATAATTGATTGTTAGCGATGGACCTAGCGTTACCTAACGGACAACTTTGATAAATGGTTGTGTAGATTCAGAACGAATTGCGATGCTAACTGTATTATTGTGTTCTCTAACTTTGATACAGTTCATTGGAGGATGAAAGAGAAATACTGAGATGACTCTTTCGAAAAGATTCAATTTAATTTGCTGTGCTGATCTGGTTTTTTGTAATATACGCAAATTCAGAGCAAGATTACGAGTTTTTTAATTGACTAGAAAAATCTACATTCCGTTTCACCCATATATTTTAGTTAGTAAGTTGTTGCAGATTTATTTGAATTTTCAGGGAATATCCGCAAAAACATAAAAATTGAGGATAATAATAATCAGGCACGCTTCCCCTGCCAGAAAACGGTAAAAATAACTTCGTATTTAGAATAATGAACTAAGAATATAATTTTATGGAGTCTCGCGGCCGCGTGCCTAAGTGTCTTACACTTGGCACAAAAATAATCCATGTGGTCCACTCTCCACGCCAGTAATGAGTGCCCGTGAGATAGCGCCTGGTAAACGCCCGCACACGTCATCATTTCTGAAATCTGTGTACAAAACCGATTAGCACACTCAGCAATGGATTATATGCCGTGATGCATGGTATATTTTACCTTCCATTACATTGTTTCGGTACGACAAAATCACAAATGACAATGAATAGTGTTCGTGTTTTGTTATAAATGAACTTTAACAGAAGATAAATAAAAATTAAAGAATTAGGTAGAGCACTGCCAAAAATAAATAATAACAAAACAATAGCAATAAGTAACGAAGATAACATATTACAACATATTTAATATAGGCAGCATGCTCAACTAAGTTCTAAACCGTATAGCTTTCCAATTAATATTTTTAATAATTAACAAAAAATTGTACATTTATTTATTTCGCACAAAATGTAGGCTTAATATTTTCCTTACATAACCTCCGAAAATGAATATAATAAAGCTGTCACCATTGCAACATTTTTTCTTCCCGCAGTGTAACAAATAGACTGACAAATCCATTGATTACAACAGATCCTGAATGTGCAGAACTCTGCTTGACTCATTCGTTGGTGAATTAGGTGAAGCGATCATCTGTGAAGGATCGTTTCGCCTTGTCGTTGCCTCCGCGCACCGGCTGTTAAATGTGTCGAATTTTCAAAGTGTCATCCACGAACAAAGAAAGTGTTGCAAGTAGCTGAACCAATGCGATTCGACAGAGAAGATAGGATTTTATAAATTCAATTGTGAGGATACGGAAAAAGTGACACAATTGGAACTAAGATGTTAAACCACAAAAAGAATCAACGGCATCACAACAAAACTAAGCTTTCCCAAGCCGAAAATCTAAACGCCCACCTGAACTTCCGTATTTCTTTTTTTGGTTGATTCAAATACTCAAAAGAAATTTTGCAACCTAAATGGTCATTTCACAATTTTGTTAGAGAAGAGTCAAATCATCTACTAAAATAGTTAAGTTACTTTAATATTCATTACAGTTTTCTGCATTTTCTCAACATATTTTTTATTTAAACTATAGTTTTTACCTTCCGTCACGTTTAGGTAAAGGAAGGAATTGTCTTTGGTCAAAAAATTCAATGATCAGTTTTTAATGAATAAGTATGTTTTAGGGTCCCTATAATACGATTTTACCATTATTACGATGATGTGTGTGTGTGTGTGTGTGTGTGTGTGTGACGAAAGTTTCGGATCGCATAACTTCAATACTACGATTCCAAAAATTATATTTTTTTCGTATTCCTCAAGTTTACATCCAGAAGAACAACTGATTACATTTTGGTTATAATGGGGGAACCGGAAGTAGCCTCATTTGAAGATTTAACAGTTAAATTTGATTTATTGACATTTAATGTTATTATAACTTAAAGAATATATTATTCTCTATACAATTTAACTGCATTTTATACTTCATATTCAATAGATATAGAGTTAAAGAAATATAAAGAAATTTTATAACTCTTAAGGAGAAATAAAGTATATAATGGATAAAGAATGAATATCTTAGTAATAGAAGGTTGAAGAAACAGAGGAAGACCAAAGGTAAGATGCAAGGACTGTATTGCGGAAAACATGAGAGAAAATGAACTGAATAAGAACGACACGTAAAACAGAAATGAGTGGAAGAAGAAAATAAAAAATAGCGACCCCTAACGAATGGGGAAAAGTATAGAAGAATAAGAAGATGTTAGTGTCAAGTGAAATTTGCATAGTTTGTTTGTGAAATAGTTTTACTGGAAATTTAGAATCTTTTGCAAGAAAATTTATATATGCAATTTATACATAATATACAGAATTGACGGAAGGTATTCTGCTGGCCACAACAGATGTTTTTAAATACTCAACGTTATCAAAATGATCTCGTAATGGCGTAACATTTGTCTATTTCAACTTATTTCGTCATCGTAAAACAAGTAAAATTGTATTCTAGGGACCCTAAAACGCGTTTTTCATTAAAAGATCAACAATTTATTTTTGACTCAAGACAATACACTGAGTCTCTTTTCTATAGATGATGGGAAGTAAAAGAGTTTATTGTGTTCAAGAAAATACAGGGTATACTTTTATCCTTATGTAAGCTAATGATTTAGTAAATTATCCAAAAAAATAGTTTGAGCAACAGATTCAAAAACTTTTTTTTTATTTAATGAGGTTGGAGAAACAACAGCACAATAAAGGCCAAATAAAGGTTCTCGATAATTACATTAGATATAAACAAAAACATTACAGCAGACAGAGAGTACTTAAAATAACTATAAAGATGGTAAGGTAGATTTTAAGCATTTTTAAAGGAGTTGAAAGACATATTGAACAGATCTAAGTGTATAAAATTAGTGTTGTATGTGAACGGTTAATACAGGAGTACTTATAATTATTTGTGTTACTTTTAGGTAACTTAAATAAATTATAAGACCTTGTTATTTTTGGTGGTGTATAAAAATTAAACACTATAACTTTATACAAAAAGATCATATCAAAATAAGTTCGCCTACTCTCTAAACTGCCCATATTGAATTTTTGTAGTTTGCATATTATATAAATTGGACAGTTAATATTAAATTTAAAACAAAGTAAATTTACAAATTTCTTTTAAATATTTTCAATAATATTAACTTTTTTCTGTACATTGGATTCCATACTGTGGACGCGTTCAAGTTTGGAGCGTACTAAAGAATTATATATACAAATAACAGTGTTTGGATTTTTAAAAACTTTACAGTGTCGAAATATGAAACCCATTGTATCGCCCCATTTTCATGTTTCTGTAAGAAAATACACATAAAATACTGAAGATAATACGGTACGATATTGTTGTCATACGGCTTGATTCTTTCCACTGATGGAAATAATGAAAAGGATGTTCAAACAGTGTTAATTTGATCAGTGATAACCAAACCACACGACTATCATCACATCATGCTCATGTCTTGTGTCCCAATCTCAAAATTTCACCACATTCCAATTAACTCACTCATTAGCGCTTTATTAATTAACTATATTCGTCAATTAGGTCAAAATCTAAACCTTTCATCCAAAATTTACAGCCTGGCGTTATCTTCGAAATAAATTACCTCGTTCGTGAATCTAAGATGGTCTTGATTCGCGTGGGCTGCGATCGGCATATGTTCGCAACGTCGCTCACTTGTTTCGGGGCCATGTCATCCGGTGACAAACAAATGCAGATCAGGAGAAAGCGTAGCATCGGCGCGTGGCTAAGATATTGTTAGAATTAGAATAATTTCTAGAAACTGTAAATCGCGGGTAATAAAAGACCACTGGACTGTAATCGCAAGAAAGTTGGCTATGATCTTAGGCAGTCTGTTATTAGATAGGATGTTATTAACTGTTTAAACAATACGTTGGTGATATTTGTGGTAAAAAAAGTAAAGCAAAAATAGTATTAATGACTATATAATGTTATACATGTCATAGGGACAAATTAGAGTATTCTAAAAACTAATGCAATATTTAAAAAAAATTAATGTGGCCATTACATTACCTTCCGTCAGTTCTATATATTTTGTAGAAATTCCATACAGAAAGTTTCTAGCAAAAAATTCGCCAGTAAAACTATAACATGAACATACTATGCCAATTGCATTTGACACTGAAAAAATCTGTTGTTGCCAGCAAAATATCTCTCGCATGTCATGTGACTTCGTTGGCATTAACCAGCAGATATGGAGGCTCGCGTCACAATGACAACTAGTAATTATGTACATAGATGTGAAATGTTAGAATTTTTCATTCAATATTTCAAGATTTTCTAAGTTCACGTGCTTAATTTGTCACCAGGAGTGTGGAATTTACTTGTCTAGGTAAATAAAGTACATGAAATTGGAAAATCACGAAATTTAGAATGTCAAGGCCAACAAAGTCACATGACTGCTCTCTTATATCTATTCTTTATATTTAGATTTAAATTCATTCCATGAAGAATTTTGTCCTACACTTCTAATTTTTCGAGATGTTTCCAATTCATTGTCGGGATTAACAATATTTCTGAAGAGTTTGTATATATATATGAGTACACCTATAATTTTTTTATGTAACTATTAATACAATAAGAAATAATATATGTATGTACTTCCCAGAAATACTCTTCAGTAGTGTCTCCGGATTTCTGAATCTGCCATTTATCTGTCAGTTCCAAACATTTTAAATTTTCAATTGGTTTCCATGACATTATTTCGGCTGTAAGATTTATTGCACCAGATTATTTTATATATTATATTTCTTTTATCTCTAAATCTATGGAAGATATAATAAAATATTGAAATGTATCAAATAGAGAAATTAATTTTCTTTAGTATTTGCAATACAATTTTTTTCAAAAAATAATACTTAGAAGAATTTTTTCAAGAATCTGCTACTTCCGGTTGTCCAAATGTTACCAAAATCTTTTCAACTCTTCTCATTAATGTCTGATTGGGAAATATGTAGTTAAACAGATATTAAAGTATTATAGTTTTTGAGGAATCGTCCTTCTAACATCGACACACACACATATCCACACACACAGACACATCGTAAAAATGTAAGGATCTTAAAATGTGCTTATTCATTAAAATCTGGATATGCGACTTTTAGCATGAATCCAATACTTCTCTTAGCGAGAGGTAAAAATGATATTTAACAGCAATTTTAAGAAAAACTGTTAAAACCTTCAAATGAAGGTACTTTTGATTGACCGAATATAACTAAAATCTAATCAAGTCCACATATGACCATAAGGAAGAAGAATACGTAAAAATTGTAATTTTTGGAATTTTATTATTCTAGTCTGCTTATATCACCGGGTTTTCGGTTAAATATACCTTGTAGTGAACATCATGGACTCTACGCGATTTTATAATAAATAATAGATCATAGGAAGTTAAAAATGTTGTTCGCATCGCTTCTCACATTCAGTTTAATTCTTAACTAATGCTTAATAAAGTCACTTTAACTATAGGTGGTAGGAATGGCTTGTCCCTTAAGGTACCTCTACTTACTTTAAGCCTCGGTTTTCTGTGGCTTAAGGTGCACTTAACCTTTCAGAAAGACTTTAACGATGTATATGATTGATTATGATGATGATGAAATCTAATTTTTATTGAAATTTTGTCGTAGCAACCCACTTATTCTGATCTCCCTTATTTTCTATAAGTTTTATGGAAATTTTAGGTGCCAGTTTCTCATGTTGTGTTCTTGTGATAGTATTTTCAAATATCCTGGATTATAATCACTCCAATTTATTTATGATTTTTTATTCTGTATTTAAATTATTCATTAAATAAGTACCTATTAATATTATTGCCCTAATAATAGTTATTTAACTATCAAGTGTGTTAATGTGTGACAATTTAGTGTTAATTGTTGAGATCATTAATCGCCAATTAACACACGTGTTAGTTACAATATTTTTTCGTTGACCGTATCTTACTTAAATGGAAAATCTAATTTTATTTCATGACAAATTTTTTTAGGTTAGCAATGGTTGACCGAACGTCAAATTTTACGTCAGAAAATCAATAAGTTTTGTCATCAATTGTTTTCAGTGGGTGCGTTCAGTTTACTTAATGCTAGACAACACAAGCGGTTTTTTTATGTTATTTGAGGAATTTTATTCTTTCAAATTCATTTTAAAGGTATGCTACGTGAATATACCTAGCTAGTAAGTGTCAAAAGCATGATTTTTAATTCTGTTTACCTTTTTGCTATAACTTAGCGTTAGCAATACATGTGTTCCATGTGGTGAACGCACCCAATAAATCGTTTATTAATAAAAAATCATACATTAATAGGGGTCATTAATGAATGATTTTCTATACATTAAGATAGCCTATTAATAAACGGTCGACGGAAAATTAAGTTAATGTTATCACTCGTAACTTTCAATAATAAACTGTGCGACTGTTAAATATTAAACTATCAAAAAATTTCAAAAGATAAATTTCAAACTAACTGCGTACCTGCATTACCTATTTACCTAAACTAAAAACGTTGACTTTATAACCAAAACCTCAACTTTAACCTTTTCGCTGCTCTGGACGTATATATACGTTTATCGTTTTCCTGCTCTGAACATTAATGTAATTATTTTTCTGTAATAAAATCTGAATATCTTAATGTTTTTCTATGATTTTATCACTTATTGCGTCATTTTATTTGTGTGTTGCGTACGGTAAACTGCTATGAACGTATATATACGGAACACAGTAGAAAATTGCGCACACAGCGCAGGGCTATGTAAAACAAATGCGCAGTGAAAAGGTTAAGTAAAACCGAGAGCCAAGAGTAGAATTTAGCATCAAGGCAAGTAAGCTCTTCATCGTTTTATAAAACGCTGTTGGTTTGACATTCTGGCCGCTTTTATTAAAAGACAGGTTTTACAATTTCGCTACCACACATATAAATTAAAACAAAACTCTAGTTGTTATAATAACATTCGCACATACCACATACTCTACCTTTTAATTTAGTATGATTACCAAAGCATCTCCTTCTCCTCGTACTAAGTAAACAATATTCCTCCTTTTCTGTTGCAATTTGCCGTGTGTATAAATCCCGCGATCGATCTGTTGGAGGTGTTTAAGTGCCTCGACACGTTTCCGAGCTCGAAGCCAGAGCCGGAGCCGTTGTCGGGGCCGAAACAATCTCGGCGAACAGATCCGAGCAGGCCGAGAGCGAGCCAGAGTGCCGGGCCGCACCTCCATATACAGCTAAATATCGTGCAACCGCTACATCTAATCAACTCCTGTGCCACGGCCCACTGCAGTGAATGTTAAACAATGTTAGCTTGCAGAAGAAGAAAGAGGAATTCTTTCGGAGGGAATTTTATAGCAAAGAACTTTTCAAGTAGTACGAATTAATTAAGTCGATGTTGATTTTTATAAAATGGAAAATTTTGAATATTTAAAAAAATCTTTTAAAAAAAAATCTGATGTGGTCAGCACATAACCTCTCGCCGTATATTTTACCTGGCTGTATGCATAAAGCAAAGAATATTTTTATAAATACAAATAATATATTCATATAAATCTATGACGTATAAACTTCTTTATTATTCAATAATAGCATGTCTCAACATGAAGATATTTTACCATAAATTATGTTACAATAAATTACAAAGTAGAGTTTACCATATATAAATATTAGGCTGGTAACAGCAATTTTCAATTCGAACAACTTTGTTTACTTTCTCTTCATATTCTTCTAGTAAAAACATTAATTTTGGGCGGTCTAAAATGTATATATCTGGATTGTGCATCTATTCTTACATATCTTCTTTTACATTTTATTTTTTCATACTTGTTATATCTAAATAACACTAATTCCCTTTAATAAAGTGACGGATAGATTGCACTCCGATTATTCTTATATCAATGTGTAATTTTGTCAATATTTACAACTTACTTGAGAAGAATTTGATAGCTTTTTCGCAATTCAAAGTTACTCTAGTCTATAGTACTGGTGTACATTGTCCCATAATGTTTGAAACAAATTTAAGTCCTTCAACCTAGACTTGTCATCTCCATAATAGTCACAGATCAAGAATTAAGGGATTCTCCAAATACATTTTTCTTTCATTACTCATTATTTCTGACACTGACATTTATCTGTCAGTTACAAATAATTTAAATTTGCAACTATTTTTCATGGCATCCTTTCGGTTGTAAAATTAATTACAACATTATTTTATATATTATATTCCTTTTATCTCTAAATCTATAAAATATGTATAAAAATATTTAAATGTATCAGAAAGAGAATTTATTTTTCTTTAATATTATCAAGAAAAATTTTCAAAAAATAATATTTAGAAGATTTTTTTTCAAGAATCTTCTACTTCCGGTTGTCCAATTGTTACCAAAACCTTTTCAGATCTTCCCATGAATGTCCGATTGGGAAATACGTTGTTAAACAAATTTTAAGTCTTATAGTTTTTGAGTAACCGTCCTTCCAACATCCCACACACACACATCCACACACACACACACACACACAGACATCATCGTAAAAATGTTAAAATCGGATTGTAGGGACCTTAAAACGTGCTTATTCAATAAAATCTGGATATGCGATTTTTAGCATGAATCCAATACCTCTCTTAGCGAGAGGTAATAATTTGTTGGCAAAGGAAATCCATGAAGACTTGCAATTGTTTGTCGCTAGGTAAATGAAGTCAATAGAAGTGTAGAAGATTCGTTCGGTAGCGATATCATTTGAGCGGGCAGGCAACTGAAGTCAGAGGTAATGCAGATGATAAAATGTCACATAAGTTTTCGGGAAAAAAATGAATGGACGATACTATGGTTTAAGGAAAGTAAACTCCGTTTCCACGACTTGAACTTGATCGTAACCATATGATTCAAATCGCCAGGGGTGGGAAAGAATTGATGACGTCATGTTGTCGGGTGAATCGAGAGAAATCGTCTGATTTCCGTAGTATTCATATGAATCAAAACTGAGAACTAACAGTATATAGTATACCGTGTGAATATTATAATTCATCAAAATTTGAAGTAAGACATTTATTTCGCAATAATAAATCAATTGAATAATTATAAAAATTAAATTTCAAGATCCATTTTGACAATTTGATTCCTGAATTGAATAATGATCAGATATGCATTTCTCTGTTCATAGCGTACTCCGAGTTAGGTTTTTACCTCTCTCTAAGAGAGGTATTGCATTCATGCTAAAAATCGCATATCCAGATTTTATTGAATAAGCACGTTTTAAGATCCCTACAATCCGATTTTAACATTTTTACGATGATGTCTGTGTGTGTGTGTGTGTGTGTGTGTGTGTGTGGATGTATGTGTGTGTGTGTGTGTATGTATGTAGGATGTTGGAAGGACGATTACTCAAAAACTATAAGACTTTAAATTTGTTTAACTTCGTATTTCCCAATCGGACATTCATGGGAAGATCTGAAAAGGTTTTGGTAACAATTGGACAACCGGAAGTAGAAGATTTTTGAAAAAAAATCTTCTAAATAATATTTTTTGAAATTTTTTCTTGGTAATATTAAAGAAAATTAAATTCTTTATCTGATACATTTAAATATTTTATTATACATTCTATAGATTTAGAGATAAAAGAAATATAATATATAAAATAATCTGTTATAATAAATTTTATAGCCGAAAGAATGCCATGGAAAATTTAAATTGTAACTGACAGATAAATGTCAGTGTCAGAAATCCGAAGACATTCCTGAAGACTTTTTCTGGGAAGTACATACATTACCTATATTATTTCTTAATGTATTAATAGTTAAAAATTAAAAAATAAAAGGTATACTACATATATCCTTCAAAAATACTGTCAATCCTGACAATGAATTGGAAACATTTCGAAATATTAGAAGACAAACTTTCTTCATAAAATGAATTTAAAATTGAACAATCTAAATATAAGGAATAGATATACGTAAGTAGAATTTTTCGTGTAGCGTGTAGGTATACAAGAAATGTTAAATAAAGGGCGCGAGTAGTCATGTGATTTTGTTGGCCTTGACAAGCAGATATGTGGGCCCATGTCAGAATGATAGCTAGTAATTATGTATATAGATGTCAAGTATTAAAATTTCTCATTCTAAATTTAGTGATTTTCCAATTCCATGTGGTTTATTTTCCTCGACAAGTAAATTCCACACTCCTGGTGACAAATTAACTACGTGTATTTAGAAAATCTTGAAATACTGAATGAAAAATTGACAATTGACATCCATGTACATAATTACTAATTATCATTCTGAAACGGGCCCCCACATCTGCTTGTCAAGGCCAACAATGTAACATAACTGTTCGCGCCCTATACTTATGTAACAAAAAAAGGAAGTGGCGAGAGGTATTGTGCTGGCCACAACAGATTTTTTTAATATACTGTACAACAATCTGTAAGAGCCCCAAAATGAAAATATTTAAGGATAAATAAATCTAAAACTCTCCAAAAGTCTTTGTCACTATGACCATGACTATTATTACGCACTTGAGACCTAGGAGAACTGTAAGCAATAAACTCACAATGGGTTTATTTCTGATTCTCTGAGGAAGGAAAAAAGTGGTTCCATTGGCCGGTAAAATCCATAGCATTCGTTTTTACGACAATGCTTTAAATCATTTCAGTCATGTTATTCGGTAAAAATTGGAGTACTATGATCTCTTTTCTAAAATAAATTTTGGCTGGACAGAAATTCGAATCCGAAGTCTGTAAACAGTAAACACCTATTTTGAAAGCTTGGGAAAATTTTAGTATGTCTCAATATACAACCCTTCATAATTTTCTAATTAAGTTCTACTCTAATTCTTGGTGAATTTTTTTTTTCTTAACACCCTGCAAACTGTCAGTAGTATATTTTGAAGTTTGATAAATATGCAGTCCTTTAAACATGTTTGAAACCTCTGCCTGGTCCCGAGCCCGACCCGGGAAGTACTAGGGCTGTCCGCTAGGCGGCAGCAGCAGCGGGCACGCGAGGTCTGAGGTCGTCACGTGACCGCGTGACGCGTGACTAATGAGCGCACGCGGCACGGGCACAACCACGCGCACGTGTGCGCACGTACCCGTCTATCCTACACCACAGATACACCGGTAATGAACGTACTCTACGTGAGATAAGAACCACTAGGTACTGTACAAGGGAGACTGATCCAGGAAGAAAAAAGAAGATATTCAGACAACTTGTTCAAAGTTGGGATATTGTCCTTGTAGGGAGAGAAGCAGAAGATATGTCATAACATTCTGTATCTACTAAAATTCCAGCTTGAAACGATTTAAGCTGGTGACTTCAATACTTAGTTAAGGAACAAACTTGAAATAACATTTGAAAATTTATAAATTAACCCTTACAATAATTTTATGCATGCGCTCCGCAAACAATCTCTGGCTTCTCCTAAAGATGCTCTTTTAGCAGCCAATATTGCAATTTTTCATACACATCTTACCTACGAAATATTAATATTGGGTCGTTGTAACCAAACTATCAATATATTCAGGTTGCAAAAGACAGCTGTGCGAATTATTCCTAAAACAAATCCCAAAACATATTTCAAAATTTTAAAATATTGCTTCTGCCTTTTTACCTTCCCTCACCTTTAGGTAAGGAAGGTATTGTCTTTGGTCAAAAAAATTAATGATGAGTTTTTAGTGAATAAGCATGTTTTAGGGTCCCTATAATACGATTTTACCATTTTTACAATGATGTCTGTATGTATGTATGTATATGTGTGTGTGTTCGTGTGCGTGACAAAAGTTTCGGATCGCATAACTTCAATACCACAATTCCAAAAATTATAATTTTTTCGTATTCCTCAAGTTTACATCCAGAAGAACAACTGATTAGATTTTGGTTATAATTGGTGAACCGGAAGTAGCACCATTTGAAGATTTAACAGTTACATTTAATGACATTTAACGTTATAATAACTTAAAGAATATATTATTCTCTATACGATTTGATTACATTTTATACTTCATATTCAATAGATACAGAGTTAAAGAATTTTAAAGAAATTAAATTTTATAAATCAGTCAGCTATGCTAAACATGGAAACTACTAACATATTCATATAATTCAAATTGACAGATGTCAGTATCAATAAAAAGTAAATTAATGTGGCAGAGATGCGGATGTTAAAGTACATGTTGGGGAAGACCCGTAAAAATAGGTAAGGAAATAACACTAGTGTTAGAAGTTTCTAGAAAGATACAAGTAAGATGATTACATTGGTTTGAAAATGTCATGAGGAGAAATGAAGAATATATATTGGATGAAGAATGAATAGCTTAGTAATAGAAGACTAAAGAAACATAGGAAGACCAAAGATAAAATGGAAGGATTGTATTGCGGAAGACTTGAGAGAAAAGGAACTGAATGAGAACGACACGTAAAACAGAAATGAGTGGAAGAAGAAAATAAAAATAGCGACCCCTAATGAATAGGGAAAGCTAAAGAAGCAGTGTCAAGTGCAATTTGCATAGTTTGTTTATGAAATAATTTTACTGGAAATTTAGAATCTTTTGCGAGAAAATTTATGTATGGAATTTATACATAATATACAGGATTGACGGAAGGTATTATGCTGGGCATAAAAAGTATTTTTATATTTCAATGTTTCTCTATGTAAAAAATCTGATGTGGCCAGCACATTACCTTCCGTCAATTCAGTGTATTATGTACAAATTTCATATATAATTTTTCTTGCAAAAGAAATAATTCCAGTAAAAAAATTTCATAAACAAACTACGAGTATGTAAATTGCACTTGACACTAACATCTTCTTCTTCTTTAGCTTTTCCCACGCGTTAGTGGTCGCTATTCCTGAATTTCTTCATCCACTCATTTCTATTTTGCTTCTTGTCCTCATTCAGCTCCTTTTCTCTTACGTCCTTCGCAATACAGCCTTTTCATCTTATCTTTGGTCATCCTCTATTTTAACTACCTTTTACTAATAAGCTGTACCTTCTTCTTCCAATATATTCTTCATCTCTCCTCATGACATATTCAAACCAATATAATCATCTTTCTTGTATCTTTCTTCTCGAGCTATTTCCCTTATCCTCTCATTTCCTATCATTCCGTGTCTTCGCAACATACAGCTCAACATTCTCATCTCTCTGCCACAATCATTTTCTTTTCATTGACACTGACACCTGTCAATTAGAATTTTCTTAATATAGTAGCTGTTTGCATGGTTACAGAATATAAAGTATAAAATGTAATTAATTCGTATAGAGAATAAAATGTTAGAGTACTTTCGGTTGACCAATTATAGCCAAAATCTAATAAGTCTGCATATGGATGTAAGAAAGAGGAATACGTAAAAATTGTAAATTTTGTAATTTTACAAGTAGTATTGGAGACATAGCAGCCAAAATTACAGTCTCACACACACACACACACACACACACACACACACACACACACACACACACACACACACACACACACACACACACACACATTCATACAGACATGATAGTAAAAATAGTATTGTAGGGATCCTAAAACGTGCCTATTCATTGAAAACTAACCACCGAATTTTTTGGCGAAAGACTTACTTAAAGGTGCGGAAGGTACCTATATAATTACGGAGACAACGTACAATGCAACTTGCATTATATACAATTTTGACAAAATGTTTAAATTATTTCACTCAAATATGCAAAAATACTTTATAATTTATCATTTTCTCTGATTCAATTCAAGTATTTAAGTCAAAGAGAATAATAGTAAGAATGCCTCGGATTATGAAATACAGTATCCGTTGATAATACATATTATAAATGTAGAATTTTATGTTAGGTGCGGCAACGTAGCTAGAAGCGAAAATCAGATCATTTTAGATGATATATTTAGCCCTAGAGTAATAACATTTTAATCCGGAATTATATTACATTCAGTATGCCACAGGAAAGATACAGATTGATAAAAGTGAAACTGGTTGTTAATCTTATTATAAATATCATCACGCCTTTTATTCAGACTATAAATATAAAAGCTGTACTTAATACAGTTCGTAAGAAATATAATATTTTATATTAGAAGATTAATGATCATTTAAGATACAAAATAAGTAATAATAAATGTTGGAATGTTTTTTTGTACCTTCCGTCACCTTTATGTAAGGAAGATATTGTGTTTGGTCAAAAAAATCAGTGGTGAGTTTTCAAAGAATAAGCACATATTAAGGTCCCTATAATACGATTTTAATATTTTTACGATGATGTTTATATACGTATCTATGTGCGCACGCGTGTATGTGTGTGTGTTCGTGTGTGAGTGACTATGGTCAACTGGAAGTACCGTCATTTGAAAATCTTAACCGTTTCTCTTGCAAAATCTGATGTGACCATCACAATACCTCCCGCCATTTACTTATGGGGCCTCGTTGCCGCGTGCCTGATGTCTGGTCGTAAATCTGGGGAATCCGATTCGATCCCGATCAACGCCAAATAATTCGAATTTTAAATGGCATAAAATTAACCCTTGTGGTAAATGCCCTCGCAATACAAATATGTCATCATCATTACCGAAATGTGTGTACAAATCAGATTAGCACACCCAGCAATGGATAAAATGCCGTGATAATATATTTATTCATTTCTTTATTTAAATACATACCTGCATATTTACTAATGCTAGAAATTATGTATATTAAGTTCCTTTGCATAAAACTTCGTTCTATTTACAATTTTCCTTTTGAAACGTTACTATTATTAATTTGAAATGATTATTTTTTTTTTATACAGTGACATTTATCTGTCAGTTACATACATTTGCGCTGAAGAATGTAACCATGAAAATGTGTTTAAAGCATAAGCTCCGAGATATAATTTTTTTATTACTTTATAAATTTATCCATAAAATATATAGAAAAAGTATTAAAGCAAACCTGTAGAAAATGCAATAATTTTTATAATAACAAATTGCGAAAAAAATACATTTAAAGGTATTTTTTGAAGAAAAACTATCTTGAGCTTCAAGTAAACTGCCATTTCCGGTTATCCGATTGCCACCAAAATCTAATAGCATCTTTCCATATTAGAATAAGGTAGAAATACATGGTTTCAAAACTTTCTGAATGATAGTATTTGAGTTAGATCGTAAAGAGGATTCACACACACTCATACATACACACATACACACAGACATCATCGTGAAAATGTTAAAATTGGATTCTAAGGACCTTAAAACGTGGTCATTTACCAAAATCTCGATATGCAATTTTTAGCACGATCCCTATACCTCCCTTACCAAGGGAGCGGGCGGTAAAAAACGCTGTTAACTATTATTTTTTGACATTTAATATTATTATAAATATTAAAGAATATTCGTATCTATTCGAATTGATTCATATATTTCATTTTTAATGAATATAGGGTTAAAGAAATATAAAGAACTTAAAATTAAAGCTATGCTATAACCGAGACTCCAAAATATTTTTTTTTTCAGGACAACCATTTTAATTATTTGCTGATTATCAGCTTTATTTTTGATGACATGTCATAAAGAAAATTTCTTTTTTTATAAATTCTCATCTTTTCTATTCTTTCTTGTTCATGGTTGATTTCCTGATTCTCATAACATGATGTTAGTTTGAAGCGAAGAGTCATAAGAGAACGCTCGAATGGTTGGGCATTGTTCGCAAGACATGTCGTAGCGGATTAACCTGCTTTCAGTCGAAGCTTCAGTTATGTAAGGAAGTGGCGCCGAGGGCCTGGACGCTTCAATGAACTGAGAATAAGAATGGAGTGAAACTTAAGTTCATATCAGATGTAAATATCCACTTTAGTTCAAATCAGACTTTTTCGTAAATGGTTTAACACTTCCGTTTTCCGTTGCTTTGTTAAGAAATTATGAGGAATTAATAAAAAAAAATCTGTTGTAGCCATTACAATACCTCTAGCCCTTTCCATTGTGGTATATGTAAGTATTAGTGATGCCGCGAGACGAGAAACGGCGAGAATCAGTTCACTCTCGTCTCGTCTCGAAAATTCGAGACGAGATTAGTTTTCGTCTCGTCTCGTCATATTTTTCATTCTCTATTCTCGATCTCGACTCGAGAGTCTCGAATTTCTCGACTTTATAATTAGCTGTATGGGTGTTCCATAAGTTGGTAGGTCAGAGCGTGTTTGTATGGTTGAAGGTAGTAAGCAGTGACGTTGTAATTATCTATTATTTGTATATAAATAAATACGTATAAAATAAATTCATAAAATATTACCTTTACATGTTATAAATTTTCTATACTTTCATCTATCAGGAAAATAAATTAGCATCAACTTGGACGTAATAAAGGAGTGAGTAGATACTACTGATTAAAACTTTATTTTTACTAAGTCTGGCATTTAACAGGTAAGTAAAAAAATACTGAACAAATATTACTTGCAGCAAGGGCATTTAATACTAGCATGGAGAGTACACCACAGGGAACACTTTTGTTCCTATTCTCTACACTAAAACCCTATAAATTTAAAATGAATAAATAAATAATAACCAGGCAATGAAAATATTTGTACCTACTGATAATTATTTTTCTTATTGTATATCTTTAATTGTGTACATATTAAAAAAAAATCGTGCAATCGAGATCTCGAATACCTACTCTCGTCTCGAGCAAATCTCGAGGGCATTACTCTCGTCTCGTCTCGATTTTTCGAGACGAGATTTATGATAGTCTCGTCTCGAAATTTCTCGATTTTCGAGACGAGATCTCGAAAACGCGAGATCCCACGGCATCACTAGTAAGTATTGTATTTAACATTTTTTGTACACATTAAAAAATCTAATTACACTTAATCTTTCTATTTACGTATTTTCAATAATTTCAAATTCATTCTATGAGCAAGTTTTCTCCATTTCTTCTAAATGTTCGAGGTTTTACCAATTCATTAACGGGATTGGCTGTATTACTGGAGGGTTCATGTAATATACCTATAATTTTACATATATAATTAATAATACAATAAGAAAAATTAAATATCGTTCCTAGAAAAATCCTGCAGTACTATCTCTGAATTTTTGTCACTGACATTAGTGACTTTTGTCCGTCAATTACAGACATTTTAATTTCTCAAATAGTTACCATGGAGATGTTTGGGCTGTGAGATTTAGTACAACAGATTATTTTATAGATTATATATCTATCTTTATATCTATAAAATAAAATAAAATAAATAAATATTTCATCACGGCATATTACCCATAGCTGGGTGTGTCAATCTGCTGTGTATACAGATATCGGTAAAGATAGAATATTTGTACCGTGCGGGCGCTTATCAGGCGTCACCTCACGGGCACTCATTGCTGGCGTTGAGAGTGCGCCACAGGGTTCAATTTTGTGCCATTAAAATTCGATGTAATTTTTGGCGTCGATCGGGATCGAATTCGGGTCCCCAAATTCGCGACCAGATACTCAGGCACACGGCCACGAGAAGACGATATAATAAAAAATTGATGTGTGTCGGATAGAGAATTTTGTTTCTTAATATTTGCAATAACATAAATTTTCAAATAATATTTAGAAGATTTTTTTTTAAAATACCACTACTACTACATCCGGTTGTCCAATTGTTACCAGAATCTATTCTACTCTTACCATTACTGTTAAATTGAGGAATCCATAGTTACACAGGTCTTTAGTTTTATAGAATTTGAGAATTCGTGCCTCCAACAACCTCACACACACACACACACACACACATACACACACACACACACACACACACACAGACATCGTAAATATGTTTAAATCGGATTCTATGGACCTTAAAACGTGCTGTGGATATGCTATTTTTCGCATGATTCCAATACCTCTCTTAGCGAGAGGTGAAAATAACTGGATATCAAAAATAGATTGGTAACGTAATTTTTAAATGATGAAATCTATTCGTAGATCAGTTATCATCATACTAATAAATGACACGATAGTCCTTATGGTACAAGAAATTTAATTTGTTTTTAACGATAGATATATTATCCTAAAGTCAATTTGGTTGTCAAATAATAAAAACCTATGGAAATGGTAAGAAATCTGTGTATGTGTGCGTTTGCGTTTGTGTGTGTGTGCGCTTGTGTGTGTGTGTGTGCGCTTGTGTGTGTGTGTGTGTGTGTGTGTGTGTGTGTGTGGTGTGTGTGTGTGTGTGTGTGTGTGTGTGTGTGTGTGAGAGGATCGTTTCGGATCGTATAACTCCAATATCACGATTCTAAAAATTATATTTTTTTTTTCGTATTCCTCGAGTTTAGATCCATATGCAGAATTAATTAGATTTTGGTTGTAATTGATCAACCGGAGGTACCCTCATTTGCAGCTTTTAAGAGTTTTTCTTGAAAAATATCATTTATCGACATTTAACGTTATTATAAATTTTAAAGAATATATTATTCTCTGTACGATTTGATTGTATTTTATACTTCATATTCAATAGATATAGAGATAATATATTCAGATGATTCAAATTGACAAATATCAGTATTAATGAAAAGAAAATGAATGTGACAGAGATGAGGATGTTGAGATAGATGTTGCAGAAAACACAGAAAGATAGGATAAGACATGAAAGGATAAGGGAAATAAGCGAGTGATAGAAGTTCCTAGAAAGATACATTGATTTGAACATGTCATGCGGAGAGATGAAGAATATATTGGAAGTAGAATGAATATCTTAGTAATAGAAGATGGATGAAATAGATGAAGGCTAAGTCCGTATTACGGAAGGCTTGAGAGAAAATACTGAATGAGGACGACACGCAAAACAGAAGACCAAATGAGTGGAAGCAGAAAATAAAAAATAGCGACCCCTCATGGATGGGAAAAACTAAAGAAGAAGATGGCAGAGATGAGGATGTTGAAGTAGATGTTGGGGAACACACGGAAAGATACAGTAATAAAATAACTCTAGTGTTACTATTTTCTAGAAAGATACAAGAAAGACGATTACATTGGTTTGAACATGTCATGAGGAGAAATGAAGAATTATATTTGAACAAGAATGAGTAGTTTAGTAATGGGAGGTTGAAGAAGCAGAGAAAGACCAAAGATAAGATGGAAGGACTGTATTGCGGAAGACTTGAGAGAAAAAGAACCCAATGAGAACGACACGCAAAAATATCGACTCCCAACGAATGGGAAAAGCTAAAGAGGAAGAAGATGTCAATTTGCATAGTTTGTTTATGAAATAATTTTACTGGAAATGTAGAATCTTTTGCAAGAGAATTTATGTATGGAATTTGTATATAATACATAGGATTGACGGAAGGTAATATGCTGACCACATCAGATTTTTTTGTCGCAGAAAATAAGTTAACGTTTTGATTTTTTTAAACCTAGTTTATCTTAACCTAACCTAGCGCACATTTTTTTTTTATTCTACACATTTATCCGAGGCTGCAATATAAATTCGAAGTGAGTTACCACATAAAAATGTTGAAGGTAAATTATATTCATAGAATTTGTTGTAATATAATACGACAAATACCTTTAACCTAGTAAAAAATTCCTCTTCAGATACTACTCATGTTATTGCTACCATTTTATTACTAAACACGCATTAACCTTTGGCTTGTAGGGTCTCAGTTATTTATTACCTACTTGAAACTATCACTTAACATTATGTGTAACATTCTTCACACATTCCTCTACCGTATATCCTCTCTCATTTGAGAGTCGTTGAGAGTGATTCTTCCAAAGGAAAAAAGTCAGAGAGACGCGCTGGTATTCGGATGCACTGCCTGCTTGATATTAATTGTGCACCGCAGCAGAGAACTTGATTGGAGATACGTTTTGGTATGGTAATGACGTATGTTCTCCGATCTCGAGAACGCGGGACTTTTTGTCTTGAAAGTGAAATTACTTTGAAATGAATTGAGGTAACGAGCAAAACATAAGAAAAGAAGAACAAAATTTGAAATGGAGTTCAGGGAATTGTTGCTGCTAGCGAAACTAAGAAAAACTGGTCATATAATTCACAGTTTGTGAATTTGATAATGATAAAACTGATCGTCGGAAGACTGGATTACCGAATTCTGGAATTTCTACTTAAAATTCAGAGATATTATTGAAGACTTTTTCTGGGAACGATATTTAATATTTGTTATTGTACTATTAATTATATATTTAAAATTATAGGTATATTGCATGAACCCTTCAGAAATAACGCCAATCCTGTTAATTAATTGGAAAACCTCGAACATTTAGAAGAAATGGAGAAAACTTGCTCATAGAATGAATTTAAAATTATATAAAATAAGTAAATATAAAGATTAGGTGTAATTAGAATTTTATGAAATATAAAATACAATACTTACATATACCACAATGGAAAGGGCGCGAGAGATATTGTGATGGCCACAACAGATTTTTACCTCTCGCTAAGAGAGGTATTAGAATCATGCTAAAAATCGCATATCCAGATTTTAGTGAATAAGCACGTTTGAAGGTCCGTAGAATTCGATAATAACATTTTTACGATGATGTCTGTGCGTGTGTGTGTGTGTGTGTGTGTGTGTGTGTGTGTGTGTGTGTGTGTGAGGTTGTTGGAGCTACGATTTCTCAAATTCTATTAGACTAAAGACCTGTGTAACTACGGATTCCTCAATCTAACAGTAATGGGACGAGTTGAATAGATTCTGGTAACAATTGGACAACCGGAAGTAGTAGTATTTTACAAAAAAATATGATATTACAAATATTAAAAACCAAAATTGTCTATCCGACACATTTAACTTTTTTAATAATACCTTCTATAGATTTAAAGATATATAATCTATATAATAATAATTGTAGTAAATCTCACAGCTTGCTCACAGCCCAAACATCTCCATGCTAACTAATTGAGAAATTAAAATGTCTGTAATTGACAGATAAATATCACTAATGTCGGTGTCAAAAATTCAAAGATAGTACTGAAGGCTTTTTCTGCGAACGATATTTAATACTTCTTATTGTATTATTAATTATATATTTAAAATTATAGGGATAGTACATGAACCCTTCAGAAATAACGCCAATCCCGTTAATTAATTGGAAAAACCTCGAACATTTAGAAGAAATGTAGAAAACGTGCTCATAGAATGAATTTAAAATTATAGAAAATACGTAAATATAAAGATTAGGTGTAATTAGAATTTTTTGTGTGTACAAGAAATGTTGAATACAATACTTATACATACCACAATGGAAGGGGCGCGAGAGGTATTGTGATGGCCACAACAATATTTATTCAATATTAAAACGAATATGATTATTTTCCAACGATTACCAAAATAAAGAAGAAAAACTTTCGTTGTTATGTATGACGTGTTGAAATCAGAAGCACAAATTCCACATTTGATTCCAGTCATCTATCATGTGATTACCACTTATTAACTTTTACTCCGTGCGATAATTAAATCTTACCTTTAGCAGAGAATTTCGTGTTGATAATGAGTTTGCCCCATCAGAAATGGGAAGGCGAAATACTTACAATATCTGACGTGGAATTGATAAATCGTAGTTTTATTTATCAATTTTCCAGGTAATGTGAAGAAGATAGCAAATAAAGACGTGGTAACTACCGCTCAGTGTGGGTTATAATTAAAATGTGATTATCCAACGCAATACATAAGCGAGTAGTTAGAGTAACACAAGAATGCAACTGGCTATAATTGATGTAAGGTCATGATTAATGTGGAGCTTCTTCGCTAGAACATATGGCTTCGATTTAGACACATAGAGCGATGGTCAAATGTTTCCGGCTTCAATTATTAATAGTATATTATGTAACAAGTTTTATAAACGAGACACATACTATACTTTTTCTACGACTGCAGATTCAGACAGCAAAAATACAGAAAATAGTAAATTTATAGTTTCATCCATGCTTCTAATTGGTACGCGATAAGTGAGCGATGGTTAGGTGAGCGACGGTTATCTGCATAAAAAAAATCTGTTGTGGCCAGCACAATACCTCTCGCCACTTCTTTCTTTGGTTACATAAGTGTAGGGCTCGACCAGTCATGTTACATTGTTGGCCTTAGAATGATAAATAGTAATTATGTACATAGATGTCAAATGTCAGAATTTTTCTTTAAATATTTCAAGATTTTCTAAATTCACGTAGTTAATTTGTCACCAGGAGTGTGGAATTTACTTGTCGGAAAATAAACCACATGGAATTCGCAAATCACTAAATTTAGAATGAGAAATTATGTTATTTGACATCTATCTACATAAGTACTAGCTATCGTATCATTCTGACATGGGCCCCCATATCTGCTTGTCAAGGTCAACAAAGTCACATGACTGCTCGCGCCCTAATATATTTAACCTTGTATACCTACACTCTACACCAAAAATTCTACTTATATCTATTATTTATATTTAGCTTTTTTAAATTTCAATTCATTCTTTGAAGAAATTTTGTCCTACTCTTATATTTTTTCGAGATGTTTCCAATTCATTGTCGGGAGTAACAGTATTTCTGAAGGGTATGTGTAATATACCTATAATATTAAATATTTAACTACTAATACATTAAGAAATAATATAATGTATGTACTTCTCAGAAAAAGTCTTCTGTAATGTCTCCGGATTTCTGACACTGACATTTATCTGTCAGTTACAAACATTTTAAATTTTCAACTATTTTCCATGGCATTCTTTCAGCTGTAAAATTTATTACAACAGATTATTTTATATTATATTTCTTTTATCTCTAAATCTATAAAATATATAATAAAATATTTAAATGTATCAGATAGAGAATTTAATTTTCTTTAATATTACAAAGAAAAAAATTCAAAAAATAATATTTAGAAGATTTTTTTTCAAGAATCTTCTACTTCCGGTTGTCAAATTGTTACCAAACCCTTTTCAGATCTTCCCATGAATGTCCGATTGGGAAATACGTATAGTTAAACAAATATAAAGTCTTATAGTTTTTGATTAATCGTCCTTTCAACATCCCACACACAACCACACACACACACACACATACACCCACACACACACACACACACACACACACACACAGACATCATCGTAAAAACGTTAAAATCGGATTGTAGGGACCTTAAAACGTGCTTATTCAATAAAATCTGAATATGCGATTTTTAAAATGAATCCAGTTTTTAATTTGCTCTTACTTGTTCTTATCAAAATTTGTAAAGAAAGACTGATTGGCACGTCCAGAATTGGGTAATAAGCCGTGGTGATGTAATTGATAATTTTTGTTTACTTGTTTAAAGACAGACTATAGCAATAGAAAAATAGATAGAAGATATAAAACAAGCAGTGGTAATCAATCTTAATTTGCATAAACGTCTTTATCTCACATAATTACAATATTGCGGTTTAAAAGATGCAAAGTACACATTTTATTATTATAAAAATGAGGTTATAATGGTAAAAATTACCCTGATCTACATAATCTGAATAGCGGTTTGTAACATCTAATGATGATAATAGCTATTACGTAAATAATAGTTTTTATAATAAAGAAATTAGCAGTGGATTCCAGTATAATATTGAAATTTAACACATTTGCATTAATGAAGGAAATACCATGATATAAATTATAGAGTAGAGCACCATGAGTAATGTGCAACTCATGCTGAAGATGCTGTTAAATGTAGGGCATTTAAGTAAACAAACAAAAGATACACAGCTTACTGTTTGGAAAATAAAACAATTTAAATTGAGAAGTATCTATCTTGATGTAACGTTGCTATCTCCCGTTATATAGCATGGATATTGAGAAAAATAGATGATATTTTAATGGAATATATTTAAATATGGTGATATAGTATACATTATTAAACATGTCATTACATATTTTATTTAAGTATGACAATTTCATATTTAAAGTAATTATGGACATAATTAATTCATTTCAAAAATATTTCCATGTTAAAGTAAGTACAGTATCATATAAGTATTTTAGGAATAGTACCAAATTTGAACTTAAACTATTATTCGCTAACCATCAATTCACAGTACATATTGAATCGTAATCCTTAATGGATTCAATACAACTTCTAATAAGCAATTTAAACTGGTTCTGCCATCTAACGGACATTATTAGAAATATATATTGCGTTACTGCGTATATACGAGTATATTTGCAAATTCTAAACATACAAATACAAGACCGTTTCAATGTTAATTTTAAAATGTTCAAATATTGTATCCCCTAATTATAATATAATATTTGTAAAAAAAATCCTAAATATTTATCCATCAAAATTTTAAAATTTACGGTCTAAGTGATAAACCATAACGCACGGTTAGGAATTTGGGGTTCGAATTGAGGCCGAGAGGAAATTTAAAATAAATAAACGTGGTTTTGCTCTATTTTAATATAAATAAATTTAAGCGGGTAAACAAACACAAAATAAAGATTATTAACAACACAAACACTCAAATTTATATACACGCACACATAACACAATTGAATAAACCAAAGAAATATTAACAAGTACTGAGAGCCAGGCCTCTGAGTTCACCCCCTTTCTGCAAATTCACCTTCCCTCCCACAAGGGTGAAATCTGTGGAGAACCAGGAAAACCCTGCGAGAGGCAATACCCTGTGCTACAAATTTAATTTCAAGAGATTGTAAAAATAGATTTAGTAACCTTTTTTTGTTTTAATGAGTGGATAAACTGTTAAAAAATAGGTAATTAACGATTAATCGATCTTATTTCTTAATGTACTGTGAACTAAATCTAATTTTACCACGTATTTAATTAAATTTACTCAGTAATTAAAGCAGTAAATTTAAAAATTTTGAAAGTAAAAAAATCATTTTTTTTCTCTAAATATTAAACTTTGATATTTGTATGGTACGTCTTCAAGTGGTGCACTCTGACTCGTCATTTCCTGCTTCCCTAATTATTGCAGATAAAAAGCTTCCAATAATAGTTTAAGTTTAAAATTTTGTATTTGAATCAATAAGCTCAATATATTTTGCATGCCATGTAACGACATAAATCAGGTATGAAAATGACAAAAATCCTCCTTGAACCATCGATGGCCATACAATAAAAACAAAATAATAATCCAATATGGCGTCCATATAAAAATTAAAACTTTGACATCATACTTCGAAAACAAACAATGATAAAAAAAATTAAGCATCGCCATTTGGAAGAACATAAAAAAGTGCCTTAAGATATACAAAATAAAATTTATTGTTGCTTCACATTTGGAAAATACTTGCAAAAAAAAAATCTATTGCGCCCATCACAATACTTCTTGCGCTTTCGATTGTGGTATATATGTGTAAGTATTGTTTTTAACATGTATTGTACACACACCTAACCTAATCTTTACATTTACGTATTTTCTATAATTTTAATTTCATTCTTTGAGTATTTAGAAGAATAGGAGAAGCCTACTCTACTCTATTCCTAAATTCTTCCAATTCATTGACGGGTTTGGCGGTAATTCTGAAGGGTTCATCTAATATACCTATAATTTTAAATACATAATTAGTAATACAATAAGTAATATTAAATATTGTTGCCAAAAAAAAGCCTTCAGTATTATATTTGAATTTTTGACACTGAAATTAGTGACATTTATTTGTCAATTACAGACATTTTAATTTTTCAACTGGTTACCATGGAGATGTTTGGCCTATGAGATTAATGCAACAGATTATTTTATAGATTATATTTCTATATATTTAAATCTATAGAGGATATAATAATAATAAAAAAATGTGTCGGACTGAGAATTTTATGTTTTTTTTCAAATTTGTAATAACAAATTTTCAAAAAATAATATTTAGAAGATTTTTGTTAAAATACTACTACTTCCGGTTGTCCAATCGTTACCAGAATCTATTCAACTCTTCCCATTACTGTTTGATTGAGGAATCCGTAGCACACAAGTTTTAGTCTTATAGAATTTGAAAAATCGTACATCCAACATCCAAACACACACACACACAAATGTTATAATCGGATTCTAGGGATCTTAAAATGTGCTTATTCACTAAAATCCGGATAAGCGATTTTTAGCATGATTCTAATACCTGTCTTAGCGAGAGGTAAAAATCGTAAAATTTACGTTTTCATCTATATCCAGTGACGTACGTATTTCTCGCAAATAACTAAACACTATTAAAATGGTCACCTAATCTAAAGGGACAACTTTTATCTTATTTAACCAACTTCGTTTCTCTTATAGTTCTCGAGATCCCCATGTTGGTAAAGTTATCCTGGACACTATACATTTGTGCTATTTTTAAATCATTTCTAAAATAAGAATAATTCCTCAAAACGCACATGAATAAAATTATACATAACAACACTGCGTCAAAACAAGTACAAGTTTTATTTCTGTCCAAATCTTTTTATTACCATCCTAGTAACCAGAAAATTCCACTTTCCATATATATATACCAACTTTTCCATCCACTTTTAATTTCATTGTCACTGCTATGCTAACCCACTCCTCAGCGTCTTATTAATTACGCATAATTATTCTGCAACAAATACCGTGAGAAGATCGTGTGAATCATCTGGTATTGAATGTCTGCAAGAAAGAAGCGTACGCGTTTCTTTCGAGAGTTTGCAAGAATTCATGTGTTGCTGTTGCTGTCTCAAGACCAGTGTTGTAACGTAAGCGATCGCGGGTTTTTCTTACGCAAAATACGGATAACATCACAAGAAAGAGTCAGTGAAGAGAAAGAGTTCCGACGGTGATTTCAATAGGGCGTCAGGAAACAAGAGGAACAATTATGTCTGTTTTATATTGTTCTTTTTATGAGGCTATTTCCAAAAGTAGTATTTATTAATAAATGGTTATTAATAATACTTAATTTTTGTGATGAGTACCGGGCATTGACAATAAAACAAAAAAAATATGTTTCAATTATTTTCTGCGTTTGAGAGGGAATTGACTACTGATACTGGGCATCGATTTTGTAACTTTAAATTCTACTGGATTTCAAATTCTACCAGAATTTGGTAAGAATAATTAATACAAAAATGATTATAATGTAATTTTTCACACAAGACATAATTAAATGGGATCTCGTGGCCGTATGCCTGAGTGTCTGGTCGCAAATCTGGGTAAAAATTGACCCCTGTGGCGCACTCTCCACGCCAGCAATGAGTGCCCGTGAGGTGACGCCTGGTAAGCGCCCACACGATACAAATATTCCATCATTACCGATATCTGTGTACGAAGCAGATTGGCACACCCAGCAATGGGTAATATGCCGTGATGATATATTTATTATTTATTTATATATAATATATATTATCCGGCATATTACCCATTGCTGGGTGTGCCAATCTGCTTTGTATACAGATATCGGTAATGATGAAATATTTGTACCGTGCCGGGCACTTCATATTAATAAATGGTTATTTATAATACTTATTTTTGTGATGAGTACAAGATATTAATAATAAAACAAAAATCTTATGTTTCAATTATTTTCCGCGTTTGAGGGGGAATTGACTATATTCCATACGATCAAATATCGGTACTGAGCCTCGATTTTGTAACTTTAAATTCTACTGGATTTCAGATTCTACCAGAATTGGGTAAAAATAATTAATACAAAAATGATTATAACGTAATTTTTCAAATAAGAAATATTATCAAGCATAATGTTTGTGTCATTTAAAATTCGAAAATATTTGGCGTCAATCAGAATCGAACCCGGTTCGCCAGATTAGCGACCTGACACTCAGGCACATGGTCACGAGACCAAATGTCAAGCATAAACGATAGAAACGATTACTATTACTCTTGACCAGTAGAATTTGAAATCTACTCAGGGAAAGAATGAAGAAAAATCTCAATTCTGATTGACTTACGGCCTTTCAAAGATGTCCTGGAGAATTTAGTAAACATGTTAAAAATCGTGACTTTAGTGAATACACGTATAAACACATTTCAAGTATTTTTTGATGCATGCAAATATTGTATTTTAATAATTTCATTTCCTATTTATATAATTTACATTATTTGTACTATCGTTCTCTGGCGTCTAGTACATAAATAGGTACTTGTTTTTTAGAGCGAATTGATGTCTCTTTTTTTGCGAATTTTTATACGATGTGTGTAAAACTAAATGTTTAAATGAATGCATCTATGTCTCCATCATGAATTTATAAGATCCTACTTGTATTATAATGCTCATGTTAATGTTATAATGTACTTAATTATTTATGCTTATAGACCCTAAAGAAGGTAGAAATATATACCGAAATGTTGTTTTTGTATGAATAAATGCAGTATGACTGACATTTCGAGTAAATGATAACATATAATTGAAGCGGTGAGATGAAAAAAGGAAAGGTTCCTTTAATGGTTTTGGAGAAATCAATAAAAACTCTTTAAAGAGTAAGATAAGTATTTTATATGAAAAATTACAATTAACAATTTGTAACTCTGTATTTTAAAAGTACTATTCAGTATGTTATACTGAAATAAAGGTGGAACTTTTTCTTTTACGTCTCATCGCATGATGACTGAAAATAGTTAAAATTAACACTTCTATTTACAATCTGTTTATTTTCTCGATGTTAAATCGTTAACAGTAAGGAAACTACAAAGTTTTTTTCTTTGATTATCTCAAATTCAAAATTGGACTAGGGTTGTTTTTGCAATGAACTCATAACTCATCTAATTTAGAGTTTCAAATATAAGTGTATAAGGTATTTTCGATTTAAATTATGTAAAATGGCTGTCCTAGCTTGAAATGTCCAATATGTGGAATCTTTTCCTTTGCTTCAATTATATAAGTATACTTATGTGATTTATGTTATAGTTCAGAAGCAAGCCATGTTTCCAAAATTTTAAAGTGTTCTCAAGTATAATGTTCATAGGTGGCCAAGTTTAGCATAAAAATGTTATATATTTATTTAAATTAGTTTTATAAAATATTTATATAGTAAAAATATGCAAAGATGTCGTAGTAAGCATATTTTTAGCACGAATTTTTTCACAAATACTTAAAATAACAGCAAATAAAATGGTTTTTAAAAGATTTCAGAATTAGAATGTTCCACATTATGAATGTATATTATTGTCGATTAGCCGTCGCTAATTAACAATGAATATATTTCACGGAAATTCTATTGACATTTACATAAAAATGTTTATTACAATTTTACATACTCTACTTTTATGAGTGCTCTCTAATCAGTTAAACGCTTATTGTTCCAAATTTATTAAATATTTTTATGAGTGATAATCGATATGGAAAAATATGACAATAAAATTTAGAAAAAAACAGTTAAAATTTAATAAAATATAAAAAGGGAGACCTTTTTCAAAATGTATAAAACAGCCCTTAATTATAATTACAAATTTGAGTTTATAATAATAATATATCGTCACGGCATACTACCCATTGTTGTATACAGATTTCGGTAATGATAACGACATATTTGCACCGTGCGGGCGTTTAGCAGGCGTCACCACACGGGCACTCATTGCTGGTGAGTGAGTTTATAACCACTGTAATTTTATAATATAATAGAAACTCTATCGCTTGTTACAGGAGTATTATATAGGGTTAAACTCTTGATACAAATTTGCAGTGTATTTAAATTAAGTTGCAGCAAATTTTAATATAACATTTGTTGACGTAATATAATATTTGTATCTAAATATTAAGTATACTTAACCCCAGACTGATACACCCTTACAAAGTTACGATATTGGTGCATCAGGGTCATTATGACCCCGCAATTAAAAATGATTAATACAATGAGAAATTTCTGTAACTAATACATGTTGTTTTTTATTTTTTATGATAACAACAAATAATATACACGGAATCCCTATATATCTTATTTTAACGAAATAATCTGATTAAAAGTAGAGAGAACAAAATAACTACAATAATAATAAAGAAATAATAATTACTTTATTTGAGAAAACCCGCAGAAGTTGATGCCGTGTACTGTCTTCGCGTATATTGAAGCAAATTTACATTAAGTGACAATTCGACAAACTGTAAGATGCACATGCAATTAGCGAACTGAAATTGTGTCCAAAAGAAAAAAATAATCATAGGATCCTCCACAATTTTATAAGAAATATTTTATGAAACTAAATCAAAAGCGATTTGTAATCTTAATTGTTATTTGTTAAAAGGTAATATTTTTTTAAATATTCTATAACGTAATGTTAAACTCATTTTGTTCTCAAATAGTGGAGTTCGCTAATAATTTGTGTCACACTCCGAATCATATATATTGATCCATTTCAACACATAAAAATATAATAATTGGAAATATGCATAAATTACTAGAAATTTAAAAAATACGTACACATATTACCAAGTTTTGATTGCCACTTGCAGCTTATATCATTCAACAAATCTTTTTTTTTTTAACAAACGCATCAGGAAGTTTATATCTGGCATGGTATCATAAATTCAGACAAATATTATTTGGTTCACTTTCGTTGTTTCGTTATTTTTTACATTCATTTGTTTAAAACTAGAATCCGTCTTTTTCAGAGATAATAGCAGAAGACTTGAAATTAGTAAAAAAATGGAATACCAGTGAATTAAAGACTAGTATTTTAAAAGATAATACCTTTTTTAAACATTGTTAGTTCCTATCATATAGTTTTAAGGTTTAGTTTTAATATATATTACATATTTTCTATAAATTGTTACTAGGACAGAGGGCCCCATTCGTAGTAGATAAGCGTGCTATGTTTATTATTTTAATAAATGAATAAAATTGTCGATGAAATAGATCTGTATAAGTTCAGAAATATAAAACATTTTTCTGAGTTTTGGAAAACTCTATAAATGTTAAAATTGCTTACACATCTTTTTATTTTTCCCGAAATATACTCGAAAGTACATAAAGGTTTAAACATAACTTTAAATACACATCAATACCCAAAGCAAATGAAAAGAAACATCAACTATAATACTAATTTAAACACAAAGTTAAAAAATTTTTTTTAGGGATTTGAAAATACAATATACGAAAAAATCGTTAATAGCTTACAATATATACGTACGTAATTTAATCTTTTATTTCAAAATACATATATGTCATATTTCTTTCATATTAATATGAATATGCAAAATATACAAGAAATCACAAAAATATGAACGTTAATCTTCATTCTACTCGATACTAACGAACGATGTATCTTTGTACGTTAAAAGATGAACCTATAATTTAAATGTATAACTTAAACTTTATCTAAAGTAAAATATGACTGAAATTTTGGTAGTTTAAGCAAAATAAAAGCATAATCATCCCTAACTATTCATCTAAATTCATTTTTACATGAAAACTATGGTTACACTTGCATTCAAAACAAAAATCCGAACATAACCCCAACTGTCAAACATCAAAAAATCCTCACTAACCTTTAATCCTTTCGTTGTAGTCCTTTATTGTCCTTAATCACTTCTTTCAGTCCTTAACTGGTTCAGTCTTTCCTGCACTCCACACTAAAGTCACAGCAGCACAAGGGGCACTAAGTGCACTACACAGTTTGAATCACTTGTTGACGTCTCGGCACGTGTGTTGCACGGTAACCGCTCGATCAGCGTGCTCCGACGACTGTAGAGCGAATGACGGCAGAGCAGCTAACTCGGGCGAGATGAGGAAAGTAGGCTGCGACAGAAAAGCGAGGCTTAGTAAGGGAAAATGGCAAGAAAAGTATGAAAATTGCGAAATTGCAGGAAGTGGATGATGGATTGTCAATATTATTCGTTGGTTTTGTTAATGAATGTATTGAATGTTTCTGGGGAATTTTGAGAAAATAATACTTTCCAGACAAATTTAAACATTTTGTGCTTTCAGCTTTATCTATTTTTTAATATCCGGTTTCAGTAATTATTATTCTAAATGTGGGTATTAATCTCGGTGTAGATTTGGTGTTTTAACAATTATTCGAACCATTTATTCTTACAGAACCGACGATTCGATACAAACTTATACCTTCTTCAAGGTAAAATCTTACAGATTTTTAAACAAAAATTCACGTGCAACATATTGTTGTTGATAAGATTTTATTTACTCTGAAAAAGGTATATATGTATATGCTTAAGCGAAGGTTTTGTAAGACTAACTGCATTACAGATTTCGAGTATTTTTAATACCTAATATGTACCGCAGTTGAGAACATGGATTGGCTGTTATTTTTACCTCTCGCTAAGAGAGGTATTGGAATCATGCTAAAAATCGCATATCCAGATTTTAGTAAATAAGCACATTTTAAGGTCCCTAGAATCCGATAACAATTTTACGATTATGTGTGTGTGTGTGTGTGTGTGTGTGTGTGTGTGTGTGTGTGTGTGTGTGTGTGAGGGTTATATGTACGATTTCTCAAATTCTATAAGACTATAGACCTGTATAACTACAGATTTCTCAATCTAACAGTGATGGGAAGGGTTGAATAGATTCTGGTAACAAATGAACAACCGGAAGTAGTAGTATTTTAACAAAAATCTTCTAAATATTATTTTTGGAAAATTTGTGTTATTACAAATATTAAAAACCAAAATTCTCTATCCGACACATTTAAAAAAAATATTATACCTTCTATGTATGTATGTAAATAATCTGTAGTAAATCTCACAGCCTGCTCACAGCCAAAACATCTCCATGGTAACTATTTGAGAAATTAAAATGTCTGTAATTAACAGATAAATGTCACTAATGTCAGTGTCAAAAATTCAAAGATAGTACTGAAGGCTTTTTCTGGGAACGATATTTAATATTTCTTATTGTATTATGAATTATATATTTAAAATTATAGGTATATTTCATGAACCCTTCAGAAATAACGCCAATCCTATTAATGAATTGGAAAACCTCGAACATTTAGAAGAAATGGAGAAAAATTGCTCATAGAACGAATTTAAAATTATAGAAAAAAAGATTAGGTATAATTAGAATTTTTTGTGTGTACAAGAAATATTAAATACAATACTTTTATATATCACAATGTAAAGGGTGCGTGAGGTATTGTGATGGCCACAATAGAATTTTTTTAATGAGAAAATAACGCTTTACATTACTAGTACTGAAAGCTTTATCTTACGGACAATTTTTAATATTGCGATTAAAGTTCTATTATGTAATGTCCCGTTTCAGTAAGTATTTTACTTTTAAGAAGTAGGAGAAATAGCGAATGATTGATTTCTATAAAATTATTTTATTTGGAAGCTTTCAGGTTGTCAAGACTTATTTTTGCAAAATAATCCAATTGGATTTATGTATTTATGCAACCTATTCACTTTGTCAAATATAAATATAAGTTGAAAGAAGTAATTACTAATTCAAATAAATTAGTAAAATAAAAAAATGCATTTATTATTTACCGTAAAGGGTGAAGAAAAGAATACGTGATAAGTCGTTTACATATTTTTCAAATATTTTCTGCTTCATAAAACATCACGCAGTGCTTTATACATACATATTTATAATATAAAATCATGAATTTTTAGGTGTCAAAATTTTAAAGACAGAATAAAAATGGATATAGTTTGCAATTATTCCTATAATTTTAGCAAAATGTCAAGCCAAGTGACATAAAAAAAGTTATGTATTTGACAGTTATCGACACTTATTTGGTGAAATTATGCATATTAAGTTTGTTTTTATCACATCTTCAAATTACTCGTAGCTGCGTGCCTGAGTGTCTGGTCGCAAATCTGGGGAACCGGGTTCGATCCCAACCGACGTCAAATATTTTTAACTTGAAATGGCACAAAATTGACGCATATGGTGCACTCTCCACGCCACCAATGAATGCCCGTGAGGTGACGCCTGGTAAACGCCCGCACGGTACAAATATTTCATCATTACCGAAATCTGTGTACAAAGCAGATTGGCACACCCAGCAATGGGTAACATGCCGTGACGATATATTTATTTATTATTTCAAATTATTTGGACACCACAAAAAAATTACAAAAAAATATTCAGAATTTTATTCTTCTATGCAAATGGCTATGTTTCAAATTCTCGTGTTCATTCTGTATAAGTATTGATATTAAAATATTGACATTTTATTCATAAAAACATAAACAGTTAATAGCAAAATAAAGCACAACGACATTAATAAAATTAAAGAAAGCTCAGCAAATAAAATAAAACTTATATTCCTAACGGTAACTTCAATGATACAACAAGAAGGATACTCAAATATGTGAATCAACATAATGAAATATATATTTTATTTCACATTTTGTTTAAAAAAAATATAGTAATTCGTGTGGCTGTGTGTGTGTTAGGCGATCGGTTGTGATTTGTACAGTCCGGGTTCGATTCGGACCGACGTTAAACATGAAACTTTCAAATTATTTCCAATTTTTAAGTTCCACATAAGTGACTCCAGTGGTGCTTGCGAAGCGACGCCTGGTACGGATCAGATACCTATATGTATCAAAATTACAGAAATCTACGTATAGGTAAGTCAATTTATTAAAAGAAATCACAAATCTAATTTACAAATTCTCAGTTCATCTCTATAATAAAATATTAGATATGTTTCCGTCAATAATATATTATATACATTTTATCATTCTGTCTTTCCACTTTTTAAAAATTCCCAATCAATCGTTTTTGTAATGTCTTCAAACTAATTTCTGCGAGAATTGAAAACTGTCAAATTAATTTCAGCCCAACTTAAAAACTGCCAAAGCTGCAACGATACTTTAAATCATAATTGATTAACAAGTTCTATCTAACTTAACTTTCGCAACTTCGTTCAAAATAACAGATAAAATAATTTTACTTTTCATAGCCTATATGATTTTATTATTAGTAAAATTCATAATTCAGATATTTATACAGATTTTTAAAATATATAAAACTTTAAATTTATAATAATATTATACATTGTGTTACTTATAAAATATACGCGTATATCTATCAATTTAAGTGCGTAAAATATTCTCTATAGTTGATTAATAATTCAATAGTTCTTCTGCCACTTAGAAACAAGAAAACACAAAAAAATATTAAACCTATTTTTGTCTTCAGTATTAATACTCCTAATTAGTTTGACTTTTCGAATTTTCCCATTATGTCTTACTTGATTTAAGATGTCACCTTATAATAAAATTTCTGATTCTTTATGGTCACATTTACATATCTGTCTGAGAAAATCCTATCTTTGTCATTGTGAAGAAGAAATTTGCGTCAGAATTCCAAATTTTATGGCAAAGCAGGTGTTGAATTAAAGAAGAATTTATTGGTCTTGTTCGTTACATAATATTTGCAGATGGAAACTGAACGAATTCTTAATATATTGGGTGTAATTTATAGTTATGGTATAAGATCAACTTGATTCTTTAAAACGCTTTTGGAGACTAAAACTAGTTTATTGGGTCGATATATATTTTATTGTTAACAGGAATTTAATAAAGTAATAATCGTAAAAATTCTTGTTAAATGTTATCAGCTCTATATCGTCACCGTTAAGGCAGAAGTCACTAAGACCAAATTTTCATTTTTATGTTTAAACGCATTTAAGTTCATAATCTGTTTCTCTTTATACCTAAAAACATACTTAGTCCAAAGTCAAATAGAAGACAAGTTATGGATGACGGTATTATTCACTATGTCATATCTGAGGGTTTATCTATCATAAAAAAGCGGATATTAGACTTAATGATTTTGTTGCATTTTTATTTTCACTAGTTTTTCAATAAAAATTTATATTAATGGCATATTTTTTATTATCTTCTCCAATTAAGTCCACATTTACTAGCAAACTAAAATAACTAAGTCCATTAATTTTAAAAATTCTGGAAATCACAAAAGTTTTAACAAATAATTATAGCGTATTTTCACTTCAACCGCTGTGATTGACAAAAATGAAATACAAAGAGTACTGGATTTTACACAGCTGTCCTAACTATTATATCGTTTTTCTTAACATTTTATGTTTTTGACTTAATGACTTCGACATTAACGGCGACGATATGATGAATTTGTTTATGAAATATGTAACGAAAAAATAATTTATTAAATGTCAGGTATTCTAAACTTAACATTTAAATTAGAGAGTTTGACTTCTTCTAAGAAAAGAGATTTTAGGACCTTTGACATAGTTAACATGTTGAGTATTTCTAATTTCATTTTACCCTCTTAATACGATTTTGAAAAAATTAGAATATTGTTGTTCTCGAAATACATATTTAATTTTTATTTTGAATTAATTTTATGGTTACGGGTAATTTATTATCAAACTTAATCAAAATTATAATTATTCAAATATATTTTATATTTTTTTCCTGCAATTTACTAAAAAAAATTACCAATGAAGGGTTGATAAATAAAATCAATATTTGCGGTATAACGGTTTATCCAGTTGTTCAAAAAAAAACCAGTTGTTATAAAGTAGGCTGTGATATCATCAAACAGACAAGAAAATTTAAGAAAACAAAATTTATTGATTATTATGAAAATTAAAATCAATTAATTTTAGCTTGTAAATAATTATTTACAAATGCGCGTACAATTATAAAGTTCCAAAATTACTGGAAATAACTATTAAGTATAACAGCAATATTTTTCCATTTTCTACTTTTTTACATATTAATCTAACATATTTTTGATGGATTTTAGAAATAAATATTAACCACTAATTCATGAAATTATATTTACAAATAATGAATTTTTAAAATATTTTTGTTGGAACTTAAAGAAATTGAAGAATTCCGCAATTACCATAAGTAAGGCATATTACCTATTATTGAATGTACCAATCTGCTTTATATACAGATATCAGTAATTTAACTTCTATTTAAATTAAAATAATTATAATTATTTTTGACTTTTACAAGAAACAAAATTCATTGTCAGGTTGATAACACATATTTTTTGTAAGATCTAAAATCAATCGCACTTTTTTTAAGAAATACCTAATCATTATTTTATAAAAATATCGTCACTCTGTTAGCAACTAAAATTATATTTTGAAGCAAAATATACTGGTTGATTTACTGACCTATATCTTTTGAAGCCTTTAACAAGCAAGTATCCTGAAAGCTGCCACTGCCACCACAAATTGTACACTGAGCACTGTTCAAGTCTAGCGTTTAAGTCTCCACGAATATCCATAAAATAACACTATAATAATTTATTATTTATAGTTATGAGTTTTAAATTACAGGAACACACTAGGTTAATAGTTAATAAGAAAACACTAATATTTATATTAATAAGGAACACTAAATTGGTAGATAAAATAGTAATATAGTAAACGAATTTGTTTGTATAGTCACACTTTCCACAATATTATCCACTAATTGTTTCAACAAAATTATTTATTATATACTTCCGTTGTATTTTTCAGCGAATATGGTAGAAATTCACTATAGGTATTATTATTGTTCTTAATAATTGTATTTTTTTGTATGAAGAGTTCAGGTTTAACACATTTTTTTGAACCATATTATTTTAATGTTTAGTTGAAGATCATTTAGTCTGTTTTACCAAACATTTTATAATACCTTGCACAAAATTTTTGCCTTTTCTGACTGCTCTTTCCAAAAGTTCAATTGGTATCACTTTTCCTCTTTTCAGGTGAACCCTTTTTTCCTGGTTTTTGCTGTTGTTACACTTCTTTTAATCTTCAATGGTCTAGTTAATTTTCTTTTCTGCCGCTTCTGGTGTTCAGTTGAGTCACAAGTACCAAATGATGATATTCTCGTTTCTGATCTTCTTTACCTCTTTGGCGGACCCTTCGGTGATCTTCAGGTGACAACTCCCTTATCCCATCTTCAGTGAAGACCTCTTCTTCGCAGTCCTCTCTCCCTCTTTCGAGAACGAATCTTCTGCGGCGGAGCCTTTTATACTATCAATTTGTATGTCTATGATGTCTTTGAGTGTGTCGATGTAAATGCGCTCGCAGCAGCAGCAGCAGCGTCTAGTGGCTTGTGCTTTAGCTGGCTGCGAGATGCGAGTGCGAGTGCGAAGGTTGTTCGCAGCAGCGGCTGGGCAGGCGGTCTCGGGCGTGCCGGCCCCACTTTTACTCTCTACCCGCGGAGGAGTGTAACGGGAGTTGGAGTGATGGGTCAATAAACGTACCACAACCGGAGCGGGCGAGATTATGCGAACGGCTAGGCTCACTGGCGAATTTTCGGATATGATAATTGTTATTTTTCTTGTTTGTTGTAGTTGTAGATTATTCGCAGATTTCAGTAGCAACTATATACAGTGAACACTTTCCTGACGGACATCTCCAATTAGCGTACATTTGTTTCTATACATCTCACACATTTCACATTTTGTTGCTATTTTATAGTTCTTGCTCTTAGCTCACTATACTTGTTGCAGTAATGTCACACGCAATGTTTTGTGTTTTTCATGATTTAATTCTTATGTACCTATGTATATTAATTTGTATTTATAGTATCTTTGAGGGGGTTGAAAAACAGCTCTAGCTGAACCTTATCCCATTTCTACTCTCTCGGTGCAATTGAGATTATTATTATTAGTTATTTATTTTAAACATATAAACAGGTGTATATAAAATTTACGCTTTCATCAAGTCAAGTAGCTTGATATTTTTTTAAATTACTTGACTTGACTTGAAAATCAAGCTTTTCAAAAATTCATTAGTTGACTTGACTTGATTTTCTGTCGATACTACTTGACTTGATCAAGCAATTTCAAGCAAATTCAAGCTACTTGATTACGAACCGATTATGTACGAAAACGCGCGAATCAGTAGAATCATAACCTAGCTGTGTGTGGTACGGCGTGGTGTACCATATGCTGTGCTGATTCACTAGTGCAAGTTAAAATCTGTGCAGAGGTTTAAAAAATTCACTCAATATTGGAATATATACTAGAATGACTCGAGAATATGTCGACAAAATTTGAAGTCCTAATCATTATTAAGTTATCTGTAGATGGTTAAACTATCACACAAAAGCCCAAAAAGCTATACTCCATTCAATAATTGGGACTTCAGATTCTGTCCATATATTCACGACTCATTCTAGTATATATTCCAATAATGAATGGGTTTTTTAAACCTCTTAATATCTCGGAGAAAAATAAAGTTCCAAAATGTGCCATGTTATTTAAATGGGAAAAAATCAAGTGCAATTAGGCACGGTCAAATATTAAAATTAAGCGGAATCATTGTTAGTATAATTTGTTTTTATTTATTTGGAACCATTTTAGGGGGTGGTCCAGTTAAAATTCGACTTGTCCCCTTTTAAGGTCCACCATAAAAGATATACTATAAAATAGTTTGTTAATTCATATATACTTTCAGATCTTTTTTTTAATTTTTAAATTTCAATGTATGATTTATTTTTATAAATAAAAGTTTATATTTCAAGGTATATTATTGATATTGTTATAAAACATAAGGAACTATATGAAAATGAAATGTTGTCTTGAAGAACTTTTTCTGATAATTAAAAAAATAAGTACTCGATTTTTTCAAGTAATTGAAAAATAACTACTTGATTTTTCAAGTACTTGAAATTGTAACTACTGGACTTGATTTTCGGCTACTATTACTTGACTTGAGATTGACTTGATTTCAAGTCAAGTCAAGTAACTTGAATATCAAGTCAAGCCGTGAAACTCTAAATTAAAATTACCTCTATCCAAACGTGCACCGTTTTGCCAGGATCAGATACAGTAAAAATTTTGAAAGATGTCCGATCAAGGTAATCTACGAATTGTATGAATTCAGATTTTTGCTCCGCCCATTCTGACAAATTCAGTAGTGTTGTTGGCTTAGTTTTTATGAGGATACATACGATACTACTCTTACTTTATTATTATAAACATATATGTTACAATAAAAGCATTTAATATTCAAAAACAAGTCAACTGGTAAGATTATTAGCAGATGTAAAACCAAAGATGTGAAAAATAAAATACTGACACAATGTCAGTATCAGTGACTCTGACAGAAAATAACGTTACAGCGAAAGTATTATCAACAACGAGCATCGTTTTAAAGTGGAATGTCCTAACTTAGAGGCCTATTCTGTAAAATATTCACATAACGAATCGTTATCATAACGATATCGTTATTATGAAAATCGTTATTTCTACATAACGATAATCGTTACCTTCGTATCCGTATTCTGTAACACATTTTGAAAAATAATAACCCTGGGATCAAGTTAAGAACTTTATTTCCTAAAATGAAATATCTAAAATAATTCAATATAACAAAACTTCTAGGTTAGATTAGTTCTGTTGGGAGTCTGCTGTCAACCTGCCAGCTGTCGGAACCTTTCTTTTTCTTGTTGTAGGCTATGCTAGAGATACTACTAGCATCTGTAGACAAATTGGGAAGCTTGCGCTAGACGTTACGAATAAAAACTTATTAAATTATTTTAATATTACCTTGCAAAAAACTATAATATGACGGGTTTTTGAGATCACTATTCAACATAATAGCAATTTTATTTTGACATGAATAAAAATACTGACTTATTGACAAAACGTTTAGGTAACGAATGATTTTTCCAGTCGTTAAAAAATAACGATATCGTTTTCCTTTTTTCGTTATGTAGAATTATCGTTATAATAACGATATAACAATGCAAAATGTCTAATGATTTTCGGTATTACCATAACGATATAACGTTTTAACGATTCTTTATGTCATAACAATGCTTACAAAATAGCCCTATTATTCAAAACAATATGAATTTTTGAAAGACAAGCGTGTTATATCCATCCTTATTGCACATGCTTATAGCCTTTGCAAAGGAAAGGGATAAATGTATGCCAATTTGTTAATTCGTTCATGATACAGATGACCTTCATCGGACATCTTTAAAAAAATACTGTACAAAGTTCTTCTAAAAAAATTAATTTTGCTTATAATAAAGCAACGCTTTATTCAATTTGAATGTATTTTGTTACAACTATCCATATGGTTATATTTCATATTTTAAGACGATATTTGTTATTGTTAATAAACCACTAGTATATGAAACTTGAAAATGGAGAATCAGAAATTTTCGGAACAAAAAATGGTTTAAGACAACGGGGCGCCAAGATCCCAGTCCTGTTTACAATAATCATGGATGAAATTATGAAGATTGCGATACGCGATTCAGAAAATTACACCTAGGATACAGAAACTTACATGTAATAAAAATATCAATCTGCGCATTATTATATATCCATATCTTTAAATCTATAGAAGGTATAATAAAAAAAAACAAATGTGTCGGATAGAGAATTTTTTTTAAATTATTGTAAAATAAATAAAAAAAAAATATATCATCACGGCATATTATCCATTGCTGGGTGTGCCAATTTGCTATGTACACCGATATCGGTAATGATGAAATATTTGAACCGTACGAGCGCTTACCAGGCGACACCTCTCGGGCACTCATTGCTGTCGGGATCGAACCCGGGTCCCTAGATTCGCGACCAAACACCACACGGCCACGAGACCCCATTTTAATTATTATTATTCTATTTAATTTTGAATTATTGTAATAACATAAATTTTCAAAAAATAATATTTAGAAGACATCTTCGTAAAAATGTTATAATCGGATTCTAGGGATCTTAAAACGTGCTTATACACTAAAATCTGGATATGCGATTATTAGCATGATTCCAATACCTCTCTTAGCGAGCAATAAAAATAGCGCAATTTAGACAAAATATAGTAAAATAGGTGAGTTTCCTAAAAATATTAAAAAGATAACAGTAAAAAACATTTTGGTGGTTATTGTAGTCCCAGTTTAGAAAACTAACAAATAGACATTTTGTCCAGAATACGGGCCTTAGTAATTTGGCATACTTGTTTGTACCCACTTTCGTGTTACAGGATCCGACGTTTCCATACATTCTCCTTAGCGGGAGGTATAGGGATCGTGCTAAAAATCGCTTATCGAGAATTTGGTAAATGACCACGTTTTAAGATCCCTACAATCCAATTTTAACATTTTCACGATGATGTCTGTGTGTATGTATGTGTGTGTGTGTGTGTGTGTGTGTGTGTGTGTGTGTGTGTGTGTGTGTGTGTGTGTGTGTGTGTATGTGGATCCCTCTTTACGCTCTAACTCAAATACTATGTTTCATAAAGTTTTGAAACCATGTAGTTATACCTCATTCTAATATGGTAAGAAGTCATTAGATTTGGTGGCAATCGGATAACCGGAAATGGCAGTTTACTTGAAGCTCAAGAAAGTTTTTCTTCAAAAAATATCCTTTAAATGTATTTATTTCGCAATTTGTTATTATAAAAATTAAACATTATTCCACTTTCTACAAGTTTGCTTTAATATTTTTCTATATATTTTATGGATAAATTTATAAAGTAATTTAAAAATTATATCTCGGAGCTTATGCTTTAAACACATCTCCGTGGTTACATAGTTCAGCTCAAATGTATGTAACTGACAGATAAATGTCACTGTCAAAAAATAATCATTTCAAATTAATAATAGTAACGTTTTGAAAGGAAAATTGTAAATAGAATAATAGTTTAATGGAAAGGAACTTAATATACGTAATTTATAGCATTAGAAAATATGCAGTTATGTATTTAAATAAAGAAATAAATAAATATATTATCACGGCATATTAGACATTGCTGGGTGTGCTAATCTGATTTGTATACACATTTCGGTAATGACGATGACATATTTGTATTGTGCGGGCGTTTACCACAAGGGTTAATTTTATGCCATTTATGTATCGTGTTGGTCACATCAGGTTTTTTAAAATAGGTATAATTAGTGTTGCAAAAATATATTTGTGTAACAGATTCTACAAGAAAAATAATATAAAAATGCACGTGAACAGAACAAGAACTTGTATCTGTAGGTTGTTATAGACTACAACTTCGGCATGAGTACTTATAGACAGCACAAGTAGATTTTAAAGATACGAACTCATTTATTCGAGCACAGATTATGATTGTGATTATTTTTTTAATTAAATAACGGTTGCTAGATCCGAACAAAGACCTACTGTTCGAATTTTCGATGATATCATTTTGATAATCACCCAACTATATTTGCTCTACTAAGCCATTTCACTATTGATTTATCTTGTAAAAAAATTTGGTTCCTGGTTTAGTTTTTATTAATTTTGTGGGTGTTGACTATGGAATAATTTGAATGAGGTCACACTGATTGGTGATTAAAGTTACGGGAAGTTTTAATGGACTCCATATCAAATTGTAAATGAAAGATGATGCATAGGAATTTTATAGATGTGGGAAGATAACGTCAAACCACAATTACGTGTAAAATTGGTTTAAAATTTAATTGGAGACATAAATTATTTTACTTTGCATTCTAATCAGGCGTTGAAATCTCCATTTTAACTGCGATTTATGTAAATATTTGTCATGTCTTCTATTTGGATGGAACTTTCTGTAATAAGAAGATTAATACATAATATTATGTTATGTAACAATTTTAATAAACATTGCTCTGGTCTCTAGAGCAAAGAGATTATTAAACGAGTCACATACTGTACTTTTTTAACTGCCGTCACCTTTAGGTAAGGAAGGATGTGTCAATTTTTTTTTGAGTGTTTAGTGAATAAGCATGTTTTGGGGTCCCTATAATACGATTTTACTATTTTTACGATGAAGTCAGTATGTATGTATGTGTGTGTGATGAAAGTTTCGGATCGCATATCTTCAATACCATGATTCCAAAAATTATAATTTTTTCGTATTCCTCAAGTGTACATCCAGAACAACAACTGATTAGATTTTGGTTATAATTGGTGAACCGGAAGTAGCCTCATTTGAAGATTTAACAGTTAAATTTGATTTATTGACATTGAACATTATTATAACAAAGAATATATTATTCTTTATACGATTTGATTGCATTTTATATTTCATATTTAATAGATATAGAGTTAAAGGATTTTAAAGAAATTAAATTTGATAAATCAGTCAGCTATGCTAAACATGGAAACTACTGATATACCTATTCATAGAATTCAAATTGACGGATCTCAATATAAATAAAAAGTAAATTAATGTAGCAGAGATGTGGATGTTGAAGTAGATGTTGGGGAAAAGACGGAAACGTTGGTAAGGAAATAACTCTAGGTTACAAGTTTCTAGAAAGATACAAGAGAGATGATTACATTGGTTTGAAAATGTCATGAGGAGAAAAGAAGAATATTATGGATGAAGAATTAATAGCTTAGTAATAGAAGTTAAAGAAACAGAGGAAGACCAAAGATAAGATGGATGGACTGTATTGCGGAAGACTTGAGAGAAAAGGAACTGAATGAGAACGACACGTAAAACAGAAATGAGTGGAAGAAGAAAATAAAAAATTGCGACTCCTAACGAATGGGTGAAGCTAAAGAAGTAGAAGATGTTAGTGTCATATGCAATTTGTATAGTTTGTTTATGAAATAATTTTACTGGATATTTAGAATCTTTTGCAAAAAAAATTATGTATGGAATTTATACATAATACACAGGATTGACGGATGGTATTGTGCTGGCCACAACAGATTTTTTAAAAAATGTTTTACTTTAAATATTTAGAATTGGAAAGACAACAAAATCATAAATCATTGTTAACTCTTCATCTAGAGTGAACATAAATTAAATACCCATATTTAATAAAACTAGAGACCGAACAATATTTAAAACCTGAAAAATGGATAATAAATCTTTATTAGGTTATTTGTATTTTTTTTTTGTATATGTAGAATTACCAGTATAAATATGAAAGATAGAGGGTTTATATTTATTTAAATATATTGCTTTTTTGGCGTTATCAGTATCATTTGTAACACGGATGTATTTCGATTCGTATGGTACATATTAAACAAATCTTGAAATTTTCTCGAATCTTTATTTCTCATCATTTACAGAGAACTAAGATTAAAAATCTGTTGTGGCCAGCACAATACCTCTCGCCACTTCCTTTTTTTGGTTAAGTATAGGGCGCGAACAGTCATGTTACATTGTTGGTCTTGACAAGCAGATGTGGGGGCCCGTTTCAGAATGATAATTAGTAATTATGTACATAAATGTCAGAATTTTTCATTAAAAATTTCAGGATTTTCTAAATTCACGTAGTTAATTTGTCACCAGGAGTGTGGAATTGACTTGTCGAGGAAAATAAATCACATGAAATTGGAAAATCACTAAATTTAGAATGAGAAATTATGATATATGACATCTATATACATAATTACTAGCTATAATTCTGACATTGGCGCCCATATCTGCTTGTCAAGGCCAAAAAGTCACATAACTACTCGCGCCTTAATGTATTTAACATTTCTTGTATACTTACACTCTACACCAAAAATTCTACTTATATCTATTCCATATATTTAGATTTTTTAAATTTAAATTCATTCTATGAAGAAATTTTTCGTGATGTTTCCAATTCATTGTCGGAAGTAACAGCATATATGAAGGGTATGTGTAATATACCTATAATATTAAATATTAAACTATTAATGCAATAAGAAATAATATAATGTATATACTTCCCAGAAAAAATCTTCAGTAATGTCTCCGGATTTCTGACACTGACATTTTTTGACAATTTAAATCCATGGCATTCTTTCGGCTGTAAGATTTATTACAACATTATTTTATATATTATATTCCTTTTATCTCTAAATCTATAAAATATGTATAAAAATATTTAAATGTATCAGAAAGAGAATTTATTTTTCTTTAATATTATCAAGAAAAATTTTCAAAAAATAATATTTAGAAGATTTTTTTTCAAGAATCTTCTACTTCCGGTTGTCCAATTGTTACCAAAACCTTTTCAGATCTTCCCGGGAATGTCCGATTGGGAAATACGTTGTTAAACAAATTTTAAGTCTTATAGTTTTTGAGTAACCGTCCTTCCAACATCCCACACACACACACACACACACACACACACATCCACACACACACACACACACACACACAGACATCATCGTAAAAATGTTAAAATCGGATTGTAAGGACCTTAAAACGTGCTTATTCAATAAAATCTGGATATGCGATTTTTAGCATGAATGCAATACCTCTCTTAGCGAGAGGTAAAAAGTAATAAATCTAAATAAAAAAATAATTATAAAATTCCCATTATTTGTATTATAATCATTGTTTTTCTTTTCAATCTGATCTATTAATACAGTTTAGATAATCTCATTCAGGAACTACGATAGGAACTACTGAATTCCCATAAAAAACTTTAATTACTTTTCCAATAAGTCATCCGTTGTATCGAAGTTATCAAATCCGTATCGATCAGTTTAAATTTTCCCAGAACCTTGTCATAAATATTAATAAAGTTCTCGAAGAAACAAAAACTCTTGCGTATGATTCATGAGGTAAAAACTTAATTGGGAGTTGACTTTTTTGGTCACTCGATACTTTTGTTCCAAACATCCGGTATTTGATGAAGAAGCAGCATAGATGCTGGAATACGATATACGATATGAAACTCAGATGATCAGGATTTTCTAGCAGTCAGAAAGACGTGTGTGGTCCTAATTTGAAAGCTAATTTTAAACCTAAATTAAATTTTAATTATTATAGTTTTTGATGATGAAGCAATTTACTTTTTAGATAATGAATAGTTTTCTTATCAAGAAATTTGTACACCGTTTATACAATTTTAGGTGGAATTAATAGAAAATTGTTTTTATTTGATTACACACATGGTTTTTTTTGTAATTGTATTATTCGAATACTTTAATAATATTAATTGTTGCTGTCTATATAAAAATTTTAAGGTTACGGTATCATTAAAATACATTGCATGTCATGCTTACATGTATAGACTTTAGGCATTTTAGGAGTTAAACTGTAAGTCGGAGGTATTAAGCCAATTCTTGAGGCTCGCATAATCGTATTTAGGAATAGAGAAATAAAATAAGTTTTTCTTCAAACGTCATAAAAGTAGCATCTTTTATGACTTTATTCACAAGGTAGAAGTTTAATTTCTACGCCGCCGGAGTAGAAGTAGCTAATTTTTACGCCGCAGGCTAAGAGAGGTATTGGATTTATACTATAAATCGCATATCCAGATTTTAATGATTAAGCACTTTTTAAGGTCCCTACAATCCGATTTTAATATTTTTACGATGATGCCTGTGTATGTTTCTGTATTTGTGTGTGTGTGTGTGTCTATGTATGTGTGTGTATGTGTGTAGGGACATTTCTCAAAAACTATAATACTTAATATCTGTGTACGTATTTCTCAATCGAACATTACTGGGAAGAGCTGAAAAGTTATTGTAATAATTGGATAACCAGAAGTAGTAGATTATTAAAAAAAATCTTCTAAATATTATTTTTTTATAATTTTTGTTCTTGATACTAAAAGAAGAGTAAATTCTCTATCTGATACATATAAATAATTTATTATATCTTTTATAAATTTACAGATAAAGAAATATAAGATATATAATAATCTGTTGTAATAAATCTCACTGCCCAAATAATGTCATGGCCACCAATTAAAAAATTAAATGTTTGTAACTGACAGATAAATGTCAGTTTCAAAAATCCAGAGACATTACTGAAGATTTTTTCTGGGAAGTACATAACATTACATTATTTCTTATTGTATTTACAGTTAAATATTTAATATTATAGGTAATGAGTTGGAAACATTTCGAAAAATTAGAAGAGAACAAATTTTTTTCATATGAATTTCAAATTAAAAAATCTAATATAAGGAAATGATGTAAGAAGAATTTTTGGTGTAGAGTGTAGGTACACACGAAATGTTAATTACAATAGGGCGGGAGAAGTCATGTGACTTTGTTGGCCTTGACAAGCAGATATGGAGGCTCGTGTCTAATGATAGCAAGTTATTATGTACTAGATTCCAAATATCATAATTTTTCATTCTAAATTAAGTGTTTTTCCTATTCCATGTGGTTTATTTTCCTCAGCAAGTAAATTACACACTCCTGGTCACAAATTAACTACGTGAATTTAGAAAATCTTGAAACTTTTAATGAAAAATTCTGACATTTGACATCTTTGAATATAATTACTAAACAATGTCATATGATTGCTCGCGCTCTATACTTATTTATTTATTTATTGAAAATCCAACAGAACTATAAGTTCCAATTACAGGATGATTATGAAATAATTTAACCAAAAACAAAAATGGCGAGAGGTATTGTGCTGGCCACAACAGATTTTTTTTTGTCTATATCTCACAGATCTCACAACTTACGTAGAGATAGACAAGTTTATTATTGAATGTACCTTCTGAAAAACAATATTTTAAGTTATTGTCGTTGCCATTAAAAAGTTATGGTCTAATCATTATTGTGACACCCTAGTTTCATACACTAATAGTTCACCAAGAATAACAAATACCATCTTAAAAGACGAACTACATCCATATGGATTGTCGAACCAAATTTCATTCAACTCGAACAAAGAGTTTTGTTATTATAAGCAAAAATATTTTTTTGGTAAGAGTGTAAAGCAGAATATTGGATAAACGGTGCACTTTGCTTATTTTTATTTAAATTTCGTTTTATTATTACTTTTATAGGGATTATTTTTTGACAAGTCGCTATCTATTTACAGAGTTCATTAAAATAAAATTGTGAATTGTATATTAACATCTTTTACGAAACAGGAAATTATTTTCATAATCACTTTCCTCTTAAATTAGTAACTGCATTGTTATGCTTCATATTTATATTTTGCGTGCAAAATAAAGGTCACATTTGTTTATTAAAGTATCATCCATCCATATAATTTATCTTATGAATCACTTGTATACATATGAATCATAATTCAAGTCACGCATTCAACAAGCATTTTTTCATCCTCGGAAAGATATTTTTAACGAGAAACAGAGATAAACAAACAAAAATGAATTTAATTTCACAATCACGTCGCAATTTACGAAATATCATCTTCCAGGCAATTATGAACCCGCAGCCCGTCTCACAGATGATATTTCGCATCATGTACTCCATAACTTTCCAAATAAAGTTGTTCATCCAACGTCGCAAATTAAAAAGCGAGTTATTGAAATGCAGCCGACGCTCGGGCCTTCAGAAGAATCAACTTGACATTTATTCCAATTTAACGTTGATAACTCGTTGTGCAGGTTTTAAAAGTCAGGAATCATAAGTGGTAAAAAAAGCATTCACTACCACGTATCTTTATGATATAATTTCAGTTAAATAAACATGGTGAAATTGAAATTATTTTTATTGCCAGAAATGCAATCTTCTGCGGTGTCATAAAATGAGGATAAGTGTTGCAGTTGAACTCGATTTTGGTCATAATAATTTGATTACTTTTGCATAAGCAAATGATAAAGAAATTATATTTGTTTCACAATAATTTTTTCGTGCTTTAATTTTTTTTTTCTCATAAATATTGATGCACCTGTTCTCGGACTCATTCAGCTTACTGCAGTCAGAATATTTTCACTTGTAAAAAACTTCATATAATTAATGCATTTAAAGTCAAAATCACCTAAGTCCTACAAAAAATATTATGAAAAATTTAGTCATGAAAATTTCCTAGCCAGTGGATTGATTACTGGCCGGCTTACATTGACAATAATGCATCGAAATTAAATGTCAAATGAATTGTAAATATATTGCTGTAAATATTTCGATTTGCATTTTCATGTTTAAATCTAGCTTAAAATTTAAATCTTGATAAAACAGGTTATAAATAAGGCATTGTCTGTGCCTCTACCATAAAATGAAATCATTTTCGAAAAAAGGTAGATAAATAATTTTTAAATATTTTCAATTTAGAAAAATTACTTTCGGTAGAAACAAAATTTTCTTTTAAAAAAGCATTTGAGAAAAATCTATTAAATTATTACTAAATGTATATACAAGCTGTGTCTGGGAAGCTGCCCTCCCCACCCCTTTTTTATTATAAGTAATAGAAAATGGTCCATATAAAAGTTTTATTATTTTAAATATACTATTTGATGGCAGACGTAGATATTTTTTATAAAATCAGGTTTATCAGATACGACTATCAACTTTTATTTTTTAAATAGCAACTTATAATTATTTTACTAAAGTATAAACGGCCATTTTTGTCTCTTTTCAACTACGAGAGGTATTGGAATCATGCTAAAAATCGCATATCCAAATTTTAGTGAATAAGCACGTTTAAGGTCCCTAGAACCCGATAATAACATTTTTACGATTATGCCTGTGTGTGTGTGTGTGTGTGTGTGTGTGTGTGCGCGCGTGTGTGAGGTTGTTAGAGGTACGATTTCTCAAATTATATAAGACTAAAGACCTGTGTAACTACGGATTCCTCAATCAGTAATGGGAAGAGTTGAATAGATTCTGGTAACAATTGGTAAACCGGAAGTAGTAGTATTTTAACTAAAATCTTCAAATTTTTTTTTTTTAATTTATGTTATTCAAATATTAGAAAACAAAATTCTCTATCTGACACATTACTATACCTTCTATTGATTTAAAGATATAGAAATCTATAATATAATCTATTGTAGTAAATCTCACAGCCTGCTCACAGCCCAAACATCATGGGAACTACTTGAGAAATTAAAAGAATCTGCTCCTTTTGGTTGTCCAATTATTACCAAAACTTTTTCAGCTCTTCCCAGTAATGTCCAATTAAGAAATATGTAGTTAAACAGATATGTATTATAGTTTTTGAGAAATCGTCCTTCCAACCTCCCCACACACATACACACACACATACTTCCACACACACACAGACATCTTCGTAAAAATATTAAAATCGGATTGTAGGGACCTTAAAACGTGCTTAATCATTAAAATCTGGATATGCGATTTTTAGCATGAGAGGTAAAAATATAGGAACATTCTCCAACATGTATTTTTAATATACATAAAAATACCAGTGAGACAGGTTGAATTCTCGCCTTACAATGTTTAAAATAGAAAACGGAACTAATTCAAAATTATACATAAAACATTGTATAAAGGTAACTGTTAATAACTTTTCAAATACTAATATGTTGGAGACAATCTAATAATTATAACGTTATAATAACATTGTAGCAAGTAATAATTGATGAAAAAGTTACAATATTTTCAATCATTACTTAACACTTTTACAAGAATCAATTTTTTTCGAAAGGCTAGATACTAAATTTAAATCCATTGCTTCTGTAGAGTATCAACTTATTCTATAGCAAATTAAAACAGCCAAGCCTCCAAGTTTCGATTAACTATTAACTCTTCAATGCTATTTTTATCAACCGAAAGGACATAAGTCAAAACACATTCTGTTATGACCATAAAATTATATATTAGAATCAAATTAATCTCAACTTCTTTGTAGATTCATATTACGCGGTGACTTGCACATTTATTCCTTAATTACATTTGCAACAATATGGGACAATAGGACACTGAAACAAGGTTAGCAGACTTTTACTAGTTTGGTTTAAACCTTGCCCAAAACTAATTCAATCACTTCCAATTTCGATATGCCACCGTGATCGCAAAAGAAATTTTTAATTTAGTGAAATTTAAGACCATGAAGTTTGCAATATTTTAAGCCGAACCTGTACAGTAGGACATATTTTAGTCTTGGGTAATTTTTTCTAAGATTTAATTACCTTCCGGCACCTTTAGGTACGGAAGGTATTGTATTTGGGCAAAAATTTCAATGATGAGTTTTTAGTGAATAAGTACGTTTTATGGTCCCTATAATCCGATTTTACCATTTGTGTGTGTCTGTGTGTGTGTGTGTGTGTGTGTGTGTGTGTGTGACGAAAGTTTCGGATCGCATAACTTCAATACCACGATACCAAAAGTTATATTTTTTTCATATATCTCAAGTTTACATCCAGACGAACAAGTGATTACATTTTGGTTATAAATGATCAACCGGAAGTACCCTTATTTGAAGGTTTTAGCAGTTTTTCTTGAAAAAACGCAGTTAAATATCATTTATTGACATTTAGCGTTATTATAACTTGAAGAATATATTATTCTTTATGCGATTTGATCGCATTTTATACTTAATTTTCAGTAGATATAGAGTTAAAGAATTATGAAGATATTAGTTTCGTAAAATAGCCAGATATGCTAACCATAGAAACTGCTAATATATTCAGATAATACAAATTGACAGATGTCAGTATCAATAGATGCGGTCATTGAAGTAAGCAGTTCAAGCAAATGCTAGGTAAGCAAACGAGACACTGCAGATTTGCTAGCTATATGACGAACTGATATTCGCAAATATCATCGAGAAAATTATATAGTTAAATATAACATGTGTATCTCTCATATCCCTTTTATTGGTTTGGAAAGTTATACAAAATGAATTTATATGTAGGTACAGTTATTTGCAGATAATGGAATTAATTTTGAATACTTTTTAGGTTTAAGAAAATATTTCAAATTTAACAATGTTATGAACCTTCATCACAAAACTTTGAAAGCCTTTTTGACATGTAATTGATATAAACACATCATAATATGCGATAGAAACAGTACAAGTTAAATTCATATATGTATAATTTGCATTTCCCGCCATTATATTTAGTAAGTTAGCAAGTCAAGCGAGAAATTTGGCGCTTGGATTGTTTGCGAGCAAATAAAGCAAATGCTAGGCTAGCAAAACGTTCAACACATTTTACTTCCGATTGCGTGTTTTCGACACGGTAAGGAATGAAATAATAAGGGAAATAACTCTTCTTTTGCAAGAAAATAATACACAGGATTGACGGAAGGTATTGTGCAGATCATCAGATTTTTTTTCGTATATATTTGTAATACCAAATATACGAGGGTCATTCAATAAGTAAAGAGACAAATGGCTATAGCTCAAAAACGGTTTATTTCAATCTTTCAAAATTAAGGCTATTTTTCAACATAATCACCCTCCACAGTTATACACTTGTCCCATATTTCTTGCAGCTTCCTAATTCCCTTGGCGAAGAATTCTTTCGATTTACACCGAAGCCACTTTTGCACCGCTTCCTTAACTTCCTCATTGTTAGCAAATCTTTTTCCACGTAGTGCGTCTTTGAGTGGTCCAAACAGGTAAAAATCAGATGAAGCGAGGTCAGGACTGTAGGCAGGATGAGGTAAGACCTCCCAACCCAATCCTTGAAGCTTATCACGGGTCAGCGGGGCTGTATGAGGGCGGGCGTTATCGTGCTGAAGAATGACTCCTTTTGACAAGAGTCCACGGCGTTTGCTCCTGATAGCTGGTCTAACTTTGTGTTCTAGCATCTCAGAGTAGTATTGGCTATTGATAGTTCGCTGATCTTCAAGGAAATCGCAATAGACTGGACTTCCACTGGACGTCCACATCGGGGTTCATCAGCTACACTTGTTCGGCCACTTTTAAACCGATCAACCCACTTGTAAAAATTCGCACGGTTCATACAACTTTTACCGTACTGTATTAACATTCTAGAAAAAAATTCACTTGGTTTTACACCTTCTGCGACTAAAAATCTAATGACTGAGCGCTGCTCTTCTAAGGTGCAATCTTCTAGTGGACTTGCCATGGTGAACTGAAAATTTTGAGGTTATGTTGACATAAAATGATGAAACAGCTGATCAGAGCATATCCCAAGGTTGCCAACTAACACCCCTGAAAAGATTGTACACATTCATTGAATAGTTTTAAAATTATAGAATTTGTCTCTTTACTTATTGAATGATCCTCGTATTATACTTTCTATATCTCCGAGTTGAACCCCGCGTCATCAATATCTGATGAAAGAATGGGGAAGTTTAGCGTGATTGAAATTACATATGAAATATTTTTTAACGTAAATATATAAATTAAAATGTAATTGAAAGTTAAAATTATGTTCCCATTTATTTATAATTAATTATTTATCATCAAACTTTTGTGATGTCACAAGTGACTTATGCGCATGCCTGGAAAGGATGGTGAGACCTGACTTTTTGAACGTATGTTGAGGCACACACTGCTGAGCTGGCATACAATACTTATATATATATATATATATATACCACAATGGAAAGGGCGCATGAGGTATTGTGATGGCCACAACAGTTTTTTTTACCTCTCGCTAAGAGAGGTATTGCATTCATGCTAAAAATCGCATATCCAGATTTTATTGAATAAGCACGTTTTAAGGTCCCTACAATCCGATTTTATCATTTTTACGATGATGTCTGTGTGTGTGTGTGTGTGTGTGTGTGTGTGTGGATGTGTGTGTGTATGTGTGTGTGTGTGGGATGTTGGAAGGACGGTTACTCAAAAACTATAAGACTTTAAATTTTTTTAACTACGTATTTCCCAATCGGACATTCATGGGAAGATTTGAAAAGGTTTTGGTAACAATTGGACAACCGGAAGTAGAAGATTCTTGAAAAAAAATCTTTTAAATAATATTTTTTGAAATTTTTTCTTGATAATATTAAAGAAAAATAAATTCTCTTTCTGATACATTTAAATATTTTACAATATATTCTATAGATTTAGAGATAGAAGAAATATAGTATGTAAAATAATCTGTTATAATAAATTTTACAGCCGAAAGAATGGCCATGGAAAATAGTTGAAAATTTAATTTGTTTGTAACTGACAGATGTCAGTGTCAGAAATCCGAAGACATTACTGAAGACTTTTTCTGGGAAGTACATACATTATATTATTTCTTAATGTATTAATAGAATTGGAAACATTTCGAAAAATTAGAAGAGGACAAAATTTCTTCATCAAAAATGAATTTAAAATTAAACAATCTAAATATATATGGAATAGATATATGCGTAAGTAGAATTTTTGGTGTAGAGTGTAGGTATACAAGAAATGTTAAATACAATAGGGAGCGAGCAGTCATATGATTTTGTTGGCCTTGACAAGCAGATATGGGGGCCCATGTCAGAATGATAGCTAGTAATTATGTATATAGTTGTCAAATATCATAATTTCTCATTCTAAATTTAGTGATTTTCCAATTCCATGTGGAGCAGAATTAAATGTTAAATATCTAAGGCATACAAGTAAACTTTAAACTCCTGGTGATAAATTAACTACGTAAATTTAGAAAATCTTGAAATTTTTAATGAAAAATTCTAACATTTGACATCTATGTACATAATTACTAATTATCATTCTGAAACGGGCCCACACATTTGCTTGTCAAGCCCAAAAATGTAACATTACCGTTCGCGCCCTATACTTATGTAACCAAAAAAAGGAAGTGGCGAGAGGTATTGTGCTGGCCACAACAGATTTTTTTATTACGCAATGCTTTTCTTGCGTGAAGTATACTACACATCATAAAAGGTAATATTTCCATGTATTTATCCATGTTACTCATTAATTTCTTTAGGCAATAAGTTCATCAAATAGGCGAGCCGCTCCGAATAAGTGATACACGGTAAAAATACAGATCTACTGCCTATGTTAAATAATTCAAAGACAATAGTTGGCCTAATAATTTTTATCAGTAGTTAATTTATCCGCTCATTTACAAACTGGATTAGTTCGTATGACGAATGACAACATGTGATTATCATTGTAATCAACACTGCAATTAAGATAAAAAAACAACAGTACATGTAATTTTGATGTAGTTAATCCTACAAAAAAACAAACAAATTTAAATAATTTAATTCAATTCCTATCTATAAATACATAACTCAACCTGCATACTTTGTAATCTTTGCAACACCTTTACCATTTCCACCTTACAACACCATCCACCCTCCTCCTTTTCTCATAGCTCACTATCTAATCTAACACTCTTTCTAATGCTGTTTCCCCGCCTGTTGACGATTTGCTCGGCAGCTCCCCGTCTGACGGCGTCAACGGCGGCGCGGCCGTCCTACATACAGCCAATCACAGCGGCGAGCACGGGCCAGGCGCGAGGAGTAGCATTGAGGAAAGGAAAAGTGTTAGAACTGTTGGACTGGGAGGTCGTGGATTCAAACACAAGGTGGAGAGATGATTGCTACTATGGGGGGAGTATATCGAAAGTAAAGATAGCGTAAGTGGTACTATGTGGATCAGATGGGTGATTGGATTTGAGTTACAAACTGTTACAGTTTGTACATTTAATTGTAGTACATTTTTTAAATTTCACGGTTTTAGTTAGAAATAGGGATATAAATTCTGCTCTTTATTTGGTCATAATGCACACAAATAAATATATCGTCACGGCTTTTACACATTTCTGAATATTGAGTTCTATAACTATAGCTCTGTTTAGTCAGTTGATTAATTAAAAAAAAAAAAACAGTTCATAAGACAGTTTATGAAATTGATATTTTTTAATTAAAAGATTAACATATCTACAGAATTTAATATTGTCACTTGCTTTGAAATTGATATTATCTTTTAAATTAGAGCTCCCAGCCAAAACTATTATATTTATATTATATGTCAAATAAAATTCAAAATACAAAAACGGTACGTAAATTATAAACATCAACGTCAATCCTGTGTATAATGTACAAATTCCATATATAAATTTTCTTGTAAAAGGTCCTATATTTCCAGTAAAATTATTTCATAAACAAACCATGCAAATTGTACTTGAGACATCTTCTTCTTTAGCTTTTGCCATTCGTTAGGGGTCGCTATGTCTTATTTTCTTTTCCATCAAGTCTTTCGCAATACAGTCCTTCCATCTTATCTTTGGTCTTCCGCTATTTCTTCTACCTTCTATTACAAGCTATTCATTCTTCTTCCAATATATTTTTCATCATCACATGTTCAAATCATTGTAATCGTCTCTCTTGTGTCTTTTGAATAATTTGAATATATTGGCAGTTTCCATGGTTAGCATATTTGGCCGATTTATGAAATTTAATATCTTTATAATTCTTTAACTCGGTATCTCTTAAATATGAAGTATAAAATGCAATCCAATCGTATATAGAGTAATATATTAATATAAATGTCAATATGATATTGAACAACTTTTTTTCCTAGAAAAACTGTTAAAAGTTGAATATGAGGTTGCTTCCGGTGGACCAATTATATTCAAAATATTTTATATGTCTGCATATGGATCTAAACTTGAGGAATAGGAAAAATATATTATTTTTGGAATCATGGTATTGGAGTTATGCGATCCGAAACGATCGTCACATACACACACTATGTTATTGATTTTAAAAAATATGTATATAAACGATAAAATGTTTGTGCATCCTAATAATATCTAAAGTTAACATGCGCAATATTGTTCGCAAATTGCCAAATCGCAACTGTGTTACAATAAGAACCTTTTTTTACCTTCCGTCACCTTTAGATAAGGAAGATATTGTCTTTGGTCAAAAAAATTAATGATGAGTTTTTAGTGAATAAGCATGTTTTAGGGTCCCTATAATACGATTTTACTATTTTACGATGATGTCTGTCTGTCTGTATGTATGTATGTATGTATGTATGTATGTATGTATGTATGTATGTATGTATGTATGTATGTATGTATGTATGTATGTATGTATGTATGTATGTGTGTCTGTGTGTGTGTGTGACGAAAGATTTGGATCGCATAACTTCAATACCACGATTCCAAAAATTATATTTTTTTCGTATTCCTCAAGTTTACATCCAGAAGAACAAGTGATTAGATTTTGGTTGTAATTGGTTAACCGGAAGTACCTTCATTTGAAGATTTTTACAGTTAAATATGATTTATTGACATTTAACGTTATTATAACTTAAAGAATATATTATTCTCTATACGATTTGATTGCATTTTATATTTCATATTCAATAGATATAGAGTTAAAGAATTATAAAGATATAAAATTTCATAAATCAGCCAGCTATGCTAACTATGGAAACTGCTAATATATTCAGATAATTCAAATTGACAGATGTCAGTATCAATGAAAAGTAAATGAATTTAGCAGAGATGAGGATGTTGAAGTAGATGTTGGAGAAGACATGGAAAGATATGGTAAGGAAATAACTCTAGTGTTACAAGTTTCTAGAAAGATACAAGAGAGACGATTACATTGGTTTGAACATGTCATGAGGAGAGATGAAGAATATATTGGAAGAAGAATGAATAGCTTTGTAATAGAAGGTTGAAGAAACAGAGGAAGACCAAAGATAAGATGGAAGGACTGTATTGAGGAAGACTTGAGAGAAAAGGTACTGAATGAGAACGACACGCAAAACAGAAATGAGTGGAAGAAGAAAATAAAAAATAGCGACCCTTAACAGATGGGAAAAGCTAGAGAAGAAAATGTCAGTGTCGAGTTCAATTTGCAAAGTTTGTTCATGAAATAATTATACTGGAAATTTAGAACCCTTTTGCAAGAAAATTTATGTATGGATTTTATACATAATACACAGGATTGATGGAAGGTATCTGCTTTGTACACAGATGTGACTAATAATGATGACATATTTGTACTGTGTGGGCGTTTACCAGGCGTCACTTCACGCGAATCTGGGGAACCGGGTTCGAATCCGACTGACGCCAAATATTTTGGAATTTTAAATGGCACAAAATTTACCCCTGTGGTACACTCTCCACGTCAGCAATGAATATAGGTAAATATATAAATAAATAAATAAATTAAATATATCATCACGGCATATTGCCCATTGCTGGGTCTGTCAATCTGCTTTGTACACATATTTCGGTAACGATGATGACATATTTGAACCTTGCGGGCGTTTACCAGGTGTCACTTCACGACCACTTATTGCTGGCGTAGAGAGAGCACCACAGGGGTAATTTTTGTGCCATTTAAAATTCGAAATATTTGGCGTCGATCGGGATCAAACCCGGTATTTAAATTTAATTTAAGTATTTACATGAATAAAAATTAAATTAAACGGAAGGTATTGTGTTGGCCACATCAGATTTTTTATTATAGGTAAGGCATTTCGAGGAAAAAATAATAAGCTATAGTAAATATTTCATTCTGTCAGATTTCATTTCCATATGCCTACAAATTTTCTCTTAATTTAAATTGAAAACCGTTTAAACTAATCAATATTAATTAAAACTGTATTAATTTCTTTTCAATTCAGCCTGATATAAGAATTTAGAAATTAGTATTATTGAAATTAGTTACCGTGTTACAATTTCCATAATGAACCGATACGCAACAGAAATCCAATTTTGAATCTGCTTAACCTACTATTCAGCTCTTCTTGCCAACTTAACAAAATAAAATATCCTGCACCATTTGCATCTCATTAAAATGAAAAACTAGTTTTTATATTTGACAAACTAAAGATATGGGTATATGCAACCTAGTTTCGTGTTAGTATATTTTGATTTGATGGATACAATAAAAATTTAAATAGCCGGATTATTAATTACTTTTTACCTCTCGCTAAGAGAGGTATTGGATTCATGCTAAAAATCGCATATCCAGATTTTATTGAATAAGCACGTTTTAAGGTCCCTACAATCCGATTTTAACATTTTTACGATGATGTCTGTGTGTGTGTGTGTGTGTGTGTGGATGTATGTGTGTATGTATGTAGGATGTTGGAAGGACGGTTACTCAAAAACTATAAGACTTAAAATTTGTTTAACAACGTATTTCCCAATCGGACATTCATGGGAAGATCTGAAAAGGTTTTGGTAATAATTGGACAACCGGAAGTAGAAGATTCTTGAAAAAAAATCTTCTAAATAATATTTTTTGAAAATTTTTCGTGGTAATATTAAAGAAAATTAAATTCTCTATCTGATACATTTAAATATTTTATTAGATATTCCATAGATTTAGAGATAAAAGAAGTATAATATATAAAATAATCTATTGTAATAAATTTGACAGCCGAAAGAATGCCATGAAAAATAGTTGATAATTTAAATTATTTGTAACTGACAGATAAATGTCAGTGTCAGAAATAATGAGTAATGAATTAAAAATGTACTTGGAGAATCCCTTAGTTCTTGATCTGTGACTATTATGGAGATGACAAGTCTAGGTTGAAGGACTTAAATTTGTTTCAAACATTATGGGACAATGTACACCAGTACTGTAGACTAGAGTAACTTTGAATTGCGAAAAAGCTATCAAATTCTTCTCAAGTAAGTTGTAAATATTGACAAAATCGGAGTGCAATCTATCCGTCACTTTATTAAAGGGAATTAAGGTTATTTAGATATAACAAGTATGAAAAAATAAAATGTAAAAGAAGATATATAAGAATAGATGCACAATCCAGATATATACATTTTAGACCGCCCAAAATTAATGTTTTTACTAGAAGAATATGAAGAGAAAGTAAACAAAGTTGTTCGAATTGAAAATTGCTGTTACCAGCCTAATATTTATATATGGTAAACTCTACTTTGTAATTTATTGTAACATAATTTATGGTAAAATATCTTCATGGTGAGACATGCTATTATTGAATAATAAAGAAGTTTATACGTCATAGATTTATATGAATATATTATTTCTATTTATAAAAATAATCTTTGCTTTATGCATACAGCCAGGTAAAATATACGGCGAGAGGTTATGTGCTGGCCACATCAGATTTTTGATAATTAGTTTGATGCAGTAGATAAGGAAAAACCGGAATTGTCAAAAGCACTTATACATTTATCTTGTTTCAATTATGTTCATATCATGCAGTGTAATACCTAATAAATTATTACAATAATTTAAATTAAAATTGAAGTGAAATATTGTCTTTACAATATGTACGCAAATTTCTTGTGAAAACTATTAATGCAGTAAAAAAAAAAATCTGATGTGGCCAGCAGTATACCTTCCGCAAACCGTCAATCCTGTGTATTATTTACAAATTCCATAAATTTTCTTGCAACATATTCTAAATTTCTATTAAAACTATTTCATAAACAAACTGTGCAAATGACACTTGACACGGACATCTTCTTCTTCTAATTTTTTTCTTTAGCTTTTCTCATTCGCTAGGAGTCGCTATTTTTTATTTTTTCTTCCATTCATTTCTGTTTTGCGGGTCGTCCTCATTCTGTTGCTTTTCTCTGAAGCCTTCCACAATACAGTCATTCTATCTTATCTTTTGTCTTCCTCTGTTTCTTCCACCTTCTACTAAGCTATTCACTCTCCTTCAAACATATTTTTTATTTCTCCTCATGTCGAGTTTAAACCAATGTAATCGTCTATCTTGTTTTCTAGAAACTTTTAATACTCGAATACACCATCTGTCAGAATTTTCTTAATATAGTAGCTGTTTCCATGGTTATAGCGTAGCTGGCTGATTTATGAAATTTAATTTCTTTAACTGTATATCCACTGAATATAAAGAATAAAATGCAATTAAATCGCATAGATAATAGAATAATCTATAATATTTACATTAACATTAAATGTGTAAATAATATTTAACAGTGTTTTTTCAAGTAAAACCGTTTGTGATAATTTATCTTAACGAGCCAAATATTTTCCCAGGACCAGAATCACCGTACACATACTTCTGATATGATCTGAGGAGATTTTCCTTGTCTTGTGACTTGTGAAAAACTCAGATTTTTTCAAACTTGTAGTTTTTTTAAACATTGATTTCCTTTTACAGCAATATCTCAAAGACTAATGACGCAAATATGTTAATATTTGATACATAACCTTATAATAAAATAATTCACTTGTAATTTTTTTAAACATATTTAAACGTTTATTAATATAATTGCACCAGTACAAAAAACGCATTGTGGTTTATATTATTACCCAATCAGATGATTAAAATTTATATATGTAAAATTACATTGTACCGGATTTATAAGTTTCACCATTTCACGGTCTGAAACGAAAGTTTTGTCCTTCGTGGGACTCAAATTTTACCTGAAATTTCGATGCATGTAACTTAGTTGTTTGAGGCATAATATGACATGTAACACTCTTCAGTGTATACAAGCTTCTTGGGGGTCCTCGTTGTCCACTCGGCTATACAGCTAAAGTTTCTTTTTTTAGCGATAAAGGTTACTGCAAAGTGCAAAACACTCTAAAGTCATGTATTTCGCTTAGAAAACGACTCCGGAAACAATTTGGAGACATGTTATCAAGAACAGCTTTTACACCGAATTTGAACATTTCAGGGTCTTCATAACATAAGTTTTGTATGTACTTCTTGGGAAAAAAATCTGATGTGTACACCACACGACTTCCTTGTACGATTATTAAACTATACATATTTTTTTAATAAATAAATTACAAAATATTAATTTTAAATTCAAAATAGTAAGATATATAGCGACCATAAAGGGAGTTTTTAAAGAGAGTTTTGATTACAACAAAGAAATATTTGATTACAACAATGAATATGACTAATTTCACAATAAAAATATAATATTTGTTATTGTACGAATCATAAAATTGCACGTATTTAATGTAATTTGACATGAACATTTTTTTTTTTATTTTTGTTATGTTATAGCAGTCCTAAATACAAAATTTCAACTTTCTACGGCTTACCGTTTTTGAGTTATGCGAGCTACGTACGTACGTACGTACAGACGTCATGACGAAATTAGTCAAAATGGATTCAGGGATGATCAAAATGGATATTTCCGCTGAAATCTGAAAACCGAAATTTTTCGCGACTACAATACTTCCTTTACTTACGTACAAGGAAGTAAAAATTACCTGAATTTTCGCCAGAACTTAGATTTGTTTTGACACAACAGATAATACTATTTTTGAGTGTATACAAGCTATGTTATGCAATTAAAAGATTAACACAAATAGCAGGCATAAAAACGGCTAAAATGTTATATTTTGCTAAGTTTAATTATGTTGAAAATTATGGCATTATGTATATGCTTTCTGTTTTAATGTTTATAAAAAATAACTTACAAAATTTAATAACTCATGAGCATTTGCATAATTATAACACTAGGAATAAAACTGAAATAATTTTACCTAAATATAAATTATCACTAAGCCTAAAAAATCCAAAAATAATTGGAACTAAACTGTATGATAAATTACCCTCCAATTTAAAAGGCGTAAAGTTCAATAAACTTTTTCAATCACAACTAAAATGTTAGCATTATAAAATTATGTGTCTTCACCTCTGGGCTTAGATTCACGTTATCGGAAGTGCAAATAATGTTAACCTAATATATTTATTTTTACACTCTACTCTTCGAGTAGAGTCGATTGCTATCGGTCATAGTCAGGAAATGCAATATAAAAATTTGTGCTAAAACCAGAATTGTTTCAAAAACGATTTGCATCATACGAAACTAGTTTTGTCCACCATTAAATTTCAGCTTCCATTTCATTCCAATTAAAACCACGGTTAATGGAGTTCTTTCCAGCCTTAAAAAGCACTCCGCTTGACGTCCGGAAGGGTTCCAGTATTTTATAGGAATGTTTAAAAAAATCAAACCGTCATTTTTAACGACATATTCCTTTTGTAAAAAATCTGATGTGGCCAGCACATAACCTCTCGCCGTATATTTTACCTGGCTCTATTCATAAAGCAAAGAATATTTTTAGAAATACAAATAATATATTCATATAAGTCTATAACGTATAAACTTCTTTATTATTCAATAAGAACATGACTCAACATAAAACAATTTTCACATATACTTACAAAATCTATAGGATATTTTACCATAAATTATGTACAATAAATTACAAAGTAGAGTTTACTATATATACCTGCTGGTAACAGGGATTTTCAATTCGAACAACGTTCTTGTTTGCTTCCTCTTCATATTCTTCTAGTAAAAACAATAATTTTGGGCGGCTAAAATGCATAACCTGAATTGTGCATCTATTCTTACATATCTTCTTTTACATTTTATTTTTTCATACATGCTGTATCTAAATAACACTAATTCCCATTAATAAAGTGATGGATAGATTGCACTCCGATTATTTTCTTATATCGATGTGTAATTTTGTCAATATTTACAACTTACTTGAGAAGAATTTGATAGCTTTTTCGCAGTTCAATGTTACTCTAGCTACAGTGCTGGTGTATATTGCCCCATAATGTTTAAAACAAATTTAAGTCCTTCAACTTAGACTTGTCACTTCCATAATAGTCACAGATCAAGAATTAAGAGATTCTCCAAGTACATTTTTCTTTCATTACTCATTATTTCGATGGGATACAATTTTTTCTGTATTTTACGTTGCAGAGTGGAGACCATTAACAGTATTTCTGAAGGGTATGTGTAATATACCTATAATTTTAAATATTAAACTATAAATACAATAAGAAATAATATAATGTATGTACTTCCCAAAAAAAATCTTCAGTAATGTCTCCGGATTTCTGACACTGACATTTATCTGTCAGTTACAGACATTGAAATTTTCAGCTATTTTCCATGGCATTCTTTCGGCTGTAAAATTTATTAAAACAGATTATTTTATATATTATATTTCTTTTATCTCTAAATCTATAGAATATATAATAAAATAATTAAATGTATCAGATAGAGAATTTAATTTTATTTAATATTACCAAAAAAAAATTTCAAAAAATAATATTTAGAAGATTTTTTTTCAGGAAACTTCCGGTTGTCTAATTGTTACCAAAACCTTTTCAGATCTTCCCATGAATGTCCGATTGGGAAATACGTACTTAAACAAATTTAAAGTCTTATAGTTTTTGAGTAATCGTCCTTCCAACATCCCACACACACACACACACACACACACACACACACACACATCCACACACACACACAGACATCATCGTAAAAATGTTAAAATCGGATTGTAGGGACCTTAAAACGTGCTTATTCAATAAAATCTGGATATGCGATTTTTAGCATGAATGCAATACCTCTCTTAGCGAGAGGTAAAAAATCTGACGTGGCCAACGCATTACCTTCCGTAAATCATGTGTACGAGTATTATTATGTACAAATTCCATACATAAATTTTCTTGCAAAAGATCCTATATTTCCAGTAAAATTATTTCATAAACAAACTATGCAAATTGCACTTGACACTGACATCTTTTTTAACTTTTCTCATTCGTTAGGGGTCATTGTTTTTCATTATCTTCTTCCACTCATTTCTGTTTTGCGTGTCGTCCTCATTCAGTTCCTTTTCGCTCAAGTAATTCAATAACTGAATAATATTGGACTGATCTGCGAAAACAATTGCAATAAACCATAAAAGATAAAAAGAGAAGCAAACGGAACTTAGTTTTACTTTCTTACAAAATAATAAAGAAAAAGTAAAAAGCTCATGGAAAGAACGTATATAATAGGAAGTGATATGTATTAAACGTTTGTACTCGTATAAATAAGAACGTGTCACCCTCTACTTTTTCTATGTATTTAATTAACTTGCAAGTTGTATTTAGTTATACGTTGAAAGTAATTAAGTAATTCTATAAATTTATCTACAAGGCTATAAGCAGGTAAAAAATAAAAATTTAATTTTCTTTTAATTAACTTATCCAATAACATCTGTCTGAACGTCAAAGTTAATAATTTTAATTACCTTAAGAAACACAGAATGATATTTACCTTATACGACATGATATTTAAAGAAAACCGTATTTCTGCTTAGTGTTATTGAAGATTGAAAAAAATCTTCACCGTATGACATTTTCACAGCGAATGAGCAATAATATTTTTAAATGTCACACATATAATATCGTTTATTATATATTTACTCTTTTGTAGGTAAAGACGTCAAGAACTCGTGCTACTAATAATTATTAATGATTTTAAATCGACATGTTTTAATGAAATCAGAATAATAGTTTGTACAGTAACTGTTCTAGTATTATAACAAGATGAATCCTTTCAAAATATTTTGTGCAAAATACACATCTATATTGCCATTGTAAAAGTATTTGCCCAATTGCCATATATATAAGGACGAAACATTTTATAAGATCGGGCCGGGATCATGGCATTGCAACAATAATAGATCAAGTATAGAGAGGGTGTAACGCTGACCGATAAAATGGATTTAAATGTTGTATTACATAAGGTTTGTTTAAACCACAATTTTGATATTAAACTAAGAAATGCTGTCGAATTAACATTTCCAAGGCCCTGCGATTTAAGTGAAATAAGCGGGCATTTTGCTTTGATTTTTAACTTTTGATGATACTTGAATACACAACTATACTTCTGGGTCGAAGGAATAATTAAAAGTTTGGATTGCGAAGGGTGGATCTACTCCAAAAAATTTTAATTTGCAGAGCAAGACACCAATTACTTTTTGGATGAGTTAAAGATGTTAGAATACAGATGGAAAATGTGGATTGAATTAAAAGCAGTCTATGTTGAAAAATAAAACTGAATTTGATTGAAAAAATACTTAATTCTGTTTGATTAAACACTTATCAATCCTCTAGTGTATTCACATATATGATAAAATATGATCGTGAAAATGGTAAAATCGGATTCTGTGTACCTTAAATTATTTAGCAAAACCTCAATAAGCTATTTTTACCTCTCGCTGAGAGAGGTATTGGATTCATGCTAAAAATCGCATATTCAGATTTTATTGAATGAGCACGATTTAAGGTCCATTGAGCCCGATTTTAACATTTTTACGATGATGTCTGTATGTGTATGTGTGTGTGTGTGTATGTGTGTGAGGTTGTTGGAGGCACTATGTCTCCAATTATATAAGGCTAAAGACCTGTTTGACAACGGATTCCTCAATCTAACATTAATGGGGAGAGTTGAATAGGTTTTGGTACCAATTAGAAAACCGAAAGTAGTAGTATCTTAAAAAAAATCTAAATATTATTTTTTTGAATTTTTTTATTATTAGTATTAAAGAACATAAAATTCTCTATTCGATACATTTTAAAATTTTATTATCTTGAGATAAAAAAGTAATATATAAAATAATCTATTGTATTAAATTTCAGAGCCTATACAATTCCATTCAGATGTTTGCAAATGACATAAAAATGTCAGTGTCAAAAACCAACAGTAGTCCATAAACCTATTTGGGCAGTATTGGGAGCTCAATTCTAAAACTTGACCTTAAGTTTATTTTAACTAAACACATGACAGTGGATAAGAACCGATTCAAAATTTGTCATAGTACGAATATGGTTTTATGTAGATTTTAGCTGAAAATAAATCTTAGAATTTTTTTTTGGCAATATAATAGTAAAACGTTAAATTACGCTTTTACGTTAAATGAAGAAGTTTAACTGACATTGAAGATTTTTTCTGTAATATTGCTAAGTTTACTATTTCTTGTATAACATAATAACAATTAATATTTATTATCAGAAATCCCGTCAAGGAATTGGAAAAAATTCGAACAAGTAGAAGTGTAGGAGAAAACTTCCTCAAAACATAAATTGAAAATTATAAAAATAACGGAAACATAAAGACATTAGAAATTTATAGGGCGCGAGCAGTCATGTGACTTTGTTAGACTTGAGAAGCAAATATGGAGGCTCGAGTTAGAATGACAGCTAGTAATTATATACATAGATGTCAAATGTCAATTTTCCTTCCCAAATTTCATGATATTCCAATTCCATGTGGTTTATTTTCCTCGACAAATTCCACATTCCTGGTGACAAATTAACCACGTAAAAAAATATGACATTTGACATTTATGTAAATAATTACTAACTGTCATTTTGATAAGGGCCTCTATATCTGCTTTTCTAGGCCAAGTATTACAAAGTAACTACGTGAATTTAGAAAATCTTGAAATTTTTAATGAAAAATTCTGACTTGGGTCCCCATGTCCTCATATCTGCTTGTCAAGGCCAACAAAGTCACATGACTGCTCGCGCCCTATACTTATGTAACCAAAAACGGAAGTGGCGAGAGGTATTGTGCTAGCCACAACAGATTTTTAGCCTGGGATCTGTTACCATCTTTATCTAGGGTAGCAGAAGATAAAAAATGGCATATTTAATTTTTATTCAAAACCTTTAATAACTATATTTTGTATTAATTATTTATGATTTCATCATTTTATTCATCTTTTCTAACTGGACTTGTTGACCACTAAACCAGTTATTGAAAAATGAAAAAATCTTCGAATGACATTTCAACATATGCATAATGTCCGTCATACAGTTATGACGTCCATACGGTCTGTTTCTGATATGTTTATTATCAAATTATTCCCTTATCAGTTGTATCTAGCGTATAAAACTGAAATAGTGTTGACAATAGTCTAGAACACGAGTATCAGATTTCAACAATGCGAAAACTTTGCTACTAAACAGGATCTGGTATTGCGAACATTTCACCTGCTCTCAATCGTTAAATTTAACAAGCAAAAAAATGTACATGGGAAAAGAATTATTTTGCATAATGGTCTACCACATATGGAAAGAAGATCCATTAAATATAGGTTAGGTGGATATTTCAGTTGAAGATATATTGAGTTACTTTATAATTAGGAAATTTGATATACAAATGAAATAATGAAAAAACTAAATTTGTTTAAATTTTTGTAAAATTATTCGCCCACATTGAATAAATGGGCTATTACATTACATTATTATTGTATAAAACTCCGCACAAATAAAAACCAGTTTGGTATATAAACAGGGTGGTTGAACATTTTTGTATTATTATTTTATGTGAACGATTATACAAAATAATTCATAATAAACTGATTTTTTTACCACTAACTAAGAGAGGTATTGGATCGCATATCTAGATTTTAATGAATAAGCACGTTTTAAGGTCCCTACAATCCGATTTTAATATTTTTGCGATGATGTCTGTCTCTCTGTGTGTGTGTATATATGTGGGATGTTAGAAGGACGATTACTCAAAAACTATAAGACTTTATATTTGTTTAACTACGTATATTCCAATCGGACATTCATGTGAAGATCTGAAAAGGTTTTGGTAACAATTGCACAACCAGAAGTAGCAGATTCTTGAAAAATAATCTTCTAAATATTATTTTTCGAAAAAAATTCTTAAAGAAAATTAAATTTACTATCTGATACATTTGAACATTTTATTATATTTTCTATAGATTCAGAGATAAAAGAAATATAATACATAAAATAATCTGTTGTAATAAATTTTAGAGCCGAAAGAAAGCCATGGAAAATAGTTGAAAATTTAAAATGTTTGTAACTGACAGATAAATGTCAGTGTCAGAAATCCGGAGACATTACTGAAGACTTTTTCTGGGAAGTACATACATTATATTATTCCTTAACGTATTAATAATAAAAAATACTGTCAATCCTGACAATGAATTGGAAACATTTCGAAAAATTAGAAGAGGACAAAATTTCTTCATAAAATGAATTTAAAATTAAACAATCTAAATATAAGGAATAGATATAATGTAAGTAGAATTTTTGGTGTAGAGTGTAGGTATACAAGAAATGTTAAATACAATAGGGTGCGAGCAGTCATGTGATTTTGTTGGCCTTGACAAGCAGATATGGGGCCCATGTTAGAATGATAGCTAGTAATTATGTATATAGATGTCAAGTATCATAATTTCTCATTCTAAATTAGTGATTTTCCAATTCCATGTGGTTTATTTTCCTCGACAAGTAAATTCCACACTCTTGGTGACAAATTAACTACGTGTATTTAGAAAATCTTGAAATTCTGAATGAAAAATTGACAATTGACATCCATGTACATAATTACTAATTATCATCCTGAAACGGGCCCCCACATCTGCTTGTCGAGGCCAACAATGTAACATGACTGTTCGCGCCCTATCTTATGTAACCAAAAAAGGAAGTGGCGAGAGGTATTGTGCTGGCCAAAACAGATTTTTATTTTATAAAGTACAAAAATATCATCTGTCAATCAATCTTAAAACAATATAACAACTGAACTAATACATGTTGACTTTGTGAAAATTAATATTTGAATTCTTCAACATTTATAAGCAAAACACTTTATGATAAAATTTATGGCTCGATTCTGTAAGCCGCTGTAGCGTATGTAGCACTATAACCTTGAAAAAATACAGCGGTGTACACAAAAAGCGATTGTATAAGATTTTTTATAGAGTGTAAATGCTACATCCCTACTGTAACTTTACAGTGAAAGAAAGTTCGGTGTAGTGTTGTCAGGTGTTTTACATTTAGAGGTTACTAAATAATATTTGAGATGAACAATCCAAATATATTGTATATTGTTTTTGCTTTATACGAAGAGGATTATAATAGGTACGTGAATTTGAAAAATGAAAATAATATAAAGTTTATTAAGTAAATTTCATTATTCTAGGCGTTATATGCGTATCAAAAGAAGATATTTACGAGATATATATAATCCGTTTGAAATACCAAATGTGGAATTTATTAATACGTTTCGCTTGACGAAACCTTTAGTTCATGAACTAATTGACACGTTAAGAATTCACGGGGGGCAGGCAAGACGTAGAACAAAAGTTCCTTTTTAATTGCGGGTATCTTATTATTGTTTGTTGCAGTACTTTTTAGAAATAAAATATTCAAAATAAGGTCAAGAACTATTCTATTCTATTCCCGAGAGCATTTAACGAAATTAATTATTTCTCCTATTTCTTCGCTGTCATTCTCTTCTACGTTAGGATTTATTATTCCGCTTCTGAATATATAATCGTTTTCTACAATATTTACATACAATTCATACTGAATTTTTGTGGTACTAAATAATATTTTGCGTTTCTTTTCTCTGCAAGACATACTGAACAATGAATTATAATACTGAATCAAATAATTAATGTATAAAATACTAACCTATTAGTGTTTCACATTTTGGCAGTTATTTACAAATGGAATAAATAATAAATATGAAGATAGGTGCGCTGTAAGCGTACGTTACATCGATCAAGGTTATATATGACGGTACAGAATCTGTTATTTTACAGAAATGTAAACGTTGAACTTACACTGCGCTATAAGCTACACCGCTTACACTTTTACAGCGCTACATCCAAATTATACAGTATCGAGCCATTATATTATATTACTCAAAAAGTAACAATATTATCTTCAATTACAGCTTACGGTTATCAAATTTTAAAATTCATTCTCAACATCTAATTAGTATAATTTCTTCCTTGTTTCCTTTTGTATATGAATCTCGTGTGACATAAGTGGCTAATTCCTGGCTTATCTAGGAGCACGAGAGTCTGACGATCATAAAGATGGTCTGATAGCGCGTAACTACGTGTAGGACAGTGTGAGCCACATAGTAATAAACTCCATGCATAACTTATGTTTATGAATGCATCACTGCGTTATTCAAGTACCAGACTTTTAAGCGAATTAATGGTAAAGTGTTTAGTTAGTTTAAATAATGTATTAATACATCATCACCATTTTCTTCTTGCATATTGTAGGATAAATTCGAAATCTGGATATTTTATAGTTAGGCTATACTAAACATAAAGTTCCTCCTGTATATTTATTTATATTTTATTTACGGTACAAATATGTCATCATCGTTACCGAAATCTGTGTAAAAAGCAGTTTGGCAGACCCAGCAATGGGTAACATGCCGTGATGATATATTTATATATACTATATTTATTGCTAGCGTGGAAAATGCACCATAGGGGTCAATTTTATACCATTTAAAATTCTAAAATATTTGGCGTCGGTCGGAATCGAACCCGGTTCCCAAATTCGCGTGAAGTGACGCATGGTAAACGCGTATACGGTACAAATATGTCATCATTATTACCAACAATTGTGTGCAAAGTAGATTGGCTCACCCAGCAATGGGTAATATGCCGTGATGATATATTATGTATTTTTATTATCTTACCTATATTCGTACACATTTACTTATTCTGGAAACTGTATTAAGTTCCTTTCTACATAATTATTGTTCCATTTACTATTTTCTTTTTAAAACGTTACTATTGTTGACAGTGACATATTTCTGTCAGTTTAATTTTTATCCTGTCCTAGAATTGGGTTTCGCCTGTTGGACAGTGTATATTTAAATAAATAAATAAATAAAAATCAGTCGGAATTCAATCAGAATTAGTCGGTTATTTAATGCACTCATGTACTTCTGCATGTTTAGACATATCTTTTTCTTATCACTTCTTCTTTTTGCAAACCAATTCTTGTTTGTTTTTGCAACCACAACCATCCACTTATCCATCCCACAGCGCCGTTTTCTTCGCTTCCTCTTCTCCACCCAATCATCCACTCCACACATTACATCCTCTTCGGCTGCCCTGCCCTGGTACAGTTGTACGAAGAGGTCTTGACCCCGGCAGCAGGCTCACGCGTACGCATGTAGCTCCCGGCATGCTATGGACTATACACTACAGCCACAGCCGGAGTAATACCAATACAAATCAACCCGGACCAACGGTTGTTGAACGATCATAGAGGAAGTGGAATGAGGCGTGTGCCGAGGCGAGTGGAGTGAATCATAGTGGTGATGATAAAGGTGATTGAGGAAGGAATATAAGAAATAAGAGATGCTAGTTGGTAATATTAATGTAAGAGAAATAATAAGTGTGGTTGGAGAGGATGTTTGGCGAAGGATGTTTGTTGACTGAATCTTGTTAACCAACATTGTGGCAATGGATATACATTTATGATGGGATTAGTCCTGCTCCTAAATTTCTCATACAATATTAAAATTTCTGAACTATCACGCAATAATAATATTTGTATATTTTTAAATCATTCCATGACACCTTAGAAAATCTAGCATATCCTTAAATAATAGTTGAATTTTTTCCATTAATACTTGTAATTTTTGCTGTAAATTTATATTTTCTTACACAGGGTGCAAAAGAGAATCTGTGAATTAGGAATTTTACATGGGTAACCAGTGTTTCCAAATAATATCTACCCGTAATAGGTATTTTTACCTCTCGCTAAGAGAGGTATGCTAAAAATCGCATATTCAGATTTTAACAATTAAGCACGTTTTAAGGTCTCTACAATCCGATTTTAATATTTTTACAATGATATGTGTGTGTGTGTGTGTGTGTGTGTGTGTGTGTGAATGTGTTTGGGGAGTTTGGAGGACGATTTCTCAAGAACTATAATACTTAATATATGTTTAACTACATTTTTCTCAATCGGACATTACTGGGAAGAGCTGAAAAGGTTTTGGTAATAATTGGATAACCGAAAGTAGCAGATTCTTAAAAAAAATTCTAAGTATTATTTTAAAAAAAAAATTGTTCTTGTTGTAATAAGCTTACAGCCCAAATTATGTCATGGAAACCAATTGAAATATTAAAATGTTTGTAACTGAGAAATAAATGTCAGTGTCAAAAATCCAAAGACATTACTGAATATTTTCTTGGGAAGTTCACACATTCTGTTATTTCTTATTGTAGTAATAGTAAAATATTATTTAACATTATAGGTATATTACATATAGCCTTCAATAATACTGTCAATCCCGACAATGAATTGGAAACATTTCTAAAAATTAGAAAAATAGGACCAAATTTCTTCATAGAATGAATTTAAAATTAAAAAATCTGAATATAAAGAATAGATGTGAGTAGAATTTTTGGTGTAGAGTGTAGGTGTACAATAAATGTTAAATGCAATAGGGCGCGAGCAGTCATGTCATTTTGTTGGCCTTGACAAGCAGATATGGGGGCCGTGCCAGAAAGATAGGTAATAATTATGGGAATTATCATAATTTTTCATTCTAAATTTAGTGCCTTTCCAATTCTATGTGGTTTATTTTCCTCGACAAGTAAATTCCACACCACTCCTAGTGACAATTTAAACACGTAAATTTAGAAAATCTTAAAATTTGTAATGAAAAATACTGACATTTGACATCTATATAGGTAACTAATGTTTGAAAATAATACTAATTTTCTCAGATTTTCATGAATGCTGGAATTCTCAATTTTTCCGTTTTTCAATAATCACATTGTCTTCTTCCATTCCATCCCTATAAACACAATCACCTAGGTACTCGACAGACATGCGTCCAAGAAAGTTGTCGATCTAATCTGGCATCTCTCACAAATGATCAACAGATCAAGCTGGGCTCATTCGTCAGGCCTTATTTAGCGGTACAGCGATGCGACAGTGTTTCCACAAACGCGGACACGCAGCAAGGCACTCTAGATGCCAATCTCGCCATCGCCAACTTGATAAAGGTTTCAAGCCGAGATGACATTTACCCAACATGGGGGATATGTGTTGTGATGTGATGTATGACTTATTACCTAACACATATGTATACCAGTATGGCTAAAGGAAATGAACTATTAAAGCCTTGCTCTTTGGAGGAGTGATTTATTTTAGAACCATTTACCATTAATATATTTGAACAATGAATTACAAATGAGTAAGTCCGTTATAATTTCTTTGTTTATTACTTAATGTCAGGAAACCAGGTTGCAGAATTCATTAAATGATTTATTTCGTTGGATATCACAAATATTCATCTTCGCAAGGCAAATAATTTCGGAAAATTAACTCCTGAATGGCTTCATGAGGACTTCAGAATTGTTTCCAGAAAAATAAGTTAAGGCAATATTACAATTCTCCTATTTCGCGTGCATAAAGTAAATTTTGTACAACTGCGACGGTGGCAAGGTGACGAAAGGTATTGTCTTGGTCCAAAAATTCAATGAGCTTTTACTGAATAAGCATGTTTTAGGGTCCCTATAATACGATTTTACCATTTTAACGATGATGTTTGTATGTATGTGTGTGTGTGCGTGTGTGTATATGTGTGTGTGTGTGTATATATATATGTGTGTGTGGAACGTTGGAAGGACGATTACTCAAAAATTTTAAAACTTAGTATTTGTTTAACTACGTATTTCCCAATCGGACATTAATGAAAAGGTTTTGATGACAATTGGACAACCGAAAGTAGCAGATTCTTGAAAAAAAAAATCTAAATATTATTTTTTGATTTTTTTCTTGGTAATATTAAAGAACATTAAATTCTCAATCTGACACATTTATTTTTATTATTATATCTCGTATAGGTTTGCAGGTATAGTATATAATATTATAGAATAATCTGTTCTAATAAATCTCGTTGCTCAGAAAACAGTTGAGATGTTTAAATGTTTGTAATTGTCAGATAAATAAAGGGTTTTCCAATAAGAGGTGTTATTTTGATATTCAAAGAAAAATGCCATTTTTTAATATAAATGATCGGATGTTTATTTCATTATAAAGAGGAAGGTATGCCGTTAATAGTGGAAAATAACATCAGGCAAATGACCACCACGACCACGCTGACAGGACAATATCCTTTTCATGAAATTTTCCATAACCAAATCGCAAAGTGGCTGTCCTATGTCCTCGATAGCCTCACGAATTCCATCTTTGAGGTCTTGAGTCGACGCTGGGCAGTTGGCGTAGACCTTCTCTTTCACGTGGCCCCAAAGAAACAAGTCGCAAGGTGTTAAATCACAAGATCTCGGTGGCCAATTGTGATCACCTCTTCGAGAGATAACACGGTCCGGAAACTTTTCCCGTAAAAGATCAATGGTTTCGTTGCTTGTGTGGCACGTAGCGCCGTCTTGTTGAAAGTAAACGTTGTCCAGATCAATACCATCCAATTTCGGCCATAAAAAATCGTTAATCATCTCTCGATAGCGCAATCCATTCACCGTAACTGTTGCTCCAGCCTCATTTTCGAAAAAGTAAGGTCCAATGACTCCACCGGACCATAAACCGCACCAAACAGTCACACGTTGAGGATAGAGAGGCTTTTCAACAATAACTCTTGGGTTTTCTGAGCCCCAGATGCAACAATTTTGTTTGTTGACGAAGCCACCGAGGTGGAAATGGGCCTCATCACTCAAGATGATTTTTCGATGGAATTCCGGATCATTTTCATGCATTTCAACGACCCAATCAGCAAAGACACGACGTTGTTGATGATCGGCCGGCTTGAGTTCTTGTGTTAACTGGACTTTATAAGCCTTAAGACCCAAATCTTTATGCAAAATACGGTGTAATGACGTTTGTGGATTGCCTAATTCCAAAGAACGACGAGGAATGGACAAACCTGGGTTTTCTTCAACACTTTCGGCTACAGCAGCAATATTCTTGGCTGTTCTTGAGCGACGTGCACGGGTTTTATTCTTCACATCACTAACTTGTCCCAACAGCTCGAATTTTTCCACCAATTTCTGTATTGCGGTCCGACAAGGTGCTTCACGACGACCCAAAAATTGTCGAGTTTTACGAACCGTCTCTGCCAAATTTTCACCATTTTTATAGTGAATTTTAATAATTTCAATGCGTTGTTGAAGCGTGTATCGTTCCATTTTTATTAATGGCGTAGATTCTACTTGTCAAATGTCAAAAAATGACAGCTTCAAAAGAGACATCTACCGAAATAGCGGGCTATTCAAAATAACACCTCTTATTGGAAAACCCTTTACAACATGTCAGTATTAAAAATCAGATTTTTCTGGGAGGTACGAGTACATGTAATATATATTATTGTATAATTAATTAAATATGTATTTAAATTATAGGTATGTTAATATTGTATATATCCTTAAGAAATACCGCTAATACTGAACATGTTAGAACAGTAGGACAAAATTTCTCATAGAACGAAGAAATACAATTTCAATTATTTGTGTGTACAAGAAATGTTAAATTCGATACTTATAGGGCGCGAGCAGTCATGGGACTTTGTTGGCCTTGGCAAGCAGATGATGATCCGTGTCAGAATGTCGACTAATACTTATTTACATAGATGTCACAATTATCATATGTCATAATTTTTCATTCTGTTGTTTATTTGTCATCAATTGTATGGAATGCACTTGTCGGGGAAAGTAATCCTCATGGATTTGGAAAATCATAATGTTTTGCATGAAAACTTATGATACATGACACCCATGTACATTATTACTAGCTTTCATTTTGACACGGGCCTCCATATCTGTTTACGGCTAACAAAGTCACATAACTGAAAATGGCGAGAGGTATTGTGCTGGCCATAACAGATTTTTTTTTTACCTTCCGTCACCTTTAGGTAAGGAAGGTATTGTCTTTGGTCAAAAAATTCAATGATGTTTTTAGTGTATAAGCATGTTTTAGGGTCCCTATAATACGATTTTACCATTTTTACGATGATGTCTGCATGTATGTGTGTCTGTGTGTTTGTGTGTGTGTCTGTGTGTGTGTGACAAAAGTTTCGGATCCCATAACTTCAATACCACGATTCCAAAAATTATTATTTTTTCGTATTCCTCAAGTTTGCGTCCAGAAGAACAAGTGATTAGATTTTGGTTATAATTGGTGAACCGGAAGTACCCTCATTTGAAGATTTAACAGTTAAATTTGATTTATTGAGATTTAACGTTATTATAACTTAAAGAATATATTATTCTCTATACGATTTGATTACATTTTATACTATTAATGTATTCATATAATTCAAATTGACAGATGTCAGTATCAATAAAAAGTAAATTATTGTGGCAGAGATGAGGATGTTGAAGTAGATGTTGGGGAAAACACGGAGAGATACGGTAAGAAAATAACTCTAGTATTACAAGTTTATAGAAAGATACAAGGTATATGATTACATTGGTTTGAAAATGTCATGAGGAGAAATGAAGAATTATATTGGAACAAGATTAAATAGTTTAGTAATAGGATATTGAAGAAACAAGAAGACCAAAGATAAGATGGAAGGACTGTATTGCGGAAGACTTGAGAGAAAAGGAAATGAATGATAACGACACGCAAAAATAGCGACCCCTAACGAATGGGAAAAGTTAAAGAAGAAGAAGATGTCAGTGTCAAGTGCAATTTGAATAGTTTTTTTATGAAATAATTTATACATTATACACAGGATTGACGGAAGGTATTGTGCTGGCCACAACAGATTTTTTTGTAAATGTAATTGCAAGATGTTCAACCTTTTTGTTTATAAGTTTGTCACATAGACGTATAAGTAAAAAGTAATAAATCGATACATGGAATTACTTATACTTTATGTTCCGTATAGGGGAAATGTAAATTAATTACAATCTTAAGCAATATCGTACTATAAAGCGGCTATAAAAGAAATATGTGTAACGGAACTCGTAAAGATGGAGTGTCCTTGCTCTTTGCCAATATTAATTTATTTCGTTACGCCTTATCCTTTATGGGGGAAATTATGTGAAATATCTTAATTGGTAATGTGGAACTTGTACGCAGTAGCAGTAGCGAAATCATTCACCAGGTATTGCAAGTTTATTATTATTAGCGGTTGACAATTAACGACACTTGTAAATAACAGATTGCGATAGTACTTCAATCATCTGTTATTAGTTACCGGGCTAATGTACTTTTATTAATTTCCACATTTTAAACATAAGAAATCAGATGTTGATGTTAGTAATGGGTTATAAATATTATTACTACCAACAAAATGGTTTTATATTCTTCAAATTATTTTCTTTAATGCTATATAAATAAATAAAATATTGCAGAAGAACATAAACTGGCTTTATTAGTGTGACATGGCATAATGCGTAATTTCTATGGCATGATGCATTTGAATATAGACCAGAGGGGACTAAATTGTAGGACGAATCAGTCAGATGAAATCTGTCTCTACATTATGACACGCATTGTGTCACGCTCTCGCGAATAAGAATTCGCACTTTAGAGTTTGCGAACAATAGTTCGAAGTCAAACTACGCTTGTTATTTGTCATATTCGCCTCGCGTTTAAGCTACGCACGCATTAGTATAAGTATTATTTATATTTTTTGTGTGCACATTACAACTATATTTAATTTATTTATTAATTTAAAATAATCGGTATTTGTATTTTAAATTAAAGCTAAAAATCCTGTGAAGTGCTGTGAAGTGGAATTCACAAGGTTCCAGCCGTTTAGCCCAGCAGTTCCGTGACGTACGTCTGGTATGGAGTAAATACCCTTACTCCACATTTCGCCTGCTCTCATTTTCGATCCAACCTACCCGCAACGGAATAGGTGGTTCCACAACCGTTCACTAACCACCGGAACAGGTTGTAATAATCCTCCCCTTCCCCTGGCTACATTGAGAAGTCAAGCCTAATTGTAAAGTGTTACATTTGCCGGTAGTAGACGCGACGGTATAAATAACAAGTAAACCCTGTTACATTAGCTAACAATCGGTAAGGTTTATTTTTCGGCCTGTTACATCTGACATAATCGGCAGGATTATCCTTCAGGCGGTAGGATTATTTCTTGTTACATTGGTTTTAAAGAAGTGGGAAAAGTATATTTTATTTCTTATAAAAAATCATATTTTATAATAAGAATAGAATATTATTGAGAATATAATTCATTAGTCACGTGACATATGTTCTGCCAATCAACATTCAGAATCTGCCTAGTTATATCACACCGATGATAAAAAAACAAAGAAATTATAACTGTTTTCTTTATTTACGACATTGACAGTTAATTTTGAGTATAACATAAATAATAGCAATAATTCAAACTCTGAAATATTAAATAAAACTAGTAAGTACCATGTTTTAATTCAATATGTATATGTATATCAAAAGTTAGGTTAGCAGCACACACAATGTGTTACAAAAATTACATTCTCTCATTAAATATAAGATCGTGATATGATTAATAATCGAAGATATTGCTCGTGAAACCGAAGCAGTATATTTCACTTGAGAATATCATCGATGATATATCACTTGTTATAGTATGTATGATAATAAAATTGAAATTTCCGCTAACCTTAAAATTAGGAAAAAATAAAAACTGTATTCGTATTTCGAGAATAATGTGCTCATCTTCAGCTCGAAACCTTATTAAGATGTCGACCATGTTGGAAGTCCTAATAGCCCTGTCCTCAGAAAGTAATTTGAATGAATCTTAAGTACGAGGTTTATACCTTCCTTACCTAAAGGTGACGGAAGGTAAAAATAATATTTAGAAGATTTTTGTTAAAATACTAGTATTTCCGGTTGTCCAATTGTTACCAGAATCTATTCAACTCTTCCCATTACTGTTAGATTGAGGTATCCGTAGTTACACAGGTCTTTAGTCTTATAGAATTTGAGAAATCGTACCTTCAACAACCTATCACACATACACACACATCCACACACACACACATACACAAACACAGACATCATCGTAAAAATGTTATTATCGGATTCTAGGGACCTTAAAACGTGGTTATTCACTAAAATCTGGATATGCGATTTTTAAATGAATCCAATACCTCTCTTAGCGAGAGGTAAAAAATTGGACGTGTCAAAATGTTTCGCCAAAATATAAATGTCAACCACACATTACGCGTCCAATATGAATAAAATCTAACGTGCTGTTTTTTTTTTTTTATCAAACCTTATATAAAGGAATTATCTTACGAATATATTGCGAAAACACTGAACAAAAGAAAAAAACATTGACATTTTCTTCTCTTTTGTAATATGTATTATATTATAAAAATTTATTATTAATATACTGTAAAAGAAATGCCATTTATTGTATGTATAAGATGCCTCTCTGTTTAAATTATTTAATGTAATCCTCCTTCGTATATCATGTAAAAGAATATGTTATGCTGGAGATGACATTACATTCTACTCCTGAGACAATGTGTAGGAATAACACACAATATATAGCATTAGTTTCTTCATAATAATGCTTCATATTTTATAGTAGTGTAGGTAAAGGAGGTACCCTTGATGATGACAATATTAAATAAATAATAACGCTTTCTCTACTTCAGATGCAGGAAGATAAATTTAATGGTATTTAGTTTATTAATGTTTCATATCTACACAACAATTATAAATTATTATGAACTTTTCTCTTGTAATAGTGTGTTAGCGTTTATAATTTTAAACAGAATGTGTACTTATAACTCATTTTATAACGATAGCTACATGTACATATCCTTGTTTGCGGATGGTACAAAACTAGTCAGGACAAACAGGAGTGGATGTATTTGGCCCACCAGTTTCATAATATTTCAAGCATAGTTCTACGCAATAAATCTTTGTGTTCAGATAAACGTAAATAAAGGTTTTACAAGAATAATCAACGTATGATGGTCAAAACTGTAATTAAGTAAAATCACATATTTCAAAAATCGCTACTAACACTTAAACACGTTGCAATCAAAGAAAAATATCACGAAAACTAAACCAGATATCAAAAATTTAAGAACATATGGTTATTTTATTTTTTGGTATTTTATGATTCCTTTTCTTGGCAACTGAATTTCATATTCCTGATAACAAATAAACCATATGAAATAAGAAAATAATGAAATTTTGAATGAAAAATTATGACATTTGTCAGTTATGGACGTAATTAGTTGCTGTCATTTTGCCACGGGTCCCCTTATCTGCTTGCCAAAGTCAGAAAAGTCACGTCACTGCACGCGCCCTATACATAAATTTTCTTGCAAAAGATCCTATATTTCCAGTGAAATTATTTCATAAAAAAACTATGCAAATTGCATTTGACACAGACATCTTCTTCGCTATTTTTTATTTATTTTGTTCTTTCACTCATTTTTGTTTTGCGTGTCAACGTCATTCAATTCCTTTTCTCTCAAGTCTTCCGAAATACACTCCTTCCATCTTATATTTGGTCTTCCTATGTTAATTCCACCTTCTATTACTAAGCTATTCATTTTTCTTCCAATATATTCTTCCTTATGACATGTTCAAACCAATGTAATCGTCTCTCTTATATCTTTTTAGAAACTTCTAACATTAGAGTTATTTCCCTTATCCTTTTATTCATTTACTTTTCATTGATACTGACATCTGTCAATTTTAATTATTTGAATATATTAGCCGTTTCCATGGTTAAGTTAGCATAGCAGGCTGATTTATGAAATTTAATATCTTTACAATTCTTTAACTCTATATCTGTTGAATATGAAATATAAAATGCAATCAATTAGTATATAGAATAATATATTCTTTAAGGTAAATAATATTTAACTGAGTTTTTTCAAGAAAAACTGTTAAAATCTTCAAATGAGGGTACTTCCGGTTGACCAATTATAACCAAAATCTAATCAAGTCTGCATAAGGTTATAAGGAAGAGAAATACGCGGTCACATACACATGCACACACACCACACATACACACACACGCACACACATACACACACCATCGTAAAAATAGTAAAATCGTATTTTAAAGACCCTAAAACGTGCTTATTCATTGAAAACTCACCACCGATTTTTTTGACCAAAGGCAATACCTTCCTTACCTATAGGTGACGGAAGGTAAAAAGTGACAAAAATACATCTTTTATTTTTGTTGATAAATATAAAATTCAGTTCATTATTTACAAATTTAAGACGTACAGTTTCAATCATAATACGGTCAATAATGTTAGCTAGTCAGGCTGCTTTAAGGTATTAGGTGTCGCTAGAAAGGGAGCCAAATTACGGTTTTACGGTCTTGCAGTGATAGCACGCACTTTGGAATTCTATACTAGAAAACAGGGCGAATGCGATTCTAATTTTAGAAATCTCGATAGCATGCATATTAGAATTATATATTCACTTTCTGTTTCGGGAATTTTTATGTTTTATACAATTAGAATAAAAAAGTATTGTCACAGTTGTATGTAATAAATATGCCTATAAATTGTATTTAAATTGACTTTGAATTGAATTATGAAAAAATTGACATTAAATTAATCCTTTCGCCGCGAATCATACGCCTACAGGCGTATATTTTGTGACACGCATGATAACAAATTTTCGCTTCGCGGCGAAAAGAGAAAACTAATTACTCATTTCATAAAATTGCAAAGTGTGTTCTGTTACTACCAAATCTTTTTGTGGTCTCTTGAAAAATCATATACAAAAATCTGTTGTGGCCAGCACAATACCTCTCGCCACTTTCGATTTTTGTTACATAAGTATAGGGCGCGAGCAGTCATGTGACATTGTTGGCCTTGATAAGCAGATATGGGGACCCGTGTCAGAATGACAATCAGTAATTATGTACATAGATGTAAAATGTCGGAATTTTACATTAAAAATTTCAAAGTTTTCTAAATTTACGTAGTGTGGAATTTACTTGTTGAGGAAAATAAACCACATGAAAATGGAAAATCACTAAATTTAGAATGAAAAGTTATGATATTTGATATCTATGTACATAATTACTAGCTATCATTCTGACACGGGCCTTCATATCTGCTTGTCAAGGACAACAAAGTGACATGACTGCTCGCGCCCTATTGTATTTAACATTTCATGTATACCTATACTCTACACCAAAAATTCTAGTTAAATCTTCATATTTAGATTTTTTATTTTTAAAAAATTATTCTATGAAGAAATTTTGTCCTCTTTTAATTTTTCGAAATGTTTCCAATTCATTTATTGACAGTATCTATGTATGTATATGTAATATATCTATAATTTTAAATATTTAACTATTAATACAATAAGAAATAATATAATGTATATACGTCTCAGAAAAAAATCTTCAGTAATGTCTCTGGATTTTTGACACTGACATTTATCTGTTATATATTTCAATTGGTTTCCAAAACATTATTTGGGCTGTGAGATTTATTACAACAGATTATTTTATATATTATATTTATTTTATCTCTAAATCTATAGAATACATATAAAAAAATATTTAAATGTATCAGATATTACCAAGGAAATATTCAAAAATTATATTTAAAAGATTTTTTTTCAAAAATTTGCTACTTTCGGTTGTCCAATTGTTACCAAAACCTTTTCAGCTCTTCCCATTAACGCCAGATTGAGAAATAAACAGTTAAACTGAACTTAATCATGCTTCCAACATCCATAAGTCTACACACATACATACATACATACATACACGCACACACAGACATCTATTTAAATTGCACTTGACACTGACATCTTCTTCCTCTTTAGCTTTTCCCATTCGTTAGGAGTCCCTATTTTTGCGTGTCGTTCTCATTCAGTTCATTTTCTCTCAAGTCTTCCGCAATACAGTCCTTCCATCTTATCTTTGGTCTTCCTTTGTTTCTTCAACCTCCTATTAATAAAGTACTCATTCTTGTTCAAATATAATTCTTCATTTCTCCTCATGACATGTTCAAACCAATGTAATCGTCTTTCTTTTATCTTTCTAGAAACTTGTAATACTAGAGTTATTTTCTTACCATATCTTTCCGTGTTTTCCCCAACATCTACTTCAACATCCTCATCTCTGCCATATTAATTTACTTTTTATTGATACTGACATCTGTCAATTTGAATTATATGAATATATTAATAGTTTCCATGTTTAGCATAGCTGGCTGATTTATAAAATTTAATTTCTTTAAAATTCTATAACTCTGTATCTATTGAATATGAAGTATAAAATGTAATCAAATCGTATAGAGAATAATATATTCTTTAAGTTATAATAACGTTAAATGTCAATAAATCAAATTTAACTGTTAAATCTTCAAATGAGGCTACTTCCGGTTCACCAATTATAACCAAAATCTAATCAGTTGTTCTTCTGGATGTAAACTTGAGGAATACGAAAAAATTATAATTTTTGGAATCGTGGTATTGCAGTTATGGGATCCGGAACTTTTGTCACACACACACAGACACACATACATACAGACATCATCGTAAAAATGGTAAAATCGATTATAGGGACCCTAAAACATGCTTATCCAGTAAAAACTCATGATTGAATTTTTTGAGCAAAGACAATACCTTCCTTACCTAAAGGTGACGGAAGGTAAAAATTGGAATAGCACTAATTATTATGAGTTGGAAACTATTCTTTTTCATGAATTAAAAATAGAGTGACTAATCTGCTTTAAGAATCTGCCTTCTTTTGCTTATTTCTCATTTCTTTCTAATGTAGCAAAGTTTCTCTTGTTTGCAAAAACTTTAATCCACATAGAGCATAAGGTGTTTCACTTTTCATTGTTGAATACCGAATTAATAATTGACAGTCCTAAAAACCTTTATTGGTTCCTTCGTTTATTCGCTTTGATTGATATCAACTTCATTCCATAAAACCAGCTCCATAAATTCTCGTTAAAGAAGAAAGCGTCATAAAAATCATTAATTAAATTTCACATAATTTGGTTTTTATTTCCCATAGTCACAATGGAAACGCACCGAAAAAGTGAGCAATTCTTCCAAATAACTAAATACTTTCTATCGGGCCTATGAAGAAATGACGGGGTTTTTCTGCGTGAAGATTTTGTGTGACTTTCACAGTTTTTCGCTTAGAAGCGATTTTCGTGCACGTAGAACAGTTAGATGTGTCAAATCATCCGAATAATTCACACAGAAGTTAACGAAGTAACGGTCACTGCACTACATTCTACCATAAGGCAGTAGATTGCGTAGCGATGTAGCGGAAAAGAATTCTTAGCTACGCATAGTTAGGGAGGTCTGGAATGTTGTAATTGTAACAGAATATATAAATATCTTTGCAGATTTTTATCTCATTTGCTTTATACAGATTTATAAATAACGATATATTTATTTCTATAATTTAAATGTATTTTTCTCCCAAATCACAATTGTTTATACTTTGTAAATATCAATAGTTTTGAAGATGCGAAATTATATACCTAATTATACTTCTTTATAAATATCTTAAAACCTATTTATATGTCATAGCCATTTTTACCTTGCCGTCACCTTTAAGTAAGAAAGATATTGTTCGTTAGTAAGTTTCTAATGAATATGCAGGTTTTGGAGTCCCTATACAATATTAATTTACTATTTTTACGATGATGCTTGCATGGATGTGTGTGTGAGTGTGCTAATTTTCAAATTAGTGCACTTCCGGTTAACCAATGATAATCAGAATCTAATCAATTCTCCATATGGACGTACGAAAGAGGAACATGAAAGAATTTTTGGAATTGTTGTATTGGAGTTATCGAAGGAGAAATTTTTGTCACACACACAGACACACACACATACACACACACACACACACACACACACATACAGACATCATCGTAAAATCAGTAAATTTGTATTGTAGGGTCTCTAAAACGTGCTTATTCATTAAAAACACCATCGAATTTTTTGACCAATACCTTCTTTACCATAGGTGACGGAAGGTAATAAGCGAAGTTAAAAAAAAATCATTGCCTGCTAATCAAACCTTGTATATATCATCATTACAACTTAACACCATTTTCTGGGCATACCAATCTTCTTTTATTCACTGATTTTAGTAATAACATATGTGTACCATTCAGGGCGCTTATTAGGCGTCACCTACCGAGCTCTCAAACCTGATGTGGAGAGAATACAATAAATGTTACTTTCGTGTTACGTCGAACTTGAACGGCGTCAAACCTTAAAGCAGTAGGCCGTTTTTAGAGACTGCAGGCCATAGATTAAAGAAAATATATAGTAGAAGATTGGGTATCTCGCTTATAAACCGTGATAACAAGTTTTAGTGCCGTCTATGAAAAGATCAGAGAACTAAATTTGACAGCCGAGAAAGTCGCGGGAAATATGAATTCATTTTGAATTATTCTAAACTTTAAATTTTATTTCTTGATAATGTAATTAATAAAAAATCTATCGAAAATAAATAATTTATGAAAGACATTATCAAGAAATGTGAAATATATGTTGAACTATAAAAAATACAGTACTTAATATGTTAATGTCTTTATGTTAAAATATATACATTACATTATTTAAATCAAATAATAAATAAATAACTACAAATCTCAAACTACACGGCGACAACTATTAAATATAAGAACATACTACTCAAGGAATCAAAAATTTGAATTATTATTATTATAAGAGGTAATATTATTTCAAAAAAGGGATGTTACTTTAAATGTCTGCCAGAAATGCACTGCTTCATTGACTTCGTTACCGATGTTCGTCCACTTTTTAACAAATCTACCCTCTTCTATACTCATTTTTTCTTAAAACTGACCCATACTATTTCAACATTATTTGATGAATCTTATGAAGCTTCACGTCCTTTCGCCTAATAATGTAATATTTTGCTGCTCTTCTACGGTGTAAATATCTAAGAGCACCACCATGACGTAAATTCTCCTGGTCCACTTACATAAACCATTTCTTCTATTGGGCACTGTAAACTTCTGCAAGAATGTGTCGTCACTATGCAGGAGTTACAAATATTTCATGTGATTTTTTGCTGAAATATTATTAATTTGTTGTTATATTTTATATCACCCCCATATAATAATGCTAGTATGAAAACTAATATACTTACCGAAAATATATTGAATGATAAATTGCAATAAAGGTACAAATTCACAAATAACAGTTTTAAATGTCAAAGAATTTCGAACGATGCAATAGAGAATTGTGGGAAATTTACAGCAGTTCTCAAACATATGTTACCTTTTTATAGTATTTTGACATTAAAGTTTGAGAATCCGTGTAAAATCTGTACTACTAAAGCCATCTATGAAAGGGTCAGGAAGTATTTCCAAACGCTACTAGATTGAAAACTTGTTATCACGACAATCTGCAACTGCAAATGCAAAAGTAGTAAAATAAACTAGAGCAATTCCTATCCCATGGTCTACAAAGGAATTAAAGGATATTATTATTATTACGAGTATATTGTAGATTCATTAAAATCACGTTTAATAAAGTGCAAAACACATAAAAAACCTATAATAGTCCATTCGCAGTGTTACATTTCCAACATAGTATATCTCATTAATCCATAACTTACTTTCTCTATTCCACATAAAAATCCACTACATATTTTGTAGACAATTACACGATTTTCCTTATTTGCATTCATCATACTGTCCATCCACTCAATCAATTCATTTCTCTTCGTTACACTTATCACTATATTTTCCATTCTTCTGGTCGACTGTATCATGCCAACCGATTAAAAATCCTTCATAAATCAGTGCGGACCTTGAAGCATCTATTGTGCGATATTCCGACCACGCCAGTCTCCGCAAATAAATTTATAGATGGTTGCAATCATGTTAAAGACTTCTTTGCCGTAGCTCGAGGTCTCTAACAGTGCCAGTGATTGCGCACAGGATGTGAGTGAGGTGCTCGTAGAGGTTTCAGGTTATGAAGAATAAGATAATGGGAATGGGAGACATTTTGTAAAATGCCATATGGTGAAGAAAATGATGAAGACAGTAACAAAGTTAACAGATAGGTTTTATTGTCAAATATGTTATTTGATGTTTATTTATATATTGAGGGTTAATAAATAGATGTTCACCCCTTTAGATTCTACGTATGTATCATAGGGTCGTGTGATTTAGTGCTCGTAAGGTGACGCCTGGTAACGCCCTCACGGTACAAATATGTAATCAACATTACCTTCCGTAAATCCTGTGTATACAAATTCCATATTTCTTGCAAAACATCCTATATTTCCAGCAAAATTATTTTATAAACAAACTATGCAAATTGCACTTGACACTGGCATCTCCTTCTTCTTCTTTAGCTTTTGCCATTCGATAGGGGTCGCTATTTTTTATTTTCTTTTTCCACTTATTTGTTTTGCGTCTCGTTCTCAGTCAGTTCCTTTTCTCTCAAGTCTTCAACAATACAGTCCTTCCATCTTATCTCTGGTCTTCCTCTGTTTCTTCAACCTTCTATTACTAAGCTATTCATTCTTCTTCCAATATATTCTTCATCTCTCCTCATGACATGTTCAAACCAATGTAATCGTCTCTCTTAATACTATAATTATTTCTTTTATTCTTTCATTTCTTAACGTATCTTTCCGTGTCTTCCCCAACATCTATCTCAATATCCTCATCTCTGCCAATTTCACTTAGTTTTCATTGATACTGACATCTGTTATTTTGAATTATCTGAATATATTAACAGTTTCCATGATTAGCATAGCTGACTGATTTATGAAATTTAATATCTTTATAATTCTTTAACTCTATACCTATTGAATATGAAGTATAAAATGCAATCAAATCGTATAGAGAATAATATATTCTATAATTTATAATAACGTTAAATATTAATAAATGATATTTGAGTGCGTTTTTTCAAGAAAAACTGTTAAAATCTTCAAATGAGGATACTTCCGGTTGACCAATTATAACCAAAATCTAATCGCCTATTCTTCAGGATGTAAACTTGAGAAATACGAAAAAATTATAATTTTTGGAAACGTGGTATTGTTATGCGATCCGAAACTTTCGTCACGCACACACACACACACACACACACACACACACACACACACACACACATACACACACACACACACACACAGACAGACACACATACACACATACAGACATTATCGTAAAAATGGAAAATCATATTATATGAACTATAAAACGGGCTTATTCACTAAAAACTCATCATTCAATTTTTCGACCAAAGACAATACCTTCCTTACCTACAGGTGACGGAAGGTAAAAACATATAAAGAAATTAAATCAGCCAGCTATGCTATAAATATGGAAACAGCTACTATATAAAGAATAATCTAATTGACAAATGTCAATAAAAAGAAAATGGATATGGCAGAGAGATAAGGATATTTAGAGTTATAGAAGTTTCTTGAAAGATACAAGAGAGACAATTACATTGGTTTGAACATGTTATGAGGAGAGATGAATAATATATTGGAACAAGAATAAACAGCTTAGTAGTAGAAGGTAGAAGTAACAGAGGAAGACCAAAGAGAAGATAGAAGGACTGTATCGTGAAAGACTTGAGAGAAAAGGAATGAGGACAACAAACAAAATAGAAATGAGTAGAAGAAGAAAATCAAGAATAGCGACTCCTAACGAATGGGAAAATCTAAAAAGAAGATGTCAGTGTCAAGCGAAATTTATATAGTTTGTTGACTAAATAATTTTACTGGGAAAATATAATCTTATGGAATAAAATTTATGTACAGTAAAATTTTTGAAAGATGTCCGATCAAGGGCACCTGTATAACGAACGAATTAACAAATAGGCATACATTTATCTCTTTCTTTTGCAAAGTCTATAAGCGTGTGATAAGGATGGATATAACACGCTTGTCTTTCAAAAATTCATATTGTTTCGACTGAGCTAGGACATTCCATTTATAAACGATGCTCGTTGTTGATAATACTTTCGCTGTAACGTAAGTTTATTTATTAATTCAGATACATTACCTGGATTCATAGCCGTACGTATAACGTTATATTCTGTCAGAGTCACTGCCACTGACATTGTGTCAGTATCTTATTTTTAACATATTTGGTTTTACATTTGCTTATAAACTTACTAGTTGACTTGTTTTTGAATTTTGAATGCTTTTCCTGTAATATATATTTTTATAATAATAAAATAACAGTAGTATCTTACGTACCTTCATAAAAACTAAGCAAACGACACTACTGAATTTGTCATGATGGGCGGAGCAAAAATCTGAATTCATACAATTCGTAGACAACCTTGATCGGACATCTTTCAAAAATTTTACTGTGCATAATTTACAGTATTAGCAGAGGGTAATGTTCTGGTATTTAAATTCTGATATTTATAATTAGATTTTCTTATTGTTATTTCAACATTATACATGTATTGATGTTTTTATATTATTATTCATTTGGAACATATCAAATCAGTTTTTTTGCGATATCTCACAATTTCACCAAGTAGATTTGTTAAATTTTGAAACTAGACGATTCATATATAATATTCCTGGTCATTGCTCCAAATATAGAAAAATTAATGAATACCATTAATTCATACAACACTAGAAATCTTAGTTGACTAGTAATAGAAAATAGTATTAATTACTATACCACTATCATTCTATCAACAAGTTCTTTATGATATGACTTTGCTTTCTTCGTTTGGATGATTTAATAGTATTGTCGTCGTGTGGACATGTTAAATTGAGACGATTTAGTAATTTACGACTCGACCGGTAATGTCCAACTCGACTCGACCGATGCTGTGGCTTTCAGCTCCATGTTTCCGCCTACTGTGGACAAATGGAAATCATCTTCCTGGAAGATACATCAACAGCGCATGCGTAGGCGATGTGACTACACGTGTGGATTGAAGGCATGAGAAGTATTGACCAATGAAGATAATGATTTAGAATAGAATATTAATATAAATATTGATGCATATTATCTAAATCAATAATTCTGTCATATTCATTTTAATGTATAAATTATTGTTTGCGTAATGTCAAAATGATAAGTGGGGAAAGTAAATCTAGAGCTGTGTTTGAATATTTTAAATTTATTGTGTAGAAGTTGCAAATGGACCACTAAAATTCATAATAATAATTGTCAATTTTACAAGTATAAAGCGTGAATTACACGATGACATTTTTCTTTTCAAGTGTATTGAAAAGTGTCTTTCTCCAACACTATTTTGGAAACTACACATTCCACAACTAAAAATTATGTTGGAATTAATATTATTCCAACAAACCGCATATTAGCGCGGTATATCAAATATCTTGGTTCGGTTGCTATGGTTATGACTCTTTGTTTTATATTTATTTATTTCTGTATTCGCGTTTGACATTTTAAAGTTTTGAGCATGTTTTAGAGTTTTTTGTTAACCTTTAAAGGTTTTTGGAGTTGTCCAGAGTAATAAGTTTATCTAAATAATAATATATTACTTATAAAATTAACTGAAGACATTTTATAGAAAAACATATAAAGTGGAAATGAAGATATAGATATGGAATGTATGTTACCAGAAATAAGGGAACTTGCTAATGATACAGAGAGTCAGTTATTACCAAATAAATCAGAAGAAAAATATGAATGGAGTTATTATAAGCAATTTATGGACTGGCGTCAAAAAATATTTAATGGTATATGATAATATTATTGTTATTATCAATCAACATTTTATGTATAATTTCTAAAATCTTGTTAGAGAAAGTATAGTCTACAACACGTTTGGAATGGCATAATCCACACTCGCAAACCGTAGTCCTCGCCTTCGGCTCGGGCCACTAACTTTTTGCTCGTGTGGAATATGGACCATTCCATTACTTGTTGTAGAATATACTATTATAAGTGACCTACACAAATTGTCATTGAATTTACATCATTTCAATTTTTCATATATATCCATCAAGATTTCAAGTAATTCTCTACTCTTTTTTACCATTTTTCAGTGTAATATCAATCATTTTTAACACCACACTTGTGCACATCAAAAATATAAACAGAAATGACATTTGACAGTTACTGAACAGCCAAAACTTTTAGGAGCTTTTAAGAAAAAGTAGCGCATGTTCCAGATTTTCATTGAAAGTTTTCGTTAAAAGTCTATGCATCTGTCTCTCTCGCACTCGCATAATTGTGCGAGATTGAAAATTTTTCAAGTCACTTGAAAAGAATAACTTTATAGTGTAGGTTTATTTAGATGTAGAAAAAGAGAAAAAAATGACAATTTACAGTTCTTTAAAACTTTTAAATGTCGATAAATAACCAACATGAAATAAGTTATGCGATTTTCTTATTATTGCAAAGTTATGATAATGAAAATAAATTATGCATATAATTGCATTGTAATTATTCTTATTGTGTGAACATGTAATTAAGAAATAAACAACTAATTATGGCTATATGATCATATACTTTAGTAAATGTTTTCAAGTTAATATTTCATTGTATTCATCTTTCTTCATCCGTGTAAAATTGGCGTGGTGTTCAGATTGCGTATGTGTTTGCTATTTAAATGTTACAGTAATAACAAGTACTATTACATGAAATTCTTAAACTGTAATCAATCGATTCATACGTTATGCACTATTTGTTTTGCTATTTCAGTGCCTGTAACACTATTTTCTAATCGCACAATGCTCTATGTTGTTATTAAATATAAAAAACACTATTGAGATATTGTTATGTGGATATCAATTTTATTCCTCATTATTCCATAAGATATATTCACATTACACAACAATGCATTTATTTATTATTGTATCTATATATACATTGTAAGAGTATAGGTATGTTTTAGTATTGTTCGCAGACAAAGCTTAGTAACAACAGTGGCTTTCTTAACTTTTGGCCACAATTTTATTACTTTCCGTCACCTTTAGGTAGAGAAGGTATTGTATGTATGCGTGTGCTTGTGTGTGTGTGTGTGTGTGTGTGTGTGTGTGTGTGTGTGTGTGTGTGTGTGTGTGTGTGTGTGTGTGTGACGATCGTTCCAGATCGCATAATTCCATACCACGATTCCAAAACTTATAATTTTTTCGTATTCCTCGAGTTTAGATCCATATACAGACGTGATTAGATTTTAGTTATAATTGGTCCACCGGAAGTACCCTTATTTGCAACTTTTAACAGTTTTCTTTTTATGAAAAAAAACGCAGTTAAATATCATTTATTGGCATTTATGATTTTCTTTTTCCACTCATTTCTGTTTTGCTGTCGTCCTCATTCAGTTCCTTTTCTCTCAAGTCATCCGCAATACAGTCCTTACATTTTATAACTGGTCTTCCTTAGCTTCTTCTACCTTCTATTACTAAGATATTCATTCTTCTTCCATATATTCTTCATCTTTCCTTATGACATATTCAAACCAATGTAGTCGTCTCTCTTGTATCTTTCTAGAAACTTTATCACTTGAGCCATTTCCTTTACATTTCATGCCTTACCTTATCTTTCCGTGTCTGCCCCATCTATCTCAATATACTACAGTCCATACGATGTAACTTGGCGAGTTGGGGCAATTCACATTATCACTGCGGTAATGGGAAAGTTATAAAATCCATAGGCGTACCGAAGAAGAATAAAGTTCAATAAAATTACGAATATTACAAAAAAAAGAAATTATTTATACAAAAAAAATATTACAAATATTGGAATGAATTATTTATTATATAAATCATATTATAATTAATTATTTTTTAAATTAATAAAGTTAAGAAAATAAAATTTCTATTGCTATTGAGAAAAAAATGCACCAACGCTTATGTATGAATATAACTTCTTGGGTTGAAAAGTACCTGACACCCCGAGTTTGAGTGTATTAGGGTGAAATTTGCTTTGTGCAACGCAATAAAATATTGTAAAATCACTATTTCACTTCTGAAGCTCTGCGGCATCGAAGTAAAAGTAAATATTTGACAAAACGCAACTTAGGAATAGTGAACTGAATTACATTCTTTTGCACGCCAAGTTACATCGTATGGACTGTACTCTCTGCCAAATTTATTTTCTTTTAATTGATACTGACATCTGTCAGTTTGAATTATCTGAATATATTAGCAGTTTCCACAGTTAGCATAACTGGCTGATTTATGAAATTTAATATATTTATAATTCTTTAACTCTATATCTATTGAATATGAAACATACAATGCAATGAAATCATATACAGAATAGTGTATTCTTTATTTCAATAAATAATATTTAACTGCGTTTTTTCAAGAAAAACTGTTAAAAGTTGCAATTGAGGATACTTCCGATGAACCAATTATAACAAAAATCTAATCAAGTCTACATATGGATGTAAGGAGGAGGAATACTTAAAAATTATAATTTTTGGAATTGTAGTATTGGAGATATCACGGCCGAAATTATAGTCACACACACACGCATACACACATACACGCACACTAATAACTAATATTTAATAACGGGTAATTTAATTTTTAAGTAATGCTCAGTTTCTGTATCATTTTTAATTGTTATACAGAAGCAGTAAAAGGAAGAGCTTTAGAGTCTATTGAGGTAATTTTCAATTAATTTTTGTGCGTAGGTACGGATGACTTCATCAATATTGTAACGTTTTTATTTATATGGGTGAAGTGTAAAACACAGACAAACATTATTAACTAAAAGAATACGTTTATTAAACGATAAATAATTAATGATTAAATATAAAAACAACTAACACTATAATTATTTATCTATACAATATTTATATCACTACACTTATTTATATAACTACATTTATTTATGTTAACAACTGGTAAACTGCCATATCACCAAGTTCATTGCTCGTTGCTTATATGTATCAGACTATCTCGCCGCTTTCTTTCGGCCGGTATTTATACAAATTATATCATTCTAGAACCCTCTGAAGCGACAATGACCTGTATACAAAAGAAGTGGGTCACGGCGTAGTTAACCTCTAGCCGGCGCGTCGCGGGGATTTCAACATCTGGGAAATTTTGGGATTACGTCATCGCTCTAGTACATTCTTTCAGTGGCGGAGCTCGTGTACTATTCCCACAGAGGCGCACGTCACAATATGTTTGGCTGATTGTTTGAGCTTTCCAGTATTCTGAAAAACCTAATTCCTGTAGAATCGTTAGCTGAGTACACCATTTAAATTATTTTTACTTCCTTGTACGTAAGTAAAGGAAGTATTGTAATCGCGAAAAATTTCGGTTTTCAGATTTCAGCGGAAATATCCATTTAGATCATCCCTGAATCTATTTTGACTAATTTCGTCGTGACGTCTGAACGTATCTCGCATAACTCAAAAACGGTAAGCCGTTGAAAGTAGAAATTTTGCATTTAGGGCTCCTATAACATCTAGTTGTGCACCTCCTTTTCTGGTTATTACACAATTTCCAGAAGTGGCACTTTACATGAAGCCTATAATAGATTTTAATGAAAAACTGTTTTAAAATATAATACAAAACTTTTCAAATTTGGTATACAAGACTTTTATTTCAATCTAAATAACATAATAGATTTTGGTTAAAATAGGCTAACCGGAAGTGGTACATTACTTGAAGTTGTTAACAGTTTTTCTTGAATAAAATGATTTTATATTGATTTTAGAAAAAAATGCTTCAAAAAAGTTTTAGAAAATTAATTTCTGCGTCTAGCGCATCAAGTATTATTAAATTAGCCCTTTGTATAAGCGAGATATGTAAATTTAAAAATTATATACTTTTTTGTTTTTCTAATAAAGCTTGCTATGGATTAGGACAAAAACATAAAAAATATGTTCATGTCAAATTACGTTAAATACGTGCAATTTTATGATTCGTACAATAACAAATATTATATTTTTATTGTGAAATTAGTCATATTCAATGTTGTAATCAAATATTTCTTTGTTGTAATCAAAACTCTCTTTAAAAAGAACAGGGTTAGATTATGGTCGCTATATATCTTACCGGTTTGAAATTAAAATTAATATTTTGTAATTTAGTTATTAAAAATATGTATAGTTTCATAAATTGTACAAGGAAGTCGTGTGGTGTCCACATCAGATTTTTTGTTGTCAACAAATGTATGTAGTTTATTTAATCTGTTGTACATTATTCTGGGAAGTCCAGAAGTGTGCATATTACATTAGATATTTTAGGTCGTAGTGACAAAATTGAATAACGCTTAAAGCCCTCGCACTCATTATTATCAATTACCAAAATCTGCTAATAACAAAATAAGTCGGTGTGATTTATTATGTATATTATCAGTACAAGTTTAAAGACAATAATTTAAAACTTATTTCGAATAGTTATACCAGTTTATTTATTCCTTTCGTTCCAAGTGCCTATTTGTAATATTTCCCTGAAAGGAAAACCATTCCAATTCCACAATTCGTATGTTTCCTCTTTCTTTACATAACACCACCAGTCGTGTCGCTGTCGCAAGCCATTTCCTTTACATCTAGCATCTATCGCTTGAGTATCTGGTGTTGTAGTGGCATGTATGTGATATACATTGTCGGAGCGGGCGTATGTCGTACGGATTGTGGGGCAGGCTTGGATCGGCTGTTGCTGTTGTTACGAAAGCCACATTCACTAGCACGGGCTCAGTCCCCGAGATATCAGGTGCCCATCAATCCAGATCAAGTCAGCAAAGAATGAGTGGTTGTCAATAGGTTTTGTCTAAGAGCAAACATACAGGTGATGAAGATTATCTTAATGGAATTGTTGGAATTGATACTGATGCATAAAATGAAATGAATTTTGTTCTAGTAGTACTCGTACACTGAAAGCTTAAAAGTTAAAAAATTGTGTATTTTCATTTTTACCTCCCGCTACCCCTGGTAAGGGAGGTATAGGGATAATGCTAAAAATCGCATATCGAGATTTTGATAAATTACCACGTTTCAAGGTCCATAGTACCCAATTTTAACATTTTCGCAATGATGTATGTGGGTGTGTATGTGTACCTCATATATTATTATTCGGAAAATTTTGAAACCTTGTGTTTCGACAGGCATGCATTAATAATTTTTCTTTTTATTTTATAGATAAGTTAATAATACAATCAATTTTATAAATCCCAGAGTCATATGTTTTAAAGATAAACACAATTTCTTTGTTATACAGTTCATATTTCAAATGTATGTAACTGACAGATAAATGTAATTGTTAAAAAATTAATCATTTCAAATTAATAATAGTAACGTTTTAAAAGGAAAATTGTAAATAGAACAATAGTTATATGGAAAGGAACTTAATATACATGATTTCCATCATTAGTAAATATACAGGTATGTATTTAAATAAAAAATTCTGTAGTGGCCAGCACAATACCTTCCGTCAATCCTGTGTATAATGTATAAATTCCATACATAATTTTTCTTGCAAAAGGTTCTAAATTTCCAGTAAAATTATTTCATAAAAAACTATTCAAATTGCACTTGACACTGACATCTTCTTCTTCTTTAGCTTTTCCCATTCGTTAGGGGTTGCTATTTCTGCGTGTCGTTATCATTCAGTTCCTTTTCTCTCAAGTCTTTCGCAATACAGTCCTTCCATCTTATCTTTGGTCTTCCTCTGTTTCTTCAACATCCTATTACTAAACTATTCATTCTTGTTCCAATATAATTCTTCATTTCTCCTCATGACATGTTCAAACCAATGTAATCATCTTTCTTGTATCTTTCTAGAAACTTGTAATAATAGAGTTATTTTCTTACCGTATCTTTCCGTGTTTTCCCCAACATCTACTTCAATATCCTCATCTCTGCCACATTAATTTACTTTTTATTGATACTGACATCTGTCAATTTGAATAACATGAATATATTAATAGTTTCCATGTTTAGCATAGCTGGCTGAATTATAAAATTTAATTTCTTTAAAATTCTTTAACTCTGTATCTATTGAATATGAAGTATAAAATGCAATCAAATCGTATAGAGAATAATTTATTCTTTAAGTTATAATAACGTTAAATGTCAAAAAATCAAATTTAACTGTTAAATCTTCAAATGAAGCTACTTCCGGTTCACCAATTATGACCAAAATCTAATCACTTCTTCTTCTGGATGTAAACTTGAGGAATACGAAAAAATATAATTTTTGGAATCGTGGTATTGAAGTTATGGGATCCGGAACTTTTGTCACACACACACAGACACACAAACACATATACATACATACAGGCATCATCGTAAAAATAGTAAAATTTTCTTCACATCGGCCTTTTTCTTTCAAATCTTCTACGCACCAGTCCTTCTATCTTCGCTTTCCTCATACTCCCTCTAATTCTGAGGACTAAATTCTTTAACCTCCATCGTTTATGACCGGGTGGCTTAACGACACGTCACTTGCATGGAACACCCCTTTTACCAATTTCGAATACTGCACTTTTCATCTTTAGTTTTGGGCAAATTTTACAGATGAATACCCTTTCGGCTACCAACCCTCATCATTTACTCGGCTTGGGAACGGAATCAAGTTTAGCCGGCTTGCTGCCTTGTTGGCTGGCTATATTTAATTAAAAATCTGATGTCGTCAGTACAATACCTGTCGTCAATCCTATGTATTATGTATAAATTCATACATAAATTTTCTTGCAAAAGAATCTAAATATCCAGTAAAATTATTTCATAAACAAACTATGCAAATTATACTTGACACTGACATCCTCCTCTTTTTTAGCTTTTCCCATTCCTCACGGGCCGCTATTTTTTATTTTCTTCTTCCACTCATTTCTATTTTGCGTGTCTGTACCTATCTATAAATTCATTTTGTATAACTTTCCAGACCAATAAAAGGGATATGAGAGATACACATGTTATATTTGACAACTGTATAACTTTCTCGATGACATTTGTGAATATTAGTTCGTCAAATAGGTAGCAAATCTTGTAGTGTACTAAGCAACAAGTCTCGTTTGCTTACTTAGCATTTGCTTAAACTGCTTACTTCATTGAACGCACCTATAGATACTGACATCTGTCAATTTGTATTATCTGAATATATTAACAGTTTCCATGGTTAGCATATCTGGCTAATTTATGAAATTTAATATTTTTATAATTCTTTAACTCTATATCTATTAAATATGAAGTATAAAATGCGATCAAATCGTCTAAAAAATAATAATATATTCTTCAAGTTATAATAACGTTAAATGTCAATAAATGATATTTAACTGCGTTTTTTCAAGAAAAACTGTTAAAATCTTCAAATGAGGGTACTTCCGGTTGACCATTTATAACCAAAATCTAATCACTTATTCTTCTGGATGCAAACTTGAGAAATATGAAAAAATTATAACTTTTGGAATCGTGGTATTGAAGTTATGCGATTCGAAACTTTTGTCTCACACACACACACACAGACACACACACACACACACACACACACACACACACACACACACACACACACACACACACACACATACATGCATGCATACAGACATTATTGTAAAAATGATAAAATCGTATTATATGAACCCTAAAACGTACTTAATCCATTGATGAATCCATTCCTCCAAATCCCTAACAATAGAACATTGTCTTCCTCTCGACTCTCGACCTGTTGAGGTCCACTGAGATAGAAAGTCCGTCTGTGGACGCGACGCACCACAGATAAATCAGCGGCCGTGTCGCAGTCGCAGCAGCCGGTCACCTGCTCCCCCGCAATCAGCCGGCCAGAGAAAGAGAGCACAAGCACGACACGGCACCAGACCACGGCCCGGCCGGTCACTCACACCGGTTGCGATATGTGAGATATGGGATCATATCAGAGATTTGGGGACACTATCACTAATGTTGAACCGAAAGGAAAAGTAGCTGAGATCGAAAAAGACAGAAATGAAAGGCAGAGTCTGCTAAACTTAACTTTAACTTGTAATACCTGTTCGACACTGTCTGATATCGCAAAGGCAAGTTGATTAAAAGACAGTGCCAATAAAATATATAATCGCACCATAAATTCTGTCCCCCTATACAAGAGAGGCTTATTTTACATAATATATGGCCAATACAATACCTCTCGCCACTTCCGGTTTTGGTTACGTAAGTATAGGCTGCGAGCAGTCATGTGACATTGTTGGCCTTGACAAGCAGATGTGGGGACCCGTATCAGAATGACAATTAGTAATTATGTACAAGATTTTCCAAACTAACGTAGTTAATTTGTCGTCAGGAGTGAGAAATTTACTTGTTGAGGAAAATAAACCACATGAAATTGGAAAATCAATAAATTTAGAATGAAAAATTATGATATTTGACATTTATGTACATAATTACTAGCTACCATTCTGACACGGGCCCCCATATCTGCTTGTTAAGGCTAACAAAGTGACATGACTTCTCGAGCCGTATTGTATTTAACATTTTTTGTATATCTCTACTCTACACCAGTGTTTCCCAACGTGGGGCCCACGCCCCACAGGGGGGCAAATTGATTGTTAAGGGGGGCAATTCGAAAATGGACTCGACACGAGTTTAACCCTTTCGCTCCGGGCCATTTAAATGCAATGCTAGATTTCGGTGCCAAATTTAACGAAAAAAGCAAATTCTTAAATAATTGCGGTAAATAATTATTAGGTATAATTTCGCTTGACGTGACCAAAATATCAACTGGGTGTTTGGCGTCGTCAAGTGCTCCGCGGGGAACCCCGGACGTTTTAAAATCTCGCTAAACAACGCAGTTGTTCGCACCTAAATGGCCCATCGCAACTTCTGTAGTGTTTCACAGCATTCAGTTGGTGTTAATTTGAAATAAGTGTCCGTCAAAACTGTTGTAAAAGCTCGTTGATTTAATAAATATATACATTGTATAGATATGATTGGTAAGTATTTGATTTTATTTTTAAAATAAAATAAATAAATAAATATATCATCACGGAATATTACCTATTACTGGGTGTGCCAATCTGCTTTGTACACAGATATCGGTAATGATGAAATATTTGTACCGTGTGGGCGCTTACCAGGCGTCACCTCACGGCCACTCAATGCTGGCATGGAGAGTGCATTACAGGGGTCAATTTAGTGCCATTAAAAATCGAAGTAATTTTTGGCGTCGGTCGGGATCGAACCCGGGTCTACAGATTCCCGACCAGACACTCAGGCATATGTTACATAGGGGGGCATAAGAATTTTAGAAAAGCTAAGGTGGGGCATGGCACAAAAAAGGTTGGGAAACACTGCTCTACACCAAAAATTCCACTTAAATCTATTCTTCATATTTAGATTTTTAATTTTAAAAATTTATTCTATGAAGAAATTTTGTCCTACTCTTCTAATTTTTCGAAATATTTCCAATTCATTGTCGGAATTGGCAGTCTTTTTGCAGGGTATATGTAATTACAATATTTGCTACTTCTGGTTGTCCAATTATTACCAAAACCTTTTCAGGTCTTCCCAGTAATGTCCGATTGAGAAATACATAGTTACACAGATATTAAGTATTATAGTTTTTGAGAAATCGTCCTTCCAACGTCTCACACACATACACACACACACACACACAGACATCATCGTAAAAATATTAAAATCGGATTATATGGACCTTAAAACATGCTTAATTATTCAAATCTGGATATGCGATTTTTAGCATGAATCCAATACCTCTCTTAGCGAGAAGTGAAAATGATTGTACGTGTAGTGCTTCTTTATGAAAACTAGCGATTTTTTTCTATACAGATGCCATCATTAAAACAATGTGTGAAATATCATTTATATCCAAGTATTCCTTTAATAATCGTGTAGTCGTACTACGTGTTACAATTGTTTCTATCTTATGTGAGAAACATACACCAAGTATTTGTTTGTATGTAAAAGTACTGCAAGCCCATACCCCATATCTCATAATCGGACAGTAAATAAAGATTTATTTATACTAAATCTGACAGAACTATCTTGAAATATATGACCTGTATCCTCCATATTTCCTGTTATATAAATTTCAAAACCATAACAAATAAATCATTTGATTTTTCCTCTTGTTTTCAACGCTTCTATTGCTAAGCTCTGTACTACAACAGCAACAAGCTGAGATGATGAAAATAAGCGCGGTACATTTGTAATGAATCAGGATCAGAAGCCGGGCGGCCGTATAAGGCGCAAGGGAGTGAAATGGCAACTCTTTAATTACAATTGCACAAGCGAGTGCAGTCATTTATATTAGGAATATGATTGCATATCTAGAACGGTACGCTGTTATTGATCTCTATCATGAAAAGCAGTAGTATACGGAGTATAAGGAATTAATATGTAAAAGTAGATGAGTTTGTTATGGAAATGTAATTGGTATGATTTTATAATAACATCGATAAGGTTGTTACCATTATTGAATCGAGTATTTCTAAGTACATGGAAATTATATCAGATTTTGCAACTTATTTGTCAGTGTAGTATTAACATTTTGTCCGTTAGAAATTTGAACATGAGCGTGAAGCGGCTGGTACGAACGAACTAGTAGATCTACCAATCTCCAAGAACAAAATGTCACCAAAAATCGATTAAAAATTATACTCATTTTAATATGAAATTCTAATTTAAGAATAAAGTTGCAACAAGCATTTACATAGAAAATATCGAGAAAGTTAAGAAGCCTAGCAGCCTAGCTCAGCCTTTATTTATGAAAAAGTGAAAAAAAATAATTTAGAAAATTGTTCTTTGTAATTGATACGGTTCCGTTAATATTAGTTTTGAAGAAATCAATAAAAACCGATTAAATACTAAAGTATTTAATATGAAAACTTACAATTAACAATTTATAACTCTAAGTAGGATAAACACTTCTTTAGATAATTTTAGTATTTTAAAAGTACTGTAAGTATGTTATACTGAAACAAATTTGACTGAAAAGAGTGAAAAATACACACTTTTATTATACAATCAGTCCATTTTCTCGTAGATAAATCGATCGTTAACAAGAAGAAAGTTAGAATGTTTTTTTTATTATCTCAAACTAAAATAATCTGTTGTGGCCAGCACAATACCTCTCGCCATTTTCATTTTATGTTGCATAGGGCGCGAGCAGTCATGTGACTTTGGTGGCCATGGCAAGCAGATATGGAGGCCTGTGTTAGAATGACATCTAATAATAATGTACATATAGGTGTCAAGTATCATAATTTTTCATTTAAAACATCATGATTTTTCAAATCCATGTAGATTATTTTCCTCGACAAGTATATTCCATACTATTGATGACAAATAAACATCAGAATATGTAGTTAAAAACTATTAAGTCTTATAGTTTTCGAGTAATCGTCCTTCCAATATCCCACACACATACATACACACATACACACACACACACATACACACACACACACACACACACACACACACACACAGACATCATCGTAAAAATGTTAAAATCGGATTGTAGGGACCTTAAAACGTGCTTATTCAATAAAATCTGGATATGCGATTTTTAGCATGAAAGCAATACCTCTCAGCGAGAGGTAAAAAATTGATGTGGCCAGCACAATACCTTCCGTCAATTCTGTGTATTATGTATAAATTCCATTCATAAATTTTCTTGTAAAAGATTCTATATTATTTCATAAACAAACTATGCAAATTGCACTTGACACTGACATCTTCTTCTTCTCTAGCTGTTCCCATTCGTTATGGGTCGCTATTTTTTATTTAGGAGATAAATGCAAAATAACTAAAGGAACAAAAGGCTATTTCAAAAAGTGGAATCAGCAAATGTTTTACAGATTATAAACGGTGACATAAATGAATTATATCTAAAGAGGAATACTTGCAAGTAAATAAATTATTACTTTCTGAAACAATTAAAAATTCTCGTTGTTTTTACCTTATTGTATTGTCTTTGGTCAAAAAAATCAAAGATGAGTTTTTAGTGAATAAGCATGTTTTAGGTTCCACATAATACGTTTTTACCATATATACGATGATGTCTGTATGTATGTGTGTATGTATTTGTTTGTGTGTGTGTGTGTGTGTGTGTGTGTGTGTGTGTGTATGTGTGTGTGTGTGTGAGAGAGAGAGAGAGAGACACGAAAGTTTCGGCTCGGATAACTTAAATACCACGATTCCAAAAATTATATTTTTTTCGTATTCCTCAAGTTTATATCTAAAAAGAAGAGGTGATTAGATTTTGGTTATAATTGCGCAACCAGAAGTACCCTCATTTGAAGATTTTAACAGTTTTTCTTGAAAAAACTCAGTTAATTGTTATTATATAAGAAGTTTCTACAAAGATACAATAGAGACGATTACATTGGTTTGAACATGTCATGAGGAGCCACCCTTAACGAATGGGAAAAGCTAAAGAAGAAGATATGAGTGTCAAGTGCAATTTGCATAGGTTGTTTATAAAATAAATTTATTGGAAATTTAGAATCTTTTGCAAGAAAAAATATGTACAGTAAAATTTTTGAAAGATGTCCGATCAAGGGCACCTGTATCACGAACGAATTAACAAATAGGCATACATTTATCTCTTTCTTTTGCAAAGGCTGTAAGACTGTGTGATAAGGATGGATGTAACACGCTTGTCTTTAAAAAAATCATATTGTCTCGACTAAGTTAGGACATTCCATTTATAAACGATGCTCGTTGTTGATAATACTTTCGCTGTAACGTAAGTTTATTTATTAATTCAGATACATTACACTGGATTCATAGCCGTACGTACAACGTTATATTCTGTCCGAGTCACTGACACTGACATTGTGTCTGTATCTTATTTTTAACATATTTGGTTTTACATTTGCTTATAAACTTACTAGTTGACTTATTTTTGAATTTTGAATGCTTTTCCTGTAATATATATTTTTATAATAATAAAATAACAGTAGTATCTTACGTACCCTCATAAAAACTAAGCAAACGACACTACTGAATTTGTCATGATGGGCGGAGCAAAAATCTGAATTCATACAATTCGTAGACAACCTTGATCGGACATCTTTCAAAAATTTTACTGTATGGAATTTATACATAACACATAGGATTGAAGGAAGGTATTGTACTGGCCACATCAGATTATTTTTATCAAACTTGTAGAATTATCATATCAAAAATAGAATCGAAAATGTATTGTAGCATATTACCACGCATGCTCTGTTTCCTTATCAAAGTGAAATTTCTGTCGGCTTGTCTTTCGTCTAACAACCGTTGTTGTAGTTAACCATAACTATACTCGATAAGTACTATATGTACTGTAACACCAGAATCGAGATTATTGTTATGTAACAACAGCACGTGGAAGAAAAATGTACAACACTGTCATAACACGGGAACTGGAGCACAGAAGTAGAAATACCTACCAAGGTGTGAAGTTATGTGAGGTGTGCGAGCGCGAGTGGACATGATATATCCTCATGCCCACTATCTAATTAAACTATTATGATTTATCCTGTTGTGTTATTTAATTGGTTTTTGTATGAAACATATACGCACAACATAAGAAGCTCATATTTGTTAGTTTTACAGTTTTTAGTTGCGTAAAACATAGTATTGTATTAAAAGAAGAACTGGGCAGAATTTTTTATTCAATACAGTTGAATCTCTCTTCAATGGACAGCACTGGTCACCTATTATTTTTCCGGTGAATAGAGGTGTCCGTTAAAGGGAAAATGAAATTTAGTTAAAAAACTTTATTCAACAAGAAGCAGTGAAATTTTTGAACCCAAATTCGAAATTTCTTTAGCTTTCGATCTAATTATTGGTCCGGACAATGGAATGTTTTTATTTCTTGTCTTAATAAACCATTCATAAGTAAGTCTAAGTTCAGGACCTCAATTTTAAAAAAGTTCCTCTTCTGTTGTGGATCAACATGTGAATCAAAAAATTTGAACAGTTCTGTCTGTAAGGACGATATTGTCTTTGGTCATAAAAATCGATAGCGAGTTTCTAATGAATAAGCACGTTTTGGGGTCCCTAGAATACGAATTTGCTATTTTTATGATGCTGTCTGTAAGTTTGTGTGGGTGTGTGCCTGTGTGTGTATGTGTGTGTTTATGTGATGATAGTTTTGAATCGCCTAACTCCAATACCACACGATTCCAAAAATTATAATTTTTTTCATATAAGTTTAGATCCATATGTAAACGTGATTAGATTTCGGTTATAATTGGTTTACCGGAAGTACCATCATTTGCAACTTTTAATAGTATTTCTTGAAAAAATCAGTTAAATATAACTTATTTACATATAATGTTATATAATTTTTAAAGAATATCTGAATCTCTATACGATTGTATTGTATTTTATACATCATATTTAAAAGAGTTAAAGCTATTCTAACCAGGGAAACTGTTAATATATTTATAAAATAATTTTACTGGAAATATAGGATCTTTTGTAAGAAAAGTTATGTATAGCAGATATGGGGCCCGTGTTAAAATGACAGGTATTAATTATGTCCATAACTGACAAATGTCATAATTTTTCATTCAAATTACATGATTTTCTCATATTAGATGGTTAATTTGTCACCAGGAGCGTGAATGAAGAAATTTTGTCCTCTTCTAATTTTTCGTCATGTTTCCAATTCATTGTCGGGATTAACAGTATTTCAGAAAGGTAATATACCTATAATTTTACATATTTAAATATTAATAGAATAAGAAATAATATCAAGTATGTACTTCCCAGAAAAAAGTCTTCAGTAATGTCTCTGGATTTTTGACACTGGCGTTTATTTGTTAGTAATAAACATTTTAATTTTTCAATTGGTTTCCATGACATTATTTGCGTTGTGAGATTTATTACAACAGATTATTATATACCTTATCGCTAAATCTATAAAAGATATAATAGAATATTTATATGTAACAGATAGAGAAGCTAATGTTCTTAATACTTGCAAGAACAATTTTTTTCAAAAAATAATGTTTAGAAGATTATTTTTAAGAATCTGCTACTTCTGGTTGTCTAATTATTACCAAAACATTTTGAACTCTTCCCAATAATGTCCGATTGAGAAATACGTAGTTAAACAGGTATTAAGTATTATAGTTTTTGAGAAATCGTCCTTCCAACATCCACACACACACACACACACACACACACACACACACACACACACACACACACACACACACACACACACACACACACATACACACATACATACACACACACACAGCGACATCATCGTAAAAATGTTAAAATCTAATTGATTGTAGGGACCTTAAAACGTGCTTATTCTTTAAAATCTGGATATGAGCTGAAGTAAAAATCAGGCAGCTACTGAAAATTACATGGCATTACAGCCAGAAACAGTTGAAATAAATAAAAACATATATTGTGCTGTTTTAGAAGACCGCGCGTCCTCTGTGGGGTTAAGAAAGATTTTACTGTATACATATGCTGGTCATTAAAACCACAAACAGTGTAACGCACTCAATTACGCGACCCCTATATATCAACATAAATTATTACTGAGACGTTATTGTGATATTGAGTAGTAATAGATGCAAACCATAGATTTTTTATTATTATTCAATTCCGCTAAACTATTGGACTGGTTTATTTAAAGCCACAATAAATTGATGTGGTTCTTTGTTATTCGTGTTAAATATATTAAATTTATGCATAAAACAACAATGAAGAAAACGACCTCTCATCAAAGTAAAAGTAGAAACACTTACCTCAAATTTATTTCATTTTCATTCACGCGATTTCAACATAAATTGCTATTATTATATCTTATTATATTGAAGTGTTAAAATACTATATAGAATATATTGATATATGAGCATAATCACCAATTATGCAAAACGGAGCAATAAATTTAAACGATAAAATTCAATTCTTCCAGTCGTGATGTCCTCTAGGAAGGATTTTCGAGTTGGATCTTTCTAGGGAGATAAATTAACGAAACGTGAACCAAGACCGACCGCTATGGTTCAACACACTATTAACATATGAATATGAATCAGATATTTACATAAGAAAGGATCGCGTTACTGGCATAAATAAAATATGTGAAATTTTCATGCTTAATAAATTGCCAGATTACAAAAGGATGATACAGGCAGAATATATTAGCGAGTAAAGGTCAAGAAACACTCATAAAATAATGTTACATATTTAATATAAGTTCACTTTTCTTCTTTACTAAGATTGGTATAATTTATGTAACATATTTTTACCTCTAAGGCCCGGTATTTTCACTTCCGAATAAAGTTTCGAATAAGTATTCGTTAAATAAAATTATTCTATATATTTATTCAACGAATAACTCCATGAGTCTTTCATACAATAATTTTAACATTCGTGAATTGGTAACCTTGCAGAGAGAATTTGTGTCAGTGGAGAAGGATGGAGTTTTGCTTAGCCACGTTAAGCAAACAAGGATGAAATGTTTCAATTTTTTTTGAATCCGTATTTGTCAAAATTTATTTGACATCCTTAATGTCATCTATATCCTTCTGCATTTTTAGTCCCGGGAGAGTATAGTTTAACAAGTAATCTAAAGGGTTTTCCAATAAGAGGTGTTATTTTGATATTCAAAGAAAAATGCCATTTTTTAATATAAATGATCGGATATTTATTTCATTATAAAGAGGAAGGTATGCCGTTAATAGTGGAAAATAACATCAGGCAAATGACCACCACGACCACGCTGACAGGACAATATCCTTTTCATGAAATTTTCCATAACCAAATCGCAAAGTGACTGTCCTATGTCCTCGATAGCCTCACGAATTCCATCTTTGAGGTCTTAAGTCGACGCTGGGCAGTTGGCGTAGACCTTCTCTTTCACGTGGCCCCAAAGAAAGAAGTCGCAAGGTGTTAAATCACAAGATCTCGGTGGCCAATTGTGATCACCTCTTCGAGAGATAACACGGTCCGGAAACTTTTCCCGTAAAAAATCAATGGTTTCGTTGCTTGTGTGGCACGTAGCGCCGTCTTGTTGAAAGTAAACGTTGTCCAGATCAATACCATCCAATTCCGGCCATAAAAAATCGTTAATCATCTCTCGATAGCGCAATCCATTCACCGTAACTGTTGCTCCAGCCTCATTTTCGAAAAAGTAAGGTCCAATGACTCCGCCGGACCATAAACCGCACCAAACAGTCACACGTTGAGGATAGAGAGGCTTTTCAACAATAACTCTTGGGTTTTCTGAGCCCCAGATGCGACAATTTTGTTTGTTGACGAAGCCACCGAGGTGGAAATGGGCCTCATCACTCAAGATGATTTTTCGATGGAATTCCGGATCATTTTCATGCATTTCAACGACCCAATCAGCAAAGACACGACGTTGTTGATGATCGGCCGGCTTGAGTTCTTGTGTTAACTGGACTTTATAAGCCTTAAGACCCAAATCTTTATGCAAAATACGGTGTAATGACGTTTGTGGAATGCCGAATTCCAAAGAACGACGAGGAATGGACAAACCTGGGTTTTCTTCAACACTTTCGGCTACAGCAGCAATATTCTCGGCTGTTCTTGAGCGACGTGCACGGGTTTTATTCTTCACATCACTAACTTGTCCCAACAGCTCGAATTTTTCCACCAATTTCTGTATTGCGGTCCGACAAGGTGCTTCACGACGACCCAAAAATTGTCTAGTTTTACGAACCGTCTCTGCCAAATTTTCACCATTTTTATAGTGAATTTTAATAATTTCAATGCGTTGTTGAAGCGTGTATCGTTCCATTTTTATTAATGGCGTAGTTTCTACTTGTCAAATGTCAAAAAATGACAGCTTCAAAAGCGACATCTACCGAAATAGCGGGCTGTTCAAAATAACACCTCTTATTGGAAAACCCTTTATTATCTATTGCAGTAATTATACGAAATATATGTATATTGTAAAATTGTCCTTATGTTCGACGTAAATAAATATTGTATAAAAATATGGAAAATCCGAAAAGATTTTACCAGCATTAAATGTCAGGATCTTTATAATGATTTACCTAAGGAAGCATTTACTTATATGTTTGCACTGTTTGAGATCAAATACGAGCCTCAATTTGTAATAATAAAATAAGAAAAGTTTGTTTTCATAATCAGAATCTGTCAAAAAAGTCCTTGATGTGTGTGGTTAGGGCGCTATCTGATTGTGTGTTTTCGATTTCTCGCATTATTTATTTATTCATAGTTCGAACAATTATCAAAATCATTAAAAATATTTAATATATCCACTTTCTTAATAAATCTGCACTATGTAGAAATGTAATGTACTTACGAATAAACCCTTTATTCGCTACCCAACTAGCGAATAACGTATTCCGCGAATAACAGATGTTATTCCATCGAATAAATTTATTTGCAAGTGAAAAGACCACAAAATATTTATCCGAAGGTTAAATTTATCAGTAGCTTTATTCGCAAGTGAAAATACCGGCCCTAAGAGAGGTATTGGATTCATGCTAAAAATCGCATATGCAGATTTTAGTCTATAAGCACGTTTTAATATCCCTACAATCCGAATATTTTTACGATGAAGTCTGCGTGTGTGTATGTGTGTGTGTGGATGTTGGAGGTACGATTTCTCATATTTTATAAGAACAAAAACTTTTGTAACTATGGATTTCTCAATCTAACAGTCATAGGAAGAGTTGAATAGGTTCTGGTAACAATTGGACAACCGTAAGTAGTATTATTTTTTGAAAATTTGTTAATACAGATATTAACGAACATAAAATTCTCTATCCGAACCATTTTTTTTTTTTATTATATATTCTAGGTTTATAGATATACAAATATAATCTATAAAATAATCTGTTGTAGTAAATCGCACAGCCCAACAACCCCAAACCTAACCATCGAGAAATTAAATGTTTGTAATTGACAGATAAGTGTCACTAAGGTCAGTGTCAAAAATACAAAGATAGTACTGAAGTTTTTTTCTGGGAATGACATTTAATATTTCCTTTTGTATTATTATTTTTTTTTAATTATAGGTATATTACATACACCGTACAGAAATACAGCCAATCCCGTCAATGAATTGGAAGAGTAGACAAAAACTTGCTCATAGAATGAATTTAAAATTATAAAAAAATATCAAAATATAAAGAATAGAAGTAATTAGAATATTTTGTGCGTACAAGAAATGTTAAATACAATACTTATATATCATTTTCCAGACTTATATCTAATGAAAAGTCTGTTGAGGCCAGCACAATACCTCTCGCCACTTCCGTTTTTCGTTACATAAGTATAGGGCGTGAGCAGTCATATGACTTTGTTGGCCTTAACAAGCAGATATGGGAGCCCGCGTCAAAATGGCAACTAGTAATTATGTACACGCATGGTTAATTTGTCACCAGGAATGTGGAATTTACTTGTGTAGGAAAATAAAGTACATAGAATTAGAAAATCACAAAATTTATATTGAAAAATTAGATTTTGTCCTATTCTTCTAATTTTTCGAGATGTTTCCAATTCATTGTCGGAATTAACAGTATTTCTGAAAGGTATGTGTAATATATCTATAATTTTAAATATTTAACTATTAATACAATAAGATATAATATATGTATGTACTTCCCAAAAAAAGTCTTCAGTAATGTTTTCGGATTTCTGACACTGATATTTATCTGTCAGTTACAAACATTTTAATTTTTCAATTGGTTTGCATGGTATTATTTCGGCTATAAGATGTATTACAACAGATTATTTTATATATTTTTTTATCGCTAAATCTATAAAAGATATAATAAAATATTTAAATGTATAAGACAGAGAATTTATTACAAAATTTTTCAAAAAATAATATTTAATTTTTTTTTTCAATAATCTGCTACTTCCGGTTGTCCAATTGTTACTGAAACCTTTTCAACTCTTCCCATTAATGTCCGATTGAGAAATATGTAGTTAAATATATATTAAGTCTTACAGTTTTTGAGAAATCGTCCTTCCAACATATCCATCCACAAACATACACACACACACACACACACACACACACACACACACACACACTCACAGACAGACATCATCGTAAAAATGTTAAAATTGGATTTTAAGGACCTTAAAACGTGCTTATTCATTAAAATTAGCGAGAGGTAAAATCATTACACAAGTATTTTAACACATTAATAATGTAGTCCACTTGTTCTTCCTATCCAACGATAATTACTTGTTTTTTTCAAGCTTGTTTAATTAAATCATTAATTAACTAATACTTGAAACTACACTAATTAATATTTGTCAAATTTTGTATGGCAACAATACCTGCCAAGATTACAAAAATATAACAGGAATTATTTCATAATAATTGGAGCACCTGTCTCATATATCTAAAATTTGAGTTGTTTAGCTCGGAGCAAGAGATCACATTACTCTAAGGAAGTCGTATAAAAAGATAAAAAACCAGAACCTACTACATGAAAATTAAATCTTGCCGACGGCATAAACATATAGTTGATAAATGATTTCATATATTTTCTACTCGTGTAATAGCCGCACTCCAAAGAAGTAGCCTTTTTTAAGCAACTTATTATTTCGATTATAAATCAATATATGAAATATATATTCGATGAATGAATTTTTAAAAATAAGTGATGACCTAGAATTTTTTTTTGTATACAACTATAAGCTGAGCCAAAAGACAAAAATAGTCAAAGGAAAAATTTAAAAGGAATAGAAAAAAATCAGATGTGGCCAGCACAATACCTTCCGTCAATACTATGTATAATATATAAATTCCATACATAATTTTTCTTGCAAAAGATTCTAAATTTCCAGTAAAATTATTTCATAAACAAACTATTCAAATTACACTTGACACTGACATCTTCTTCCTCTTTAGCTTTTCCCATGCGTTAGGGATAGCTATTTTTGCGTGTCGTTCTCATTCGGTTCTTTTTCTCTCAAGTCTACCGCAATACAGTCCTTCCATCTTATCTTTGGTCTTCCTCTGCTTCTTCAACCTCCCATTACTAAACTACTCATTCTTGTTCAAATATAATTCTTCATTTCTCCTCATGTTATGTTCAAACCAATGTAATCGTCTTTCTTGTATCTTTCTAGAAAATTGTAATACTAGAGTTATTTTATTACCGTGTCTTTCCGTGTGTTCACCAACATTTACTTCAACATCCTCATCTCTGCCACATTAATTTACTTTTTACTCATACTGACATCTGTCAAATTGAATTATATGAATAAAGTAGTAGTTTCCATGTTTAGAATAGCTGGCTGAATTATAAAATTTAATTTCTTTAAAACTCTTTAATTCTGTATCTATTGAATATGAAGTATAAAAAGTAAACAAATCGTATAGAGAAGTTACAATAATATTAAATGTCAATAAATCAAATTTAACTGTTAAATCTTTAAATGAGGCTACTTCCGGTTCACCAATTATAACAAAAATCTAATCACTTGTTCTTCTAGATATAAGCTTAAGGAATACGAAAAAAATATAATTTTTGGTATCCTGGTATAGAAGTTATGCGTTCCGAAACTTTCATCGCACACACAGACAGAAACAGACACACAAACACACACACATACAAACATACGTACATGCATATAGACATCAACGTAAAAATGGTAAAATCGTATTATATGGACCCTAAAACTCATCATTGAATTTTTTAACCAAAGACAATACCTTTCTTACTTAAAGGTGACGGAAGGTAAAAAGGATAAAATGTTTTTCCCTTCCGTCATCTTCATGTAAGGAAGATATTGTCGTTGGTCAAAAAATTCGATAGAGCTTTTAATAAATAAGCACGTTTTAGATTCCCTAGAATACGATTTTACTATTACCTCTCGCTAAGAGAGGTATTGGATTCATGCTAAAAATCGCATATCCAGATTTTATTGAATAAGCACGTTTTAAGGTCCCTACAATCCGATTTTAACATTTTTACGATGATGTCTGTGTGTGTGTGTGTGTGTGTGTGTGGATGTGTGTGTGTGGGATGTTGGAAGGACGGTTACTCAAAAACTATAAGACTTAAAATTTGTTTAACAACGTATTTCCCAATCGGACATTCATGGGAAGATCTGAAAAGGTTTTGGTAACAATTGGACAACCGGAAGTAGAAGATTCTTGAAAAAAAATCTTCTAAATATTATTTTTTGAAAATTTTTCTTGATAATATTAAAGAAAAATAAATTCTCTTTCTGATACATTTAAATATTTTTATACATATTTTATAGATTTAGAGATAAAAGGAATATAATATATAAAATAATGTAATTAATTTTACAACCGAAAGGATGCCATGAAAAATAGTTGCAAATTTAAATTATTTGTAACTGACAGATAAATGTCAGTGTCAGAAATAATGAGTAATGAAAGAAAAATGTATTTGGAGAATCCCTTAATTCTTGATCTGTGACTATTATGGAGATGACAAGTCTAGGTTGAAGGACTTAAATTTGTTTCAAACATTATGGGACAATGTACACCAGTACTGTAGACTAGAGTAACTTTGAATTGCGAAAAAGCTATCAAATTCTTCTCAAGTAAGTTGTAAATATTGACAAAATTACACATCGATATAAGAATAATCGGAGTGCAATCTATCCGTCACTTTATTAAAGGGAATTAAGGTTATTTGGATATAACAAGTATGAAAAAATTAAATCGTAAAAGAAGATATATAAGAATAGATGCACAATCCAGATATATACATTTTAGACCGCCCAAAATTAATGTTTTTACTAGAAGAATATGAAGAGAAAGTAAACAAAGTTGTTCGAATTGAAAATTGCTGTTACCAGCCTAATATTTATATATGGTAAACTCTACTTTGTAATTTATTGTAACATAATTTATGGTAAAATATCTTCATGTTGAGACATGCTATTATTGAATAATAAAGAAGTTTATACGTCATAGATTTATATGAATATATTATTTGTATTTATAAAAATATTCTTTGCTTTATGCATACAGCCAGGTAAAATATACGGCGAGAGGTTATGTGCTGGCCACATCAGATTTTTTTTATGATGTCTATATGTTATTGCAAGACACTACCTTATCTGTGAGTAATTTATATAAAATACATAGTATGTAATGACGGAAGATCATGTGTTGGCCACTTCAAAATTTTTAAACTATCATCATTGTTTATGTTTTGTTAAATACTTGACAAGACTTTCAAAACTAGATTCTGATTTGTGGCCTAAATTATAAATTTGAAATGATTGGCTACCAAAAGTGTACCTATAATTATCTTTCACTGGAATGTAATATTTCATAAATATAAGATTTATAATTATAATTTAGAAGAAAATAATTTGTTAGTACATTTAAATTATAAATCAATAATCAATGTATCTCTGACGAAAATACTGTTGACATTGCAAACTCTGTTCCAGTTTAAACACGGTCAAGTTTGATGGCGACAGTCAACAATTTTGAGAACTTAATTTTCAGTTGCAAAATTTAGTGATTAGTGTACAGATATTAATTGTATATAATTAATTTTGGTTAGCTATGGACGTTTGAAATTTTTACTCATAAGTTAGGGTAGATTATTAAGATATAATTGTAGAACGATTAAATAAATCTATAACGATCAATATCATAGGTATTGTGACAAATTTAATTGTTTTATGAGGGTAGATATCATCTAAATAGTAATTTAATTATATCATGCGGGGTCACAGAAAAATTTAGTGCATTAATTTGTCATGCAAGATTTATATTAGATATATCTACATATTACATTTTACCTTCCGTCACCTAGAGGTAAGGAAGGTATTGTCATTGGTCAAAAAAATCGGTGATGAGTTTTCAATGAATAAGCACGTTTTAGGGTCCCTACAATACTAATTTACTGTTTTTACGATGATGTCTGTATGTGTGTGTGACAACAATTTCTCCTTAGATAACTCCAATACTTTAATTCCAAAAATTATAATTGTTTCATATTCTTCTTTCGTACGTCCATATGAAGAGTTGATTAGTTAACGGAAAGTACTCTCATTTGACAATTTTAACAGTTTTTCTTGAAAAAACGCTGTTAAATATTATTTTTTGATATTTTATGTTACTACATAAAAGGATTATGTTATTCTCTATTCGATTTAATTATATTTTTTTCATTTTTCATGACCAATGAATTAAGAGGTAAAGAATTATAAAGAAATATCTAGCAACCTAATGCTGCTAAAAGCTGCACCATAGAAACAGAATATTCAAATATTACTAATTGACAGATGTCAGTGTCAAATAAAATTTATATAATATCTTTGTGAAGTGATTGTACTGTATAAAATATATATAATATAAAATATGAAATAATTTACGGTGGCAAAAACAAATCAGTACAGTTAATACAACATATTCTAGCCATAAGCCAATTCAGCAGATTATTATATTGTAAATATAATGCTACATATGTTTTTATTTTCTACTTCTTATTTCAAGAAACATACTGTTCTTTGTAGGAGTAGTTCAGTTCCGTATGAGGTATGATCAGTTAATTTCTCCCCTAAAAAGAAAACGCTCATAGAATAGTTCGTAAAAAAAATTCTGTATGGAATTTGTACAAAATACGTAGAATTGACGGAAGGTATTGAGCTGGGCGCACCCGATTTTTTTACTATCTATTTTAATCCATGTAATTTTAGAGTACAGTATTCACCATAATTGATAATAAATTTTATTTCATAAGTAATAATTTTTACCTTCCGCACCTTAGGTAAGGAAGTATTTGTCTTTGGGCAAAAAATTGCTAAGTTTTTAGTGCATCAGCACGTTTTAGGCTCCCGAGAATACGATTTTAGTATTTTACTATGATGTCTGTATGTGTGTGTATTTGCGTGACGATTTTTTCATAGACGATAACCTGAACTCTACAATTCTAAAAATTATAATTCTTTACATCCTTATGAAGAGCTGATTAGATTTTGGTTATAATTGGCCAACCGGGAATAGCCTCATTTGAAGATTTAAACAGATATTGAAAAAATGCTGTTAGATATCATTTTTTGACATTTAATATTATAAATATTAAAGAATATTCTATTATCTACACGATTTAATTGCATTTTATACTTCATATTCAATGGATATAGAGTTTAAAAAATATAAAGAAATTAAATTTCATAAATCAGCCAGCTATGCTATAACCATGGAAACAGCTGCTATATATACTCAGGGTATGGCCATGATGTAGCTCGCGTTTCGTCCGCCATTAGAGGGCCACTGTCATATTCGTTGTTGTTGCGCAAATTATTATGTATTTTCGTGGCTACTTGTTTTAATTTAATGCAAAACACATTTAAATATAATTCTAATATTTATTTATAGTGTAAGTAATACTTTTATTTTATTTATTTGTATATTTTCTTGAGATACTGACTACGATGACTGGCAATATTGAAAACATATAAAAATGATCAATATTAAGCACAAACATTTAATTTTTTAAAAGGTAAGTTTAAAATATATACTTATTATGTAAATAATAACCACAGTTATTAAATTAGATGTGATAATAACAACCTATATCATATGTTATACATAACCTCTAAATCTATGTCATAATAATAATTGTGTATACCTTAAATAAATGAATTTTTATTACTTTCATAGATTCATAGTGTGATTATTTAATATTCGTGTATAATATAATATCACATTTCCTACAAATAAATAGGGAAATGAATTATCAGTATGTTTGACATTGGCCCGCTTATGGCGGCGATCTTGCCCCATGGCCATACCCTGTATATAAAGGTACCCTACAACTTACATAGTATATATGTGTTACAATTTCACCTTGACAACAATGTTTAAACAGAGTGTCTCTATATTATATAAAACTTTAAGGATATATATGTATAACATGCAGTAAGGGTAACACAACAAAAAGAATTTTTTAAAAGTTCGTTATATTAAGGGTGGTTTACTTGAAACAAATTAATTATAAAAAAGTAGTAGATGGTGCCTTAGAGCCAACCGTTTTTAGATGTATTAAATAAATAATTTAAATTCGTCAAACCAACTCTGTCAATACCAGATATCTGTTAAAAATGTACTATCAATATTACTTAATTCTGTCGATTTTATTTAATAACTGACGTACTATTTTCGTTTTTGTGAACTAGGTATGCAATCTGACCAATCAGAGTGCAGAATTTATTTTCCTTTTGCATGACTCAACGTGTCAACTACGTCAGAGATTCTAACGTCCTAACAGCCCTTGAATTGTTAAGATCTCATCTAGTAAATCATGTCATAGGTCTTAGCAATTCTTATTAAGAGAATAAATGGAAATTAGGGTTGCTCTACATGTCGACCTTGCCAGAGGTCCTAACTACCTTTTCTAAGAGAGTGGTTAAGATTACTTGACATGTAAACCATGTCAGACGTTTTAACAACTTTGTGGATTATGTAAAATATTCTGCTGAAGATGAGAACATGTTCTCGAAACACATATTTGGTTTTTATTTTGAGTCAACTACTCCATAATAATCAATTATCAAACATCATGTTTCATTCTTCAAACAAACTTAAATGTAAGTAATAATAGGAATGAATCAGTATTAGATCAAATATATTTTTTAATTAATTCAAAGAAAACAAGTAATATCTTCATGTGTCTATCAAAACAGCATACAAACAATTAACTATGATTTCTACTCACTGAAAATATTCATGTACAATTACAACTTTAATTAAAAATAGCTTACAGCAATGCCACTCAGCATCAAAATCAACAAGAAAAAATCTCAGCATTAAAAACAAATTAATTATTTTTAATTCTCTAATTTCATACCTATTAACGAATTAAGAGGAACGCGGGTATAAGCAGTAGGTAATATATTTTTAGTGCTCGTACGGAGAACAGTAACAGTTAGGAGCTTAATTAACTGGCAGCACAATATAATTATAATTAAATTTTAAGGCAGGCACGCGAAAACTATCAAGCGGGCCATAAAAACCATTGGCATCTCGTCAAAAAATCCACATTGGTAAATATTTTAAATTATGTGAAACGAAGCTTCCGTATTGTGAGCACGAATGCATTTAACGGGTGACTTTTTATCAATATTTTTTTATATAGAAGGTTGCAGTGGCGGATCCAGGTGATACTTTTAAAGGGAGGGGGGAAATAATTTTTATATACTCGTACAGTAAAATCTCTCTTAACGAACATCTCTAATAAGAGGATACCTCTATTAATTGGACAATTTGACGGGAACCGGCATTTTTATATTGATTTACCTATTGAACATATCTTTATTAAGAGGACGCGCTATTAAACAGTCAAGGGCACTAATTTTGGATCCTATTAAAAAAAATCGAATGTGGCCAGCACTATACCTTCCGTGAATCCTGTGTATTATATATAAATTTCATACATAAATTTTCTTGCAAAAGATTCTAAATTTCCAGTAAAATTGTACTTAACATTGACATCTTCTTCTTCTTCAACTTTTCCCATTCGTTACGGGTCGCTATGTTTTATTTTCTTCTTCCACTCATTTCTGTTTTGCGTGTTACTGACATCTTCTTCTTTAGCTCTTCCCATTCGATAGGGATTGCTATTTTCTTTCTTCTTCCATTCATTTCTGTTTTGCGTGTCGTTCTCATTCAGCTTTTCTCTCAAGTCTTCCGCAATACATTCCTTCCATTTTATCTTTGGTTTTCTTCTGTTTCTTCAGCCTTCTATTACTAAGCTATTCATTCTTCTTTCAATATATTCTTCATCTCTCCTCATGACATGTTGAAACCAATGTAATCTTCTCTCTTATATTTTTCTAGGAACTTTTAATACTAGAATTATGTCCCTTATTCTTTCATTCCTTACCGTATCTTTCCATGTCTTCCCCAACATCTATCTCAACATCCTCTTCTCTGCCACATTCATTTACTTTTCATTGATACTGACATCTGTCAATTTTAATTATTTGAATATATTAGCAGTTTCCATTGTTAGCATAGCTAGCTAATTTATAAAATTTAATATATACGTGGATGTGAACGAAATGTTCAAGTCAGAGATGATGAAACATTTATGACAAAAGCTCCGATAGAATATTTTTACCTTCCGTCACCTTTAGGTAAAGAAGGTATTGTTTTTAGTCAAAAAATTCAATGATGAGTTTTTAGTAAATAAGCATGTTTTAGGGTCTCTATAATACGATTATACTATTTTTACGATGATGTTTGTATGTATGTACGTATGTATGTATGTGTGTGTGTGTGTGTGTGTATGTGTGTGTGTGTGTCTGTGTGTATGTGACGAGAGTTTCGGATCGCATAACTTCAATACCATGATTCCAAAAATTATATTTTTGCGTATTCCTCAAGTTTACATCCAGAAGAACAACTGATTAGATTTTGGTTATAATTGGTAAACCGGAAGTACCCTCATTTAAAGATTTAACAGTTAACTTTGATGTATTGACATTTAACGTTATTATAACTTAAAAAATATATTATTCTCTGTACGATTTGATTGCATTTTATACTTCATATTCAATAGATATTAAAGAATTTTAAAGAAATTAAATTTTATAAATCAGCCAGCTATGCAAAACATGGAAACTACTAATATATTCATATAATTGAAATTGACAGATGTCAGTATAAATAAAATAAATTAATATGGCAGATATGAGGATGTTGATATAGATGTTGGGGAAGACACGTAAAGATACGTAAGGAAATAATTCTATTGCTACAAGTTTCTAGAAAGATACAAGCTTAGTAATAGAAGGTTCAAGAAACAGAGGAAGACCAAAGATAAGATGGAAGGATTGCATTGCGGAAGACTTGAGAAAAAAGGAACTGAATGAGAACGCCACGTAAGACCCCTAACGAATGGGGAGAGCTAAAGAAGAAGATTTTAGTGTCAAGTGCAATTTTCATAGTTTGTTTATGAAATAATTTTACTGAAAATTTAGAATCTTTTGCATGGAATTTATACATAATACACAGGATTGACGGAAGGTATTGTGCTGGCCACAACATATTTTTGTATATTTTTTAATGTATGATTACACTTAAAATATCTCATATCCATCCACCAATCAAGCTGCATCATCTGCTCACGATTACTCTTCCACGAAGCAGATGCATTTTGTTTCTTCTTTGTTTTCATCACCGAAATTTCAGGTCACAAGGGCCGTCATTAAGTATCTTTCACCTGGAAAGGTCACTTGACTTGGCTTGACGGAGCATCTTCGCATATCGCATATAACATATGGCGCTGGTCCGACCCGGCTTTGTCTCACGTCTCGCATGATCATTCAGAGGTGATAAAACATAAAACCGCGAGATGAAATGAACCAGGGACAATGCATATAGGTTAGTAAAGAAAGTAAAAAGGAGAAGTAATAATGATGCTCCTTTCTCTTAGTAAATATTTGGTAATCGGCGGTTTAAAACACATTAAGATAAATGAGTTTCGAAGAGGGTTTATATAACGGGAGATGACTTTCAATAAAAAGTTTTATAATTTGCGCCCTGTATTTATTTTATGATTTTTATTTTGCTTTTGCACATTAAACCACCATTATTCGTACATTAATTTGCACATAACTGAATAATTATTACTATACTTAGGTAATGGTTTAAAAATGTGTAATTTAGTGGGACTTTTGGGCTCCACTTTTAGTATGTACCTTACAGGTTGGTTAAAATTAGTATTCCAAATTTTAATGGTCTTGTCCATTACATTATTTATTTATTTATTTATTTATTTATTTATTTATTTATTTATTTATTTATTTATTTATTTATTTATTTATTTATTTATTTATTTATTTATTTATTTATTTATTTATTTATTTATTTATTTATTTATTTATTTATTTATTTATTTATTTATTTATTTATTTATTTATTTATTTATTTATTTATTTATTTATTTATTTATTTATTTATTTATTTATTTATTTATTTATTTATTTATTTATTTATTTATTTATTTATTTATTTATTTATTTATTTATTTATTTATTTATTTATTTATTTATTTATTTATTTATTTATTTATTTATTTATTTATTTATTTATTTATTTATTTATTTATTTATTTATTTATTTATTTATTTATTTATTTATTTATTTATTTATTTATTTATTTATTTATTTATTTATTTATTTATTTATTTATTTATTTATTTATTTATTTATTTATTTATTTATTTATTTATTTATTTATTTATTTATTTATTTATTTATTTATTTATTTATTTATTTATTTATTTATTTATTTATTTATTTATTTATTTATTTATTTATTTATTTATTTATTTATTTATTTATTTATTTATTTATTTATTTATTTATTTATTTATTTATTTATTTATTTATTTATTTATTTATTTATATTAGATACAAACAAAAACATTTTAGTAAACATTCATTAGCATTAAAGGGTCAAATTGATATCACAATGTTCTCCGCAGTTATGAATTTTCAAAATGAATTCGTTTATACCTTCCGTGTTCTTTAGGTAAGGAAGGTTTGGTCTTTAAAATTCAATGGTGAGTTATTAGAGAATAAGCACGTTTTAGGGTCCCTATAATACTAATTGTATCATTTTTATGATGTCTGCATGTATGTATGTATGTATGTATGTATGTATGTATGTATGTATGTATGTATGTATGTATGTTTTTTTATTTATTTATATGTATGCCTGTGCGTGTGCATGTGTGTGTGTGTGTGTGTGTGTGTGCGTGCGTGTGACGAAAGTTTCGAATCGCATAACTTCAATACTACTAACCTTTTAGATGTTGGAAAATGCGTCATTCCTAATTGCAATGACAATCTCTTGGGTGGGAAATAACAGAAAACGTTTCCACTCCACGGGTTGGAAATGTTTATGTAGGGTTGCCTAGCAACATTGTCAAGATTTCTATAATAAAGTAGGCTGTCAAAATATTAACAAAATTAATGATTTATTTTGTAAATTATTGATTGAAATAGACGATGATTGTGAATAAAATAGTATACATACCTTGCGCTGCCCTCGGCTGTAATGAAACATTTCCCACCTCGGAAGTAATATACTATTACACATTCAGTTTTAAATACATTGTAAAAAATTCGAAAAAAAAACATATCTGTTCGTTCCGAAAATATGTTATCTCCAATTGAATTAGCATCGTTCTTCAGGAAATATAATTTTTGATAATGCTCTTGTAAGGGGAAACTTTCTTATTAAAAATATTTCCGGAAATGGTCTATTTTCCAGTCGATCGCAGTTAAAAATTATTTCACAAAATAAATTTGACTTAATATCTTTGTAAATAATTATGCGCGCCAATAATTTCTCCTTCCTGAAATTATATCAGCTGAACAAATATTTTCACCAATATTAAATATAACTTGTCAAAAACTATAATAGTCTAACGTCTAACGAATAGATTTCTTATGTGATTGATAAATTCCTCAGCTAATGCGTTTAGAAACCAATTCTAGGTTGGACCAACTTCCGTTTGAGACTAATGACCACGGAAAATGTAACACACCAGTGGAATATAGCTACACGGCTTAATATTGTCCGTCAGTTCTTTCGTAGGAGCCGCAGCAAAATTGTGTGGGCCCGTGACAAATGCGAGGATTAAAATGTGGCGAAATGCTTTCAAGAGACGCGATAAATGAATTCTTATTGCTTTCTCGATGGGAAGAAAAATTGATCAGTCATTTAGCGCACGATATTAGCAAGAAAGATCATATTTATTATTTTTTATTGTAAGTAGTGTTCTAAAAAATTCTTCGTTTCGTGTTTTTTCACCAACAATTCTGATTTTTTCCCCTGAAGTTAATGCAAGCAAAAATTGCCACAAAATTATCAGCACCGTTACTAGTGTCATTTTTTTACCTTCCGTCACCTTTAGGTAAGGTAGGTATTGTCTTTGGTCAAAATATTCAATGATGAGTTTTTAATGAATAAGCATGTTTTAGGGTCCCTATAATATGATTTTTACGATCTTGTCTGTATGTATGTGTGTCTGTGTATCTGTTTCTCTGTGTGTGTGTGACGAAAGTTTCGGATTGCATAACTTCAATACCACGATTCCAAAAATTATAATTTTTTCGTATTTCACAAGTTTATATCCAGGAGAACAACTGATTACATTTTGGTTATAATTGGTGAACCGGAAGTAGCCCCAATTATTATTATCTAAACGATTTGATTGCATTTTATACTTCATATTCAATAGATATATAGGTAAAGCATTTTAAAGGTTAAATTTCATGTATCAGCCAGCTATACTAACCATGAAAATTGCTAATATATTCAGATAATTCAAATTGACAGATGTCAGTATCAATAAAAAGTAATTGAATGTGGCAGAGATGTGGATGTTGAAGTAGATGGGGAAAACACGGAAAGATACGATAAGAAAATAACTCTAGTGTTACAAATTTCTAGAAAGATACAAGAGAGACGATTATGAGGATAAATGAAGAATATATTGGAAGAAGAATGAAGAGTTTTTAATTTTAAATTCATCCTATAAAAATTTTTGTTCTACTCTTCTAATTTTTCGAGATGTTTCTAATTCATTGTCGGGATTGGTAGTATTTTTGAAGGATATATGTAATATACCTATAATTTTAAATATTTAACTATAAATACAATAAGAAATAATATAATGTATGTACTTTCCAGAAAAAATCTTCAGTAATGTCTTCATTTTTGACACTGACATTTTTCTATCAATTACAAACATTTTAATTTTTCAATTGGTTTCTAGAACATTATTTGGGGTGTGAGAATTATTACAACAGATTATTATAAAGATATAATAAAACATTTACATATATCAGACACAGAATGTAGTCTTCTTTAATACTAGCAAGAACATAAATTTAAAAAAATAATATTTAGAAGATTTTTTAAGAATCTGTTACTGCCGGTTATCCAAGTATTACCAAAACCTTTTCAGCTCTTTCTTAGTAATGTCCGATTGAGAAATATGTAGTTAAACAGAAATTAACTATTATAGTTTTTGAGAAATCGTCCTTCCAGCATCCACATACACACATATACACATACACACATACATCAACACACACACACACACACACAGACATTCATTAAAATCTGGACATGAGATTTTTAGCATGAATCCAATACCTCTCTTAGCGAGAGGTAAAAATTTATACGAATATACATTGTAAGGATGTTAGGTGTAGTCAATTACATTTAGAACAAAAACTGTTACCACAAGCCTTGTTTTAAAAAGGCTGTTCTGAAATTGCCAAATTTCAATATTTAATTTCATTCTTATGTTTAAAGAATGATATTTTCAAAATATTTAGTTGAATACAAACTATATTCTGCTTTAAAATGATATTTTGAAAAAAAAATCGTTCTATAAACATAAATAAACTAAAGATAAGTTTATTTACATCTAGTTTTAAATAGAATTCGGCTCTTGTTAATATTAATCTAAATATATCAAATATATTTGCAGTGACAATCCAACAATAATTAAGTTTGAAAATCGTGTACCAAATGTATTTTGCAAAATTCTCACCCACACAAATACTTAAATTGGCAAACATTAAACATTTCATAAATGCTCTACGACACGACATTACAATAAAAACATTTATTCTCTGTCAAAAATGAATAAATTAAAGATAATTTTAACACCCACCCACACATATACTGTGAACAAGACGATCTATTCATTCACAAAATTCTTAAAGGTGAAGTCTACTATTAATGATTATTGAATGAAATATTTCTTATAAATATTTATCGGCAACCAATTTTCCTCGCGATGAACTTTCCGAACACGAAATAAAAGAGTTAGAAAGAAAGAAACTTGTAATGGGTAATAAAGATATTCATATTTTATTTAAACTACACTTAAAGCTAATTTTCTCGACAATTAACAACACCTCATAACAATAAACCCATCGACCACCACCCAACCCTCAATTAAAATAATCATCTTTCATCCTTACACCATTGAAAACATTTGAAACTGCAGAAACACTAAAATAACTCACAGCCCACTGTGTCCAGCTTAACTCCAAACTGCTCTTGCTCTTGCGGCATAAAGCAATCCCACAGAGCAATATCCCTTCAACAAGCAAGCGTGTATCGTTTCAGGGACCGTATCGGGACAGAGGACCTCAGGCTACGTGTAATTGGATCCCGATAATGAAACAATGAAAAACAACCGCGATTTACGAGTTTTCGCGCGGGTAATAAGCGAGAGGTTATGTTGGACTTAGGTTATGTTAGCGAAGAAGCGTGGGTGAATAGAAATATGAAACGAGTAAAATGTAATGCAAGTGTCGAACTCGGCTCGTAATGGTGATGGATTTAATTGCGTGCGTGAATATATATTATAGAGTATTGGATAAGATAATAGATTATAAAGTAGAAAATTTTGTTTTGAATTTGATTACTTGTGGATGCAAAAAAATAACGAATTTCGATCAGAATTTATGTATTTAAACGAAGCTTAAAGTTTTTCCTTGTTGGTGCAACTGGGCGTAAGAAGAACAATTATTAATCATAGTTAAGTATCTTCTCTTTAATAATATTTATTTTAATGTTTGTTTTAGTTTGCTTCTTCTCCTCACCTTCTTCATTGTAAGAAACCAAACATCTCATCGTTACATTCTTGTCAGTCACTTGTACTCAGCGTTTAAGTGTCAACAACTTGACAAAAGACGCTCAACATGTCTAGTTAACATGCACTTACACTGCACTCTCTGTTGTAAGTACCTGTGCATCTGCAATGCAGCTTATTTGCAAACAAATGAAAGAGTGCATTGTCATCATTCTACGTGCACACTTACACTGTCATTGTTTCGTTTATTTACAATTTTATTTATTTACGAAATGAAGGCGATTGTTAAGACTGTAAATAATGTAAATGACATACGATTATATACCACAACTTAAAAGTATTTACCCACATGAAATTGTATTATTTCGGTTGAATATATTTCTTGAAGAATTATTTGCATAGCTTGAAGGAAGGATAGAAAATGCCTAAGAGGACAAATTTTCCTGTGTGCAAATATACAAAAAAATACAAAACTTAAAACTATACGAGAAGGTTATTGTTGTGAAAGTGAAAGGATTTTTTCCACAATTGGGCCAAATTAAGAAATAGACTAGGCTGAGAAAAAACGCAAAAACTTGAAAAAAATCTGTTATGACCAGTACAACACCTCTCGCCACTTCGTTTTTGGTTACATAAGTGTAGGGCGCGAGCAGTCATGTGACAAGCAGATATGGGGGCTCGTGCCAGAATAACAATTAGTAATTATCTAATAGATGTCAAATGTCAGAATTTTTCATATAAAATTTCAAGGTTTTCTAAATTTACATAGTTAATTTGTCAGCAGACGTATTGTATTTACTTGTCGAGGAAAATAAACCACATTGCATTGAAAAGTCACTAAATTTAGAATGAAGAATTATGATATTTGACATCTATGTATATAATTACTAGATATCATTCTGACACGGGCCCCTATATCTGCTTGCCAAGACCAACAAAGTCACATGACGGCGCGCGCCCTGTTGTATTTAACATTTCTTGTATACCTATATTCTACAACAAAAATTCTACTTATATCTATTCCTTATATTTAGGTTGTTTAATTTTAAATTCATTTTATGAATAAATTTTGTCCTCTTGTAATTTTTCGAAATGTTTCCAATTCATTGTCAGGATTGACAGTATTTTTGAAGGATATATGTAATATACCTACAATTTTAAATATTTAACTATTGATACAATAAGAAATAATATAATGTATTTATGTGTAGTTGCCAGAAAAAATCTTCAGTAATGTTTCCGAATTTCTGACACTTTTATCAACTATTTTCCATGGCATTCTTTCGGCTGTAAAATTTATTATAACTTATTATTTTATGTATTATATTTCTTTTATCTGTAAATCTATAGAATATCTAATAAAATATTTAAATGTATCAGAGAATTTAATTTTCTTTAATATTACCAAGAAAAAATTTCAAAACATATTATTTAGAAGATTTTTTTTTCAAGTATCTTCTACTTCCGGTTGTCCAATTGTTACCAAAACCTTTTCAGATCTTCCCATGAATGTCCGATTGGGAAATACGTAGTTAAACAAATATAAAGTCTTATAGTTTTTGAGTAATCGTCCTTCCAACATCCCACATTCATACACACATACACACACACACACGCATCATCGTAAAAAAGTTAAAATAGGATTGTATGGACCTTAAAACGTGTTTATTCAATAAAATCTGGATATGCGATTTTTAGCATGAATCCAATACCTCTCTTAGCGAGAGGTAAAAACTATAGGTTTCCACATAGTTCTCGCCTATTAAATTGCAGTACAATCAGAAATATGTAAAAATTTCATCCTTATTGCGTGTGCAGATTCCAAAATGCCTGTAGATATAATAATAATTATATCTGGAAACAATAAGAGTTACAAGTAGGCGTTGTCTAAACAAATGCTGCTTATTTATGCATCCTAGTTACCGTATATCTTCTCTTCTCCACCTATGCTATGCATAAATATGACCTTTCGAAATGATCTGAATTGATCGCTGGTTTCCAAAGAACAAGAAGTTATTACTGGCCGCAGTCACGCTACGACTACGACTACGACTCACTTACTTTAAAGGCAATGCATTGTTTTACTTAATTAGAACATGCCGTTACTTCAGGGCACCGAGATTACTCATCATATTCTTATTTATCACATCATTTTATAAGTGCCAATAATTGAACTGCGTTTTTATTGTTTTGTTTCGTCATGCACTTCGGGCTAGCTCTAGCTGATAAAATCAGGGCTGGGAAAATGCTAGATCTATGTAGGTTATGGATTGAAGTGTATTGTTTACATTTTTAGATAGGAATTTTAATGGTTTCATATTATTTATTTAAACATTGTTATTACAGAAAAATTTGAGTGGGATGGTTTTTTTCTGAGGCATATTTTGAAGGACGAAATATGTGATCATATTTATAGCCCAAATACGAGAATAATTGATTGCAAAAGTTTCGATCAGTATAATAAAATATTTTAAGTAAATGTAAACAAAACACATCACACTGGCGTAGCGTGGCTGGGTACATTATATAACATATTATGTAGTTGTAATCGTCTAGATTCGAATAACAAGTAAAAAAATCTTATGTGGCCAGCACAATACCTTCCGTCAATCCTGTGTATAATAAATTCCATACATAAATTTTCTTGCAAAAGATTCTAAATTTTTGGTATTATGTGATTCCCTTACTCGGCAACTGAATTCCATACTCCTGATAACAAACAAACCACATGATATAAGAAAATTATGAAATTTTAAATGAAAAATTATAACACTTGTCAGTTATGGACATAATTAATTGCTGTCACTTTGACACGGGTCCCCATATCTGTTTGCCAAAGTCAGCAAAGTCATGTCACTGCACGCGCCCTATACATATTTTTTTGCAAAAGATCCTATATTTCCAGTATTTCATAAACAAACTATGCAAATTGCACTTGACACTGACATCTTCTTCTTCTTTAGTTTTTCCCATTCGCTAGGGGGTCGCTATTTTTTATTTTCTTCTTCCACTCATTTTTGTTTTGCGTATCGTCCTCATTCAGTTCCTTTTCTCTCAAGTCTTCTGCAATACAGTCTTTTCATCTTATATTTGGTCTTCCTATGTTTCTTCCACCTTCTATTAATATATTCATCTCTCCTCTTGACATGTTCAAACCAATGTAATCGTCTCTCTTATATCTAGAAACTTCTAATACTAGCGTTACTTCCCTTATTCTTTCATTCAATTACTTGCTTTTTATTGATACTGACATCTGTCAATTTGAATTACCTGAATATATTAGCAGTTTCCATTATTAAGTTAGCATAGCTGGCTGAATTATGAAATTTTTGTGAAATTTATTATTTGTATTCTTCTTTAACTCTATATCTGTTGAATAGCAAATATAAAATGCAATCAAATCGTATACATAATAATATATTCTTTAAGTTATAATAACATTTAACTGAGTTTTTCAAGAAAAACTGTTAAAATATTCAAATGAGTACTTCCGGTTTGCCAATTATAACCAAAATCTAATCAAGTCTGCATATGGTTGTAAGGAAGAGGAATACGCAAGAATTGTAATTTTTGGAATTCTAGAATTGGAGACATCGTGCACGAAACGGCGGTCACACACACACACATACACGAACACACACACACATCATCGTAAAAACAGTAAAATCGTATTGTAAAGACCCTAAAACGTGCTTATTCAATGAAAACTCATCACCGAATTTTTTGACCAAAGACAATACCTTCCTTACCTATAGGTGACGGAAGGTAAAAATAGTAAAATCATATTGTGCTTATTCATTGAAATCTCACAACCGGATTTTTTTCTTACCTAGAGGTGACGAAAGGTAAAAACAATATTTCCCCCTGTTAGTCACCTATGTCCCGGATTCTGGTGTTCCCTTTTACACCTTCGTTATCTGCCTCAAAAATATGAACATAAAACTTTATGATAGGTCCATTTATTTAAAGATTTCTTTCAAATAAATACGATAAAACCTTGTTTTCTCCAAATTACAAGAAACCAGCCCAGTAACCATTTCTCAAAAATCTTAATCTTAATTGTGTTTACAATTAACCCAACATTTCTTGTAAATCCATCCCACGTCTTCGAGTTTCGCTCTCTTCTGATACGGTGTCGATAACAATGCCTACAGGTTACAAGTTTTGGTGAATGTAATTACACTTTTCGCGGTTATCAGGTTTCATGTTGCTAACAGGTTATTACGGAGTCGTGTATTTTGGGGCATGAGATGAACCGAGTGTTACGTTCTTTTTATAGCCTCGTCCAGCGGGTAATTTGACTGCGAATCTTTATTTGTTGTGTTACTTTTTACAACGGATGGCATTTAAATGAGTGTGTCAACATATGGTTTAATTGTTTTGGTCTTTCGGATGGATGACTTTCTCACACATAAATGTTAAAAGTTTGTTTTTATTCTGTTAAATGTAATGAGATCTTGAACATTTATTTTTACTGGAATATAAAATTTCGAAACAAATCAATGAAAGATTATTACTGGCTATTGACATACAAATATAAACATAAACATACCAGGATGGATTGAAAAGTAAGGCGGTGAACTTTTCAATCCATGCTCGTATATTTTGTCATATAAATGCTGGTCTATAAGTTTCCGTCGTACAAATGTTAAATAAGGCCATGGTTTTTCAAAAACAATCTTATGTCGTCAGGGTCGTGCGGTAGCATTTTCGCGCCTTAAAAGTTTTTTTATACAGGGTGTTTCAGGACTAGTGTAACAAACTTTAACAGCTTATTCCTGAGGTCATTTTGAGCCAAAAATGTCATATGAACATAGGTCCTATTCCTTCTAGTTACCAAAATACAAGAGGTTGAAGTTCTATAAATAACACGATATTTTCTAATTTTTGTAATCAAGGTACTTTCGGAAAACAAGAGGTATTATTGAAAAGTCATACCTTATTTGTATTAATTAATTAATTGTCTTAATTAAAAATTGCTGTACTTTTGATTGTATTTTTGTTTCATAATGGATGGTTATAGTACTGCTGATGAATATGCAGATATGATTTTTATTTATGGATTATGTAATGGTAATTCCCGTTATGCGTCCAGAGAATACCAAGACATATTATCCAAATAGACGCCAACCTTCCCATCGCCTATTTGCGCGAATTTTTCAGCGTCTACGTGAAACTGGATCAACAGCTGATGGCTACAGAAACTTTCTGGAAAACAGACTACATAAACTAATAGAAGGTGTTCCACTTCTTGTACGACAACAGATGTGGTACCAGCATGATGGTGCTCCTCCTCACTATGGTAGACAAGTAACTGAGTGGTTAAACCAAAACTTTCCCAATAGGTGGATTGGACGTGGAGGTCCAAACTTTTGGCCTGCAAGATCTCCAGACTTAAATCTCTTGATTTCTATCTATGGGGACACTTGAAACAAGAAGTTTATAGGGTACAAATAAACACGCGTGAACAGTTACTTGAACGAATTATGATTGCATCTGCTGCCATTCGTAACGATCAAAATGTAATTTATTGTGTATATGATTCCATGATTCGCCAATATCAAGCATGCATACGAGTTCAAGGCGCGCATTTTTAGCACTTGTTGTAATTTTTTTAAAATTTGTTATTTTATTTCATATTGTGTTAACCTATTCCATGTTGTTCTGTGTTTAGAATTTATTTATTTGTCTATTTAATAATTGTGTCATCGTATGTTTTGTTGTCCAAATCGTATTCGTTAATATTAATAAATAAAATTAATTAATATAAATAAGGTATGTCTTTTTAATAATAACTCTTGCTTTCCGAAAGTACCTTGAGTACAAAAATTAGAAAATTTCGTGTTATTTATAGAACGTCAACCTCTTGTATTTTGGTAACTAGAAGGAATAGGACGTATGTTCATATGACAAAATGACCTTAGGAATAAGCTGTTAAAGTTTGTTACACTAGTCCTGAAACATCCTGTATATTAATGAGTGAATTTTTCATTTATTTGGTTCAATACAGAAGAATATTATGATTATGATGATATATATAGCTATTTAACTCTGAGCTTCTGAGTTTTGGAATTTAAGCGTGGCCGGACACACACCTGTATCGAGCCACGTTCAGGTCGCCCAAAATTGGCTGTCACACTGGAAATTGAGGATATGGTCCAAAAAGATCGCCAAATGAAAATGCGTGATATTGAGGAAACCAAAGGGATCTCTTATGAATGTGTAGTTCATAGTTTACATAATGAGAAAAATGTGCGCCAAGTGGCTGCCGCACTTATTTAGTTCGAAGCTAAAGCACATTCGGGCACGAACTTCAGCCGAAAATTTGAAGTTGTCTAAGAAAAATCCGGTCGATTTTAAAAGATGTTTCATAACCATGGATGAAACTTGGATACACCACTACACTTCCGAGATGAAAATTCAGTCGAAAGCGTGAATTGGACATGGTGAGTCAGCCCCGAAGAAAGCGAAGTAAGTTCAATCGGCAGGAAAGGTGATGGCGTCAGTCGTTTGGGACGTCAAAGGCATTCTGTTAATTGATTATCTTGATAAAGAAAAAACTGTAACTGGACAATACTACGCCACACTGAAAGTAACAATTCAAGAAAACGCCCGGGAATGGCAAAGAAAAAGATCTTGTTGTACTACGACAATGCGCCAGCTCATTTAAGTCGTATTGCTCAACAAAAATTGACCGAACTAAGTTTTGAAATCGTCCCCCATCCACCGTACTCGCCTTTGGTTTACTCGAACTTCCACCTTTTCCCGAAACTCAAAACGTTCCTCGCTGGGAAGAGATTTCGATGCAACGAAGAAGCCATCGAAGCAGTAAATGGGGAGGGAATCGAAATGTTAGAAAAACGTTGGATCAAGTATGTTAACCTCAGAGGGGACTATGTTTTGTATGCAAATATTGGTAATGATGATGATATATTTGCACCGTGCGGGCGTTTACCAGGCATCACCTCATGAGCACTCATTTCTGGTGTAGAGAGTGCATCACAGGGATCACTTTTGCGCCGTTTAAAATTCGATATAATTGTCGTCGGTTGAGATCCAAACGTTTGTAAACTAAATTCCTAGAATCGTTAAAAATATGTAAATATTTAGTTTTGCTGTAACCCAATTTTTATAATAAGCATGTACAAAAATAATATTATTTAAAACAATAGAAATTAGATCTGAATCTATCAGACTTTTAGCAAACTTCCTTAACAATGAATCCATTTATTTGACAAATGGGATAAATATAGTAATCAATGCGATTATGCTAATTTAATTTCATGACGGGAAGAATATAATAACGGTTAGTCAATATCAACAGCGCCCTGACATTGACAAATTATATACTTGACAGTAATCTGCACAAAACGACCAAGAGACGAGAAAATTGTACTCGGCGAAAATATTCTTAATACATTATCCACGTGAATTTCTCTTTATTTCGCACGCATACATTTTTCTTTATAATGAGATCAACAAGAGGATTACAATGACTACATGCAAGTTTCAAAAGTAAGTCGATAAAATATGTCTTACTTCCGCTTTACAAGTTAAAACGAAATGATTTTATTGCAGCTTCTATGCTATAAACAGTGTTGTGACAGACATTTTTAAAAAAAGTTCTAGAACAAAGTCAAGATCTTTACAATTAATTCGTTTCAGAAAAATAATTGTCTGAAAAAACGAGAGAAAAGTTGTGATGGATTGAAAAAATATGGGGTGTAGGGGGAAAAATTAAAATCAATGCAAAATATATCCAAAAGTCGTACACTGAAAAATGATACATATAATTAACAACAAATTTATTGTATCTTCATTATAGTAATTTTAATGACAATTACTCTATAAAATATCACAATAACTGATAAAATTTCCTTATCACGTTGCATTTATTACTAAAATATAGTAATAGTCACAACATGTACTTGCTATCCTAATAATTAAACTTTCCTTTTGTTCAAAAAATCACAATTGTGGTAATAACAACAGTATTTTTACCTCTCGCTAAGAGAGATATTGGATTCATGCAAAAAATCACATATCCAGATGTTATTGAATAAGCACGATTTAAGGTCCATAGAAACCGATTTTAACATTTTTACAATTATGTCTGTGTGTGTGTGTAAGGTTGTTGGAGACACGATTTCTCAAATTCTATAAGACTAAAGACCTGTTTGACTACGGATTCCTCAATCTAACAGTAATGGGAAGAGTTGAATAAGTTCTGGTAACAATTGGACATCCGGAAGTAGTAGTTTCTAAAAAAAAAAAAAATTTCTAAATATTATTTTTTGAAAATTTGTAGAAATATTAAAGATAATTAAATTCTCAATCTGACACATTTAATTTTTTTTTATTATATCTAGTATAGTTTTGGAGATAGAGTATATAATAATATAGAATAATCTGTTGTATTAAATCTCGTTGCCAGAAAAACAGTTGCGATATTTAATTTTTTGTAATTGACAAATAAATGAAAATGTCAGTGTCAGTTCTGGGAGGTATGAGTACATTTAATATATATTATTGTATTATTATTTAAATATTTATTTAAATTGCAGGTATGTCAATATTACATATATCCTTAAGAAATACCGCTAATACCGTCAATGAATTTGAAATATTTTGAACATATTAGAATAGTAGGATAAAATTTCTCATAGAACGAAAGAAGAGAAACAATTTCAATTATTTGTGTGTACAAGAAATGCTAAATTCGTTACTTATAGGGCGCGAGCAGCCATGTGACTTTGTTGGCTTTGGCAAGCAGATATGAGTATCCGTGTCAGAATGATGTCTAGTAGTTATTTACATAGATGTCACAATTGTCATATGTCATAATTTTTCATTCAAAATTTCATAATATTCTGTTTATTTGTCATCCATTAGTATGGAATATACTTGTCGAGGAAAATAATCCACATGGATTTGGAAAATCATAATGTTTCGAATGAAAACTTATGATACTTGAAACCTATGTATATTACCAGCTGTCATTCTGACACAGGCCCGCATTTCTGCTTGCTAAGGCTAACAAAGTCACATAACTGCTCGCGCCCTATGCAAGATAAAATGAAAATGGCGAGAGGTATTGTGCTGGCCACAACAGATTTTTTTTTTCATGTACATTACCAAATCAGGTGAATGTGGAAATTGTTCTATTAGATACGTTTATATTTTTTTGTCACCAAAACCTGAAATGTTGAAGCAGTGTAACATAATTGCAATGCACCATTTAGAAGTATATTGGAAGAAGAATGAATAGCTTAGTAGTAGAAGGTAGAAGAAACAGAGTAAGACCAAAGATAAAGTAGAAGGATTTTTTTGCGGAAGACTTGAGAGAAAAGGAACTGAATGAGGACGACACGAAAAACAGGAATGAGTGGAAGAAAATAAAAAATAGCGACCCCTAACAAATAGTAAAATCTAAAGAAGAAGAATATATTTGCGTCAAGTGCAATGGGGACTTATAAAATTCAAATATTTTGTTCGCCATCTAGTGTGTACAAAAGTATCTAATAAGTTGTTATGTAGTGAGCAAGATTTAGCTCTAAGTTTGACGTTTATCACGTGATTCATACTTGGTCTCACGTGATCACAACAACCATTGTTTGAAAAGAAACATGAACATGTCTGAGACTGAACACGGAAGTTGAAATAATATGATTAATATAAATTGAATATGAATTAGTAATGTATTTACAGGAAGAGAGTTTTTGCAAGGTGGGCCTGGAACACCCTGGCCTACCCCTGGCTACGTCCCTGCAGTTATGCTAAAGTTGAAATACAGATATTACCAAAAAAAAAAACGCCAAAGAAAACTAAATTTAATAATTTAACATCCAGAGACAAATTACGTATGACTTTAATAAGATTAAGACGTGGATATACACTAAAAGAAATTTCATTATTTTTTTCCGTGTCCCTCTCAACAGTGGAATTTGTAGTGTTTACATGGATTCAGTTCATGTTTTTTCAAATTGAAACGATGAAATCGAATTTATTTTCCCACCCTGAGAATTAGAAAGATTCGATTCCGCAATGTTTCATTAATAACAATCACTACACATAATAACTTAACCAAACTTTGCTGACTAAATAACAAATTAAAGGATCAACGGTGAGGTGCTGAAGAGGGAAAGCATTTGATCGACTCGGCCATGGTATAGCACCTCGCTCTTTCTAAAAATTTCTTGTCCCTTTCTAAATTGTGTGGAGGGAGGTCCGCTGCCGATCCGCCGCCAATGACGTCAAAATCATAAGTCCCATTTGCATAGTTTGTACATAATATACAGGATTGGCGGAAGGTAACTTGCTGGCCACATCAGATTTTTTGCTTTTATTTGCATTCTTTTAAAATTTTCATCTATTTTATGTGGTTGTAATAAACTAATGCCACACATTATTTGGTCTTATTCTTTAGGCCATGGAATGCTCACTTGCTTCGTATTCAAAACAAAGGCCTAAAAATAATTAACGTCATATAAGGTGATTATATGACATTAATAACATATGGTACTGTTTAAATAAAAAGGCTGGCCTCAGATATGTCAAAAATTATTACAATTACGGCGGTCAACCTGTTACAGTAAATATAACTTATCATACATTTTTAACCTTTAAGTTTTACTTAATGTTCAGTTGTAGTTGAAATTACAAATAAATAACTGTTTAAAATAATATTGTAAATTTCGGTTTTTCATGGCCTGTATGATTTTTTAATTATCAATAATTTATTTTAATGTAACCCTCGTATACTTATACTTTTAATTGGTACTTTCTCACATGCTCATATGTTACACATCCGAATAGAGTAATTAAAATAATTATATCGTTGAAACCTAGAACATAAAAAGAGTTATATATTTATTTTATAAAAAGTAGAAAACCAATTAGACAAAAAGTACCAAGAAGGAAATAAACTACCTCCAATTTATTACCTACAAACTGAAAAACTCTTAACGAGCCAAGATAAATGAAACAATCCTTTCATTACTAATAATAATTCTAAGTCATTAAATTAGAAGTGATTTTATGTTAGATACGCCATTTCATGTTGGCATTACTGACGCCATAGTTAATTCAGATTACAGTACTACCATCTGTACATAAATAAATAACTACCGCTCAACTCGATCTGATAAAATTGATTTTCTAATTATTCATTTCGACGCAATTTATAATGACAGAAAAAGTTATGACAACTAAACAGAACTTTAAACAATAATAAGTAAAAGAAATTTTACTGGATATAAAGAAATTTAAAAGTTATAATTGAGCAAATAATTTTACAACCCATATAAAATAAATGCCTTAGGTAACGACTTTTCTAAATGCATTAGAATGAGTTTGTTTTTACCTATCGCTAAGAGAGGTATTGAATTCATGCTAAAAATCGCATATCCAGATTTTAGTGAATAAGCATGTTTTAAGGTCTCTAGAATCCAATAACATTTTTACGATGATTGTGTGTGAGTGTATGTGTGTATGGATGGATGTGTGTGTGTGTGTGATGTTGTTCGAGGTATGATTTCTCAAATTTTATAAGACTAAAGACCTGTGTAACTACGGATTCTCCAATCTAACAGTAATGGGAAGTGTTGAACAGATTCTGGTAACATTTGAACAACGGAAAGTAGTTGTATTTTAACAAAAATCTTCTAAATATTATTTTTTGAAAATTTGTTATTACAAATATTAAAAATCTGTTGTGGCCAGCACAATACCTCTCGCCACTTCCGTTTTTGGTTACATAAGTATAGGGCGCGAGCATTCATGTGACATTGTTGGCCTTGACAAGCAAATATGGGGGTTCTGTCAAAATGACAATTAGTAATTTTGTATATAGATGCCAAATGTCACAATTTTTCATCAAAAATTCCAAGATTTTCTAAATTCACGTAGTTAGTCATACTTGACCTAGACAAGCAGATATGGAGGCCTTTGTCAAAATGACATTTAGTAATTATTTACATAAATGTCAAATGTCGTAATTTTCACGTGGTTAATTTGTCACCAGGAATGTGGAATTTACTTGTCGAGGAAAATAAACCACATGGAATTGGAATATCACGAAATTTTGGATTGAAAATTGACATTTGACATATATGTACATAATTACCAGCTGTCATTCTAACTCGGGCCCCTATAAATTTCTCATGTCTTTTCTTTATGTTTAGATTATTTTTATAATTTAAAATTTATTTTTTGAGGAAGTTTTCTCCTCTACTTCTAAATGTTCGAATTTCTTCCAATTTCTTGACTGGTTTTCAGATGGGTATAATATAGCTATAATTTTAAATATTTAATTGTTATTATTGTTATACAACAAGAAATAATAAACTTACCAATATTTCTGAAAATTCTTCATTAATGTCGGTTAAACTTCTTCATTTAACGTAAAAGCGTATTTTGACGTTTTACTACTATGTTGCCAAAAAAGAATATCTAAGATTTATTTTCAGCTAAAATCTATATAAAACCATATTCGTACTATGGCAAATTCTGAATCGGTTCTTATCCACTGTCATGTGTTTAGTTAAAATAGGCTTAAGGTAAGATTTTAGAATTGAGCTGCCAATATCGCCCAAACAGGTTTATATTATAGAGAATTATATATTCTTTAAAATTTATAATCATTAAATGTCAATCAATGATATATAACTGTGTTTTTTCAAGAAAAACTGTTAAAAGTTGCAATTGAGGGTACTTCTGGTAGACCAATTATAACCAAATCTAATCACGTCTGCATATGGACCTAAACTCGAGGAATACGAAGAAAATATAAATTTTGGAATCGTGGTATTGGAGTTATTCAGCTTATTCATTGAAAACTCATCATCGAATTTTTTGACCTTACCTAAAGGTGACGGAAGGTAAAAATTATTAAAATACTTTATAGCCTTGCAGTAACGTAATAAATTTGTCAATATCATAAGCAGTTCATCCCTTTATAAAGACGAATTTTAAAATGTATCTAACAACATACTAATTTCAAATATTTTATAGAAACTTCTTCTAGTACCAAATCCTCAATGAAGATATGTATCAAGATTGCTGTGAAAAACCCATCCAACACTTGTTTTTGTTGTGGTTCCCGTTATATCGAAATCGAAAGTGAACGCGACATTCGGTCAGTCCACATACCCGACCACGGGCATCGGGCACGCGTTCACGCAATCTAGTGGGCCGAAACCAGACAGAGATAAAAGATATATAAGAAGGAGGGATAAGATCACTTTCACTCTTCGGTGAACCCTTGTGGGTAAAAGACGAAAGGGAAAGGGATACGCATAGACTGAGGAGTGTGTTTTGAATGGAGATTGAAGATTAATATTACAGGTCATAATTAATTATTGCCGAAATATATACATACGGTCGGAACTCTGAGGTACCGGAGTACAAATTTACTGGTATATGACGCTCACCGGCTGCAATATTGGCACAATTCAAAATTTATAGTTTCGAGATATTAAAGATTTTATAAATAAGTCTTAATATTTTCTTTATTTTAAAATTTTGTTTCAAATTTGATGTAGTTTGTTATTAAATTTTCAATTATAGTCAAACTTTGTTTTTTGGTAAAAAAAAAAATAGAAATGTGCCGTTATTGACATACACAAAAATGCATCAATTTCAGAAGCGATACTAGTGCCATCTAGGATTGTTTACGTAAGATATATTTGTGCCAGTATTGCAGGATAAGAGAATACGCTTAGGCAACTATCAAATACAACATAAATCAATTTTGAAGTTTTTTGATTTGTACCACTATTGCAGCCGGAGAGCGATAAATTTATTAATCGCTCAAAAATTAAAAATGATTTCAAGTTTTCAATGGAATAACACTGCACTACGGGGATGTCAAGAACTATGAGAAATACTAAGTCGATTAATTAAAAAAAAAATGCTCCATTAGAAGTATATTCACTATTAATAGTGTGTGTGTGTGTGTGTGTGTGTGTGTGTGTGTAAGTGGCGATCGTTTCGGATCGCATAACTCCAGTTCCACGATTCTAAAAATTATAAATTTATTGTTTAGACCCATATTTAGAGTGATTAGATTTTGGTTATAATTGCTTCACCGGAAGTACCCTCAATTGTAACTTTTAACAGTTTTCTACAAAAAAACGCAGTTAAATATCATTTATTGACATTATTCTCTATACGATTTGCTTGCATTTTATACTTCATATTCAATAGATGTAGAGTTAAAGAATTATAAGGATATTAAATTTCATAAAACAGCCAGCTATGCCAACCATGGAATTTAAATAATTCAAATTGACAGATGTCAGTATCAATGAAAAGAAGATGAATGTGGCAGAGACAAAGATATTGAGATAGATGTTGGGAACACATGGAAAGATAGGGTAAGGAATGAAAGGTTAGGGAAATAGCTCGAGTGATAACGTTTTTAGAAAGATACGAGACGATTATATTAGTTTGAACATGTCATTGGGACAGATGAATATATTGGAAGAAGAATGAATAGCTTAGTACGTAATAGAGGGTAGAAGAAACTGAGGAAGACCAAAGTTAAGATGGAAGGACTGTATTGTGGAAGACTTGAGAGAAAAGGAACTGAATGAAGACGACACGCAAAACATAAATGAGTGAAAGAAGAAAATAAAAAAAGCTACCCCTTACGAATGGAAAAGATAAAGAAGTAGATGTCAGTGTCAAGTGCAATTTGCATACTTTGTTTATGAAATCATTTTAATGGGAAGGATCTTTTGCAAGAAAATTTATGCATGGAATTTGTACATATACTCAGGACTGACTGACGTGAATTAGAACTATTAAATATATAAAACTTCGAATTTTGTTATTTTGTTCAAAGCGTTATTTTTAATTTATTACTTAACTCAATAATGATCCTCAAAACAAGAAAACTACTATTGTAAAATAAATTGTAAAATAAAACAAAAATTCCAATTCTTAGGAATTAAAAGACTATAGTGGCATAATGTACATTAACATATGAATACAACATTTTTATCAACATCACAACTGCACTTTCCTTATTCATTTAAGTATCCCGCAATCAATTAAGTGTTTCTTTCATGATTAGTTTATCGTTTGACATATACATGGCGGTACCCAAGCCGCATAGATCACATGTAACATAGATCCTATATTGCTTGTAGCGTACCAGCCCAGAGTAATGTTTATGAAGCACATGAAGTATCGGAGTGAGCTGGAGCTGGACTAGTTTATATAATTACAGGCGTGGCTAGTTGCGTGCCTGTTGCTGTTGTGTCGGTTTCACTATGACAGCCTTATGTGCGAGCACAACGGATCTGACAGAGGTGATGCCCGACAGTGACGTACGAGGGGAAATCGAAAGGGATAACAAAAATTTTAATACAACTTATAGTGGGTTAGGTCATTCTGGGACATTTTGTCACAACAGGAGTCAGAATTGCTTCTCACACATATTATGAATAAGATTCAGTTTTCTCTTAAAAGAGATGCTTTGCTGAATACGCTAGGCTCACGCCCGGAAGAATAACGAACAGTACACTAACAACCGGACTTGTACAGTCCATACGATGTAACTTGGCGAGTTGGGGCAATTCACATTATCACTGCGGTAATGGGGAAGTTATAAAATCTATAGGCGTACCGAAGAAGAATGAAGTTCAATAAAATTACGAATATTACAAAAAAAGAAATTATTTATACAAAAAAAAATATTACAAATATTGGAATGAATTATTTATTATATAAATCATATTATAATTAATTATTTTTTAAATTACTTAAGTTAAGAAAATAAAATTTCTATTACTATTGAAAAAAAATCTGATGTGGACACCACACGACTTCCTTAAATAAATAAATTACAAAATATTAATTTTAACTTCAAAACAGTAAGATATATAGCGACCATAAAGCATGTTTTTAAAGAGAGTTTTGATTACAACAAAGAAATATTTGATTACAACAATGAATATGACTAATTTCACAATAAAAATATAATATTTGTTATTGTACGAATCATAAAATTGCACGTATTTAACGTAATTTGACATGAACATTTTTTTTATGTTTTTGTCCTAATCCATAGCAAGCTTTATTACAAAAACAAAAAAGTATATAATTTTTAAATTTACATATCTCGCTTATACAAAGGGCTAATTTAATAATACTTGATGTGCTAGACGCAGAAATTAATTCTCTAAAACTTTTATTTGAAGCATTTATTTCTAAAATCAAAATATAATCATTTTATTCAAGAAAAACTGTTAACAACTTCAAGTAATGTACCCCTTCCGGTTAGCCTATTTGAACCAAAATCTATTATGTTATTTCGATTGACATAAAAGTCTTGTATACCAAATTTGAAAAGTTTCGGATTATATTTTAAAACAGTTTTTCATTAAAATCTATTATAGGCTTCATGTAAAGTGCCACTTCTGGAAATTGTGTAATAACCAGAAAGGGAGGTGCACAACTAGATGTTATAGGAGTCCTAAATACTAATTCAACTTTCTACGGCTTACCGTTTTTGAGTTATGCGAGATACGTACGTACGGACGTACGTACGTACGTACAGACGTCACGACGAAATTAGTCAAAATGGATTCAGGGAAGATCAAAATGGATATTTCCGTTGAAATCTGAAAACCGAAATTTTTCATCGATTACAATACTTCCTTTACTTACTTACAAGGAAGTAAAAAATGCACCAACGCTTATGTATGAATATAACTTCTTGGGTTAAAAGTACCTGACACCCCGAGTTTGAGTGTATTAGGGTGAAATTTGCTTTGTGTAAGGCAATAAAACATTGTAAAATCACTATTTCACTTCTGAAGCTGTGCGGCATCGAAGTAGAAGTAAATATTTGACAAAACGCAACTTAGGAATAGTGAACTGAATTACATTCTTTTGGCTCGCCAACTTACATCGCATGGCACATCGCAGAATAGAGACGCTGTACTTTAAGCACACTAGTCAATCACAAATATAAAAACTTTTCATTGCTCGCGTTAAGCCGAGATAGCACTAGCCTAGCAAAAAATAGCGCTGTTTGCTAGCGCTAGATGCATACTGAACGGTATTTATTTTGTTGAATCTAGCAAGCGAACTCAGATTAAAGTAGGTAAGTCATACCCGATGATTATTAACTGAAATTTTTATCTGACTAGCACTGAAAACTCATTTTTAAATTAACATATTATTGTTATTCGAAATGTTAGGAGATGTACTTCCTTATATTTTAACAATTTGTTGTTTTACAACGAATATTTAAACTGTAAGTTAAAAATCTGTTGTGGCCAGCACAATACCTTCCGTCAATCCTGTGTATTATGTATAAATTCCACACATAAATTTTCTGGCAAAAGATTCTAAATTTCCAGTAAAATTATTTCATAAACAAACTATGAAAAATTATACTTGACACTAACATCTTCTTCTTTAGCTTTCCCCATTCGTTAGGGGTCGTTGTGGGCATAGAAATAAAATAAATAAGTATCCATAGAAACTATACAGAATCAACGAAAAAGAAGTAACTTGTATAAAAGAAATCTGTAATTTCGCCCTAAATGTCACTATAACATACTAGGTAACCTAAGAATAAAGTTACTAAATACCATCAATAGCTATCAAATTTAAATAAATAACCTATGAATTGAAATATAAACAGAGTTTACTTTTGAAGAAATAACGTATTAAAGAATAGCAGACTTACAGATTACAATTACAGGGACGGTAATGAACATAAGAATTAAATTGATAAGAAAAGTTTATATTTTTTTGCAGTGATACCTGGACATATTTTTCAGCCACAAAGTTAGATTTCCATCCAATTGAACAACTTCAGGAGGCGTATATTATAATACTTCAAATTCCGACGTAATTGCACACAAGGAGGATATAAAATTCCACAGTTTTTATTTAAACGTCAAAACGTGAAAATTTTCATTTCAATGTTTATAACAAGAAGTGAACAAATAAGTATTAACAGCTACAGGGCAATTGAAATCGCAAACGTAAGTTACGTAAAATATAATGTCAGTAGTAGATATTTTCCTTTAAATATCTACGTTTGAAGAAAAAATATAATGTGTCATTCGGAGTAAAAGTGTCTTTGTGTGCCTCGCGTGCAATTGTCGGACTCGCTTCGCTCGTCGTTCAAACTCCCACGCTCGCCCCACAAATTATCACTTTTACTCCTAATAACACAATATACTGTTTTCGATAATTTCAAATTTTAACAAAAGTGACAGTAGGTATCTATTTCCTTCTGAAATTATATTAATTATTCTAAACATATTGTCAAACAAATTTTGATTGGAAACTTTCATCAAAACAATATTGTATATTGCACGATTATAATGTCTTAATATTCTATAAAAAAACACCGTAATAATTTTACACTATTCATCCGGTAAATTCGAAATGCTTTCATACACGAATCTAGTCTTATCTCCAAAAAAAAATCAGTTACAAAAACAGGAAATATTTTTAATATCTAGACTCAACACTTCTTGAAAAAGTACTCGTACTTTAAGTTTGCATTACCTACAAATACCATGAAACTTCGCGGCAAAATAAAAAATATAAAAAAGCAATTAACTTTTTTGAAATTTTATTTTGTGTCCGACACTGTCGAATGTCGAACGCTGTCTTTATTATAAGAGAACGTTCTGTTGTTAAACAACACAATAACAAATTCAACAACAACACGAGTCAAACAAATGAACAATATGTCATAGCAACGTAAACAGAAATGGCTAAATAAATGCTCTTTAATCATTTAAATGATACCTATACATATATAGGCGTATGTCATTTATAAACGTTTATTATTGTTTGGTATTCCAAGTTTTAGTTTTCAAAACATCGTGTCAATCAACTTGGAGAAAGTAAATTGAAAATTGATTGACAAGAAATTTGTAAGAAGGTAAAATAATAAACTTATCAAGGCAGCTATTTTCTGCAAATTTCTTCAGGAACTACAATCGTTACTACAAAATTTTAATCATTAAATTGTAATGACCAGGTGACTTGTAACTCTAATTGAAGTCAGTAGATGGTGCTGATGCAGTTTTTTTAAAGGAAATTGCATTGTTTCTGATTGTTGATATTTAAATAGTGAATTATTAGTGATTGTAAGTGATTTTAAGAAGATGTATTTGTGGTAAGTGTTATTATTAATAATTATATTTTGTAATGTACCAATAGATATCGATCACTATAATATAGAGATCGATATAAGTTATAAGTACGTATATAAATTCTATGTAAATATTTAATACTTAGGTTAATAATATAAGTATAGATTCTTATTAATTATGCGTGATCAATATTATGATTATTCGAACTGAATGATTCATAAATAATCTTTGCTAAATTATTACTGCATATAAATATGTTGGTAAATAATAGTATATTATTCAATGAGCATGTAATGTATGCTATTACTCATGAGAATGAAGTTTGCATCACGAGTCGGAATACATGCGAATAGAGTACTATACTTTATTCACAACTGTCAAATAATAACATACTGTATTATTATAAAATCAAAAATAACCTAACAAATTTTAGAAAATTGTTTGTTTACGAACATAAACATAGTTAGCGTTGATTGCTAGGTATTTGTTTTAACAAAATTATAAAGTAATTTGACATTTAGCAGAAATTTTTAAACCGATAGCTACATTTTAAGCTTCAGAAGAAAGTAAAACTATAAAAAATGAGAAAACTAGTATAATTTTAGCTTTTTATGTGGAAAATATTACATATTAAAAGTAATTTGTTTGTACTCTTTGAAAGGTAACATTTGAACTTGTCATGACGATTGAATAATATTATTCCATCGAACTGTCAATATTATTCAATTAGCAACAGTAGTTAATAATTTATAATAATTTATCAGTTAATGAAAGCATTTTACTATCAATAGAACAGAATAATTAGTAACAAATAAATTGACTTACAATATCTGCATCTTCATCAATTTCAGGTTGTTTTTACTGTGTTTTTAATTGTTATTACCACTAACAATGAACGTTACATTATTATTTACACTTAACCTACACTAAAAAAACTATTAACAACAATATAAATAGTTAACAAAATTTAGACACATTGCAAATGTTGTTTACACGGATAGAAATACCGATAAACTAAAATTAAACACTATTCAAAGTTACAATAAACGGACTGACCTGTTAGAACAAAAAAGTGCCGCCTAGTGCTAGCTAAATCAATGAATTTGATTTTTTGTTATTGCAGTGTTAATATCATATTTTCAACCAAATATTATTTTCTGTATAAATCGTTACTGCGAGTTGATAGAAATTCCTTAGGAACAAATATTTATTCTACTATTCAAAACTACATACGTTTAATAAGTTTCTTTGTTATGTTGCATTTTTACTGTTTTTACTTTCCGTCATCTTTAGGTAAGTCAAAAAATTCGATAAGTTTTTAGTGAAAAAGCACGTTTTAGGGTCCCTGAAATATGATTTTACCATTTTTACGATGATGTCTGTATGTATGTGTGTGTTTCTGTATATATGTGTGTGTGTATGTGTGTGTGTGTGCGTGTGGGTGTGTGTAAGTCTATGTGTGTGACGACTTTTTCATACTACAATTCTAAAAATTATAATTCTTTCGCATTCCTTTTCTTTACATTCACATGAAGAGTTGATTAGATTTTGATTATAATTAGTCAACCGGAAGTACCGTCATTTGCAGATTTTAACAGTTTTTCTTAAAAAGCGCGGTTAAATATCTTTTTTTGACATTTAATGTTATAAATATTAAAGAATATTCTTAACTATACGAATTAATTGCATTTTATATCTCATATTCAATATATATAAAGTTAAAGAAAAGCAAGCTATGCTATAACCATGGAAACAGCTACTATATTGAGAAAATTCTAATTGATAGATGTAAATGTCAATGAAGAGGAAATGAATCTGGCGTAGAAGTGAAGATGTTGAAATGGATGTTGGAGAAGACACGGAAATATAAGATAAAGGAAATGACTTGAGTGATAAAAATTTCTAGAAAAATACAAGAGAGACGATTACAGTGGTTTAAACATGTCATGAGTAGAGATGAATAATATATTGGAAGAAGACCAAAGATAAGATGGGAGGGCTGTATACGGACGACTTGAGAGAAAAGGAACTGAATGAGACCGAGACGCAAAACAAAAATTAGTGGAAGCAGAAGTAGCTGCGGAAGATTTGACAGAGACAGGAACTGATTGAGAACGACAAGCGAAATAGAAATGAGTGGATGAACAAAATTAGGAATTGAGATCACTAACGAGTGGGAAAATCTAAATAAGAAGAAGAAGGAAAAGATGTCAGTGTCATGTGCAATTTTCAATTTGTTTATGACAATTTTACTAGAAATATCGAATCTTGTATGGAATTTGTCCATAATATAAAGAATTGTCAAAAGGTAATGCGCTGGACACATAAGATTAGTATATGTGTAATATACCAAAGGCACCAGAAATGTATTTTTCAAGCTGATTTGACATAATGTTCTAACATAAGTGAATTCAGTGGTTATTTGAAATGCGAATTTGCCAAATATGGTTGATCGTCTTAAATGAACGCCAATCCGAATGACAATAACGAATGCTAAAAAAATACACACTTTCCATACTATTCGTTTCCATTGTCACAATCGTCGTTTGTTTCGATACGAATACGAAAAAAATTTCGTAGTCTCAAGAATAGAGGCACAGGTCTCCCAAGATAGGAACTCAACTGGGTTGCGTAAAAGATAACATGCGATAGCACGATGAAAAATCTGTTGTGGCCAGCACAATACCTCTCGCGACTTCCTTTTTTTGGTTATATAAGTATAGGGCGCGAACAGTAATGTTACATTTTTGGGCTTGACAAGCAGATGTGTGGGCCCGTTTCAGAATGATAATTAGTAATTATGTACATAGATGTCAAATGTTAGAATTTTTCATTAAACATTTCAAGATTTTCTAAATTTACGTAGTTAATTTATCACCGGGAGTTTAAAATTTACTTGTATGCCTTAGATATTTAACATTTAATTCTGCTCCACATGGAATTGGAAAATCACTAAGTTTAGAATGAGAAATTATGATATTTGACATCTATATACATAATTCCTAGCTATCATTCTGACATGGGCCCCCATATCTGCTTGTCAAGGCCAACAAAATCATATGACTGCTCGCGCCCTATTGTATTTAACATTTCTTGTATACCTACACTCTACACCAAAAATTCTACTTACGCATATATCTATTCCATATATATTTAGATTGTTTAATTTTTGATGAAGATATTTTGTCCTCTTCTAATTTTTCGAAATGTTTCCAATTCTATTAATACATTAAGAAATAATATAATGTATGTACTTCCCAGAAAAAGTCTTCAGTAATGTCTTCGGATTTCTGACACTGACATTTACCTGTCAATTATAATTTTCAACTATTTTCCATGGCCAATCTTTCGGTTGTAAAATTTATTATAACAGACTATTTTATAGATTATATTTCTTTTATCTCTAAATCTATAGAATATATTATATAATATTTAAATGTATCAGATAGAGAATTTAATTTTCTTTAATATTACCAAGAAAAAAAATCAAAAAATATTATTTAGAAGATTTTTTTTCCAGAATCTTCTACTTCCGGTTGTCCAATTGTTACCAAAACCTTTTCAGATCTTCCCATGAATGTCCGATTGGGAAATACGTAGTTAAACAAATTTAAAGTCTTATAGTTTTTGAGTAATCGTCCTTCCAACATCCTACATACATACACACACACATACATCCATACACACACACACACACACACACACACACACACACACACAGACATCATCGTAAAAATGTTAAAATCGGATTGTAGGGACCTTAAAACGTGCTTATTCAATAAAATTTGGATATGCGATTTTTAGCATGAATGCAATACCTCTCTTAGCGAGAGGTAAAAAAGAGATATAATAATAGGATTCTAGGTAAACAATTATTTGTACAGTCCATGAAACAAGTTGAATGAACACTCGGCAACCTCTGCTGCTCTTCGTTCGGATTCGTGGTTAGAAAAATATTGATAGTATATGCTTTACGCTTGAGACTGAACAAAATAATTTCTCTTTCACTTTGTCACTGCGCATGAAATGAGTTGCTATACTGGGACTACAGTATATCTGTGCCCTAATATACAAAATCTTTAATTTGTTTTGGTATATTAGATATTAGAATTTTGGTTTTGTAGTAACACAGTTCCATTTGAAATATCAAAGTTGATATTAATTACTAATAAACCGGAAGTGGTATCATGAATGTACATCCGTCATGGAGTAGCTTACATGTTGCTGTATAAATCATGTTATATGAAAGAAATTACTAACTTAATAAATAAGCGAGATATTTGCTGAGTCCACTAAAATATAACACCCTGTATATATTTTATGCATTTTGTGCACTGCTCATAAAGTTATTGTACAGTTAAATATCTGTTGTAGTATTTTTTATCGCTGTATATTGAATAGAGCAGTTAAAATTCTTTAAAACACATCGATATAAACAATGTTTCCCACTATAATTAAAAAGCTATCCTCATAATCATGTTACCTTATAAACATAGTTGTCAGCATTGTACGTATAATAAAAACAGATGATGAGCTATTGAACGAGCAATCATTCAATAAACCGGCCAATAAAAGAAGCTGTTGCATAGTTGTGTACCATCCAGGAGCAGTTACAGCAAATATAGCACAGAGCATTCTGTAAATTTTCATTACACGTAATGTTTTAATAACATTCCATTCGCGAGAATATAGCACTAGATAACTGCATATAGGTAGTAGGTACACTCACGGGAAAAATAAGTCAGTTGCTAGCAGAAAGAAAAAGTAAATTGGTATTGAGTTTGCTAGGTTGGTATTTGGCATGCATTCTAAGTTAATAAAGGGACATTTCTGAGTTCATATTTCAGTAACATGACAATCTTCCTCTATTAAACTGATTTTTTACCTCTCGCTAAGAGAGGTATTGGATTCATGCTAAAATCGCATATCCAGATTTTAACGAATAAGCACGTTTTAAGGTCCTTACAATCCAATTATAACATTTTTATGATGATGTCAGTGCGGGTGTATATGTGTATATGTGTGTATGTATGTGTGTGTGTGTGTGGATGTTGGAAGGACGATTTCTCAAAAACTATAAGACAACTGTTTAACTACGTATTTCTCAATCGGACATTAATGGGAAGAGTTGAAAAGGTTTTGGTAGCAATTGGACAACTGGAAGTAGCAGATTCTTTAAAAAATCTACTAAATATTATTTTTAAAATTCTCTATGTGATACATTTAAATATTTTTTTATTGATTTATAGATAAAAGAATATAATATACAGGGTGTATCAGGACTAGTGTAAAAAAAATAATAGCATATTCCTGACATCATTTTGAGTAAAAAATGTTGTATGAACATAGGTCTTACCAAAATACAAGAGTTCAAAAATTTATAAATAGCAGCAATTTTTCAAGATACCTTCAATCCAGAGTAATAAGCAATATTTATGAAGAAAATGTTATTAATGCAGTTCTTGATGATCCGAGAACGAGCACTCGACGAATCGGAAGACAATTACACATGTCACACATGTTGTTTGGCGGATATTAAACCGCGAAGAACTACATCCGTATCATTTTCAACGCGTGCAAGGACTCGAACCTGCAGATTATGGTCCACGTTTAGAGTTTTGTCGCTGGTTTATTAAACCAAAATGCCAATGACCCACATTTTATTTCAAAGGTATTGTGGTCCGATGAGGCACAGTTTACAAGAGATGGAATCTATAATTTTCATAACAGCCGCATATATGGTCTCTTGATAATCCACATGCCATCAGTCAGTCACGTTTTCAGCATCGTTTCAGCGTAAATATTTGGGCTGGTATATTTAAAAATCAGTTTCTGGAAATCGAAGTTTTAAATAGCCATTTAACTTCGGAGCTATACAGAGAATTTTTAGAAAGCAGACATTGTGAAATGATGGAAGAAGTACCTCTCCAGATACGACAACAAATGTGGTATCAGCATGACGGCGCCCCTCCTCATTAAGGAAGACAAGTGACTGCTTGGTTAAATCAGCAATACCCGAATAGATGGATAGGACGCGGAGGTCCTGTCCGATGGCCCGCACGATCTCCTGATTTAAATTCTTTTAAATGTATCTTGATTAAAAAAATTAATAAAATTGCTGCTACTTGTAAAACATTGATCTCTTATATTTTGGTAACCAAAAGGAATAGGACCTATCTTCATATAACATTTTTTACTCAAAATGATATCAGGAATATTCTATTAATTTTTTTTACACTAGTCCTGATACACCCTGTATAAAATAATCTGTTGTAATAAATCTCACAGCCCAAATAATGCCATGAAAACCAAATGAAAAATTAAAAGGTTTGTAACTGACAGATAAATGTCAGTGTCAGAAATTCGAAGACATTACTGAAGCCTTTTTATGGGATGTACAAACATTACATTATTTCTTATTGTATTAATAGTTAAATATTTAAAATTATAGGTAAATTACTCATCAGAAATCAATCCCGACCAAATTGGAAACATGTCGAAAAATTAGAAGAGTGGCACAAAATTTCTACATAGAAAAATGACTAAACTGATGTGAGTGATGCGTAATTTCATAATTTTCCATTGCAAATTTCATAATTTTCCAATTCAATATGGTTTGTTTTCACTGTTGGTGACAAATTAACCACTTGAACTCAGGTAATCTTAAAATTTTGAATGATTTGATATCTATATACATAATTACAAGCTGTCATTCTGACACGGGCCCCCATATTAAAATTTAAAAATCTAAATATAAAAATTAGGTGCAAGTACAATTTTTGGTGCAGAGTGTAGCCATACAAGAAATGTTAAATAAAATATTTATGTAACTAAAAATTAAAGTGGGGAGAGGTATTGTGCTGGCCACAACAGAACTGTAATTATCTCGTAATTTGTATTTGCTTTACCCTTTAAGTGGGATTTGTTGGGTAGCGTATAATTTTAAATAAATGAATAAATAAATTTGTTCAATGAACGTGCGCATGCGCTTCTTAGGTCACATCAAATTTGTAACTATGTTGTGATATATACTGCATGTACAAGCCCATGCATCAGACAAAGACAAACAAATTGTAACTTTGCTTGCGATAGACGAAGACAACCACCACCCCATTGGTTTACACGCGGTCAATGACCAAAGTATCAGTCCAGTAGCAGATAGTACATATGTCTCTATTCTGTGGTACATACTATAAATATTTACCAAATTTGACCCACCATATCTTCAACTCACGAGCCGTCACTATACAAACACGACGAATCATGTCACCGCGCATCACGAATCACGAATACACGCATAGTAAAATGTTACATGTTATGTAGTGCCCCGGTATAGGAGATAGTAATCTCCTCTTCAGGGTGTTGTGTGTGTGTCAGTGTAATTGTTTGTTCAGTGTAATGATGGTTGAGAATTAGACAGAGTCTTGTATTCTCGGTTATTGACGCCTTCGAGCTTTCACTTAGTGAACAGAGATGGCTCTTTGCCCGAGTGGTGAAGTAACGTTCTATAGCAAGTAACCGTGTTGAAAGTATGTGTACCTACCGACAGAGGAAAACCGGAGTACCCGGAGTAAAACCCCGAGTGGTATTCATAGCATATAAAGCCTGGAACGATGGGGAATCGATCCGACGACCTTAATGATGCCGGTTGAGCAGCATAGCCACAAAACCACCACGTCGGCAAACACGCATAGTCTGTAGAGTACTTAATTAAGACAGTTTTCATTTATTTATTATTATTTGGAATAAAATATTGCAGTAAAACAGAGATTAATAATTTTGACGCTATTAAAACGTTTTATGATTAATCACAAAGTATAGAAAAACAATATCTCCGAACAAAATGAATCAATAATGATTTGTTTATATGCTAGTAGCGAAAATATATTTTACCAAACAAAAAGTTATGACAAATAAAAATTCGTTGACATCCCATTCATCCATTCATATTATTTATACAGTTGTAATCCAGCTTAACAATTTTATCTACGTGGGCTGTGTCCAAACAATCAACAGTTCCGGATTATACACGTGGGCATTATGATTAACACATAACACAATCATATCATAACCCTCGTGTCCAAATATGTCTCGGCCAAACTCAACTATATGATCTAATATCTCCTCGCTTCTGACTTATGAATGAAGGATAAAAATCACTTGTTGGGATCGAGGTAGGCACTGCGCATGTCATAAATCCACCATCGATGGGTTGATAGTGTTTTGTCTGCGTTGGAGGCGCGTGGGTTTGGTACTACTGGTTTATGAACAGAATATTAAATTGTTACTACTGTTGTGTTTTTGTGATTTATTTCAGTAGTAAAATTTGATGGCTTTTATTGGGAATCAATAAATAAAGGGAAGTTTATGGAGATGATTTTTCTGATGGAAAGCAATCATATATTTTATTGTAATATCTTCATATTATTATTTTATTTTAACTTAAGACACAATTTATATCATTTTCTATTTTGTGGGTTGACATGAACTCGTATTGAATTAAATTCATCCAATTTAGCTATACATACTCATGAAGAAAAACAATTGAATGTGTATAGTAACATTTCATTTAGTTATTTCTGACATCGTTTGAAGTCACTAACATTTTCATCCCTATACCTCTCTTACCAAGGGTAGCGGGGGGTAAAAAGTTAATCTACTTTCCGGCTAAACAGTAAGTAGTAATATTATATATTTTTACGTAGTTAAACGCACTTTTTTCCTCTCGCTAAGAGAGGTAATGGATTCATGTTAAAAATCGCATATCCAGATTTTATTGAATAAGCACGTTTTAAGGTCCATACAATCCGATTTTAACATTTTTACGATGTCTGTATGTGTGTGTGTGTGTGTGTGTGTGTGTGTGTGGATGTGTGTGTGTGTGGGATGTTGCAAGGACGATTACTCAAAAACCATAAGACTTTATATTTGTTTAACTACGTATTTCCCAATCGGACATTCATGGGAAGATCTGAAAAGGTTTTGGTAACAATTGGACAACCGGAAGTAGAATATTCTTGAAAAAAAATCTTCTAAATATTATTATTTTTTGAAATTTTTTCTTGGTAATACTAAATAAAATTAAATTCTCTGTGTGATACATTTAAATATTTTATTATATATTCTATAGATTTAGAGATAAAAGAAATATAATATATAAAATAATCTGTTGTAATAAATTTTACAGCCGAAAGAATGCCATGGAAAATAGTTGAGAATTTAAATTGTTTGTAACTGACAGATAAATGTCAGTGTCAGAAATCCGAGACATTACTAAAGACTTTTTCTGGGAAGTACATACATTATACTATTTCTTAATGTAATAATAGTTAAATATTTAACATTATAGATATATTACACATATCCTTCAGAAATACTGTTACTTCTGACAATGAATTGGAAAGATCTCGAAATATTGGAAGAGTAGGACAAAATTTCTTCATAGAATGAATTTAAATTTAAAATAATCTAAATATATGGAATAGATGTAAGTAGAATTTTTGGTGTAGAGTGTAGGTATACAAGAAATGTTAAATACATTAGTACGCGAGCAGTCATGTAACTTGACAAGCAGATATGGGGCCCATGTCAGATTTTCAAATTCCATGTGGTTTATTTTCCTCGACAAGTAAATTCCACACTCCTGGTGACAAATTATCTACATGAATTTAGAAAATCATGAAATTTTTAATGAAAAATTCTGACATTTGACATCTATTTAATTACTAATTATCATTCTGAAATGGGCCCCCACATCTGCTTCTTAAGGCCAACAATGTAACATGAGTGTTCGTGCCCTATACTTATGTAACCAAAAAAATCTGATGTGGCCAGCACATAACCTCTCGCCGTATATTTTACCTGGCTGTATGCATAAAGCAAAGAATATTTTTATAAATACAAATAATATATTCATATAAATCTATGACGTATAAACTTCTTTATTATTCAATAATAGCATGTCTCAACATGAAGATATTTTACCATAAATTATGTTACAATAAATTACAAAGTAGAGTTTACCATATATAAATATTAGGCTGGTAACTGCAATTTTCAATTCGAACATCGTTGTTTACTTTCTCTTCATATTCTTCTAGTAAAAACATTAATTTTGGGCGGTCTAAAATGTATATATGGATTGTGCATCTATTCTTACATATCTTCTTTTACATTTTATTTTTTCATACATGTGATATCTAAATAACACTAATTCCCTTTAATAAAGTGACGGATAGATTGCACTCCGATTATTCTTATATAGATGTGTAATTTTGTCAATATTTACAACTTACTTGAGAAGAATTTGATAGCTTTTTCGCAATTCAAAGTTACTCTAGTCTATAGTACTGGTGTACATTGTCCCATAATGTTTGAAACAAATTTAAGTCCTTCAACCTAGACTTGTCATCTCCATAATAGTCACAGATCAAGAACTAAGGGATTCTCCAAGTACATTTTTCTTTCATTACTCATTATTTCTGACACTGACATTTATCTGTCAGTTACAAATAATTTAAATTATCAACTATTTTTCATGGCATTCTTTCGGCTGTCAAATTTATTACAACAGATTATTTTATATATTATACTTCTTTTATCTCTAAATCTATGGAATATATAATAAAATATTTAAATGTATCAGATAGAGAATTTAATTTTCTTTAATATTACCACGAAAAATTTTCAAAAAATAATATTTAGAAGATTTTTTTTCAAGAATCTTCTACTTCCGGTTGTCCAATTATTACCAAAACCTTTTCAGATCTTCCCATGAATGTCCGATTGGGAAATACGTTGTTAAACAAATTTTAAGTCTTATAGTTTTTGAGTAACTGTCCTTCCAACATCCCACACACACACACATACACACACATCCACACACACACACACACACACACACACACACACACACACACACACAGACATCATCGTAAAAATGTTAAAATCGGATTGTAGGGACCTTAAAACGTGCTTATTCAATAAAATCTGGATATGCGATTTTTAGCATGAATGTAATACCTCTCTTAGCGAGAGGTATTGTGCTGGTCACAACAGATTTTTGATCTAGTTTCTAAGTGTATAATATGAAGTCTATTAATTTGATTAGTTTTTTTAGTGGGTGAACTGTATATTTATCAATTCATTTAATCGTCTTGTTGAAGTTGAATATAACCTTATACATTACAAATTAATTGATTTTTATAATTCCCTAATGGTACATTTTCCATTTTTGTAATGAATACTCTAGAGAATTTGATTAGTATTGCTCTCTGAAGCTTTATGTCTAGAATATTATATCACGCAAGTCACTCCAGAACACTTGAACAGAATTTTACATTAGGTTCTCGATTCGTGGCTGTAAGGCTTTTCAATCTGTGCGACAACCACAACTGGAGCAACGAGAATTTATACGAGATAGCGTCAAAATATTCCCCGAATTGGTCAATACAATTTTATTTAAAAAAGTTCCAACATTATTACATTAATTTCCTTTAAACTACACCTTTCCTGAATTTACACACTCGTTCCACCTTTCGTACAACTTTAAACACTCCTGGAAACGTTTTTTTGAAAGTGCCTTTAGCTACCTCGTCGTTGTTTCCATCATCTATGCTGATTAGCAAACTTTGTTCCTTCAATTTCATTTTTACCTCTCGCTAAGAGAGGTATTGGATTCATGCTAAAAATCGCATATCCAGATTTTATTGAATAAGCACGTTTTAAGGTCCCTACAATCCGATTTTAACATTTTTACGATGATGTCTGTGTATGTGTGTGTATGTGTGTGTATGTGTGTGTATGTGTGTGTGTATGTGGGATGTTAGAAGGACGATTACTCAAAAACTATAAGACTTTAAATTTGTTTAACTACGTATTTCCCAATCGGACATTCATGGGAAGATCTGAAAAGGTTTTGGTAACAATTGGACAACCGGAAGTAGAAGATTCTTGAAAAAAATTCTTCTAAATATTATTTTTTGAAAATTTTTCGTGGTAATATTAAAGAAAATTCAATTCTCTATCTGATACATTTAAATATTTTATTATATATTCTATAGATTTAGAGATAAAAGAAATATAATATATAAAATAATCTGTTGTAATAAATTTTACAGCTGAAAGAAAGCCATGGAAAATAGTTGAAAATTTAAATTTTCAAAAAATGTCAGTGTCAGAAATCCGGAGACATTACTGAAGATTTTTTCTGGGAAGTACGTACATTATATTATTTCTTATTGCATTAATAGTTTAATATTTCATATTATAGGTATATTACACATACCCTTCATATATGCTGTTACTTCCGACAATGAATTGGAAACATCTCGAAAAATTAAAAGAGTAGGACAAAAATTTCTTCTAAAAATGAATTTAAATTAAAAAAATCTAAATATATGGAATATATATAAGTAGAATTTTTGGTGTAGAGTGTAAGTATACAAGAAATGTTAAATACATTAAGGTCGAGCAGTCATGTGTCAGAATTATAGCTAGTAATTATGTATATAGATGTCATATATCATAATTTCTCATTCTAAATTTAGTGATTTTCCAATTCTTTATTTATTTTCCTCGACAAGTCAATTCCACACTCCTGGTGACAAATTAACTACATGAATTTAGAAAATCTTGAAATTTTGATGAACCTTGATATGGACGTCCAGTGGAAGTTTCTGGTCCCTCGTTGGAATCGAGGATTGACGGACTTATTCGTGATAACAGAAGAATTACTGTTGAAATGATAGCTGAGGAAGTTCAAGTAAGTGTTTGAACTGTTCACAATGTCATTCAGAACAATTTTAAGTACAGAAAAACGTGTCAAAAGGAGTCATTCTTCAGCACGATAACGCCCGCCCTCATACAGCCCAGCTGACCCGTGATAAGCTTCAAGAATTGGGTTGGGAGGTATTACCTCATCCTGCCTACAGTCCCGACCTCGCCCCATCTGATTTTTACCTGTTTGGACCACTCAAAGACGCCCTACGTGGAAAAAGATTTGCTAATAATGAGGAAGTTAAGGAAGCGGTGCAAAAGTGGCTTCGGGGTAAATCGAAAGAATTCTTCGCCAAGGAAATTAGGAAGCTGCAAGAAAGATGGGACAAGTGCATAACTGTGGGGGGTGATTATGTTGAAAAATAGCCTTAATTTTGAAATATTGAAATAAACCGTTTTTGAGCTATAGCAATTTGTCTCTTTATTTATTGAATGACCCTCGTACATACAGACATCATCGTAAAAATAGTAAATTCGTATTCAATGGACTCCATACGTGCTTATTCATTAGAAACTCACTATCGAATTTTTTGACCAGACAATACCTCCCTTACCTGAAATTGACGGAGTGTAAAAAACTTGTCACGGCTTAATACCATATCTAAGTAGATCATTATAAATGAAATTTATTTTGAAATATTTAATTTTACTTTTAAATTCGATCACGTAATTGTTATTTTCATTCTAAATCGCGATACCTGTGGAATCAATTAAACAATGATTGAGGAAGCAGATAAACCTATTGTTGTTCTGGTATAACTGACATTCATATCTCTGTACAACAATTCGATTTATCGCTGATTATTACTTCAATTGAAAGAACTTTCACAAAAAAATTAACCTTGCTTCCTTTACAAATTTATTTGAATCATTGATGTAATAACTAATCTACCGAAGAAAGGGAGACAAGTTTAGTAATATTAGAATAGATTGAATATTTTATTAATCTGTTATTTTGTAGTGCAAAGAAAGTATAACAATGACTTATGAAATTAAACAAAATGCAATCTGATGTGGCCAGCACAATACGTTCCGTTAATCCTGTGTATTATTTATAAATTCCATACATAAATTGTCTTGTAAAATATTCTAAATTTCCAGTAAAATTATTTCATAAAAAAACTATGCAAATGGCACTTGACACGGACAACTTCTTCTTCTTCTTCTTTAACTTTTCTCATTCGTTAGGGGTCGCTATTTTTTATTTTCTTCTTCCATTCATTTCTGTTTTGCGGGTCGTCCTTATTCGGTTGCTTTTCTCTGAAGCCTTCCGCAATACAGTCCTTCCATCTTATCTTTGGTCTTCCTCTGTTTCTTCCACCTTCCACCATGCTATTCACTCTTCTACAAACATATTTTTTATCTCTCCTCATGACATGTTTAAACCAATGTAATCGTCTCTCTTGTTTTCTAGAAACTTTTAATACTCGTGTTATTTTCCTTATTCTTTCATTGCTTACCGTATTTTTCCGTGTCTTCCCCAACATCCTCATCTCAGCCACATTAATTTTCTTTTCATTGACACTGACATCTGTCCACCATCTGTCGGTTAAAATTTTCTTAATATAGTAGCTGTTATAGCATAGCTAGCTGATTTATGAAATTAATTTCCTTAACTCTATATCCACTGAATATGAAGAATAAAATGCATTTAAGTCGTATAGATAATAGAATAATCTATAACATCAAATGTGTAAATAATATTTAACAATGTTTTTTTCAAGAAAAACTGTTAAAATCTTCAAATGAGGGTACTTCTGGTTGACCAATTATAACCAAAATCTAATCAACTCTGCATATGGTTGTAAGGAAGAGGAATACGTAAGAATTGTAATTTTTGGAATTATAATATTGGAAATATCGCGGTCATACACACACACGCACACACACACATACAGACATCATCGTAAAAGTAGTAAAATCGTATTGTAGAGACCCTAAAACATGCTTATTCATTGAAAACTCACCCCCGAATTTTTTGACCAAAGACAATACCTTTCCTTACCTAGAGGTAGTAGTTTCCTACTTTTATTTTTATTCCTATTTTACATTATGCAGAACGTCTGTTAAAAATTGTCTTTCATAGCATACACTAATCCTATGTGTAACAACCGTATCTAAGTTAGCTCGTTACGTGTGAAAGGACTAAATTCGTTACGGCACGGCCCTGTCGAGGACAAGGATCATCACAATGGATGTGGGCATGTAGGCGAGTACTGCTCTGGCATTTCTATGCGACCATCAGAGGGTAATCAACGTTTTTACAACAAGAAACAGACTTTAATCCTACGACCAAAAAGAAAAAAAATCTGATGTGGCCAGCACATTACCTTCCATCAATTCTGTGTATTATCTTTGAATATATAATACATATAAGAATGGCAACGCATATGGCCTAGCAACATACTATATCTGTCTCTTTTTATTCACAAAATTATTATAGATATCTAGTGACTCCTACCACAAAACTATGAACTACGGCAAATCGTGCTGACAGCATTGCCAGATACTATTTGTTAGAGGTATTCAATAATCAATAATTCAAAAATATTGTTTCATAATAACCAGATAATATATTTTGAATCTTCAATGTACATGTATACTTGTTTTACAGTAGCAAACTTAAAAACCTTTATAAAATCTTAACTTGCTGTTCTAGCTACGTGGCAATACTGTGCAACATCCACCTATTATGTATTTTTTGAACTAACTCAGAAATAATTCGTATATGGAGGGATAGATGGCACCTTCTCTCGAAATATTTAATCTAAATACATTACGTTGCCATTCTTATATGTATTATATATTCAAAGGTATTATGTACAAATTCCGTATATAAATTTTCTTGCAAAAGATCGTATATTTCCAGTAGAATTATTTCATAAACAAACTATGCAAATTTCACTTGACACTGACATCTTTTTCTTTAGCTTTAAGTGCAAAATATTCTATATTTCCAGTAAAATTATTTCATAAAAAACTGTGTAAATTATACTTGACTCTAACATCTTCTTGTTCTTTAGCTTTCTCCATTTGTTAAGCCTGATTTATAGATTGCATAGAATAGAATGGAATAGAATAGAACAGAATAGCACAGGGAATAGAAATATAAACCAATGTAAATGCATGGAACCATTTATACTTGCACAGAATGGAATAGAATAGGAAATAAACAAATTTTATTTCTTATTCTATTCTATTCCATTCGGCTTGCTCCGTTAATATTCGTGTGACTGGCGTGACTTCGTTGCTTTTGGCCCATCCCCTAACCTAAAAACTTACTTTGGACAATAGTTTTTCTGCAGAAATACTATCTTTTTTAGCAAAAGCAAACAATGATATTACTTACTCGGTTCTAAATGAAATTAGTGAAAGAAAAAATAAGCAATAAATTAGTTAATTCAGCGTAAAAGTGTTACAAAAGTGACGTCATTCTATTCCAAACTATTCTATTTCATGCAATTTATAAATGGACTTATAAATAAAGAAAACAAATCCCTTAGTAACGGCTATAAATACGGTGATAATTTCCTTGTTTTTTTATCATCGCTGTGATATACATGTAGCTAGGGAGATTCTGAATGTTGATTGGTGGAAAACATGTCACGTGACTAAGGAATTATATTCTCACTTCAATGTTTATAACCAAACAAAAAGTGAACAAATAAGTATCCATAGCTACAGGGCAATTGAAATCGCAAACTTAATTTACATAAAATGTAACGTCAGTAGTAGATATTTTACTTTAAATATCGACGTTTGAAGAAAAAATATAATGTGTCATTCGGAGTACAAGTCGTGCAAACAAAGTATCACTTTTACTCCTAATAACACAATATTCTATTCTTTCTATATCAGTTTCGTAAAAATATTTTTGCGGTTGTTCATTCATATATTTAATAATAATTGACAGATCATTTTCTAATCTATTTTGTATGAATTTATATTAGTTTTAGCGATATTGTATTATAAATCGTTTGACTGGCTGGATAGCCTAGATTTACTCGTACCTATGTACATGAATTTATCCTAATGAATCAATAAGACCTTACATGCTCTAACAACTAATATAATTAATCTAATCATAGTCGAGCTATTTACCTTAGCACTATTTTTTATTATTACGTATTGTAATAAGTGTCGCTAATCATTTTCTATAAATTCACAAAGCATTTTTCTTTCAAGATATTCAATGGTACTGAAGTATAGATTCTGAGATAACAATGTTATATTTCAAGACTAGCAGGTGTCTATTATATCGAACCCAATTTACTTATTTGAATTGACTTAATAAATCGAAGAAATAACAGATTAAATGTTAAACTTATATATTTTAAGGAACCTTGGCTTGGCGAATTTATGAATGTGATGAATGCTAATATATGCTGTGGGAGTAAATTTGTGCGCATATATGTATCTTATGAGATGCTGTGCAATGATTAGAGCAGAACATTTTACATTTCAAATAGAAATGGAGAAGATAACATCGCGTTGTATTGTACGAGCTTGATTGTCCATTCTGTGGAATATGAAACAACGGCCACATCATATAAACAAACCCCATCTGCTAATCGAATCTCATCTTCTGCATTTTAATAAGAGCATGCCTTAGATGCAATTTATACACAGCGAAATATTAAAGGGCAAGGTTAATGGGTATTATATATTTAAATAAATATTTTGTCACGCCTTGTGCCTATATGGTTACAGTAGCAATTTTATCCAAGAGATATGTAGAATTCTTTTTATTTCTATTTATAAAGCAAGCAATAAAGTTTTACTGGATAGGAAATATTTGAATAAAATTGTTCTTACTTATTATATGTTTACCTACCTATGTCATGGTTTAATGTTTAGCAAAAATACAAGCAATTATTCGCATTCATTGACGTCTTAGGAAGTAATAAACGTAAAAAAAATATTAATCCTGTGTATTATGTATAATTTCCATATATAAATTTCCTTGCAAGAGATTCTAAATTTCCAGTAAAATTATTTCATAAACAAACTATGCAAATTGCACTTGACACTAACATCTTCTTCTTTAGCTTTCAGCATTTGTTAGGGGTTGCTATTTTTTTATTTTTTTCTTCCACACATTTCTGTTTTACGTGTCATTCTCATTCAGTTTCTTTTCTTTCAAGTCGTCCGCAATACAGTCCTTCCATTTTATCTTTGGTTTTCTTCTGTTTCTTCAACCTTCTATTACTAAGCTAATCATTCTTCATCCAATTTCTCCTCATGAGATTTTCAAACCAATGTAATCATCTCTCTTGTCTCTTTCAATAAACTTGTAACACTAGAGTTATTTCCTTACCTATCTTTCCGTGTCTTCCCCAACATCTACTGCAACATCCTCATTTCTGCCACATTAATTTACTTTTTATTTATACTGACATCTGTCAATTTGAATTATATGAATATATTAGTAGTTTCCATGTTTAACATAGCTGGCTGATTTATAAAATTTAATTTCTTTAACTCTATATGTATCTATTGAATATGAAGTATAAAATGCAATGAAATCGTATAGAGAATAATAGATTCTTTAAGTTATAATAACGTTAAATGTCAATAAATCAAATTTAACTGTTAAATCTTCAATGCGGCTACTTCCGGTTCACCAATTATAATCAAAATCTAATCAGTTGGTCTTCTGGATGTAAACTTGAGGAATACGAAAAAAATATAATTTATGTCTCACTAAAGTATTATGCACTGTTTATTGCTAAGATACGGTGTATATAAACATATCCATTATGCCCCGGTTGTCTTGGATATGTTTATATACACCGTACCCGAACATCGTTAACAAAAAAAAAAATAAACGTTGATAATAAATAAAACAATTAATCAACATCCTTAGCAACGCCAAAATTTGAGCATTATTGTAATCAAAATTATTATCAATTAAAACTTGTTTCAGATATTCTAGTGAGACATAAAATCTTGTATGCACCACGAGCGTTACTAGATGATAATGCCCATCGGACGACATCTATCCCTCGGGCCCGAGGCCCTCTGGCTAGATCCTCGTCGCCCTCCTGGCATTATGATCATAGGTACATAAAATACTATTTTGGAATAGTGGTATTGAAGTTATGCGATCCGAAACTTTTGTCACAGACACACATAGACACACACAGACACACATAGACACACACACACACACACACACACACACACATATATACATACATGCAGACATCACCGTAAAAATGGTAAAATCGTATTATAGGGACCCTAAACATGCTTATTCACTAATAACTCATCATTGAATTTTTTGACCAAAGACAATACCTTCCTTACCTAAAGGTGACGGAAGGTAAAAATTAGAAAAAAAAAATAAAAAATAAAAAAAAACTTCAAAATGAGAAAATAAAATGCATTAGTAGTTGACAGTTGTGTTAAAAACTCTTTATTTTATAATTTTTTTAAATATATTTTATCATTACTCCAACATATAAATAGACGTTACAATATTTTTCACAAAAATTTCATGTTATTGCAGCTAAAACCATACAAACGAACAGACCTGGAAAACAAAAGCTAACTTCAGTCAATCATTCTCCATGGCTATCTGCAATCTTTTCTATATCATTTTACATAAATTTTGATATTATACTGTCACTTTGAATGGAAAAAGGTTATAAATCCTGAGTTTAATTCATCAGCCTCTGAAGATGTCCAACACAATGTTGGACAAAATGTTAGCTTAGGATAACTACGCTCGTTTCATAAATTTGAATTAGATATTAATTTTTTAATTTCAACATTTACTGCAAGATTGTCACAGTAATTTGACAAATAGGCTGCTGTGTACAGGGGGTGAATCTGCATTCAGAAACGTGATAACAAGTTTTCAATCTAGTAGCCTTTGGAAATACTTCATGACCCTTTCATAGATGGCTTTAATAGTACAGATTTTACAGTGATTCTCAAACTTTAATGTCAAAATACTATAAAAAGGTAACATATATTTGAGAACTGCTGTAAATTTCCCACAATTCTCTATTGCATCTTACGAAATTCTTTGACATTTAAAACTGTTTTTTTGTGAATTTGTATCTTTATTGCAATATAGTACTTTATTAATCAATATATTTTCGGTAAGTATATTAGTTTTCATACTAGCATTACTATACAGGGGTGATATGAATACAACAAACTAATAATGTTTCAGAAAAAAATCACATTAAATATTTGTAACTCCTGCATAGTGAAGACACATTCTAGCAGAAGTTGACAGTGCCCAATAGAAGAAATGGTTTATGTAAGTGGACCAGGAGAATTTATATCATGGTGGTGCTCTTAGATATTTGCACCGTAGAAAAACAGCAAAATATTACATTATTAGGCGAAAGGACGTGAAGCTTCATAAGATTCATCAAAGAATGTTGAAATAGTATGGTGTCAGTTTAAAAAAAAAAGGAGTATAGAAGAGGGTAGATTTGTTAAAAAGTGGACGAACATCGATAACGAGGTCAATGAAGCAGTGCATTTCTGCCAGACATTTAAAGTAACATCTCTTTTTTGATATAAAATTACCTCTTGTAATAATAATAATTCAAATTTTTGATTCCTTGAGTAGTATGTGCTTAAATTTTAATAGTTGTCGCCGTGTAGTTTGAGATTTGTAGTTGTTTATTTATTATTTGATTTAAATAATGTAATGCATATATTTTTAAATAAAGACAACTACTGTAATTATTATTTTATAGTTCCACATATATTTCACATTTCTTGATAATGTCTTTAATAAATTATCTATTTTCGATAGATTTTTTATTAATTACATTTTCAAGAAATAAAATTTAAAGTTTCGAATAATTCAAAATTAATTCATATTTCCCGCCACTTTCTCGGCGGTCAAATTTAGTTCTCTGACCTTTTCATAGACGACACTAAAACTTGTTATCACGGTTTATACGGGAGATACCAAATCTTCTACTATATATTTTCCTTAATCCATGGCTGTGTACTTGTAACTGGCATTATAATATTCTCAAATATCAAAATCTATTCTAAATATGAATCAAAAGAAATCTTTTCTTGTGGAAGATGAATATGACACATTTCAAAGAAAATTATTATTTTCGCTAGTTAACCTAGAATCTGCACTAACTTGTAGACACAATTCTTTCATGGACGCTAGCCGTGAAAGCCTCAGTAACTACATAGTTTAAATATGATATTTTTTATGCTGCAAATTTTACTTCTAGTTTAAATACAGCCTACTTATAATCATATGAAAAATAATTGCATAATTTCCTTTTCTATCCATCTTTTTGCTTATTATATGTAAAGTGTAGTTGTAATAACGGAAAATTGTCATATACTGAGAAAAAAAAGTATCAATAACAAATTATAGCGTGAAATTATAAATAATTAATAGGCGAGTATTAAAAACCCACTTCCGCAGTATTGGCAGCACTGCACTGTTTAGCATTTAACATTAGTTGATTACCTTACATTTACTCTGTGATTAGAGTAAAATTTTACGAGAAAAACTGGTAACCAAGTAGCGTGATTATGTCAGTAATAGTAAGTCAGGTCGGCTCGAACGTTCGCAATGTTGCTAATATTAATTATACACTAGGTGAAATAATTCTGTTCTCGGGAAATGATTAATAAACAGGCGGATCATCACGCATCTACTAGCCGTTATAACTGTAGAGATTGTTGCACGAAATATAGAAAATGGAAAATAAAAATATTGCTGTTAGATTACAATTGTAATAATCGGTTGCAAGTGGAAAAACTAACTAGAGATCTCAAAAGCATCGGAGGAACTAAATCTTGTGGTACACGCTTTATATTAAAACTCCTTTTTGTGCTTCCGTCCAATATACTTATCCCAGGCCGCCAGAAACAATTTGTTACCGATCTAGGTCGATAAAAAGTAGAGACTTTTATAATTATAAGTCAGCATTACTATTTTGATGAAAAGTCATTTTCTAACTATTTTCAACACAAAAATTAGCAATATGTTTACTAAATTTTAGGACAAAGACGATGAATGTAACTTAAATGGAACATATGTACATACAGGATGTAACAATATTTTTTTAGCATTTTTACCCCCCCCCCTATAAATTAACGAGTCGTTTAAGTATTTTCATAATAATTATGATCCAGCAGCAATAACAATGAAATAATTGTTTTTGACAAATGTGAGATCAACTTTTTCAAATATATTTTGACAAATAAATCGATTAATATTTATAATAAAAGTTATAATCAATAAAGATGCCTGTCTTTACGGATAGTGAGTATACAGATATTGTGCTGGCCTATGGTAAAGCTCAGAGAAACGCTGTCAAAGCTCAGCAAATTTATTTGGACCGTTTTACGAATCGTCATCTTCCAAACGTTCGCACCTTTTTACATGTATGTAAATAAAATAAGGGTTGATTCTCAGCCAGGTTTTAGTACTCGAAGAATAGCACTACAACACAAAATGTCACATGACAATTTGGAGGATATTGAAAGAACAACAGTTACATCATTTCATCGACGCCTTCAGAGTGTATTGACAATGACAGTGACCATTTTGAACATTTATTGTGATTTAATTTAGGCCTGCATCACTTTTAATCATCTTTAAGCGTTTTTTGTTTCGTCAATTGTAGAATTGTTCTTGGTCGACTATATTCTCTAAGTGTCCTACAATTTTTGGATTGTCTAACCTGTTATAACATAAAAATTTGACATATGACTTTTTTGTTACCTTAGTCGAGGTATTCTATTCTATCTCTTATCTTTCCCGATTTGTGTATAGTTTCACTATCCGGTATATCGGTCAATCTATTCACAAGTTTCTAACCTTTCTTTTGAGTTGACAAATTCATTCAACCTTTCATTGTATTCTGTCGCAATCACAACGGCAATAATTGCTTGTAGACGCATGCGCAGTATTCAGCGCATGCATACATTTTGAATTCAATCATATTATTATATATAATAATCTGTTGTAATAAATCTCACAGCCCAAATAATGTTATGGAACCCAATTTAAAAAGTAAAATATTTGTAACTGTTAGATAAATGTCAGTGTTCAAAATCCAGAGACATTACTGAAGATTTTTTTCTGGGGAATATATATATTATAATATTTCTTATTGTAATAATAGTTAAATAATAGGTATATTACTTATACCCTTCAAAAATATTGTCAATCCCGACAATGAATTGGAAACATTAGAAAGAGGACAAAATTTCTTCATAGAATGGGTTTAAAATTAAAAAATCTGATGTGGCCAGCACATAACCTCTCGCCGTATATTTTACCTGGCTGTATGCATAAAGCAAAGAATATTTTTATAAATACAAATAATATATTCATATAAATCTATGATGTATAAACTTCTTTATTATTCAATAATAGCATGTGTCTCAACATAAAGATATTTTACCATAAATTATGTTACAATAAATTACAAAGTAGAGTTTACCATATATAAATATTAGGCTGGTAACAGCAATTTTCAATTCGAACAACCTTGTTTACTCTCTCTTCATATTCTTCTAGTAAAAACATTAATTTTGGGCGGTCTAAAATGTATATATCTGGATTGTGCATCTATTCTTACATATCTTCTTTTACATTTTATTTTTTCATACTTGTTATATCTAAATAACACTAATTTCCTTTAATAAAGTGACGGATAGATTGCACTCCGATTATTCTTATACTGATGTGTAATTTTGTCAATATTTACAACTTACTTGAGAAGAATTTGATAGCTTTTTCGCAATTCAAAGTTACTCTAGTCTACAGTGCTGGTGTACATTGTCCCATAATGTTTGAAACAAATTTAAGTCCTTCAACCTAGACTTGTCATCTCCATAATAGAGACAGATCAAGAATTAAGGGATTCTCCAAGTAAATTTTTCTTTCGTTACTCATTATTTCTGACACTGACATTTATCTGTCACAAATAATTAAAATTTTCAACTATTTTTCATGGCATCCTTTCGGTTGTAAAATTAATTACAACAGTTTATTTTATATATTATATTCCTTTTATCTCTAAATCTATAGAATATATATAAAAATATTTAAATTTATCAGAAAGAGAATTTATTTTTCTTTAATATTATCAAGAAAAATTTTCAAAAAATAAAATTTAGAAGATTTTTTGTCAAGAATCTTCTACTTCCGGTTGTCCAATTGTTACCAAAACCTTTTCAGATCTTCCCATGAATGTCCGATTGGGAAATACGCAGTTAAACAAATTTAAAGTCTTATAGTTTTTGAGTAACCGTCCTTCCAACATCCTACATACATACACACACACACACACACACACATACATCCACACACACACACACACACACACACACAGACATCATCGTAAAAATGTTAAAATCGGATTGTAGGGACCTTAAAACGTGCTTATACAATAAAATCTGGATATGCGATTTTTAGCATGAATGCAATACCTCTCTTAGCGAGAGGTAAAAATCTAAATATAAAGAATAGATATAAGTAGAATTTTTGGTGTAGAGTGTAGGTATATAGAAAATGTTAAATATAATAGACGGCAAGCAGTCATGTCACTTTGTTGATCCTGACAAGCAGATATGGGGGCCCGTGTCAGAATGATAGCTAGTAATTATGTATATAGATGTCAAATATCATAATTTTTCATATTAAATTTAGTGATTTTTCAATTCCATGTCATTTATTTTCCTCAGCAAGTAAATTCCACACTCCTGGTAACAAAATCTTGAAATTTTTAATGAAAAATTCTGATATTTGACATCTATGTACATAATTACTAATTGACATTCTGACACGGGCCCCCACATCTGCTTGTCAAGGCCAACAATGTCACATGACTGCTTGCGCCCTTTACTTATGTAACCAAAACCAACCAAGTGTGGACAGATATTGTGCTGGCCACAACAGATTTTTATTGCATATACGAGGTGTGTTCAAAAAATATCGCGAATTTTGTGTTTTTTCAAAAATTATTTATTTATTCATGAATATCTATTTTGTCCCCTTCAAAGTAATCCCCATGAGATATTATACACTTGTGCCAACGGTTTTTCCAATCTTCAAAGCACTTCAAAAAATCATTTTTTTTTATCTTGTTCAGCTCCTCCTTCGATGCCGTCTTTATCTCGTCAAGCGTAGCGTAACGTCGTCCTTTCATTGGCCTCTTCAGTTTAGGGAACAAGAAAAAGTCACAGGGGGCCAGATCTGGGGAATACGGTGGCTGCGGCATCATTAGTGTGTTGTTTTTGGCTAAAAAGTCGCGCACAAGCAACGATGTGTGAGCAGGGGCGTTATTGTGGTGCAAAAGCCAATTTTTGTTCTTCCACAAATCCGGGCGTTTCTGGCGGATTGCTTCGCGCAAATTGCGCATAAATTGCAGGTAATATTCCTTATTGACCGTTCTACCCTGTGGCAAGAACTCATGATGCACCACGCCCCTGCAATCGAAGAAAACTGTCAGCAAAACTTTCACATTCGACCGAACTTGGCGCGCTTTTTTCGGTCTTGGTTCGTGCGGCAGCTTCCATTGAGATGATTGAACTTTGGTTTCCACGTCATAACCATAAACCCACGATTCGTCACCAGTTATGACCCTCTGGAGCAAATTTGGGTCGTCGCGGACAGAGTCCAACATCTCATTAGCAATGTTCATGCGATGCTGTTTTTGGTCGCAATTGAGCAATTTTGGTACAAATTTCGCGGCGACCCGTCTCATGCCCAAATCATTGATAAAAATCGAATGGCACGAGCCAATCGATATGTTTAGGTCCTCAGCAACTTCTCTAACGGTGATTCGACGATTGGCCAATATCATTTTCTCCACTTCATTAATTTTTTCGTCTGTTGTTGAAGTGCTCGGGCGTCCGGCACGCTTTTCGTCGTTCACATCTTCTCGGCCTTCTGAGAACATTTTGTACCACCGATAAACGTTGCTTTGGTCCAAGGTAGCTTCTCCGTATGCCACAGTCAACATTCGGAATGCATCCGCGCACTTAATTTCGTTTTTCACACAAAATTTGATACAGGTTCTTTGTTCCATTTTTTTGAATAGGTAAAAAGCGAAGACGATCCAAAACACGTGCAAGCAAAGCAGCTGTCAACAAGTAAGTGAACATTCAAAATGGCCGAGCTTGTCGACATAAGTGAGAGACATGAGTACCAACATAAAGCCACAAAAAGATCGAAATTCGAATATACGTAACCCGCGAAAATTCAAAATTCGCGATAGTTTTTGAACACACCTCGTATGTACGTTTTTATCACCAAGTTATTTGCGTGGGCGTAATAAACCTCCCATTCTCTTACCATCCACGCTTAATCTTGATAAATGTGTGGATAATTTAACACTTAATTATGTAGACGTGAACGTATGTAGCGCCATACTGTTCCGTTCTAATGAAGGCGATGGTAAATGACACTCATCAGCAGACAGATCTTCATGAATGCTCTGCTCTAGAACAACGCACGAACAAAACTCACTACAATAAATTCAACCTGATAAAAATTATCCATAGCATCATAACACACTAATTTGACGTGATGTATTGCCCTTTAGTGTCAGCATAAGAATGGAGCGCAAGAAAATTAACATTTCTTCTTCCGTAATAATTACAACTGATGGAGTCAAGTAGCTGAGTTGGATATGTGATCGGATATGAATCTGAAAATATTTTTTTTAGAATGACTCCTGTGGTGCTTTTCCTCCTTGTAAATTCCTTAAGGTACAGATACACATTGATACACTCAAAAATTGATAAAATAAAATTATTTTCATTCTTGTTTTAAAAGTCTGTAAGATTAATCATGAAAAAATGAAATCACACAAACTGAAGATTTAGAATCAAGAAAACTGATAATCTTTCAGTGTATCGGCAAAATTCGATGTTTTTTAGACAGTGCTTTTCGAAATACTATTCATTCGGAATGTATCAATAAAATTTTTATGAAAATTTCATACTCCCCGAACCAATTTTTCATAGTTTGTAATTTTTAAATTTTGTATGTAAAATCTAAAACATTGTTTTTATTTTTCCTCTTACAGTGGGGCAAAAAATATTCACACCCAAAGATTGTGTAATATCTTATACATCAACATGTTCTAAAAATAAATGCCAGTCGTCCATAGCGATTGAAGATAGGTCCTATTTCTTTTGGTTCCGGAATTACAGTAATTTCATAAATAGATATACTTAAGAACAAAATAATGGAATTATGGATTTTATAAATTTTAGATACTCAGCAGTACTATATCCATCCATTTCACAATAAATTAAAAAATATCAATTTTAGATTAATTTTCTATTGTGTGCGTTTGTGTGTGTGTATGTGACGATCGTTTCGGATCTCATAACTCCAAAACCACGATTCCAAAAATTATATTTTTTTTCGTATTCCTCGAGTTTAGATCCATATGCAGGCTTGATTAGATTTTGGTTGTAATTAGTCAACCGGAAGTACCCTCATTTGCAACTATTAACAGTTTTTCTTGAAAAAACGCAGTTAAATATTATTTATTGACAGTTAAGTTTAAAGAATATATTATTCTCTATACGATTTAATTGCATTTAATACTTTATATTCCATGGATATAGTTTAAAAAAAAATCTGATGTGGCCAGCACAATACCTTCCGTCAATCCTGTGTATTATGTACAAATTCCATACATAAATTTTCTTGCAAAAGATTATAAATTTTTGGTATTAAGTGATTCCCTTTCTCGGCAACTGAATTTCATACTCCTGATAACAAACAAACCACATGAAATAAGAAAATTATGAAATTTTGAAAAATTATAACACTTGTCAATTATGGACATAATTAATTGCTGTCATTTTGACACGGGTCAAAGTCATGTTACTGCACGCGCCCCATACATAAATTTTCTTGCAAAAGATCCTATATCTGCAATACAGTCTTTTCATCTTATATTTGGTCTTCCTATGTTTCTTCCACCTTCTATTAATATATTCATCTCTCCTCATTACATGTTCAAACCAATGTAATCGTCTCTCTTATATCTAAAAACTTCTAACACTAGAGTTACTTCCCTTATTCTTTCATTGATTTCACTTTATTGATACTGACATCTGTCAATTTGAATTACCTGAATATATTAGCAGTTTCCATGGTTAAGTTAGCATAGCTGGCTGAATTATAAAATTTATATAAAATTTATTATCGTTATTCTTCTTTAACTCTATATCTGTTGAATATCAAATATAAAATGCAATCAAATCGTATAGACAATAACATATTCTTTAAGTTATAATAACATTTAACTGATTTTTTCAAGAAAAACTGTTAAAATCATCAAATGAGGGTACTTTCGGTTGACCAATTATAACCAAAATCTAAACAGGTCTGCATATGGTTGTAAGGAAGAGGATTACGCAAGAATTGTAATTTTTGGAATTCTAGTATTGGAGATATCGTGCCCGAAAACGCGGTCACACACACACACATACACACACACGCACACTCGAACACACACACACGCATACAGACATCATCGTAAAAATAGTAAAATCGTATTGTAAAGACCCTAAAACGTGCTTATTCAATGAAAACTCACCACCGAATTTTTTGACCAAAGACAATACCTTCCATACCTAGAGGTGACGGAAGGTAATAAAGAAATTAAAAACGGAAGGTAATGTACTGGAAATATAAAATCTTTTACAAGAATCTTTCTGTGTAGAATTTGTACAAAATACGTAGAACTGGCGAAAGGTAATATGCTGGCTGCATTAATTTTTTTAAATAGCTGCTATTTATGAAATTTTGATCCCTTTAATCCCGTAACCAAAAGGAATATAACCTAAGTTAATATGACATTTTTTACTCAACATGATCTAAGGATTACATTATTAGTTTTAGTTTTTTTGTCTTCGTACACCTTGTATTGTTTTAGAAGAAAACAACATATAAAAATACAAATTGAAGCTAGATTGAGAGCGTATGAAGGGAAAATTAGTAATTACGATTTGAACAGAATTATTTGCCAGTGATAGGAGATATTAAAAATGAATGTAATAGGCACCACCAAACAGCTGGGATATCGGAAGAAGGTAAGATCAAGATAATCAGAAAACAGAAGCAAGAACAAAGCGAGGTGATAGAAAAATCCACTTACAACAAAATTCACAAAAACATCAGACCTACAAGCATACCACAATATCTAATAAATAAAGACTGAAAAGACATAATATTGATAGCTAAACTTGGATATGGAATTGATGAAAGAAGAAGACTGTATTATCAAATTCGGAAGGAACATGAAGAGTCATCAATACACCTATTATATAATTGCAGAGATCTTCAAAAAAAATCAGATGAGCAGAAATGCTAAGAAAGAAAAGGGAGAACGAAAATATTTATGTACTAATTAATATAAAAATTCAAAACTAAGAAATATCCATGTAAAGAAAATAAATAACCTTACTTGTCAATTGTTAAAACTGAATTTAGTCATAGTTTGAAATCAAACGACCCTCTTGCAGCGCACAGTTTAGAAACTATTGATTGCCGCTTGGTAAAGATAGTGAAACGTGTACTTGTATTAATGCGGCATAATAGCGTGGGTGGAAGTTAATGTATGAGTAGCAAGCAATTTGGAATTAAATGTAGATTAATATTGTCCAGCAACGTGGGATAGATTTTGTTGTTTTTGTTGAATGCAACAACGTAATTTAAAAGCTGTTTGATATATTAATATGATTTGTATAGCTGTACATGCATTTATTTATTAGACAGATTAATACTTGAGCGTGATTTCCAGTTATCAAAAATAAATATTTCATTACGACTTATTACCTATATATCACTAAAATTAAAAATCTGATGTGACCAACACAATACTTCTCGTTTAATTTAATTTTTATTCATGTAAATATTTAAAATTAAATTAAATTTAAATACCGGGTTCGATCCCAACCGACGCCAAATATTTCGAATTTTAAATGGCACAAAGATGACCCCACGCCAGCAATAAGTGCTCGTGAGGTGACACCTGGTAAACGCCCGCACGGTACAAATATGTCATCATATTACCGAAATATGTGTACAAAGCAGATTGGCAGACCCAGCAATGGGTAATATGTCGTCATAATATATTTATTTTATGTATTTATATACTTACCTATATTCATTGTTGGCGTGGAGAGTGAACCACAAGGGTCAATTTTATGCCATTTAAAATTCTAAAACATTTGGCGTCGGTTGAGCTCGAACTCGATTCCCCAGATTCGCGTGATATAACGCCGGGTAAACGCCCGCTCGTTACAAATATGTCATCATTATTACTGATATCTGTGTACAAAACAGATTGGCTCACCCATCAATGGGTAATATGCCGTGATGATATATGTTTTTATTATCTTACCAATATTTTTACATATTTACTTATGCTGGAAACTGTATTAAGTTCGTTTCCATATAATTATTGTTCCATTTACTATTTTCTTTATAAAACGTTAATATTATTATATGAAATGATTAGTTCGTTGACAGTGACATAAGTCTGTCAGTTACAAACTTTTGAGATCTGAATTGTGTAACCATGTGTATGAGTTATGTTCAAAACGTAGATTCCGGGATTAAAATTATAGATAGTTTTATAAATTTATCCATAAAATATATAGATAAAGTATTAATGCAAATCTGTAGAAAATTTAATAATCTTTAATTTTTATATAACATAAATCTCAAAAAAATAATATTTAAAGGTATATTTCGAAGAAAAACTATTTTGAGCTTCCAATGAAGTGAATTAGTACATAACTAGCAGAAGCTCGGCGTTCCGCCGAGCTCCTCCTAGGGCTCCGCCGATAGTGTTTTATGATAGTCTTTACGTACATCCAATCCGTCTAAGTATACTTTAAACGCGAATTACTAACGCTAACATTATTCTCCTTATTTCAAATTTCAGATAAAAGTCGATTGACCTGACAAAGTTTTGACACTAATGCCATTGACGGTAGGTAATATTTGAGTGACCAAAGTCGATCTAAGTAGCGATAAAATAACTATTAACATCCTGCCTAACAGGTGATACTTTCATAATCAGTAAATTTCATTTATCGAGAATAAAAGTCTTCAATGCACATGTCGTTTTGAAGTATGAATGCAATACCTTCTTTACCACAAGAGGTAAAAAACTAGCAACAATTATCTGCCGTCTTTACTGTAGCACATACGGGTGATTACTATCAATAACATTATAGAATGACCTTTTGCTCGGAAGAATTTTCAATGAGCAAGCATTTATTTACCGTTAAATGTAATTATGTCAAATAATTTACCATTTATATATCCATGGTGGGCAGCTTATTATTGAGATAGTTGCGTGCTACGAGTGAACCACACCGTTTTTTCTTAACTGAGTAGTTTTTGCACAACTAGTGAGACATTTGCAACTAACAACTAGTTATATCTTTAGGATCGAGTTACAGAAACTGCTATTCTCATAATAATCCATGCCGTACTAGTTTATATATGTATATTTCATATAAAATATTCAAATTACATATGTACTAGTTTAACGTTTATTAAACTTAGTAAACGAGTATTGACTAAAATTTGTTAAAAGAATAATTTTGATTCAGCAATGAAATATAATAATTGTTATAACATTAAAATAGATTCAGAATAAATATACACGCCCATTCAGAAACAAAATTTTAAACAGTGTTTAAGTTTAAAATTATTCATGATCTTAATCAACAAGTATCGGAACATAAAATTCAATCTAGAAATATTTTTATGTTACATAACATTGTAGGATATAAAAGTTTATAAGCTACATGTAAATATGATTAGTCGTAATTTTTAAATATACAATTTATTGGAAGAATGGAAAAGAATCGAACAGGCAGACTTGTATAATTTTTACCTTCAGTCACCTTTTAGGTAAGGAATTGGAATTGTGCGATGCGGAACACACACACACACACACACAATCACAGACATCATCGTAAAAATATTAAAATCGGATTGTAGGGGCCTTAAAACGTGCGTAATCAATAAAATCTGGATATGCGATTTTTAGCATGAATCCAATACCTCTCTTAGCGAGAGGTAAAAAGTTACCATTAGTAAGCAAGCTTATTCAAACACCCAATATAGGTAGTAATGTATATCTATATAAACATGTAAGAATAGTATGAACATACTGGTATCATCAGCATTTTATCATTTGCTTAGCGGTGCTTTATAGCTTTTATACATTATGTTTCTTCCTGCACATCATTTTTTTAAATTATACCAGTAGACGTACTATGTCGATAAAAATAATCTTTTATAATATTTTACCTCTGAAACTTCTAATCTAATCTGATCTGTAAAGAATTCGCGGAAAGCTACGAAGCCTATCCTGGTAATTTAACATTCAACCAAGTATTAAATATTTCTACTTTATTTATTTAATCTTGTCAGGTGCATCGTAACAAATAAACAAGAAACACTGTATGAAATACGAATCCCTAATTTAGTTCCTCAAAATTTCACTAGTGTCGCACGCAATTCAGAACTCAATTTAAACTAATTTTAGTGTTTATTTAAAACGAAATACAGAATGTAACAGAAATAAGTACATTAAATTCAACCAGTGAAAGAACTCGTCGATAGCAACAATATTTTTTTTAGCATTTTTATCCCCCTATAAATTAACGAGTCGTTTAGGTATTTTCATAATAATTTGATCCAGTGGCATTAACAATGAAACAAGTGTTTTTGACAAATGTGAGTTGTCAACTTTTTCAAATAGATTTTAACAAATAAATCGATTAATAATTATTATAAAAGTTATAATCAGTAAATATGCTTGCCTTTACGGATAGTGAGTATACACATATTGTGCTAGCCTATGGTAAAGCTCAGAGAAACGCTGCCGAAGCCCAGCAAATATATTTCGACCGTTTTCCGAATCGTCATCTTCCAAACGTTCGCACCATTTTACATGTATGTAAGTAAATAAGTGTTGATTCTCAGCCAGGTTTTAGTACTCGAAGAATAGCACTACAACACAAAATGTTACATAATGGCAATTTGTAGGATATTAAAAGAACAACAGTTACATCATTTCGTCGACGCCTTCAGAGTGTATTGACAATTACGGTGGCCATTTTGAACATTTATTGTGATTTCATTCAGACCTGCATCACTTTTAATCATCTTTATGCGTTTTCTTGTTCCATCAATTGTAGAGTTGTTCTTGGTCGACTACATCCTATAAATGTCCTACAATTTTTGGATTGTCTAACCTGTTGTAACATAAACATTTGACGTATGATTTTTTTTGTTACCTTAGTCGAGGTATTCTATTCTATCTCTTATTTTTCCCGATTTGTGTATAGTTTCACCATCTGGTGTATCGGTCAATCTATTCACCAGTTTCTAACCTTTCTTTTGTGTTGACAAATTCATTCAACCTTTCATTGTATTCTGTCACAGTCACAATGAAAATAATTGCTTATAGACCCGTGCGCAGTATTCAGCGCATGCGTCCATTTTGAATTCAACCATAGGTGTAATGAAATATGTAACAAAATTTTAACTCAATATCTGGAAGGTTTACAAGAAAAAGTTATTAAGAAATATTGTTACACTCGACGAGTTCTATCACTGTTTAAATTTAATGTACTTATTTCTATTACATCCTGTATCTTAGAGTATATATATTACTGTTTAATATTCATTTCTAATGATTGTAATGTAAATAGATTCCTTACTAAACTACCAAATATGTTTTTCAGATGTCTATTTAATATACTCGTTCTCATTAACACATCCTATTATTTATTAATATTACCTATTTATCTCAGTATACATGACTATCACTTCATCGTCCTATTTATTTATTTATTTGTATCGTAATCGTAAAGTATAAGCAATGAAATTTGAAAATTGAATGGTTTTTATCAAATTTTAAATTAAAAGTAATATCCTATTTGAATTTCAATGCCAATAAATTAAATATCCGAGAAATTAAAATAGCTAACAGATTTCTTCATCACAAGAAATTTATCGTGTTACAAGCAATAATAATTAGCAAATTAGATAAGGGTTATTTATGTTGATTAATGAGAGATCAACAGTAAATGAATTTTCTCATTAAATAAATCAAAAAATTTAAAGATGCAAATAACTGTCTTCCTCTTTTGCTAAACGGTGTTTTAGTATTCTTTTAAGCGGCATAGTTTTTCAAAAACCATAGCATTAGAAGTAGTGAAAATAACCTTATTTTATGTATTACCACCCAAGCTTCATAGCAAATTGTCGTTTTTAACTAAATTTAATTTAAAGTAGGTAATATCCTTTACGTATTTTAAAGCCAATAAATTCGACATCCTTGTAATTGAAACAGTTAAATGAATTCTTCATAGATGATAAGAAATATATTGTATTACTGACGGAGTACTTAACAGTATGTAATTAAATTTCTTTGAAATATTTTTCTCTGTTTCGGAATTAGAATGCCGCCTTCTATCACGCATATTGATGTTAGAAGGAGCTTTATTCTTAAACGATTTTTGGTGTAATAACATACTGTACTATTATAAAATGAAAAATAACCAAACAAATTTTAGAAAATTGTTTGTTCACAAACATAAACATAGTTAGCGTTGAGTACAGGGTATTTGTTTTAACAAAATTATGAAGTGATTTGACATTTAGCAGAAAATTTTAAACCTACTATTCAGCTACATTTTAAGCTTAAGAAGAAAATAAAACTATAAAATACGAGAAACATAGTATACTTTTGGCTTTTTATGTGGAAATAAATACTTATTAAAAGTAATTTGTTTGTACTTTTTGTAAGGTAAGATTTGAATTTGACATAACGATTGAATAATATTATTCCATCGAACTGTCAATATTATTCAATTAGTAACAGTAACGAAGGTCATTAATTGATAAAAAACGGATAAATTATGGCTATATTATTTGACAGTCGTGGATAAAAGAATTATGAAAATGCTTTTTTCTATTATGCATCTGTAACAAAGCTATTACAGCACCCAAAGGAGTTCGTTAATAGCTCGTTTGAGTGTTGTAACAGCCTAGTACAATTTATTTTTATAAAGTTGGTAGCATAGTTGAAATTTTATGTCAAAAAATATCAAATGTCAAACCTCACTGCATAAATGATACTAACGATTGTTAAGGTTTTTATTTTTGTTTATATATATTTAGGGCATAAATAGTTCAAAACACTATTAATTGTTGATATTTAAAATATGTAATTTATTTTTATTTATTTATGAACTCTGTCGGTAAATTAGTTCGAGCTTTTTGGCGCTGATGTCATAGCCAAAGTTACGCAGGTTGTGTAGTAGTTCAGACAAAAGCAAAATGGCGGCGGAGGAGAAATGTCAACAAGAATTAAGTGTTTATTTACAAGAAAATAGTTTTTAAATATAAGATGTGTATAATTATATAGTTTTACACTTTCCACATCCTTTTCAGTTAATTTTATACAATAAAATGTAAGTAACTTGTAAAATTTTTATATTTGGTTATGACTATGAAACCTGACTTTTTCATTGTTTGTTTTTGGAATTATAAAATGTATTTTCCGTAATTTCACGTATTTCAGGTGGAGTACACAAAAAATCGTCTGTATTCGTTTTTAATTTGATATGAATTTGATTGTAAACAACACGAGACAATTTTAAATACAAACAATTGAATTTTCAAATATCACATTATTACCAACTAACACAAAATTCCCTAAATTTTGAAATTACGATTTTTTATTTAAAAAGATCATAAAAATCGCAAAATAGAAAAAATAGTATAAAGAACTCATGTCATAATTGTCGATTATTTTGTTCGAAGGTTTGGGCAACTCCGCTAAGCGTCGTTACACAAACTTCCTTCTCACAAAATAAAATGACAATTATGACATTCGTTCTTTAATATACTATTATTGTTTATTAGTGGCGATTTATAAATTCATTTGACAAATAAGTAAGTAAGCCATGATTTTTTTTAAGGTAGTTGTGACTCGAGTGTACCTATTCAAAAACTTGTTCTATGTTCAAAATAAAAATTAAGCTAATGCAGTTTATATTTGCAATAACTTATATTTTTTAACATTATATTATATAAACAGATTGCATCAAAATAGTTAAAAGCCAATATCAACGACTGTAACATATGAATTTTCTCTATTTTTCCGTAGAAAAGTTTTTTTTTTGAACTGTACCACTCGCACTAACACATACACAATTGTCGTATTTCAATGTTGAAGAATAACTGTGGCATCGTCGTATCTAGACATTTATTGGTACATTCGGGTATAAAAGTAATAAGATATTTTAAGATATAATACTAATTCTAAACTACAAATGGAAACTGCAAAACAAATTAATATATTTCTTTCTTAAAATTACAAAAGTAGTATTATACTGTTTAAAGTTTTCATGCTTTTCACGTAAAATACCAATTTCAAAAATATTTCTTTCGAATGTACGTCTGAAATTCCTTTAGCCTAAGATCACCTCTTATTCGCTAATACCAAGCGGGTGTTAACTTAACTGATACTTCATCTGAAACGCTTGTACATGGTTGTCAAGTATAATTCTACCTATTTATCATATCTTCAGATTAAAATTTTCGAGAGACAATAAAATTAAATCTGGGTGGTAAATAATTTTCTAATTTTTACATAAAATCCGTTAATTAGTTTACTATAACATACTAGTTTTTAGATTAAATGTCATAGTGGATATAAAAGTTATAATTTAAAATGTTGTGTTTATTTTGCCATTTCCTATTCTTCACGTGTTAAAAAGGCCAAATTTAATTGAAAATATCTCAGGTACCGCGTGGTGAATTATTTTAAAACTTGGAGAGCAGGTATATTATACTTCAATTGAGATGTACTTAAAATTTCAATTAATTCTGATATAATGGTTTCACGATATAACTACCTTAAACTTATATTATAGTCGTATACGGTTTGTATTGTACTTTACTGAGATTAAAATGAGAGTGTATACTTTCGAATTCATCTATATTTGCTACGCACTAAGGTTCCGCAAATATGAAAAACGAATGCGGTTATATATCAACCAGTTTTTATACATGCTAATCGTTTTAATCAATCAATCACGTGTATGATTTCTTATGCCACTTGCTTCACATCTTAACCGCACTGTAACTACACTGGCGCTTTCTAGTTTTATGCCTACGTAAATAGTAAATAGAGCATTCTCCATCTAATCACATATGGAAATTAATGATAAGAGATAGCGCAAACGATAGACAGAAATGAAAATTGAAATTATTAATTTATTTTTATTTATTGCATATTTGCATACATGCGTAACATGTAGTGATTGATTTTCTACTAAAGAATTTGTATTAATTGGATATTTTACCTTTCATTACGATTATAATGAGTATTTTTTTGTGATTCAAGCTTTGTAGAAAATGAAATTTTGAGTACCAAATAATTAATAAACGCCGCTATTCTCAGTATTGTATATTTAATATTTTTCCCTGGACCCTTCAAATATTTAAATATTTTGGTATCAATTAAAAATGAATGGCAGTTTTTTGCAAAAGTAGCAAACCTACATACAATTTATTAATGTAATGATCCAGGCAACCTTTTAAAAAATCTGCTGTGTCCAACACAATACCTCCCGCCATTTAATGTTTATTAATTTAAATACATACCTATGGGGTCTTATTTCCGCGTACCTGATGTCTGGTTGCGAATCTGGAGAACTCAATTCGATCCCGATCAACGCCAAATATTTCGAATTGTAAATGGCACAAAATTGTGCCCTGTGTTGCACTCTCCACGCCAGTAATGAGGTGACGCTTGATAAATGCCTACACGTTATAAATATGTCATTATCATTACCGAAATCTGTATACACAGCAGATTATCACACCCAGCAATTGGGAATATGCCGTGATAATATATTTATTTGTTTATTTAAATACATATCTGCATATTTACTAATGCTAGAAATTATGTATTTTAAGTTCCTTTCCAAAAAACTATTGTTCTATTTATAATTTTCTTTTTAAAACGTCACTGTTATTAATTTGAAATCATTATTTTTTTGAAAGTGACATTTATCTGTCAGTTACATGCATTTGAGCTGAACTGTGTAACCATGGAGTTGTGTTTAAAGCATAAGTTTGGAGATATAATTTTTATATTACTTTATAAAATTTATCCATAAAATATATAGAAAAAGTATAAATGTAGACCCTGTGGGAAATGGAATAATCTTTAATTTTTATGATAACAAATTGCGAAAAAATAACATGTAAGGGTATTTTGAGCTTCAAGTAAACTGTCATTTCCGGTCATCTGATTGACACCAAAATCTAATGGCTTCTTTCCATATTAGAATAAGGTATAAAAACATGGTTTCAAAAATTTCTGAATGATAGAATTTGAATTGGAGCGCACAGACGATCCAAACACATATATACACCCACAAACTTCATCGTGAATGTATTTTCCAAAGAAAAACTATTTCACCAAAACCTAATGGCTTCTTTCTATATTAGAATAAGGTAGGATACAAAGTTTCAAAATTTTCTGATTTATAATATTTGAGTTAGAGCGTCTAGAGGACCCAAAAACATACATATATACATACACCCACCCACAAACATAATTGGGAAAATGTTAATGATCCCTATACCTCCCTTACCAAGGGTAGCGGGAGGTAAAAATAAAACTTGAATTATCAGTACCGCACCAGTACAATATTTTTTGTAAAATAACATAAAAATAATGACAGACTGTACAATTATCCTTATTTTTGCCGTGTTGCTGAGCCCATCTTCAATGTATATACCTTGTATCCTATTATTAGATAAGCGATAGCATCAGGTAATAGTCAGGAGCAGAAGCAATTCTACGGTGTGGTGCAAATTGCTTGCGTTTTAACCTCTCGGTCACAGAGTCGAGTCAGTCACGGTTTCCTCAGCGACTCGGGTTCTGGTGGTAGCGAGATGGCTTACTGGCTGTTAGTGATGCTGCTGCGAATCATCTCTTTCAGCAACATATAACAAAGAAGATAGAAATATTTTCAAGATATAGAACATTGTGGATATGTGCGGTTTTACATAAACAAAAAAAATGTTTCAATTGTAGATTCTACAAGAGCAAATAAATAATAATAAACCAACATACAGAATGACCATTTTTTGAATATCACCATTGGGTTCTCGGTTGGATAAAATTCCATACAGAAAGTTTACTTTGCATAAGATTATTTCCAGTACATTCTATATATTTTGTACAAATTTCATACAGAAAGTTTCTAGCAAAGGATTCTCCAGTAAAATTATGATACAAACATACTATGTCAAATGCACTTGACACTGACATCTTTCAATTAGAATTTTCTTAATATAGTGCTGTTTCCATGGTTATAGCATAGCTGACTGCTTTATGAAATTTAAATCTTTTATAATATTTTAACTCTATATCTATTGAATATGAAGTACCTATAAAATGTAATCAATTCGTGTAGAGAATAAAATATTCTTTAATATTAATAATAACATTAAATGTAAAAAAAAATTATTTAACTGTGTTTTTCAAGCAAAAATTGGTAAAACTTCAAATGAGGGTACTTCCGGTTAACCAATTATAACCAGAATCTAATTAAGTCTGCATATTGATGTATAGAAGAGGAATACGTAAAAATTGTAATTTTTGGAATTCTAGTATTGAAGATATCGCGGCCGAAATTATGGTCACACACACGAACACACCCACATACATATAGACATCAACGTACTAATAGTAATATCGTGTTGTAGGGATCCTAAAACGTGCTTATTCATTGAAAACTCACCACCTAATTTTTTGACCAAAGACAATACCTCCTTAGCTAAAGGTGACAGAAGTTAAAAAATAACTCATTTATTAGGGGTGCGTTCAGTATTTAAATATGTTGAGCACTCTAAGCAATCTGATCACGTGAGAGATTCATCTGCGATTTCCAATCTGTAGCTTGAATAACCAAATGAATAGAGCGTTTAACTGACATTTTGACAATTATTAATTTGCGCCACAATAAAAATGGAAAATAATAAAGGACTGTTAACATAATATGCACTGTGCGTGAGTTATGAACGTTTTTTTTTTATGATACTAATTAAGAATGTGGAAATGATTATAGACAACTTAAAACAGAAAATTATGTAGAAAAATGTTTCCTAAAATGACTAATTTATACATTTCAAACATTTTTGATTGATATACGGAAACGACAGCATTTATTCATACATTCGGCACTGCGACCAACATTTTAAATTTGAACTAAAATACGCATGCGCCAGACAACTGCTCAACATACTCCATGGTTAGAGAACGAGCGAACAGATCGGGCTCTGTGCGCTCCGTGAGCTAATAAACGAACGTAGAGCTGAGCAAAAAGATTGCTCAGATGTAATTACCGAACGGCATCGAGCGCTCAAACTGCTCAGAGCGTAAAACCGAACGCAGCCATCGCCAACTTTTATCTTTCTACGTTACGGTACGATATTACGAAAATTACTACTGCCTTGCGCTATAGTCTGTTTTTGTGTGACTAATATGTGTCAAAGTTTAGCTAAAATATTAAATGGAAATAAATATTAAAATAATACATTACAAGTAGTCTATTTTGTGTGACTGTGACTGACATGTGACAAGTGTCAATGTTTGTTTAGGTTATTATATTAAATGGAAAGTATGGAAATATAATGAAATATAGTGTATTACGAATAAAAGAACCTGCTAAATACAAATCTGACGTACACTTATATCGACAGAGCATGAGCATACTTTTTAAGAAAAAGTACCGTAAATATAAAATAGCTTAGAAAAATCACACGTTACGAACGTTACAATACGGCACGGTACTTTACGTTCCATCATGGCTTATGCTGTATAAACCCAGCACTAAGGTTTTTACCTTCCGTCACCTCTAGGTAAGGTCAAAAAATTCGGTGGTGAGTTTTCATTGAATAAGCACGTTTTAGGGTCTTTACAATACGATTTTACTATTTTTACGATGATGTCTGTATGTGTGTGTGTGTGTGTGTGTGTGTGTGTGTGTGTGTGTGTGTGTGTTAGTGTGTGCGTGTGTGTGTATGTGTGTATGTGACCGCCGGGTCGTCAACGATATCTCCAATACTAGAATTCCAAAAATTACAATTCTTGCGTATTCCCCTTCCTTACAACCATATGCAGATTTGATTAGATTTTGGTTATAATTGGTCAACCGGAAGTACCCTCATTTGAAGATTTTAACAGTTTTTCTTGAAAAACTCAGTTAAATGTTATTATAACTTAAAGAATATATTATTGTCTATAGGATTTGATTGCATTTTATATTTCATATTCAACAGATATAAAGTTAAAGAATAATAAAGATAAAAAAATTCATATAAATTTTATAATTCAGCCAGCTATGCTAACTTAACCATGGAAACTGCTAATATATTCAGGTAATTCAAATTGACAGATGTCAGTATCAATAAAAAGCAAGTAATTGAATGAAAGAATAAGGGAAGTAACGCTAGTGTTAGAAGTTTCTAGATATAAGAGAGACGATTACATTGGTTTGAACATGTCAAGAGAAGAGATGAATATATTAATAGAATGTGGAATAAACATAAGAAGACCAAATATAAGATGAAAAGACTGTATTGCAGAAGACTTGAGAGAAAAGGAAATGAATGAGGACGACACGCAAAACAAAAATGAGTGGAAGAAGAAAATAAAAAATAGCGAGCCCCTAGCGAATGGGAAAAACTAAAGAAGAAGAAGATGTCAGTGTCAAGTGCAATTTGCATAGTTTGTTTATGAAATAACTTTACTGGAAATATAGGATCTTTTGCAAAAAAAAATATGTATAGAATTTGTACATAATACACAGGATTGACGGAAGGTATTGTGCTGGCCACATCAGATTTTTATTAACGTTTTTCGCCTTCTTTTGACCTGTAGTATCACCCTTTAAAAAATTAGAAGACCGTAAACACTCTTTATTGTGTTTTATTACGGAAATTAAAAAAAAATATTAGAGAAAACTTATAAGAAAAAATACATTGCATTTACATTTACGAGTACCTACATCATTTCTATATATTTCTTCGTCCTGTTTTATTTAAAAGGAAGTTCTCGTGAACATCCAATTAATAATTTTTCACAAATATTATTACACCATTAAAGTCCCATAACTTGTAAATAACTCAAGGTAAATAAAAAGAAGCTCAAATTTGTTAAATCTAATTAGCTAGCAGTAAACATAATAAGCAATTACTCCTGTGTTTTTGCCTTGATGTAGAAAGTTGTAGCAATTATGCCCCGGTTCAAGTAATTCTATTCTTTTCGGAAAAACTGTAGTAGAAAAACGCTCTAATTACAAGAGTGAATAATAGGCTAGATTAGATAAAAATAGCACGGGTAGCTAGCGGTTAATTAACGTAACAAAGAGGTGTAGTGTGTGGTGTTAGTTGCTGTTATCTGAGCTGAAAGTTGTTAAGATTATCTGGACTTTTTGTTCTGTGCAGGAGAGAAAATTATTCATGATCTTAATCAACAAGTATCGGAACATAAAATTCAATCTAGGGATATTTTTATGTTACACAACATTGTAAAATATAAAAGTTTATAAGCTACATGTAAATATGATTAGTCGTAATTTTTAAATATACAATTTATTGGAAGAATGGAAAATAATCGTGTGTGTGTGTGTGTGTGTGTGTGTGTGTGTGTGTGTGTGTGTGTGTGTGTGTCTGTGTGTGTGTGACAAAAGTTTCGGATCGCATAACTTCAATACCACGATTCCAAGAATTATATTTTTTTCGTATTCCTCAAGTTTACATCCAGAAGAACAACTGATTAGATTTTGGTTATAATTGGTGAAATGAAACTAGCCTCATTTGAAGATTTAACAGTTAAATTTTATTTATTGACATTTAACGTTATTATAACTTAAAGAATATATTATTCTCTATACAATTTGATTGCATTTTATACTTCATATTCAATAGATATAGAGTTAAAGAATTTTAAAGAAATTAAATTTTATAAATCAGCCAGTTATGCTAAACATGGAAACTACTAATATATTCATATAATTCAAATTGACTGATGTCAGTATAAATAAAAAGTAAATTAATGTGGCAGAGATGATGATGTTGAAGTAGATGTTGGGGAAGACACGAAAAGATAGGTAAGGAAGTAACGGCAATGGTACATGTTTCTAGAAAGATACAAGCGAGATGATTACATTGGTTTGAAAATATCTTGAGGAGAAATGAAGAATATATATTGGATGAAGAATGAATAGCGTAGTAATAGAAGGTTGAAGAAACAGAGGAAGACCAAAGATAAGATGGAAGGACTGTATTGCGGAAGACTTGAGAGAAAAGGAACTGAATGAGAACGACACGTAAAACAGAAATGAGTGGAAGAAGAAAATAAAAAATAGCGACCCCTAACGAATGGGGAAAGCTAAAGAAGAAGGAGATGTTAGTGTCAAGTGCAATTTGCTTAGTTTGTTTATGAAATAATTTTACTGGAAATTTAGAATCTTTTACAAGAAAATTTATGTATGGTATTTATACATAATACACAGGATTGTCGGAAGGTATTGTGCTGGCCACAACAGATGTTTCGACTGTACAATAGTCTTTTTCAGAAATGGTCAATTATAAAAAAGTTTCACATCGAGAACCCCCATCAAGACTAGAGATTAAAAGGTGTCATTTTCATTGTACACAGATGTTCATTTTTAAGTGGCTACCATTACGATCTCGAGAACTATAAGTGATACGAAGTTGGTTAAATTAGCAAAGAATCTCTATTTTACATGGGTATTTCAACTGAAAAAAAATAATTCAAACAGTGGTTCTCAAAATATGGATATCAATTTTTACCTCTCGCTAAGAGAGGTATTGGATTCATGCTAAAAATCGCATATCCAGATTTTAATGACTAAGCACGTTTAAGGTCCCTCTAATCCGATTTTAATATGTTTACGATATGTGTGTGCGTGTGTCTGTGTGTGTGTGTGTGTGACTGTATATATGTATGTGTGTGTGTAAGACGGTCATTCTGCTATGGCACCACGGACCGTATCTATTGGTATTTCCCTCAGTGGCTTCTCAAATTTCGGAGAGTTTAGTGCATGTCTTCTAACACTGATGACAATTTGTAGTCCAAAGGATTAAGGTCTGGACTGCCAGAGGGCCAGTCTTGGGCCGCAATGAAGGCTGGAACATTGTTCCGCAGCCTGCGTCGTTCTCGCTTTGTGTGTTTCGAACTATTCCTGCCCCAACACACCATTGCCTTGGACTATTCTTTATGAATCCAGTTACAATCAGCATTGTACTAATTAACAACTTATGTATTTATTGTAAATCACTCATGTTATAATTCCTATTCCTGCATCTCCCTCTGTGAAGCAGGAAGCGCTGCTAGTATGATTTAGCATTGCTCGGGTAATCCTACTAGCGATGCCGTCTATCAGGTAAGCATGCGTGAAGCCTACGTGGGCGGGCTCTGGACGCTCTGATGAGCTGACGCATGTGCAGCAATGCGAATGCAGATGCGGGAGATTGCGACAATGTGGAGGCGGTGCTAGCATAAATCTAGCGGAATATGAACAGACTTAAATTAAAACTCATAGATTATTAATAGTACCTATAGGGTAATTAATGTTGAAATTATCGTTCCTGGGATGTCTCCGTGGTATTCATGATGATGAAATAAAAGATTTAACTTTACCTACTATCTTTAATGCCAACCGAGGTAACGTAGTGGTAGGGTCGCCACTTCATAAATCGAAGGTTCCGGATTCGAATCCCATATAAGGTATGGATGTTTAAGTAACAAGCAAAATAACGTTAACAAGAAAAATTGTCTCATCGTTATCTATCACTGCTTTCAAGTTAGATTGGTTAACTGTGGAAGTATAGACGAAGGGTACCTGTGCATAAATTGAAAATTTGGCATTAATTATTAGGTAGTTCCACATTTAACGAAATTCATTTTGTATAATTCGTTTGATGGAAGAACAGATATTTGTTATACATCCCTAGAGTTACAAGAAAATAGAGCTGACTTTTCGAAAAATTTGTGGCAATAACAAGGTAACTTCTGGAGTTGCCTGGTTTTTACCGTTATTGTGATTTATGTTCCGGATATTTATCTAAACATTTTGAGTTTTTTACCCCACCAGATTTTAGTGAATAAGCACGTTTTAAGGTCCTTAGAATCCGATTATAACAACATTTTTACGATGATGTCCATGTGTGGTGTGTGTGTGTAGTAATACTGGAATACGGATTCCTCATTCTAACATTAATGGGACGAGCTGATCAGGTTTTGGTAACAATTGGACAACCGGAAGTGGTAGTTTATAAAAAATCTTTTAAATATTATTTTGTGAAAATTTATGTTATTACAAATAAAATATCATTAAATTATCAACCTGATACATATATTTTTTTTGTTATATTTTCAATAGATTTAGAAATATAATATATAGTAATATAGAATAAAACACGCTGCCCAAACAATTCCATAGAAACCAGTTGAGATATTTAAATGTTTGCAGTTGACATATAAATGTAAAATGTCAGTGTCAAAAATGAACAGTTTTACTGACATTACTGTGGGATTTTTCTGGGAAATACATTTAATATTTCGTACTGTATTATGAATTAAATATTTAAAATTATAGGTATATGAAGTGTTAAGAATTACACGATAATTCAGTCAAACAGCAATTATTCTTACTATACCAACGTTTCGGTACACCCTTGCACCTTATTCAGAGTAGTAAGATCTTACAAATTCTTACAATTCATGTAAACAAAATACATTCGTACAAAACATTCATTTAATTTATTAAACATCGTACCAAAAAATTCAAAGAGCATACACACATCCATTTGCCGTGCGGGCGTTTACCAGGTGTCACTTCACGAGCACTTATTGTTGGCGTGGAGAGAGCACCACAGGAGTAATTTTTGTGCCAAATAAAATTAGAAATATTTAATTTAATTTAATTCCATTTTAAGTATTTACACGAATAAAAATTAAATTAAACGGTAGGTGTTGTGTTGGCCACATCAGATTTTTACTTCCTTGTACGTAAGTAAAGGAAGTATTGTAATCGCGAAAAATTTCGGTTTTCAGATTTCAGCGGAAATATCAATTTTGATCATCCCTGAATCCATTTTGACTAATTTCGTCGTGACGTCTGTTCGTACGTACGTATCTCGCATAACTCAAAAACGGTAAGCCGTAGAAAGTTGAAATTTTGTATTTAGGACTCCTATAACATCTAGTTGTGCACCTCCCTTTCTGGTTATTACACAATTTCCAGAAGTGGCACTTTACATGAAGCCTATAATAGATTTTAATGAAAAATTGTTTTAAAATATAATCCAAAACTTTTCAAATTTGGTATACAAGACTTTTATGTCAATCGAAATAACATAATAGATTTTGGTTAAAATAGGCTAACCAAAAGTGGTACATTACTTGAAGTTGTTAACAGTTTTTCTTGAAAAAATGATTTTATTTTGATTTTAGAAATAAATGCTTAAAATAAAAGTTTTAGAGAATTAATTTCTGCGTCTAGCACATCAAGTATTATTAAATTAGCCCTTTGTATAAGCAAGATATGTAAATTTAAAAATTATATACTTTTTGTTTTTGTAATAAAGCTTGCTATGGATTAGGACAAAAAATAAAAAAAATGTTCATGTCAAATTACGTTAAATATGTGCAATTTTATGATTCGTACAATAACAAATATTATATTTTTATTGTTAAATTAGTCATATTCATTGTTGTAATCAAATATTTCTTTGTTGTAATCAAAACTCTCTTTAAAAAGAACCGGGTTAGATTAATGTTAATTTAAGAATGATAGTAGTAAATGAATTATTTTTTGTTCTATATCAAAATATTTCCCGGGCTTGGCTTAAGCCTGTCAATATTTTGTAATTTAATTATTAAAAAAATATGTATAGTTTAATAATCGTACAAGGAAGTCATGTGGTGTCCACATCAGATTTTTTGGTATAATTCTCCAAAATACTATTCTGTAAAAAATCCGACAAACTATTCAATATCGAGAAATAACTCATTACTACTAACAATAAATAATGTACAATACATGCAAAACAGGATCATAGATGTAATAAAATAACCATATAGTAGTACAGTTAAATACTCATCTATACGAATGCACTATACGAGTATTTATTGCTACTACAACATTAATTTTTTGTCCTTTTTGTGAAGGCTGCTAATTATTATTGTACTGTAAACTTCGTTAATGTACAAAAAGAGCATAAATATGTTAATACCCTTATTTATTTAATTTACTTCAGGAAAAGGAAACGAGTAAAACCATGTTTTCACGCATTCCGTCATTCACGCTAATTTTAGTAGGCATCTACGATCTTAACACAATGTTACTGTAATCTAAGCGCTGTCTATGCTCCAGTGGTTTAATGGGTATGTTTATACGCAAATATGATGTATGAAGTAATGTACATATGATATACAGGTCGGACAGAATTCAAAAGATTACTGAAATAGTACAGAAATAGAATTTCATTAGACAGGTCTTAATTTTGTTTATAAGCTAGATTATTGTTTCAAAAATAATAATTCAAGAAATTCGATGTAATGGAAAATTAAATAAATAAGTAAATACATCACAGTTTATAACCCATTTCTTCTCTAATAATAGTAATTATTATTATTATTGTTATTATTATAAATTTATTATTCCTTCAGCAAAAGAATTCGTTATTTTGGAAAGTTACAATTAAAAGTACGAGATAATACATAAAATCGTATACCTAACAAGAAACAAATTAACAAAATAATTAGAAAAAGTCTTAGTAACGGATTTATATGATTTTTATTAATGAAAATATATTCTACGGTAAAAGATAAAATGAATAATTTACTGAAAGCTAAAATATCATTTAGATTTATAATAATTGTAATTTTAAAATTACATTAAAAACACTGATGTGGCCAACACATTACCTTCCGTCAATCCTGTGTATTATAATTTAGCTATTAATTATGTCCATATCTGACCAACGTCATAATTTTTCATTCAAAATTTCATTTTTTGCTATTGTGAAGGTCAGGCAAGTCACGTGACTGCTCGCGCCCTATACATCAATTTTCTTGCAAAAGATCCTATATTTGCAGTAAAATTATTTCATACACAAATTATGCAAATTCCACTTAACACTGACATCTCCTTCTTTAGCTTTTCCGATTCGTTAGGGGTCGCTATTTTTTATTTTCTTCTTCCACTCATTTCTGTTCCTTTTATCTAATGTCTTCCGCAATACAGTCATTCCATCTTATCTTTGATCTTCCTTAGTTTCTTCTACTTTCTACTACTAAGCTATTCATTCTTCTTGCAATATATTCTTCATCTCTCCTCATAACATGTTCAAACCAATGTAATCGTCTGTCTTGTATCTTTCTAGAAACTTGTAACACAAGAGTTATTTTCTTACCGTATCTTTCCGTGTTTTCCCCAACATGTCTGCCACATTAATTTACTTTTTATTGATAGTGACATGTCAATTTGAATTATATGAATATATTAATAGTTTCCATGTTTAGCATAGCTGGCTGAATTATAAAATTTAATATCTTTAAAATTCTTTAACTCTGTATCTATTGAATATGAAGTATAAAATGTAATCAAATCGTATAGACAGAGAATAATATATTCTTTAAGTTATAATAACGTTAAATGCCAATAAATCAAATTTAATTGTTAAATCTTCAAATGAGGCTACTTCCGGTTCACCAATTATAACCAAAATCTAATCAATTGTTCTTCTGGATGTAAACTTGAAGAATACGAAAAAATTATAATTTTTGGAATCGTGGTATTGAAGTTATGGGGTCACACACACACAGACATACACACACATTAATTAATAGAAAAAGTTTCAGGATTCTTACCTTCTAAACTTGATAGTTTTTGAGATATTAATGAAAATATTTAAAAGTTTCTTCTCCAAATAAAGTGTGCGTTGAAAACAACTATTAAAAATAATGTGCAAAACAAACAATTATTTTATTATCATAGCATATCGAACAAAATCTATTATAACTTATAACCGATTCGCATTCCTACCTGTATATTGCACCGGTCTAGGAGAACACGCGCGACCCTGTACGGTTGATAATACACTGAGACCTTTGTCTTATTTTATAAATACCATTAGAACTTAACTTACCTTAAATATAAATCTATGTAGATTCCTTTAGTGCTAATATCCTTTAATCATTTATACCCCAGTGCTATCAAACAAACATAAATTTTAAAGGAAAATTAAAAATAAAAATAAAAATTTCGACAGCAATGCATAATAAATCATTTGACATTACATTGCGTTACTACATATTGTCAACTAAAGAGACATTTAAAATTTAAGTTCCGTTGATGTAACTAACCGTTACTTAATCACTTAATTCATTTTTAAGTTGTGAATTTTGTCGCACTCTGTATAAAATATTCTGCTTCAGCATCATTCGTCCTCTCATTACTTTACCGTTCTGTGCACATCCTGTAACTGATTTCTTACCAACCACACCTGTACAGAGTATAAAATCTCCTTTTTACAGCTTCCTCTCTGGCTTTTTCAACTTCTAATTACGCCATGCGTATCTTAAGCATTAATAAACATTTAATTTCACTAAACAGGTGACGAAATTAAAATATAATTGAGTTTCAACTGTTCTTTGTTAATTTATGGAAATAGGTTTGTAATTAAAGATCATGGTGGCTGTTTTTGTGATATAATTATAATATGATTAATTGGTAGTAAAAATTTATGGGTAATAAGTTGATGCTGTGTGATTTATTTTTATAGAGATCATAGTTATGATTGTGCTTTTATTGTATTTTTATTGAAACGTGTGACAGACTATTTTAATTAAGTAACACGTCATAAATTATTCATAATTGAAAGTGCAATCTAGGTATTTTTATAGTTATAATTAAAGGTGTTGAATTAGATTCCGGTAAACTCCAGACGTAACAGCAGTTTGCACTTTGTTAACAATAAATTGATGAATAAAATAACAACATTTTAATTAAACGGACATTTGATTAATTGTTGTTAGCTGCGAATAATACTTAATTGTTTCAACTTATAAATTATGTATAAATTACATTTAAATACAGAATTAAATACATTTGTTATCCGGTAACTACAAAGATAGCTATTGTTATTAAATATTGTTTTCAACTAATTTTTACCTCTCGCTAAGAGAGGTATTGGATTCATGCTAAAAGTCGCATATCCAGATTTTATTGAATAAGAACGTTTTAACATTTTTACGATAATGTCTGTGTGTGTCTGGATGTATGTGTGTGTGTGTGTGTGTGTGTGTGTGTGTGTGTGTGTGTGTGTGTGTGTGTGTGTGTGTGTATGTAGGATGGTGGAAGGACGATTACTCAAAAACTATAAGACTTTAAATTTGTTTAACTACGTATTTCCCAATCGGACATTCATGGGAAGTTTCTTGTTAATATTAAAGAAAATTAAATTCTCTATCTGATACATTTAAATATTTTACAATATATTCTATAGATTTAGAGATAAAAGAAATATAATATATAAAATAATCTGTTATAATAAATTTTACAGCCGAAAGATTGGCCATGGAAAATAGTTGAAAATTTAAATTGTTTATAACTGACAGATAAATGTCAATGTCAGAAATCCGGAGACGTTACTGAAGACTTTTTCTGGGAAGTACATACATTATATAATTTTTTATTGTATTAATAGTTAAATATTTAAAATTATAGGTATATTACATATATCCTTCAAAAATACTGTCAATCCTGACAATGAATTGGAAAAATTTCGAAAAATTAGAAGAGGGCAAAATTTCTTCATAAAATGAATTTAAAATTAAACAATCTAAATATAAGGAATAGATATATGTAAGTAGAATTTTTGGTATAGAGTGTAGGTATGCAAGAAATGTTAAATACAATAGACCGCGAGCAGTGATGTGATTTTGTTGGCCTTGACAAGCAGATATGGGGTCCCATGTCAGAATGATAGCTAGTAATTACTATGTATATAGATGTCAAGTATCAAAATTTCTCATTCTAAATTTAGTGATTTTCCAATTCTATGTGGTTTATTTTCCTCGACAAGTAAATTCCACACTCCTGGTGACAAATTAACTACGTGTATTTAGAAAATCTGAATGAAAAATTGAAAATTGACAACCATGTACATAATTACTAATTATCATCCTGAAACAGGCCCCCACAATTGCTTGTCAAGGCCAACAATGTAACATGACTGTTCGCGCCCTATACTTATGTAACCAAAAAAGAAAGTGGCGAGAGGTATTGTGCTCGCCACAACAGATTTTTACTTCTGGCTAAGAGAGGTATTGGATTCATGTTAACAATCGCATATCCAGATTTTAATGATGAAGCATGTTTTAAGGTCCCTACAATCCGATTTTAATATTTTTACGTTGCTGTCTGTTCAGCGTTTAGATGATCCACACTCACACATACACACATGCACACACGAACACACACATTCATACACACCCACAGATATCATCGTGAAATTGTTAAAATCGGATTTTAGGGACCTCAAAACATGGTCATTAATCAAAATCGCTATATGCAATTTTTAGCACGATCCCTATACCTTCATTACCAAGGAGCGTGAGGTAAAAATTATAACAAAACATGGTTAAAAATCACTTAATTCTGTACATTTTATTTGGTAACTGACAACTGATATTCTTTTCATTTTTGTGAACTAGATTTGCATTCTGACCAATCCAAGGGCAGAATTTATATCCCTATCTACACCAACGTTATTTTATTACATGAAATGCAGTATAGGGTCACGCTAGAAATATAAATAATATTTTGTACAATTTTATTTTAAATTATGTACAAAGTAATTATCTTCAATAATAATAATTACACTTCAATATTATTTCCTTCTACTACTTTAAAACTCCCAACCAATCTTCTTTGAGAATTCTTTCAATATAATCATGAACTGCGGTGTCAGTCTCTTCTTCAGACGAAAACCACCTAGAACGTATTTTCAAAAGAATTACCAAAAGTGACACATTTAGAAATCAGGATAGTATGGATAATCGAATTCTAGGGACCTTAAAACGTGCTTATTCACTAAAATCTGGATATGCGATTTTTTGCATGAATCCAATACCACTCTTAGCGAGAAGTAAAAAAAGCGCTTGGTAATTGGAAGCATTTACCCTTTTTACAATAATTCAAAAATGATCTGTGGTTAATTCCATATTTTCACTCTCAACAATATTAAAAAGAAATGATTAACTTTGTACTAACTAACTTAACTTTTACAACGTAATTTCTAATGACAATTAAATAACTCTGTAAAATGATGGTACAGTAAAATTTTTGAAAGATGTCCGGTCAAGGTCATCTGTATCACGGACGAATTAACAAATAGGCATACATTTATCTCTTTCTTTTGCAAAGGCTATAAGAGTGTGTGATAAGGATGAATATAACACGCTTGTCTTTCAAAAATTCATATTGTTTCGACTAAGTTAGGACATTCCATTTTAAAACGATGCTGGTTGTTGATAATACTTTCGCTGTAACGTAAGTTTATTTATTAATACAGATACATTACCTTGATTCATAGCTGTACGTACAACGTTATTTTCTGTCAGAGTCACTGACACTGACATTATGTCATTATCTTATTTTGAACATATTTGGTTTTACATTTGGTTATAAACTTACCAGTTGACATATTTTTGAATGCTTTTACTGTAATATATATATTTTTATAATAATAAAATAACAGTAGTATCTTACGTACCCTCATAAAAACTAAGCAAACGACACTACTGAATTTGTGATGATGGGCGGAGCAAAAATCTGAATTCATACAATTCGTAGACGACCTTGATCGGACATCTTTCAAAAATTTTACTGTACAAATTTTATTTTCCACAGCCTACCTCATTTTCTTATTCTCAATTAAGGTAGCATGACTGTTGTATAAATTAACAGAAGTAGACAATAGATATTTCACTATGAAGTGTGTTAATAAGGACAATTAATAATCGATTGGTTGTAAATGCACCTGGAGAAATGATTTATCTTTCAAAGTCTAATATCTACTGAAACAAATAAGCAAACATTGAAAATCTTTTATCTAATCTTCCTCCAGGCTCTAAATAATAGATTTTTAAATCAATCTTAAACGAGCAAACCGTAGGTAGTAGCGTTAAAGATCTTATAGTAGTCTTTACTTCTTTTGTTCCGTTACATTTTAAACGCTGAGGAGTAATCAAAACAATCAGAGGCAGCGAGGAAATGACCGCCATTTGTTTCTTCAGAAGCCTCGTAATGAAGATTGACTGCCTGTTGAAATGGCTTTTCTAAGGAGGAGTGTTCAGTAAGTAAGCGAAGCCTACTAGAAACAAGAAGAAAAATTACACTCTATTACCACACGAGACATTTTTAACAAGGATTTTTCACTAGTAAATAGGATTTGTTAGTCGGGTTAACAGAGAAATGAACAGTGCTTTGTCTTGTTTGTTTGACAACATACTCGTAGTAACGTATTTTCAAATTGGTTATTATTTTCTAAATACGGATAAAAGTAGAGTAAACATACAAAGATTATTCAAAACAAAAGCACCTCCTAAATAATCTGTTGTGGCCAGCACAATACCTTCCGTCAATCCTGTATATAATGTATAAATTCCATACATCATTTTTCTTGCAAAAGATTCGAAATTTCCAGTAAAATTATTTCATAAACAAACTGCACTTGAGACTGACATCATCTTCTTCTTTAGCTTTTCCCATTCGTTAGGGGTCGCTATTTTTGCGTGTCGTTCTCATTCAGGTCCTTTTCTCTGAAGTCTTCTACAATACAGTCCATCCATCTTATTTTGGTCTTCCTCTGTTTCTTCAACCTCCTATTAGTAAACTATTCAATCTTGTTCTAATATAATTCTTCATTTTTCCTCATGATATGTTCAAACCAATGTAATCGTCTTTCTTGTATCTTTCTAGAAACTTGTAACACTAGAGTTATTTTCTTACCGTATCTTTCCGCGTGTTCCCCTACATCTACTTCAACATCCTCATCTCTGCCACATTAATTTATTTTTATTGATAATGACATCTGTCAATTTGAATTATATGAATATAGTAGTAGTTTCCATGTTTAGCATAGCTGGCTGAATTATAAAATTTAATTTCTTTAAAATTCTTTAACTATGTATCTATTGAATATGAAGTATAAAATGTAATCAAATAGTATAGAGAATAATATATTCTTTAAGTTATAATAACGTTAAATGTCAATAAATCAAATTTAACTGTTAAATCTTAAAATGTGGCAACTTCCGGTTCACCAATTATAACTAAATCTAATCACTTGTTTTTCAGGATGTAAACTTGAGGAATTCGAAAAAATTATAATTTTTGGAATGGTGGTATTGAAGTTATGGAATTCGGAACTTTTGTCACACACACACAGACACACAGACACACATACATACATACAGACATCATCGTAAAAATGGTAAAATCGTATTATAGGGACCCTAAAACATGCTTATTCAGTAAAAACTCATCACTGAATTTTTTGACCAAAGACAATACCTTCCTTACCTAAAGGTGACGGAAGGTTAAAACAGAAAAATATCTATCTGATGTGTTTCTCTGTTGCCTTGCTCAACCCAACGCTTTTTTGTCTGGTTGGGGTTGCAAAAATCCCTAGGCCATGGCGCGAAATTCAAAATTCTCGCATTCACCAATAATTTGCACTCGCAAAAGTGCAGTTTGTAGACAAGTGATACAAATAACTATTAATCAAACATCCATTCTGTTTCATCTTAATAAATTCTGTTATTTTACTAGTATGTAAATTAACAATTATTTCAAAATGTTATAATTGTTTATGATTTGTTTAATATATTCATCGACATTCAAGTTTGCTCTCATATTTCTATGATTAAAAATAGTCCAATACAACCATTCTATGTTACATATATCCTGCATCCACGCACTCCAATGTTCTCCGTTACTAATTACCACATTGTCTCCGAGCGGACTATTATAATTGCAATTGTTATCAAGATGTAACTACTCACTCTACGCATTTCATTCCTCATTCAATTGTCGTCATAATTCAATTACACCTCAATTAATTTGCATTATTATTGCTCAGACAGACTGCACTACAATCATATGGTAATTTTATGAAAATGTCTTGCTTTTATATAGCTATGAGTTTTTTCTACCACGAGAAGAATTATCGCAGTTATAAAAATGTACCGTTTATAAAGATTTATTTTTTCGCTTATTGTTTTAAATATCACTAGTTTTTCTTGGAATAATAGTCTTGCAATAATTTTTCGAGGAAATACAAGGAGATTATTAATAGTTAATTCAACAAGTCATCGTTAATAAGCAAATATTATTGCGGATTTATGTTGGCGAAGATTTAATGTTAATTAAAAATTCTGTAAAACAATAAGTTATTTGTGTAAGAAATAATATGAAAAGTACTGTTATGTTTTGCATGATATTACAAATTTAGTTATAATTAAGAATACGTCTACTGAAATAAAAACAATATTTGGGATAAGTTCTGTATTAATTTTATTATTTAACGACGTTTCAACAGCAAAGTGCTGTCTTCATAAGGTAACTAACATGTAGTCAAGACAACAAGTTTACAAAAAGAGGGTAACATAGATCAAAAGTTACATAAAAAAACATACAAAGATAAAACTGAAAATTATGAACGAAGTGCGATAAGGATGGATATAACACGTTTGTCTTTCAAAAATTCATATTGTTTCGACTAAGTTATGACATTCCACTTTAAAACGATGCTTGTTGTTGATAATACTTTCGCTGTAACGTAAGCTTATATATTTATTCAAATACATTACCTTGATTCATAGCCGTACGAATAACGTTATTTTCTGTTAGTATCACTGACACTGACATTGTGTCAGTATCTTATTTTTCACATATTTGGTTTTATATTTGCTAATAAACTTACCAGTTGATTTATTTTTGAAATTTGAATGCTTTTATTGTAACATATATTTTTATAATAATAAAATAACAGTAGTATCTTTGAATATATAATACATATAAGAATGGCAACGTAATGTATTTAGATTAAATATTTCGAGAGAAGGTGCCATCTATCCCTCCCTATACGAATTATTTCTGAGTTAGTTCAAAAAATACATAATAGGTGGATGTTGCACAGTATTGCCACGTAGCTAGAACAGCAAGTTAAAATTTTATAAAGGTTTTTAAGTTTGCTACTGTAAAACAAGTATACATGTACATTGAAGATTCAAAATATATTATCTGGTTATTATGAAACAATATTTTTGAATTATTGATTATTGAATACCTCTAACAAATAGTATCTGGCAATGCTGACAGCACGATTTACCGTAGTTCATAGTTTTATGGTAGGAGTCACTAGCTATCTATAATAATTTTGTGAATAAAAAGAGACAGATATAGTATCTTGCTAGGCCATATGCGTTGCCATTCTTGTATGTATTATATATTCAAAGGTAGTATCTTATGTACCCTCATAAAAACTAAGCAAACGACACTACTGAATTTGTCAGAATGGGCGGAGTAAAAATCTGAATTCATACAATTGGTAGATTACCTTGATCGGACATCTTTCAAAAATTTTACTGTACTTTCTTTTTCTTTTCTTTTACAAGTGACTATACCCTCTATATGTGCAAAGATTTCTTATTGAAATAAATAAATCATTTATGACATTGTCAATTATTACATTTATCTACAGGTGAAATTAAATATGTATTTCTAAATTTCAAATGTATTCCGACCTGTTGTCCTACCGAATGTAGCCTGAAAATATATACTTGAATATGACATTTTGAATAATCTTTTTATTATTTTTACATAAATGACATGGTAGCTCAAAATAATTCCTAAAGTGTACATGCCTACTTATATTTTAAGAAAATAGCGACACTTCATATATTGCAGATTGTATTTAAACTTTATTAATAATTTGTATAACCATATAAAATTAATGAAAATTTTAATAAAATAACCTATGGCATTACTTAATACTTTCTAAAATTTATAAAGCAGAAGCAGAGAATATCAATAAATCAAAAATGAAAATGAGCAAGACGTAGAAATATAGATGATAAAACATAGAACACACAATACAAGAGCGAAAACTGAATCATCTGTTTAATTATCAATTTAATTATAAGTAATTATTTAGTGAAATTTTAATTTCTCCTAATTAAAAGTCTGTTGTGGCCAGCACAATACCTTTCGCCATTCCCATTTTATGTTATATAATTAACAAATTTAACCTTTCTTGTACAAACAAATAATTCAAATTGTATCTATTCTTTTGTTCTAAGAGGAATTTTGTCCTACTTTTTATGTTCAAGATTCTACAAATTTACATACCTGTAATTTGAAACACATATTTAATTAATAATACAAGAAGACATATTAAATGTACTTGTATCTCGCAGACAAATCTTTCAGTAATGTCAGTAAAACTGTTGATTTTTGACACTGTCATTTTGCATTTATTTGCCAATTACAAACATTTAAATATCTCAACTGGTTTCCATGGAGTTGCTCGAGCACCGAGATTTATTACATCAGATTAAACTATATTATTATGGTGAAAATGAATAGGCAGAAGACTCACGTCATCACCTGAAAAAAACCTTACAAAAAGAAATATAACATGGCTGCTCGCGCCCTATAAATAACGAATTTAACTTTTCTTGTATACACAAATAAATGAAATTATATCTCTTCTTTCGTCCTGTTCTTATAAAATGCTCATAATTCTTCAAATTCATTGCGGTATTAGCAGTATTTCTTAAGGATTAATATTAATATACCTATAATTTAAATACATATTTGATTAATAATACAATAAGAAATGTACTGGTACCTTCCAGAAAAATCTTCCAATAATATTAGTATAATGCTAATTTTTGACCCTGACATTTTGCATTTATCTGTCAATTACAAAAATTTAAATATCTCAACTGATTTCCATGGAGTTGTTTGGACAACGAGATTTATTCTATATTACTATATCTCTAAACCTATAGGAGATATAATAAAAAAATTAAATGTATCAGACTGAGATATTAATTTTCTTTATTATTTGTAGTAACATAAATTTTCGAAAATAATACTTAGATTTTTTTTTTAGAAACTACCATTTCCGGTTGTCCAATTGTTACCAGAACCTATTCAACTTTTCCCATTTCTGTTAGATTGAGGAATCCGTTGTTATACTGGTCTTTAGTCTTATAGAATTTGAAAAATCGTATCTCCAACAACATCCTAACACGCACACACCCACACACACACATCCACAGACACACACACACATACACACACACACAGACATCATTGTAAAAATATTAAAATCTGATTGTAGGGACCTTAAAACGTGCTTAATCCTTAAAATCTGAATATGCGATTTTTAGCATGAATCCAATACCTCTCTGATCGAGAGGTAAAAATACGTTGCCATTTAAAATAAGAAAATTGCACTTCGTACTTTGGGAACCATTGATCTAAAAAAAATTGTTTCCCTCATTAAAGTAGTTTTATAAAATTATTTGCTAATTTAACCGACTTCGTAGCTCTTACACTTCTCGAGATAGCACTTAAAACGAAGAAGAGATTTCTTGAAGTGAACGAATAAGTACGCAAGTTTTACAATAGATGTCAAGTTTGTTGAAAAATATTTAGATTAATAGGTTATTTATTGTTCATTGCTCAATATTTGAATTATGGCTTTATTATATTTAATTAGTTGTTACAAATTCCTTGTTGTTGTTCCCTCATTATAATTTCCAGTTTATGGAAGCAATCAGTATAAAATTAATCGCATATCTGTATAAAAACAAGCAATTACATTAGTACACAAAGAATGAATGATTTATCCTGCGAATTAGAAAATCAACGCCCTTTCGTTAAGTGAAATATGCGTTATCGACGTTACCATAAATCCATTCTAATGGTCGGAATTAGAATTCCTAAGTGCACTTTACATTCCGTGCGCGATTTGCTTTATTTGTTTAATTGCCAGATGACTAACTTTCTTCCATTGCTCTATTTTATGTTACACCACATAAATTTTGAAATTTATTGCAAAATAAACAAGTAAGAATTTCGCAGTTCGCACTAGAAAACTCTTACTAAATGCGAGATTTAAAAATCTGTTGTGGCCAGCACAATACCTCTCGCCATTTTCATTTCATGTTGCATAGGGCGCGAGCAGTTATGTGACTTTGTTAGCCTTGGCAAGCAGATATGAGGACCCGTATCAAAATAAGAGCTAGTAATAATGTACGTAGGTGTCAAGTATCATTAATTTTCATTCAAAATCAGAATATTTTTAAATTTTGAATGAAATATTATGACATATGACAATTGTGACATCTATATAAATAACTACTAGCCGTCATTCTGACACGGATCCTCATCTGCTTGCCAAGGCCAACAAAGTCACATGACTGCTCGCGCCCTATAAGTAACAAATTTAAGATTTCTTGTACACGCAAATAATAGAAATTGTATTACATCTTTCGTTTTATGTGAAATTTTGTCCTGCTATACTTATATGTGCAAAGTTGTTCAAATTCATTGACAGTATTAGCGGTAATTCTTAATATGTAATATTAACATACCTATAATTTACATACACATTTAATTAATAATACAATAATATATACTCGTACCTCCCAGAAAAATTAGAGTTTTGACATTTCTGTCATTTACAAACATTTAAATATCTCAACTGTTTTTTGGGCAACGAGATTTATTACAACAGATTATTCTATATTATTATATAATATATCTCCAAACCTATACGAGATATAATAAAATTTTAAATGTGAGATTGAGAATTTAATTTTCTTTAATATTACCAAGAAAAATTTTGAAAAAATAATATTTAGAATATTTTTTATCAAGAATCTGCTACTTCCGGTTACCAAAACATTTTCAGCTTTTCCCATTAATGTCCGATTGGAAATACATCGTTAAACGAATATTAAGTCTTATAGATTTGAGTAATTGTCCTTCCAACGTGCCACACACATACACACACAAACATACGTCCACACACACACACACACACACACACACACACACTCACACACACACACACACACACACACACATACACACACAGACAGACAGACAACGTCGTAAAAATGTTAAAATCGGATTGTAGGAACCTTAAGGCCGTGCTTATTCATTAAAATCTGCATATGCGATTTTTAGCATGAATCCAATACCTCTTTAACGAGAGGTAAAAATTGAATCTACAAGTATATATATGACAAAAAAAAACTAAAAACAGAGGATAATAATTAAGTTTTTGTATCTATTTTTACCTCTCGCTAAGAGAGGTATTGCATTCATGCTAAAAATCGCATATCCAGATTTTATTGAATAAGCATGTTTTAAGGTCCCTACAATCCGATTTTAACATTTTTACGATGATGTCTGTGTGTGTGTGTGTGTGTGTGTGTGTGTGTGTGGATGTGTGTGTGTGTGTGTGTGTGTGTGTGTGTGTGTGTGGGATGTTGGAAGGACGGTTACTCAAAAACTATAAGACTTAAAAATTGTTTAACAACGTATTTCCCAATCGGACGTTCATGGGAAGATCTGAAAAGGTTTTGGTAATAATTGGACAACCGGAAGTAGAAGATTCTTGAAAAAAAATCTTCTAAATATTATTTTATTATATATTCCATAGATTTAGAGATAAAAGAAGTATAATATATAAAATAATCTGTTGTAATAAATTTGACAGCCGAAAGAATGCCATGAAAAATAGTTGATAATTTAAATTATTTGTAACTGACAGATAAATGTCAGTGTCAGAAATAATGACTAATGAAAGAAAAATGTACTTGGAGAATCCCTTAATGCTTGATCTGTGACTATTATGGAGATGACAAGTCTAGGTTGAAGGACTTAAATTTGTTTCAAACATTATGGGACAATGTACACCAGTACTATAGACTAGAGTAACTTTGAATTGCGAAAAAGCTATCAAATTCTTCTCAAGTAAGTTGTAAATATTGACAAAATTACACATCGATATAAGAATAATCGGAGTGCAATCTATCCGTCACTTTATTAAAGGGAATTAGTGTTATTTAGATATAACATGTATGAAAAAATAAAATGTAAAAGAAGATATGTAAGAATAGATGCACAATCCATATATACATTTTAGACCGCCCAAAATTAATGTTTTTACTAGAAGAATATGAAGAGAAAGTAAACAACGTTGTTCGAATTGAAAATTGCTGTTACCAGCCTAATATTTATACATGGTAAACTCTACTTTGTAATTTATTGTAACATAATTTATGGTAAAATATCTTCATATTGAGACATGCTATTATTGAATAATAAAGAAGTTTATACGTCATAGATTTATATGAATATATTATTTGTATTTATAAAAATATTCTTTGCTTTATGCATACAGCCAGGTAAAATATACGGCGAGAGGTTATGTGCTGGCCACATCAGATTTTTTAATTTCAGCTTTATTTGTTATAAAAAAATTTAAACTTATATTTATACAAATTAATGAATATTAAATACCTTGTACAACAAATTCAGAACCTTCGCCAATAAACCATGAAATATACGGAAATAACCTATGCTATTTGACAGCGCACCTATATAGCATGGGCCTAAAATACTTAGACATAACTTAACCACAGACTCCTGAGCTTAAAATAAGACAATTTAACCAAAATTACCTACGTGCCAATTTGAATAACTATACGCCGTGCATTTTTTTGTCATAAAATAAGAAAATACTTATTTCAGTAATAACCTAAAACATTAAAGGACTATCGATAATTTAAGTCACAGAATTAGTAATATTTGCAAGGTGAAAATATTGACAAAAATGTAGTATTACTGTTACACTTTTGTAATCACAACAAAAAATTGAATAATCACCGTATATAATCATTGAATATTTTTCGTTTATTTTAAATCATTCATTCCCAAAAGTACAAAATGTTGATATTGGTTAAATTTTCATAAAGCTACAGAATTGTCTGTATAACAACTTCCTCTCCTTTGACCTAAATAAACCGGAAAATTCTTTGATTGAGAATATAAAATCCGGTATTTTAAGAGAAAAAGATTATCCATCTACACGTGCACATTAAACATTAAATTTCTATAGTCTATTTTATTTTCTCCTCATCTATCTACAGTAAATAAATAGTACTCTCTTAATCTCCGATGAAAATGAATGTTATAATTATTTCATCGTCCATAAAATAAAGATAACTTGATAAGCCCAATCATCCAAACATCTGTTTCGCTTTTCGTTAGTGAAACTTCATTTCGCTATTAAACAATTATTTTTTCTCTGCTGCTGGCAAAGTATAATATTCGGCCAAATATCGCCCATAGCACTTTAAACTAGATCACGTTGCCTTTGGTGTCCTCAGTCTACTACGTAGGTAATTTTCTCTAAACGTAAGGGATAGGTGATTTCAATGCTAGTATTCGACACTAAATTAAAATAACCTTGATAGTATGAATTTGGCATTGAAGAATCTGATTTTGAAATTAAGTTGTCAACAATACTGTCACGATTAATTAAATTAGTTTGGTTTCCGGTGCACACGACATTCGGAAAGTGTGTCAGTGAGTTAGTAAGTCGAAGGGAGATTTGGTTAAATCATAAATTGGGCTCTTCTAGAATCTTTGTTATTGAAAATTTGGAACTGTTGGAAATGCATATGTATTTGCACATATTTAAAATAAAACAACTTTTATACAGGGTGTAACCCAACCTGTGTAACAAAATTTAAGGGTGTATAGTATTGGACGCACTGATCATGAATCAAAAATAATTTTGTTGAAATTTGCAAATTAAAAATCTGATGTGGCCAGCACATAACCTCTCGCCGTATATTTTACCTGGCTGTATGCATAAAGCAAAGAATATTTTTATAAATACAAATAATATATTCATATAAATCTATGACGTATAAACTTCTTTATTATTCAATAATAGCATGTCTCAACATAAAGATATTTTACCATAAATTATGTTACAATAAATTACAAAGTAGAGTTTACCATATATAAATATTAGGCTGGTAATAGCAACTTTCAATTCGAACAACCTTGTTTACTTTCTCTTCATATTCTTCTAGTAAAAACATTAATTTTGGGCGGTCTAAAATGTATATATCTGGATTGTGCATCTATTCTTATATATCTTCTTTTACATTTTATTTTTTCATACTTGTTATATCTAAATAACCTTAATTCCCTTTAATAAAGTGACGGATAGATTGCACTCCGATTATTCTTATATCGATGTGTAATTTTGTCAATATTTACAACTTACTTGAGAAGAATTTGATAGCTTTTTCGCAATTCAAAGTTACTCTAGTCTACAGTACTGGTGTACATTGTCCCATAATGTTTGAAACAAATTTAAGTCCTTCAACCTAGACTTGTCATCTCTATAATAGTCACAGATCAAGAATTAAGGGATTCTCCAAATACATTTTTCTTTCATTACTCATTATTTCTGACACTGACATTTATCTGTCAGTTACAAATAATTTAAATTTGCAACTATTTTTCATGGCATCCCTTCGGTTGTAAAATTAATTACAACATTATTTTATATATTATATTCCTTTTAACTCTAAATCTATAAAATATGTATAAAAATATTTAAATGTATCAGAAAGAGAATTTATTTTTCTTTAATATTATGAAGAAAAATTTTCAAAAAATAATATTTAGAAGATTTTTTTTCAAGAATCTTCTACTTCCGGTTGTCCAATTGTTACCAAAACCTTTTCAGATCTTCCCATGAATGTCCGATTGGGAACTACGTTGTTAAACAAATTTTAAGTCTTATAGTTTTTGAGTAACCGTCCTTCCAACATCCCACACACACACATCCACACACACACACACACACACACACACACACACACACACACACACACACACACACACACACACACACAGACATCATCGTAAAAATGTTAAAATCGGATTGTAGGGACCTTAAAACGTGCTTATTCAATAAAATCTGGATATGCGATTTTTAGCATGAATCCAATACCTCTCTTAGCGAGAGGTAAAAAATGGGTCCACCGAGTTGATAACAACTTTTAATATTACAATATTTGATAGAAACATTAAATAATTGATAAGTACCTAATAGAAGATTGAATAGGTATTGTGTTATACACAAATTAAACAAATATTTTTTCTATCAGTAAGTTTTTGGCAGTAATTGGTGAACTTACAACGTGCTGCATTGTGTGACAACTTTGAACAAGTTTTAAGTTAAAAATTTTACCTCCCGCTACCCTTGGTAAGGAAGGTATAGGGATCGTGCTAAAAATCGCATATCGAGATTTTGGTAAATGACCACGTTTTAAGGTCCCTATAATCCAATTTTAACATTTTCATAATGATGTCTGTGTGTCTGTATGTGTGTGTATGTGTTTGTGTTTGTGTATATGTGTGTGTGTGTGTGTTGTGTGTGTGTGTGTGTGTGTGGATCCTCTTTACGCTCTAAATCAAATACTATCGTTCAGAAAATTCTGAAACCTTGCATTTCTACCTTACTCTTATATGGAAAGATGCCATTAGATGTTATAAATTAGATAACCGAAATGGCACTTTACTGGAAGCTCAAAATAATTTTTCTTCAAAAAATACCTTTAAATGTTATTTTTTCGACATTTATGTTATATAAAAATTAAAGAATATTAAATTTTCTATAGATTTGCATTAATACTTTTCTATATATTTTATGAATAAATTTATAAAATTATCTGTAATTTTAATCCTGGAGGCTACGCTTTAAACACAAATCATACATATGGTTACACAATTCAGATGTACTAATCATTTCAAATAATAATATTAACGTTTTAAAAAGAAAATAGTAAATGGAACAATAATTATATAGAAAGGAACTTAATACAGTTTCCAGCATAAATAATTATGTAAAAATATAGGTATGATAATAAAAACATATAATATATCATCACTGCATATTACCCAATGCTGGGTGAACCAGGCATCACCTCACGCGAATCTGGAGTACCGACCGACGCCAAACATTTTAGAATTTTAAATGGCACAAAATTGACCCCTGTGGTGCACTCTCCATGCCAGCAATGAATATAGGTAGTATATAAATAAAATAAATATATCATCACGATATATTACCCATCGCTGGGTGTGCCAATCTGCTTTGTACACAGATTTCGGTAATGATGATGACATATTTGTACCGTGCGAATGTTTACTAGGCGTCACTTTGCGTGGAGACTGCAACACAGGGGTAAATTTTGTTCCCCAGATTCACGACCAGACATTCAGTCTATATTTTAAACACACAAATTTTAAGTTACACAGTTCATATTTCATATGTATATAACTAACAGATAAATGTCACTGTCAAAAAAAAAAATTAGTAAATATACAGGTATGTATTTAAATAAAAATAATAATAAATATAAAATCACGGTATGTTATCCATTACTGGGTCTGCCAATCTAATTTGTACAGCTCACGAGCACTTATTGTTGGCGTGGAGAGTACACGACAGGAGTCAATTTTGTGCCATTTGAAATTCAAAATATTTGGCGTCGGTCAGGATTGAACCCTGTATTTAAATTTAATTTAATTTTGAGTATTTACTTGAATAAAAATTAAATTAAACGAGAGGTATTGTGTTGGCCACATCAGATTTTTTAATATAATGTTTATGCTATATTTATTGATGAAAACGAATTTAGTTTTTATAACTCTGGGAGTATAAATTGTATTTATTTGTCTTTATTTAACTTTTACTACAAAAATTCGGTTTTTATTTCATTGATATTTAAATGAAAAAAGTGCTTATTTGTTAATTAGTTTAAGTAAGCACATAACTTCATTGTTACATATACTTTTAGCAATAGATCTACAAATTTATTTACTTATATATTCAAAAATCAATATTTCTTTGGTGTTCTTCTATCGCATCTTCCACGATTTTTTCTTCTTCAGCTCTTCACTATCCTCTCCTGACACTATCTCCAATCCATCCCACATTCCTGTGCACGTGCGGTACAATATCGTCCATCGCTTCTTGTCACTGTAGGACCGGTGAATAGCTGATGGACAGAGAACAGACAAGCTGACGGACAGGAGATGGACGCGTGTTAGTTCGGACCAAGACCGACAGATGCCAGGTAAAGGGATATCGTAAGGAGATCAGGTGGAGTATTGCCTCTATGTTGCGCTATTGGAATGTGGACGATGAACGAATTGAATGGTAGTGGAAGAGTTACGGTGTTGCTAATTAGATAGAAGATGTTCTTTATGGGAGGAAAAATTGAGGAATTTGTAAATGTTACATAGCAATGCAAGACTGTTGTCACGTCTAGTAATTGGTAGAAGGCATGATTATATTAACTTTACATGAAATTGCGATTGAACTTAGTGTTTGAGGCATAATATGAGTGATATCACTGTTTTTAAGTATATACAAGCTTACTGAGGCACTTTTTGGCGTGGTCCACCCAACCAATCAGTTAAATTCGCCTTTTTAATGAATGAGGTTACTACAAAATACAATAAAATGACGTATTTCGCATTTTCGAAGAAATTAAATGATGATGAACACTGAGTATCACCCGAAGTAAGGAAGGTCTAAAGAAAGATATCTAATAGTTTGGAAATTTTTCAAATACAGTTCTTTGTTATGTAGACTGTAATATCGCATTTTTACCTCCCGCTACCCTTGGTATAGAGATCGTGCTAAAAATCGCATATCGAGATTTTGGTAAAAAACACGTTTTAAGGACCTTAAAACGTACGGACCGTACAATCCGATTTTAACATTTTCACCATGATATCTGTGGGTTTGTATGTGTGTGTGTGTGTATGTGTGTGTGTATGTATGAGTGTGCGTATATGTGTGTGTATGTATGTGTGTATGTGCGTGTGTGTGTGTAGAACTTCTGGGCATTCTAACTCAACTTCCATCATTCAGAAACTTCTGAAACCATGTATTTCGACCTTCTTCTAATATGGAAAGAAGCCATTAGATTTTGGTGTCAATCATATAACCGAAAATGGCAGTTTACTTGAAGCTTAAAATAGTTTTTCTTCAAAAAATAAATATAAAAATCTGATGTGAGCAACCTCCCGCCATATACCTGTGGGGTATCGTTTATATTACTTTATGAATTTATCCATAAAATATACAGAAAAAGTATTAAAGCCAACTTGTAGAAAATGGAATAATCTTTAATTTTTATAATAACAAATTGCGAAAAAATAACATGTAAAGGTATTTTTTGAAGATAAACCATCCTGAGCTTTAAGTAAACTGCCATTTCCGGTTATCCGATTGCCACCAAAATCTAATGGGTTCTTTCCATATAAGGAAGAAATTCATGGTTTGAAAACTTTCTGAAAAATAAATAAATAAATAAATAAATATTTCATCACGGCATATTACCCATTGCTGGGTGTGCCAATCTGCGTCGTACACAGACATCGGTAATGATGAAATATTTGTACCGTGCGGGCGCTTACCAGGCGTCACCTCACGGGCACTCATTGCTGGCGTGGAGAGTGCGCCACAGGGGTCTATTTTGTGCCATTAAAATGCGATGTAATTTTTGGCGTCGGTCGGGATTGAACCCGGGTCCCCAGATTCGCGACCAGACACTCAGGCACACGGCCATGAGACCCCAAAACTTTCTGAATGATATTATTTTAGTTAGAGCGTAAAGAGATCCACACACACACACACACACACACATACATGTATACATGTATACACACCAAGACCAAGATTATTCCATTTTCTACAGGTTTTAATACTTTTTATATATATTTTATGGATAAATTTATAAAGTAGTATATAAATTATATCTCGGAACTTATGCTTTAAACACGACTCCATGGTTACTCAGGTTAGCTCAAATATATGTACCTGACAGATAAATGTCACTGTTAAAAAAATAATCATTTCAAATTAATAACAGTAATATTTTAAAAAGAAAATTGTAAATAGAACAATAGTTATATGTAAAGGAACTTAATACACATAATTTCAATTTAATAATAGTAATGTTCTAAAACTTAAATTGTAAATAGAGCAATAGTTATATGAAAAGGAACTTAATATAAATAATTTCTAGCATTAGCAAAATATGCAGGTATGTATTTAAATAAAAAATAAATAAATATATTATCACGGCATATTACCCATTGCTGGGTGTGCTAATCTGCTTAGTACACAGATTTCGGTAATGATGATGACATATTTGTATCGTGCGGGCGTGGAGAGTGCACCACAGGAGTAAATTTTGTGCCATTTAAAATTCGAAATATTTGGCCGGGAACGAATCGGGTTCTCCAGATTCGCGACCTGACATTAGGCACGTCCAATAAGACCCCATAGGTATGTATTTAAATTAATAAAAATTAAATGGCGGGAGGTATTTTTAATGAAGGAGGTTACTACAAAATACAATAAAATGACGTACTTCGCATTTCCGAAGAAATAGTTTGCCTGATTGAATTGTGAGGAACAATAAATATTATGAATCTTTAACACAGTCGTCATTATGCATAAGTAGTTCTTGCCAGAAGAATTAACATACTCGTATATCATATTCAAGGTTATGACAATTTTTGTTTTTTTTTACCAAAAATTAACCTAATTATTAACTTTTCAAAAAGGACGAGAATCTTTTGAGTATCACCTGAAGTAAGGAAGTTCTTTGTTATGTAGACTGTAATATCGCATTTTTTAATATAATTTTTCTTAAATTATTTATAATTTAATACTCCATTAAGTATGAAAGTAAGGAAATGAAATAAAAATTATACAAAACTACTTAAGGAGATGAAAGACCAAGACATTCCATAAGATTACGATCAAATGTTATCTAAAAATCGCAACGTCAGCCCAATTTAAAATATAATAATTACCGCCCGCCTTTCAGTGGCGTAACTTGGAAATTGAATTCTTCCGCAAATAAGAATGGATTCTATTTTTCATATGTAATTAAGTAACGGGTGATGCTTTGATGCCTCTGCTTTGTTGTTCAACAAAGAATGCAAATTATATAGGAGTAGGAGGATATACATATTTAACTATCAAATTATGTTACTTATAATAATTTTCCATTGTTTGTTTCTCATAAATTCGATATATATTTTGCCAAAATCATGACAAAGTAAAACATTTTGCCTTTAGGGAGAAAATATGTCAAAAATTAACCTAGGAACTTTCTATTATTTTAACAGCTCAGTTGTCTAATATAGGTAATAGGCTGCATCGTACATCTTTTTAGATTTCGTTGATAATATCTTTAGCACTGCTATAGAAGCTTCACAAACAAGTCCTTCAGGTTCATAAAAAGATAATTCGCTATACTTGTATGCTTAGTATTCTATTTTTGAAAAAAAAACGACGTAGAACTAAAAATTCGTGAAATTTGAGAAAATTCAACTTTGTTCATAACAAAAGTCTGAGCTGTCAAGGAGGTAATTTCAAAGAAAATAAGTTGGGACTAAAGCTGATGAATTCACATGGACCGTTGCCACCGTTATTTTACGTCATAACAACTATTCTGTTCACAAGCTCCGTCGTAAATATCAATGGGTACAGTTCCAAACTAGAACAATGAAATATTACTAAAACATATGTTCCGACTTCAGTGATGTTGCCGGTTGCCATAACCCATAATAAGTTTTGTTTCGCTGGTTTCACCATGGCCAACTTTCCGGAACTCTTAATTGGCGAAGTAGTAAAATATAAACCATCCAAAAATAAACATATAGAAATAAAATGCAATAGTATTTATGTCAAATTGGTTTGAGTTCGTATTATTGAACTGTGTGTTATAATCATGCGCAGGTAAAATTTACGGCGGTGCCGGTCGTCAACGTCGGCAAAAATAGAAATATTTCAACGGCGGCCGTCGCCGTTAGTAGCGTCGCGACCGTTCGTACCGTATGATTTTAACCAATCACAGCATAGAACGGTGTAAACGGTGAGCAATTTGACGGTGAGAACAGCACATGTAAATTTAGCTTGATGTTAAATTGTTTTTTTTTTGTCATGTAAAACGCCTATGTTTCACTTTCCGTGATACACCCTGTATGGTTACTTATATTTAGTTACTATATTAATAGCAATGATTGCCGCATATAAATGATCAACGGAAAAATCATTTATATGAATATATGTACAAAATACTCGTTTAAGTAATTACCTATAACATAAAACATTTACATTTTTACAATTTATCTACGCCACTGTAACATCTTTTCGATTGAATAAACCATTCCGAAGAAAAGGCTATCGGACAAAAAATCGGTGGGTGGAGTTTTTAATGAAATGAATATGAATGTAAACTAATTAATATTCACGTAATAAATGATAATTTTGTTTGGACTGACCCTCTCTGTCAACTGAAGCACGTGCTCTGTTATAATGATGGCAGTCCTGGCTACAAATAATTATCAACTATTTTAATTATATACTACGAGAAGTTTTTTAGATCATTTTCAACTTCATTATGCATAATTTTACCATTGGTGAGCGTGATGAAATTAAAATTGCAGTTTCAATTGGCATTATAAACAACTCGGAATTAGGTGGCAAAAATTTTAATGGCGGAACATGTTTTTTAAATTAGATTATAGTTTTTCTTCGCAAATTTTAGAAATTGTTGTATATAAACACTATAATTACATTACGGATTAAAAGACATTTCATTTTCATAGTATTTATTTACATTATTATTTTAAAATTAGATTTATTACTGAAAAAAAAAATCTGTTGCGGCCAGCACAATACCTCTCGCTACTTCCTTTTTTTGGTTACATAAGTATAGGGCGCGAACAGTAATGTTACATTTTTGGGCTTGACAAGCAGATGTGTGGGCCGGTTTCAGAATGATAATTAGTAATTATGTACATAGATGTCAAATGTCAGAATTTTTCATTAAAAATTTCAAGATTTTCTAAATTTACGTAGTTAATTTATCACCAGGAGTTTAAAATTTACTTGTCGTATGCCTTAGATATTTAACATTTAATTCTGCTCCACATGGAATTGGAAAAATCACTAAGTTTAGAATGAGAAATTATGATATTTGACATCTATATACATAATTACTAGCTATTATTCTGACACGGGCACATTTCTTGTATACCAACACTCTACACCAACATTTCTACTTACATCTATTCCTTACATTTAGTTTGTTTAATTTTAAATTCATTCTATTAAGAAATTTTGTCCTACTCTTCTAATTTTTCTAAATGTTTCAAATTCATTGTCGGGATTAACAGTATTTCTGAAAGGTATGTGTAATATACCTATAATATTAAATATTTAACTATTACTACATTAAGAAGTAATATAATGTATGTACTTCCCAGAAAAAGTCTTCAGTAATGTCTTCGGATTTCTGACACTGACATTTATCTGTAAATTAAAATGTCTGTAATTGACAAATAAATGTCACTAATGTCAGTGTCAAAAATTCAAAGGTAGTACTGAAGACTTTTTCTGGGAACGATATTTAATAATTCTTATTGTATTATTAATAATTTATTTAAAATTAGAGATATATTACATGAACCCTTCAGAAATATCGTCAATCTCGTTAATGAAGTGGAAAAAGCTCGAAAATTTATAAGAAATGGAGAAAACTTGCTCATAGAATGAATTTAAAATTATACAAAATACATAAATATAAAGATTAGGTGTAATTAGATTTTTTGTGTGTACAAGAAATGTCAAATACAATACTTTTATATACCACAATGAAAGGGTGCGAGAGGTATTGTGATGGCCACACAGATTTTTCACCTAGCACTAGCCCTCGGTTTATAATTATTGTCTAATTGTATACTGCTAATTTTTTACCTGCTATAAAAACTGCTTCATATTCAAAATTAATTGATTAACATTGTATGACTTGTTACAAAAACAAATAAATAACAAATATTAAACAATTATTACTCCATAATTGCAATTGTAATGTAATTAATCCAATATAATTTCCAACAATTAAAAATCAATATACTTGTAACTTCGCGTGTCTTCTTAAAATGCTCCAAGTCAAACAAAATCAATTAAAAATGTACATTGCTACCGCGACCAATGATTAATTAAATGTCAATTTGGAAAGGAAAAATAATTAAGCATTGCAACATAGCGACGTTCAGTAAAATGTCAATTTCGCATATTAAATATGCGTAATTGATTACTGGCGGAAATATGCACCGCACTACTGCCATTGCTGCCAACCTAGTGCAGTGGAATGGAACTAAAACTAGAGCATGCCACGTTCGGTTTGATTCAACTCATATATTTATTTAATTAAGACATCATATAGTAATATGTTACTCACTTAGTGTACTTATAGAAATATTTTATGCACATACTAATTATGGGAAATGGTACGTACACTTAAATATGGATATATTTAATATTGATAGCAATGTTTATTATATAAAATGAGATTTAATCAAATCTGAACTCTCAAGTAAAATGTCAGTATGAATATATTAAATGCATTTTATTTCCTACATGTGTAACTATGTGTAAATGTAATATTTAATAAAATCAATTTATACTTATATGATTGATATTCTTGTTATCTGGTTTTCTATTAAGTTTTATTATCAAAGAAAATATTACATGTTTTAGATAAAAATCTTATGCATATTTTAAAATCGTCATTTTTCATTTCTTTCTATACAGGGTGTTATATTTTATGGGTACAGCAAATATCTCGCTTATTTATTAAGTTAGTAATTTATTTCATATAACATGATTTATACAAAAATATATAAGCTACTTGATGACGGATGTACATTCATGATATCACTTCCGGTTTATTAGTAATTAATATCAACTTTGAAATTTCAAATAAAACATACTATATTTTTTTACAAATTTGAATAGTACATCAAATTTTCTTTACAATCGTGTAAAATAATCCATATGTTACATTATTAAAAACTAAAATGGCGGACACTTTTTTTTACACTTAGTCGAAAAGAGAATAGTGAATGAACTATAATAATTGTAACACGGTAAACGTCAATCTGTAAATACTCAGTAATAATTTACCGTGTTACAATTGTTTTAGTTCATTGTTTTATTTCAAGCCACAGTCATAGCTCACTATTCTCTTTTCGACTAGGTGTATAAAAAGTGCCCGTCCTTTTACTTTTTAATAATGTAACATATGGATAATTTTTATGATTGTAAAGCAAATTTGATGTACTTTTCAAATTTGTAAAAAATATAGTATGTTCCATTTGAAATTTCAAAGATGATATTAATTACTAATAAACCGGAAGTGGTATCATGAATGTACATCCGTCATCAAGTAGCTTACATGTTGCTGTATAAATCATGTTATATGAAAGAAATTACTAACTTAATAAATAAGCGAGATATTTTCTGGGTCCACTAAAATATAACACCCTATAGAGTAAAAAAAAACATTTGGAGAATTTAATGATTTGTAACGTCACGAGCTTAAATAATATTTTTGATGCAGACATAAAGGTATTTTAGGAAAATAATTTGTAATTATGAACATTTTTCGTATTTACATTTTTGTTTTAATATTAATAGGGTATAACTATATGAAAGTTTTATCATTGCACTTCCTATGTTCCATAAAAAAGTAGACACCCGATATAATACTTCCAATTCAATTATTTATAATATTGACAAGTAAATATAATTTATAGTTTCGTTGATTTTACAGTCATTTGAGCACACTAGATGCAAAACTCTGTATTTGCAAAAATTTAAAATTCGCGGTTTTGAACTTAACCAAATATAGAGGACTCTTCTTTCAAATAGTGCAGTCAGTAAGGTGCATTAATCTGTATTTGAAGCGTAAATTAGTCTTAAAAGTCAACTCGAATGCAAAACTCGGTACTTGTTTGCTTCACTCAAATTCATAACTCTGAATTTGCAAAATAACCAATCCTAGCGTACATCTGCGCAACATATGAGCAATCAGCTATGACATTCATAGTGTTCACATAATAATTTTTAAAACTATCAAAAACAAACTTTGATATGTTATTCTTTTTATTTGTTAAATAAATAATGATTAACTCTCAGTTGCACCGCGGATAATTAAATTTTAAGCTAGGCTTAAACAAAAAAAATGCAAAACGAAATTTTGACAGCAATTTTCAATTACTTATTTGATGTTTAATTTTCATATGATATTGTCATTTTAAGGAACAAAATTAAGAATCATGCTTAGTTGAATTGTTAACATTTTTTTGGGTAAAATAATTTGACAGGTCTTCAAAGCCGCCATGACAGGTACGCGCCACCAACATATTCTGAGGATTGTGACAATACCAGTCTATACACATCACCATTTAAATTAATCATAGTTAAATAATCATTCCTTACAATTATCTTATAAGCTTTCTACTATAAGTACATAATAACTGCAATAAGATATACTCCTCTAGATAATAACTTCCATTCATATCTTCATTCATCTTTTGTTAATAGTAAAATTACATCATAGTAAGCAATGCTCCTCCCTACACAAAAAAAGACACAGCGCTTCTTTGTTGAATCCTATGTTTGGTGTTGGAAAATGTGCATGTTAATGCAGGTTTTTGCAGAACGAAACACATGGAAGAAATTGCAGAATATAGTGTAAAGGTTGTAATCATTGGATAGATTCTAGATCCAGGCTAAACTTTGATAATTGCGGAACAGTTATCACTAAACATTGGGTGTAGAATATGAGCAAGTGTGTCTACGTTTATGGTAAATGGTGCTTACAAGTACATATTTATTGACAGAGCAGGAATCAAGACATTGCTGAGAATTTTTGTCGAGTTTCACTGTAGTTCGATTGGATTAGAATGATTTTTTTACTCGTACCTCCCGCTACCCTTGGTGAGAGAGGTATAGGGATATCGTGTTAAAAATTAAGGTACCTAGAATCCAATTTTAACATTTTCACGATTATGTATGTGTGTATGTGTGTGTGTGTATCCTCTTTACGCTCTAACTCAAATACTATCGTTCAGAAAATTTAGAAAACCTTGTATTTCTACCCTACTCATATATGGAAAGATGCCATTAGATTTAACGGTGTCAAAAATCAGCATTACTGGAAAAAGGGAGGCACGAGTACATTTAATATTATATTATTAATATGTTTTTAAAATTATAGGTATGTTACTATTACATATATCCTTAAGAAATACCGCTAATACTGTCAATGAATTTGAAGAATTTTGAACATATTAGAAGAGTAGGACAAAATTCCTCATAGAACGAAAGAAGAGATACAACTTCAATTATTTGCGTGTATAAGAAATGTTAAATTTGTTACTTATAGGGCGCGAGCAGTCATATGACCTTATTGGCCTTGGCAAGTAGATATGAGGATCCGTGTCAGAATGGAGGCTAGTAGTTATTTACGTCCACATGGATTTCGAAAATCATGATGTATTGAATGAAAAATTATGATACTTGACACCTATGTACATTATTAGTAGCTGTCATTCTGACACGGACTCCCATATCTGCTTGCCAAGGCCAACAATGTCACAGGACTGCTCGCGCCCTATGCAACATAAAATTAAAATGGCGAGAGGTATTGTGCTGGCCACAACAGATTTTTTTATTTTAGTGTCGTCGAGAGACTTTAAGTATAGGTACAGTAAAATATTTGAAAGATGTCCGATCATCTACGAATTGTAGGATTTCAGATTTTTGCTGCGCCCATTATGACAAATTCAGTAGTGTTGTTTGTTTAGTTTTTATGGGGGTACATAAGATACAACTGTTATTTTATTATTATAAAAATATATATTACAGTACACGCATTCAAAATTCAAAAATAATTCAACTGGTAAGTTTATAAGCAAATGTAAAACCAAATATCTCAAAAAATAAAATAACACAATGTCAGTGTCAGTGATTATAAAATAACGTTATTCGTACGGCTATGAATCAAGGTAATGTATCTGAATTAATAAATTAACTTACGTTACAGCGAAAGTATCATCAACAACGAGCATCGTTTTAAAGTGGAATGTCCTAACTTGGTCGAAACAATATGAATTTTTGAAAGACAAGCGTGTTCTATGCATCATTATCGTACACGCTTATAGCCTTTGCAAAGGAAAGAGATAAATGTATGCCAATTTGTTGATTCGTTCATGATGCTTGGTACCCTTAGTTGTACTTATTTATTCCACATTCCCCTCCTTGACATCGTAGACGGTTTTTGAGGGGGGGGGGATATCTATTGGCTTCAACTTTTGTATTCACATTAAGCATCTTATTGCAGTCATCATATCTGTTAGAAGATGCACTGAGTTGAAGAAACTGTATTTGGATTTTAGTGGAGAATTTATGTTATTATATTTTACACTTGGTTAACCACATTAGGACAGTCAGGATGGGTTAAAACCGCGATCTGAAATCTTCCTCAGTCCTACCCTGGTGATATGCGTGCATTTACTTTACATTTCAATGACGTAACTCATACTTTGCTGTGATTAGACGGTAACCATGCTTCCGACTCGCTATCGTTTCTATACATGCTATATTCTCTATATGTACCATGTATGCTATATACATACTTATATAGTTGGTTTACTTACTAACGCTATAGCCATAAGCATTTAGCAACCGTCCCAAGCCAGCGATTATGAGGCTGGAATGTTTGGCTAATTAGACTACGAATAAGTATAGTTAGAGGTTAGACTTAAATATACGTTAAGTATGGATGAATACAGTATTGTCCGAGTAGAAATAATGAAGAGAAAGATGAGTTTATTAGAACGTTTACACGTATGAGGTCCATTCCTTTCTCTGGTAAAATTAAACAGAAATTCCGTGTTTCTGTGTTAAATTTTACTGGTTTTTAATAGTATAAGTACTAAGTACTAGTATTAAACTATCATTTATATGAAGAATGTATAGCCTATAATGAAATCAATATTGTAATTTATTAAATTAGTACTTTAAAATTACCAGTCAGTATTATTATTAATAAATATACATACATAAAAAAAATTATGTGGCCAACACGTTACCTTAAGTGTGCTTTAAGAGTCCATGAGGCATATATATTAATTAATTATATTTTCTTTCCAGATTTGTAAATGATTGTGAAATTCTGTAGTGGACACTTTCTTATGTAAGACGAACAGATATTACGAGTCCTAGAAATATTCTGAAACAGAACACCATCTAAGGTACGTAATTAATAAAATAAATTTTTAACGTTTGCCTATTCAGAAAACCAAACCCAATATCAGGGTACGTACTTTCAAAATATATCAAATTACTCAATTTGGACATAAATCACTTATTTACTTTTAACTGTGAATAGTGTATCTATAGATAGTATTGAAGTATCTCCCTACTGTTTCTCGCAAATTCCCGGAATGCTTAGATAATTGATATTAGAATTGTTTGTCTTATTTAGCCGCTCGCACAACGGCTCGAGTCCCTAGGCGCGAGTTATTCTGTATACTTCAGTCGTGCTGAAATGTCGCGCGGTATTTGTGTATCGTGAATGATGGGAAATAATGTGGGAATATATAGAGAATAAAGTTTTTATTTTAATTCTGGTTATAAATAACATTATATTTAAGAGGGTCATTCAATAAGTAAAGAGACAAATGGCTATAGCTCAAAAACGGTTTATTTCAATCTTTCAAAATTAAGGCTATTTTTCAACATAATCACCCCCCACAGTTATGCACTTGTCCCATCTTTCTTGCAGCTTCCTAATTCCCTTGGCGAAGAATTCTTTCGATTTACCCCGAAGCCACTTTTGCACCGCTTCCTTAACTTCCTCATTGTTAGCAAATCTTTTTCCACGTAGGGCGTCTTTGAGTGGTCCAAACAGGTAAAAATCAGATGGGGCGAGGTCGGGACTATTAGCAGGATGAGGTAAGACCTCCCAACCCAATTCTTGAAGCTTATCACGGGTCAGCTGGGCTGTATGAGGGCGGGCGTTATCGTGCTGAAGAATGACTCCTTTTGACAAGAGTCCACGGCGTTTGCTCCTGATAGCTGGTCTAACTTTGTGTTCTAGCATCTCAGAGTAGTATTGGCTATTGATAAGGTAGTTCGCTGATCTTCAAGGAAATCGCAATAGACTGGACCCTGTGAGCCCCAAAAGATGGACGTCCACATCGGGGTTCATCACCTACACTTGTTCGGCCACTTTTAAACCGATCAACCCACTTGTAAAAATTCGCACGGTTCATACAACTTTTACCGTACTGTATTAACATTCTAGAAAAAATTTCACTTGGTTTTACACCTTCTGCGACTAAAAATCTAATGACTGAGCGCTGCTCTTCTAAGGTGCAATCTTCTAGTGGACTTGCCATGGTGAACTGAAAAATTTGAGGTTATGTTGACATAAAATGATGAAACAGCTGATCAGAGCATATCCCAAGGTTGCCAACTTACACCCCTGAAAAGATTGTACACATTCATTGAAAAGTTTTAAAATTATAGAATTTGTCTCTTTACTTATTGAATGACCCTCGTATATAGATGTTGTAGAATGATACTTAAAATAAATATTGTGTTATCGTTAGATTATTGCAGAATTTAAACTACTACAGAATTTGATTTAAATATAAATTTTACGAGTATACGAGTACTGTATAATCAGTAAGAATAAATTTTAATATTTTCTAAAAATAATTAATTAATTGAAAACGATAATGGAGAATAAATTAACAACTGAAAAATCATAAGCTCAAAATGGCTGAAATAACCAATAAAAAAATAAATCTTACTGAACTAACCCGAAACCCAACTTTTATAATGTAGATATAACATATAAAATCTGAATTTATTAATCCAAGTATAGCACAATCGATTAATTTTAAAAAGAAGTTATATTATTAGAATAACGTAAACGATACATTAACGTTATCTGTATTTATTAATAAAGAGCAGTATACTTTCATTTTATTTTATTTTCATTTTGTAATTATTGTTAACATGTAATAATATTACCGTACAGATATAGCTATTACTTAGTTAAGAGTCTAGTATTGTATATGTAAACAAAAGCTTAATATCCTTAAACCGGTAAACATAATTTACTGTACTCTTATCTTTAACTGAAAATTTATAAAAACGATCTGTTTGATTTATTTATTAATTTTTATTATTTAACACTAAGTTTTATCTTTATTTGTTTCAGTAAACGATATATTTTCCATAAAATTGTCATAATTAATTGTCTATATAACAAAATTTATTACTTTGTCATTGTAATTGCTGCAAAACTGTTATAATATATGTAATTATTGTTTATGATTATGTTATCTTTAACAATCTTCACCACCCTCTAACAATTTAATTACAATTCTCGAGCCATTCTCTTTTATCCATGAATAAATTAGCTCCATTTAAATCATAAACATTATAATGAAAAATGTAACACTTATAAAGTAATAACCTATTAAATTACACACTCAATTACTGAAGAAAAAATATGGAAAAATATATGGGTATTTTCTGAATGCGGACGCCGATACTTACAGAGCAGTAGGAAACCTTATGTTTGCTTATTACACCACGTAGGATATAAAGCTTATTAACAATACCCGACACCATTTATCGCTTTAATAATGATAAATTATTTGCGCTGTCAATCGTACTCAGCGCAGTATATGAATATTAAATATCAATTATTGACTCATGTACAAATGGTGTAAGATAATGGTCTGGAGACTTTAACAGGTGTTAAAAACAGAAGCTTTTTATTTGTTTTTAATATTCCCATATAAATTTCTAATAAATAAGCACGTTTTATTACCATAAATTACAATTTTATCATTTTTAAGATATTAGTGTCTCTGTGTGATAAATTAATGAATATGACTCGTTGTATGCCCCTATTCTAAGTGAAAATTAATTTTTGTTTTTAACTGGTACGTATATTAAAATTGGTATGTAGTGAAATATTTTCGTATAGAAATCAACACTAATTTTTGAATTTTTTTACTAAATTGTCGATAATGAAATGTGAGATTTTTATATTTTTACCTTGCATTACCTCTAGGTAAAGAAGGTATTGTCTTGTCAAAAAATTCGGCGGTGTTTTCAAAGAATAAGCACGTTTTAAGGTCCCTATAATACGAATTTACTATTTTTACGCTGATGTCTGTATGTGTGCGTGTGTGTGTGTGTGTGTGTGTGTGTGTGTGTGTGTGTGCATGTGTGCGTGTACGTGTATGGGTGTGTGTGTGTGTATTCGTTTGTGTCTACATTTTCGGACGCGACATCTCCATTAAAAGAATTCTAAAATTCTGTGATGCCGCAATTTGATATAGAATCGTTTAATTTATAAATAAAAAACACCTCCCGTTTAATTTAATTTTTATTCATGTAAATACTTAAAATTAAATATAAAAACTGGGTTCGATCCCGACCAACGCCAAATATGTATATCGAATTTTAAATGGCAAAAAAATGATCCTGTGGTGCACTCTCCATGCCAGCAATAAGTGCTCGTGAGGTCACACTTGGTAAATGCCCGCATAGTACAAATATGTCATCATCATTACCGAAATATGTGTACAAAGCAAATTGGCACACCCAGCAATGGGTAACATGCCGTGATGATATATTTATTTTATTTATTTATATACTTACCTATATTCATTGCTGGCGTGGAGAGTGCAACACAGCAGTCAATTTTGTGTCATTTAAAATTCTAAAATATTGAGCGTCGGTCGAAATCGACCCTGTTCCCAAGATTCGCGTGAAGTGACGCCGGGTAAACGCCTGCACGGAACAATGGGTAATAAGCCGTATTGATATATGTTTTCATTATCTTTCCTATATTTTTACATATTTACTTATGCTGGAAAGTATATTAAGTTCCTTCCCATATAATTCTTGTTCCATTTACGATTTATTTATGCAAATTGCACTTGACACTAACATTTTCTTCTACTTTAGTTTTTCCCATTCGTTAGGGGTCGCTATTTTTTAATTTTCTTCTTCCATTCATTTCTGTTATGCGTGTCGTCCTCATTCAGTTCATTTTCTCTCAAGTCTTCTGCAATACAATCCTTCCATTCTATCTTTGGTCTTCCTGTTTCTTTTGCTTCTACTACTAAGCTATTTATTTTTCTTCAAATATATTTTTCATCTCTCCTCATGACATGTTCAAACCAATGTAATCGTCTCTCTTATATCTAGAAACTTCTAACACTCGAACCATTTCCCTTATCCTTTAATTACTTACCTGTCTTTCCGTGTCTTCCCCAACATCTATCTCAACATCCTCATCTCTGCCACATTCATTTTCTTTTCATGGACTCTTACATTTGTCAATTAGAATTTTCTTAATATACTAGCTATTTCCATGGTTATTGCATTTTACAATTTATTTTCTTTATAATTCTTTAACTTTATATCCGTTGAATATGAAATATAATATGCAATCAATTCGTATAGATAAGAATATTCTTTAATATTTATAATAACATTAAATGTCAAAAACTTATATTTAACAGCGTTTTTTCAAGAAAAACAGTTAAAATTATAGTCACTCACACACGCACACACACATACAGACATCATCGTAAAAATAGTAAAATCGTATAACACACCACCGAATTTTTTGACTAAAGACACTACCTTCCTTACCTTTAGGTAAGGTGACGAAAGGTAAAAAGCTAATGAATCCTGGTTTAACAATATAAGCACTTAATAAGCACCTAAATGAATAATGTGTGGAAATAAACAATGACGGCGACGGAAGGTAAAAGGCATTAAATGTCATTACTTGTCAATATAATAAAATATCCTCTTGGGGAATAATGTCTAAATTACGTCTCTAGTGACAAAATGGTGTACTAATCTTTCAATTTTGATCATAGAAACTGACTTCTACTCTCGGTCATAGATAATATATTATGAAGAACAGATTAAAATATACATAAAAACAATTATTTAATCAGAAAAGACGCAATTTATGCATCTAAATATTTATAATCAATTAACTTTGATTTATTTCGAATGATGCAACTCGAGACAGTAATTTCATATACTGATCTTTTATGATTCAAATGATTCTCTCTCCATTTATCTCTATAAATTAAAGTAATTATTCTGAATTAATTAATTTGTTTCTATTGTATTTCTTTCATTATTCTAATATACTTCTTTTCTTTCAAATGCTCATATCTATACGTTAAATCCTGCGTCCGAGACGTGGGGTGCAACAATCCACAAGTGTTGAAAATTGCATATACCTTCTGGAAATTTGCGCTTTGGTGTTAGATGAACTCGGTAGCTTCTCATTTTAGTTGTCTCCCTGGTATTAGCATTTATAATTAGTAATCATTCAGTGTGTTTGATTCATACGCGTTTGCATTCGACTGAGGGGCACCACACCCCACCTGTCTTAATACGTTTTAAAATTGTGTGTTGATGAAGATAATGAAATCGGCTTGTTCAGAGATATTTCGTTATGGCCCTCTCAGCGGGTCTATTGTTAGTGATTTAAGCCTGATATATAGGGGTGCAAGGACAGGTATGTATTCAATATTTCCTAATTTAATTTTATATCACGAACAGTATTGTATGGCACTTTCGTCATTTCTGATGTTTTTATCAGAGCCAAATTTTCACCTTCACTATCTTTTTCTTTTAAATAGTTATACACATTTGAAACTATTTCTTTCGCTTCTTGCGGCAAAAACGTCCGTTTAATTTTATCACAATTTTCAACTGGTAAAATATCAGTATTGTCTTCTTCAAATGGTCGCCACATATTACGTAAATTGTTGACCTCTCAGTACGAAAGTTAGTATTACTACTGATTTTAAATTTTTGAAAACTCATTTATATACCTACTCACTAGGTATCTTAGTTTCCCTAATGTATTAATACCGGTCAAGGACGATTTATTTTGCAATCCTACCCTGTGCGCCAACAGGTAGAATCTCTTGCTGTGTGAGGTTTACCACAAGCTTAGTAAGTTAAAGCCATAACGAAATATCTTTGGACAAGGTATACCTAAGGTTTCAAGGTAATAAACGTATTTTTTAATTCGTATTGTTGTATATGATCATAGTATTTCAGAAAATAGCAAAATGAGGGCAAGTGATAAATTAGCAAAATTAGAGGCGATCCACTAAAAAAAAAATCTGTTGAGGCCAGCACAATACCTCTCGCCACTTTAATTTTTGGTTACATAAGTATTGTAACATATGTATACACTCTTCACCAAAAATTGGACTCATACCTATTTTTATATTTAGATTTTTTAATTTTAAATTTATTCTATAGAATGCACGCAGTCATATGACTTTGTTCGTGTTGACAAACAGATATGGGGGCCCGTGACAGAATGACAGCTAGTAATTATGTATAAGGATATCAAATGTCATAATTTTTTCAAGATTTTCTGAATTGAAGTAAAGGGTTTTCCAATAAGAGGTGTTATTTTGATATTCAAAGAAAAATGCCATTTTTTAATATAAATGATCGGATGTTTATTTCATTATAAAGAGGAAGGTATGCCGTTAATAGTGGAAAATAACATCAGGCAAATGACCACCACGACCACGCTGACAGGACAATATCCTTTTCATGAAATTTTCCATAACCAAATCGCAAAGTGGCTGTCCTATGTCCTCGATAGCCTCACGAATTCCATCTTTGAGGTCTTGAGTCGACGCTGGGCAGTTGGTGTAGACCTTCTCTTGGGTTTTCTGAGCCCCAGATGCGACAATTTTGTTTGTTGACGAAGCCACCGAGGTGGAAATGGGCCTCATCACTCAAGATGATTTTTCGATGGAATTCCGGATCATTTTCATGCATTTCAACGACCCAATCAGCAAAGGCACGACGTTGTTGATGATCGGCCGGCTTGAGTTCTTGTGTTAACTGGACTTTATAAGCCTTAGACCCAAATCTTTATGCAAAATACGGTGTAATAACGTTTGTGGAATGCCTAATTCCAAAGAACGACGAGGAATGGACAAACCTGGGTTTTCTTCAACACTTTCGGCTACAGCAGCAATATTCTCGGCTGTTCTTGAGCGACGTGCACGGGTTTTATTCTTCACATCACTAACTTGTCCCAACAGCTCGAATTTTCCACCAATTTCTGTATTGCGGTCCGACAAGGTGCTTCACGACGACCCAAAAATTGTCGAGTTTTACGAACCGTCTCTGCCAAATTTTCACCATTTTTATAGTGAATTTTAATAATTTCAATGCGTTGTTGAAGCGTGTATCGTTCCATTTTTATTAATGGCGTAGTTTCTACTTGTCAAATGTCAAAAAATGACAGCTTCAAAAGCGACATCTACCGAAATAGCGGGCTATTCAAAATAACACCTCTTATTGGAAAACCCTTTAGTTAATTTGTCACCAGGAGTGTGGAATTTACTTGTCCATGAAAACAAATCATAATAGAATTGGAAATTTATGAAATTTGCAATGGAAAATTATGACATTACACATGTATGTAGATGTCTTTCTGATACGGGTCCTTATATCTGCTTGTCAAAGCCACCAAAGTCACAAGACTGCTCGTGCCCTATGAAGAAAGTTTGTCTTACTCTTCTAGTTTTTCGACATTTTTCCAATTCGGTCGGGTAATTCTGTAAAGTAATATACCTATAATTTTAAATATTTAACTATTAATACAATAAGAAATAATATAATGTATGTACTTCCCAGAAAAAGTATTCAGTAATGTCTCTGGATCAATGTTCTTTATACTTACAAGAATAAAAATATTCATAGAATAATGTTTAGAAGCTTTTTTTTAAGAATCTGCTACTTCCGGTTGTACAATTATTTCCAAAACCTTTTCAGCTCTTCCCAGTAATGTCCTATTGAGAAATACGTAGTTAAACAGATATTAAGTATTATAGTTTTTGAGAAATCGTCCTTTCAACATATACACACACATACATACATACATCTAGACATCATCGTAAAAATGTTAAAATCGAATTGTATGGACCTTAAAACGTGTTTATTCATTAAAATCTGGATCTGGAGGTAATAACTAAACCAAATGGCCAACAAGGAATATACGAAGATTATCCTTGTATCCATGAGCATAAAAAAATTAAGTTTGTGTAGCGCGCAATAAGTTTATATGTCTGGAACACTCGAAAATGTACTGTGAAACTTGCAAAGAAGTGGCGGAAGTTGATGAACAATAAATTTTTGTTGCTGTTACAATTTTAGAATTGTTTAACTTTAGTGTTTTCGAACTATTTAATTTTGATTTTAATATTTCATGTGCAATAAACTTTTTTGAAGCAACTTGTGTTTCTGTTAATCAATAAAAACCATTTTTTATATAACAATACAACACTATGATCCTCTTTTGCAATATTTGTTTCACAAAATAGATGTTACACAATTTAAATTTTGTTAACATTATTCCAAAATGCTCAAAATATATTTTTTTAAACTAAAAAATATCTGAAAATATTGCGCAATTCCACGTGTCGGACGCAGGGTTAATATAAATAAATATTTAGTTTTGTTTAAGTCAGTTATTTATCTCAAATTAAGTGATCCCTTCGGTGTATTGTCCATAACGTCTTTTAATGTCCGTAAGTTGATGCCTAGTTTCATAAATATTTCTTCTAAATTTCTAAACTGTTCTAAAATACACACCCACTTAGAATATATAGCTATTGCTATAGTCATAGTCCATACGGTATAAGTCTTCTGAGGCATTGGGTTGTACCGGCACTCTCATCTCAAAGCTGTACTAGCCGGCAGCGTTGATTTTACATCCTGGGCTATATATAATAGGCTACCGCTGCTTGCCTCAGCGGTACCGATACGGGCTACGCCCTCGCTCAAAACGGTACCACCAGAGGAAAAATAACAGTGGAAAGAAACAGTTCGATACGGTAACGCTACTGGGAGAAAGAAGAGAATTATGGAACTATGATAATATAAAAAAATGGAGAATTACAGCTTTAATAAATGATTCGTTACCTACTATTTTTTGGACGAATTACAAGTTTTTATTTACAGTAACTTCTGATAATCTTTTATTTGCAATACAAGTGTATACGAGTAGGAGATCGAACTATTGATTAGTTTAACAATATCGTATCGAAACAAAAAGTGGTATGAGTTGATATATATTTCTGTCAAAATTTCAATGCGCACTTTTTTGTTAACCTTTAGTTTTTTATTAATACTTTATGCTTTAATTATAAGCGGTACAACTGGCCATTAATGTCTGAAAAAAGCTAATTAATACGAAACTATTATTACAGTCACTAAAAAAGCGTTCTTTTTAAATTAAAAAGTCTGTGCATTTTGCATAAATTCCATACGTATTTTTTTTGCAAAGGATTCTGTACTTCCAATGAACAAACTGTATAAACTTTTCTCGACACTGTCATGTGTCAATTAGACTTACTACCATGGTTGTAGCTGGTTGATTTATGAAATTTAATCTGGTTTGGTTCACTAAAGATGACTATTCAATGTCATTTATAAGCCGTCTGTTATAATATTACTTGCAGATAACTTCAATGCATTTTATATGCATAAGCATGAAACATGAAATATTTATGGATACATTTAACTGTAAAAAATAAGTGTAATTTATTTGAAAAGTATGTTTCTTTTTAAATGTCCTTCTCAAAGATTTACGTTCTTCACCTATGTTTTTGCAAAACACAAACACATAGACTTGACATAAACCATGGAATAATAATTTGATTTAAACGTCAACATAACTGGGTAAAATTATCACAGAGGGCAGTGCTGTAGATATTAGATATCTGTAACTCTGTAACGACATTCGTTATTATTATTTGTAGTGTGTTAGAAAGTAATGACACCGTATACGTATATCTGCCAAACAATATAAATTACGTAGTCATACGTCCAATAATCTTTGTCTGTCTAACATGAAATGTTTCTAAGCTACTGCTGTATAAAGTGCTTTGTATTCTTTGTTCCAAAAAGTGACTTGGAATAGTCCCAAAACCTACCAGCAGTATTTCAAAGATGAATTCCAGAACTTATTTATAGTCGAAAAGTTCATATAAACATGTCCTAAACGTAACCGTTAACGAGTTATTGGGTATTTCATAATGTATGTGCGTAAAATTTTAATTCAACGGATTTCTGAAATAATGATCTAGGTACCATGATGGCATCTTTTGTTTGGAAACATTTGAACATCGTTTTTAACAAATTATTGTTTGTAACTTGTCAATTTATTACTGTGATAGTGATTGTTTATGTAAATGAAATGCACATGGTACAAGAATTACGCCAAAAAATACAGTAGGCTGCCGATATTCTTAGAAATAATGGAAATAATCCTACAACCATTATGAACACAGCGATCTCATCTATAACGTGCGACTTTGTATATCGATCACAATGGAGATAATTTTGAACATTTCTTAAAAATAAAATAATAAAAATGTATTACAAAGATTTGTTTAATAAATTGGTTGAATTAAAATTTTAGCCACATAAGTTATGAAATAACCTTTAACTCGTTAAGGGTTACGTTTAGGACATATGTTTATATAGACTTTTCGACTCTAAATAAGTAGTAAAATTCTTCTTTGAAGCATTGCCGGTACGTTTTGGGACAGCCTGTATACTGAATAAGAATAAAACCCTTTTAATACTAGAATAATATAATCTTTAATATTTATTATAACATAAAATGCCGAAAAAGGAAAACTTTTAATAACTTCAAATAAAGGTAAAGATTGACCATTTACAACCAAAGTCTAAAAGAATTATATTTTTTTATTATTGTAATGTTGGAATTATCGCCTGAAAAATCGTCATACATACACACACATATACACTTCATCATAAAAATAGTCAAATCGTACTCTAGAGACCCTAAAACGTGCTTGACACATATATGTACATATATACATCATTGTAAAAATGGTAAAATCATATTATATGGACCCTAAAACGTGCTTATTCTCTAAAAACTCATCATTGAATTTTTTGACCAAAAACATTACCTTCCTAACCTAAAAACGACGTAAAATTATCTGAAAAACATAACCTGTCATATACCATCCTGTTGATACCAATATAGAAAATTAAATTCCTTAAATCGAACGTTATTAATAGACTTGATAGACAGTCTCTAGTCTCCAAATGAGTTGAATATTAAAGAATACTTTGCGGAAAATACGAGTTTCGGGGAAACTAATTACCCTTTTTAATAAATTATTCGAAAAATATTCATTTTCCCGTTGTTTTAAAATACATAAATAATTATACTTTTGCTCAGTTAAACGAATATTCATTCTTATAACACACACATAAGTATTATAATATATCCACAACCAGCATAAATCTGAATACACTGAATTCCGATTACATATAAAACCAACAAACTCGACTCCATACCATACCATTCCATCCTGCTTCACCTCACGTTTGCAACCCGTACACCTGGCAGCGATCACGCAGCGCGTGTCCTGGAGGGCCTCCACGTCCGCGTCCGCTGCACCAGCACTGGCACCAGCACCGGCTATTATCTGCACAATCTACAGCCGTACACCACGGACACGGACAGGAATGAGTATTGTTCGACAGGTTACCGTAATGCTCTCCGGCACTGTGTATGATGTGTGATTTGTGAACAGAACTGAAATGGAGGTTGTGCATGATAGTGAATGTAAGGATGCAGGATGGCTGTTTGATATTGTTTATTTTGTAAGAGTAGTTGTATGAATTTAAAGATAAAGATTTTAGATATAATTAAATGATGATCTGAATCATGCAGATCCCATTAAGTGTTAAAAAATCTGATGTGGCCAGCATAATACCTTCCGTTAATCCTGTGTATTATGTATAAATTCCATAACTAAACCGGAAACAATTACCCCTTAACCTTAAAATAATAATATAAGCTATAAGCTAAATACGTATTTCGAGAACTAAGTTCTCATCATCAGTAGAACTTAGTTCTCGAAATACGTATTTAGTTTATAGCTTATATTATTATTTTAAGGTTAAGGGGTAATTGTTTTAGTTTTAGTTAAAATTTAACCTTAGACTCCTCCTATTATTATAATAAATTCCATACATGATTTTTTTTGCAAAATATTCTAAATTTCCAGTAAAATTATTTCAGAAACAAACTATGCAAATTACACTTGACACTGATATCTTCTTCTTCTTTAGCTTTTCACATTCATTAGGGGTCCCTATTTTTTATTTTCATCTTCCACTCATTTCTGTTTTGCGTGTCGTTCTCATTCAGTTTCTTTTCTCTCAAGTCTTCCGCAATACAGACCAAAGATAAGTATTTGCTATTCATTCTTCTTCCAATATATTTTTCATCTCTCTTCATGACATTTTCAAACCAATGTAATCGTCGCTCTTGTACTTTTGTAAAATTTTCGAACACTAAAATTAATTCCCTTATTCTTTCATTCCTTGCCGTGTCTTCCCCAGCATCTATCTAAACCTCCTTATCTCTGCCATATTCATTTACATTTCATTAATACTGAGATCTGTCAATTTGAATTCTCGGAATATATTAGCTGTTTCCAGGGTTAGCATAGCTGGTTGATTTATGAAATTTAATATCTTTTTAATTCTATACCTATTGAATATTAAATATAAAATCGTATAGAGAATAATATGTTCTTTAAGTTATAATAACGTTAAATGTTAATAAATGATATTTAACTATTAAAGACTTCAAATAAGGGTACTTCCGGTTAACTAATTATAACCAATATACAATCACCTCTTCTTCTAAATGTAGACTTGAGGAATACGAAAAGATTATTCTACCTTCTATTACTAAGCTATTCATTCTTCTTCCAATATATTCTTCATTTTTCCTCATGACATGTTCAAACCAATGTAATCATCTCTCTTGTATCTTTCTAGAAACATTATCACTTGAACCATTTCCCTTACCTTTCATTCCTTACTCTATCTGTCAATTTGAATTTTCTGAATATACTAGCAATTTCCATGGTTAGCATAGCTGGCTAATTTATGAAATTTAATATCTTTTTAATTATTTAATTCTATATCTATTGAATATGATGTATAAAATGCAATCATATCTTATAGAGAATATATTCTTTAAAATTTATAAACATTAAATGTCAATAATTTAAATTTAACTGCGTTTTTTCAAGAAAAACTGTTAATAGTTGCAATTGAGGGTACTTCCGGTGGATCATTACCAAAATCTAATCACGTCTACATATGGATCTAAACTCGAGGAATACGGAAAAAATATAATTTTTGGAATCGTGGTATTGGAGTTATGCGATCCGAAACGATCATCATAACACACACACACACACACACACACACACACACACACACACACACACACACACACACACACACATACAGACATTATCGTAAAATAGTAAATTCGGGCTCCAAAACCAGCTTATTCATGAGAAACTCACTATTGAATTTTTTGACCAAAGACAATACCTTCCTTATCTAAAAGGGACGGAAGGTAAAAAATAAAAATAATAGCTGAAATAGATCAGTCTATAAATAGTTTTGTTTGTACTGTAAAATTAGTAAAAGGTGACCAGTGCCCATTTAGAAATAACCAGTTCAATTATAGAAAAGTTTGTTTCAGGACAGATTTTATAGGAAGTCATACAATACGGAAATGAGGAATGGTAAATTATTTTAAACATTAATAAATTCCAAAGTAATCTGCTTTTAAAAATTTCGGCAATTATTTTACTTTTAAAATTGACTATAAATTTTGAAAGTTTTCCTCACTGTAAACACTGGCGACTGGCGTTTAATCCAGTTAAACAAACAAGATTAAAATTAATTATGCACAACAAAATATTATAACGGCTTCCACACTGGCTTATCTGTCAAAAAACAAGGCTAACATCTCGTCATTTCCTACCCACATTTACAACATAAAGTTTCATGTCATAAAAAGGCCGCATGATTCTCGTTTTTATTGTCCGCTATGTGGACGCGTTTGCGTTCCAACTTCGCTGCAGCGTTAATTAAACTTCGCTGGACTTTCACGCAAAAATTACAAAACATTTAAATAAAAGCGGCCCCGTAAACAGCAAGACACGTGAGAGCTGACATTGTTCTCGGATCGGAGCCGGCTAATGAGATGATTTAGCACGATGAGTAATTGGTTTACGGTGCAAGTGTCCAAGCTCGTTGGACTTTTCAGTTTGAGATGATAATCACAGTTATATACAACTCTCTCTCTCGAAATAAAATGATATGTGGAATGGAGCAGAAACAATGCAGTTGTAATTGTTTGTCATTCTTATGTGAATGTTTATCTGATTGCGAGTGAACTTATTAAGTTAATTTGACCAGCGTAATCAAGAGATGAAAGTAGACATTTTCGTATTTTTGGTAAATTATATAATTTATCTTGTCTGAAATTATAACGTCATTGTTTATTTCCACACATTAATAATTAAGGTGCTCACTAAGTTCCTATTTTGTTAAAACAGGTTTCATTAGCATGTTATAGTTTATATTCAATTCTATTCCTTTACCCAGCAATGGATTTTAAATAAAAGTCACAGAAAGTTACATATTTTTGTTTAAGAACAATTGAAGCGTTTAGATTTTTAACTCCCGCTACCCTTGGTAAAGGAGGTAAAAATCCTATTTCAAAATTTTGGTATATGACTACGTTTTAAGGTCCCTACAATCCAATTTTAACATTTTCACGATAATGTCTGTATGTGTGTGTATGTATGTACAGTAAAAATTTTGAAAGATGTCCGATCAAGGTAATCTACGAATTGTATAAATTTAGATTTTTGCTCCGCCCATTCTGACAAATTCAGTAGTGTCGTTTGCTTAGTTTTTATGAGGGTACATAAGATACTACTGTTATTTTATTATTATAAAAATATATGTTACAATAAAAGCATTCAAATTTCAAAAATAAATCAACTGGTAAGTTTATTAGCAAATATAAAACCAAATATGTGAAAATAAGATAATGACACAATGTCAGTGTCAGTGACTCTGACAGAAAATAACGTTATTCGTACGGCTATGAATCAAGGTAATGTATCCGAATTAATATATAAGCTTACGTTATAGCGAAAGTATTATCAACAACAAGCATCGTTTTAAAGTGGAATGTCCTAACTTAGTCGAAACAATATGAATTTTTGAAAGACAAACGTGTTATATCCATCCTTATCGCACACGCTTATAGACTGCAAAGGAGAAAGGTAAATGTATGCCAATTTGTTAATTCGTTCATGGTACAAATAACCTTGATCGGACATCTTCAAATAATTTTACTGTATGTGTGTATGTGGATCCTCTTTACGCTCTAACTCAAATACTACCGTTCAGAAAATTTTATAACCTTGTATTTCGACCTTAAACTTATATGGAAAGATGCCATTCGATTTTAGATTAAATCAGATAACCGGAAATAGCACTTTACTCCAAGCTCCAAATAGTTATTTTTTCGAGATTTGTTATTATAAAGATTAAAGTTTTCTACAGAACTTTATGGATAAATAAAGCCTATGCATTAAACACAACTCCATGATTACGCAGTTCAGATCTCAAATGTATGTAATTGACAGATATATGTCACTATCAACAAACTAATCATTTCAAATAATAATAGTACCGTTTTAAAAATAAAATAGTAAATGGAACAATAATTATATGGAAAGGAACTCAATACAGTTTCCAACATAAGTAAATATGTCGGAATATAGATAAGATAATAAAAATATATAATATATCATCACGGCGTATTACTCATTATTGAGTGAGCCAATTTGCTTTGTATACAGATGTCGGTAATAATGGTAACATATTTGTACCGTGCGGGTGTTTATCAGGCGTCACTTCACGCGAATCTGGTGAAATGCCAAATGAATTTTAAATGCCGTTTAAAATTTGAAATATTTGGCGTCGGTCGCGATTGAACCTGGTATTTAAATTTAATTTAATTTCAAGTATTTACATGAATAGAAACTACACGTGAGGTATTGTGTTGGCCACATCATATTTTTTTTTTGGTTTAATGGGGTTTCGTGGCCGCGTGCTTGAGTGTGTTGTCGCGCATTTGAGGAACCGGGTTCGATCCGGGACCAATGTCAAATATTTCGAATTTTAAATATCAGAAAATTAACCCCTGTGCTACACGCTCTACGCCAGAAATGGCTGCCCGTGAGGTGATACCAGGTAAACGCGCGTACGGTAAAAATATGTCATCATTATTTCCGAAATTTGTATACAAAGCTGATTGGCACACACAACAATGAGTAATATGCCGTGATGATGTATTTATTTATATGTATTTATATATTTAAAGGTATTTTTGGAAGAAAAACTATTTTGAGTTTCTAGTAAAGAGCGATATCCGGTTACCCGATTTATACCAAAATCTAACGGCTTCTATCCATATTAGAATAAGGTCGAAGTACAAGGTTTAAATTTTTTGCGATTGATAGTATTTGATTTAGATTGTCCAGAAGATCTACACTAACACACATACACACATACGCACACACACTCATACACACATACATATACACACATACACACCCACAGAAATTATTGTCAAAATATTGAAAACTATGGACTTTGAAACGTGGTCATTTATCAAAATCTCGATATTCGAATTTTAGCATGATCCCTATACCTTCCTTACCAAAGGTAGCGGGAGGTAAAAAAGGAACCAAGAAACTCATTGTTATCATATAATAGAAACGTTATTGTCGTTATATTATCCGTCATATCAATTCTGATTTTAGGTTACATCCCCTGGTCTAGCTCATCATGTAAAATAGTATTTTTTGAACTAGTTACTACTAGATACTCGTAGATACGTATATATGATTATTCTACTTTACTATAAAACAAGTAGTATATCCAATCAATAATCCTTTCTTTTGAGTTTAATATTAATGACAAATCCATTACATAATCTTGATTGTACTACGATTTTTAAATTCATTATGAATGGACATATCTCGTCGTCCCGGACTTGAATGTAACTTGTGACTATAAAAGAACAAAAGCATTTACTTTGCTTGCTATAAGAGGGCAGAGTTAATTACATATGTTTATTAGCACACGCGGTAACAATAACGGATACATGTGTAGCGTTGTCATGACTCCTACCCGTATTGTATTCTACAAACGCGAGCCTAGCGTGTAGGTAAACAACATCAACATCATTAAAACAAATCACACATCATTGTCTAGCAAACACCCATTATACACATAATAACGTGTATTAGAAAAAAGTTTCTTTCAATTATAATCCTTTATGAATAATAAGACAAGGGATTTGAGATAATATTGAGAAGGTGACAGGAAATCCTGCTTAAGAAGGAACAGTCTTTAATTATTTATTATAATTTTCAAAACTCATGTTAGTATTATACTTCGAAAGTGTATTCTGAATTACCCTTGACGAGTTCTGAAATTAAATTGATTATTTTGATTTACAAGTGGCGCCTCTGGAAATAAATTTGTTCATTTCTAAAATACAATAATGTAACGTTTTATTTATATGGGTGAAGTGCAAAAATAAGAGATATATTATAAATTAAAAGAATACGTTTATTAAACGATAAATAATTAGGATAAATATTAAAAAGATAATAAAAGTAACTAACACTATGATTAAATAATTTTAAACACTAAGAATATTATTAAATACTTAAACACTAAGATTATTTATTTAGACAATATTTATATCACTATATTTATTTATATAACTACATTTATTTATGTTAACGACTCGTAGAATGTTTATTTATATCACCCCGTGTTCATTGTTCGTTGCTTCTATATCATAGACTATCTCTCCGCTATCCTTCGAACGGTATTTATACAGCCCATTATCCTTCTGGAACCTTCTGCCGCCACAATGATACTGAATACAACAGATTTAGGTCAACGGTGCAATTAGCAAGTCTAAAATATAGTTGAGGCAGTTTTCAGAGTGATCTGCCGATGAGAATTGATTTCTGGGTACAGAAAATGGTCTTATTCTACTCAACACTACGGAACATATTCTTCATCTCTCCTCATGACATGTTCAAACCAATGTAATCGTCTCTCTTGTATCTTTCTAAAAACTTCTAACACTAGAGTTTATGAAGTATAAAATGCAATCAAATCATATAAAGAATAATATATTCCTTAAGTTAATAATAATAACGTTAAATAAATGATATTTAACTGGGTTTTTTCAAGAAAAACTGTTAAAATATTCAAATTAGGTTACATCCGGTTAACCAATTATAACCAAAATCTATTACCCTTGTTCTGGATTTAAACTTGAGGAATACAAAAAACGTATGAGTCCAAATTTTACAAAAAACGAGTGTGATAACAGGCCTTATGAAACGTTTGTAATACATTTTTTTCTATTGAGGTAATTTTATAATTCTATTAGGTTTTTTAAAAATGCGAATTGTCAAAAATATGACGAGTGTTTTTTATCAGTTATGCTGTTAGCGTTTCTCCCTATCAATTTTAAATCAGTCTTTAGAAGTTTTTTTTTTTAATGTTTAATCTAAAATCTACAGCTTCCTCAATCGAATTAATTAAAATCAGCTCTGTATTCGAAATTCGCCCATTCTTATTGATCACCACCTGTTCCGAAGTTCTCCAGGAAATAATAAATGGCCTTCGCAAGGTTTGACAGACCTCTGGGCAATGCTCCGACCGAAATTTCTAACTCAACGGTGTTTACAAAGCTGATGGCCTGTCATCTAGAGACTACTGAAATATTGGACTTCAACTACCAACACGCACGACCAAAACGAGAACTAATAAGACCTTAGGGCTACAAGAATAACTTTCGCAATTAAATTTAACAAATAATTAATCTTATGTTTGTTCTTTGTGGAACACGAGGAGGGAATTTCACTTGCTCTAAATGGAGAGAAGATCAATCAGAAATTTACAATAAAATTAACAAATATATATATATTAGAAACGGAATTTCCAATGGCTTTGTCCCCAAGAATACATAATATAGACTTGTATGTGTTTTATACATTCAAGCCAGGTTTAGCTAAATTAATATGTTCATGGAAAATACCACCCTCGCCGATTTATTTTTACTTCCTTGTACGTAAGTAAAGGAAGTATTGTAATCGCGAAAAATTTCGGTTTCCAGATTTCAGCGGAAATATCCATTTTGATCATCCCTGAATCCATTTTGACTAATTTCGTCGTGACGTCTGTACGTACGTCCGTACGTACGTACCTCGCATAACTCAAAAACGGTAAGCCGTAGAAAGTTGAAATTTTGTATTTAGGACTCCTATAACATCTAGTTGTGCACCTCCCTTTCTGGTTATTACACAATTTCCAGAAGTGGCACTTTACATGAAGCCTATAATAGATTTTAATGAAAAACTGTTTTAAAATATAATCCAAAACTTTTCAAATTTGGTATACAAGACTTTTATGTCAATCTAAATAACATAATACATTTTGGTTAAAATAGGCTAACCGGAAGTGGTACATTACTTGAAGTTGTTAACAGTTTTTCTTGAATAAAATGATTTTATTTTGATTTTAGAAATAAATGCTTCAAATACAAGTTTTAGAGAAATAATTTCTGCGTCTAGCAAATCAAGTATTATTAAATTAGCCCTTTGTATAAGCGAGATATGTAAATTAAAAATTATATCCTTTTTTGTTTTTGTAATAAAGCTTGCTATGGATTAGGACAAAAAAATAAAAATAAATGTTCATGTCAAATTACGTTAAATACGTACAATTGTATGATTCGTACAATAACAAATATTATATTTTTTATTGTGAAATTAGTCATATTCATGGTTGTAATCAAATATTTCTTTGTTGTAATCAAAACTCTCTTTAAAAACTCCCTTTATGGCCGCTATATATCTTACTGTTTTGAAGTTAAAATTAATATTTTGTAATTTATTTATTAAAAAAATATGTATAGTTTAATAATCGTACAAAGAAGTCGTGTGGTGTCCACATCAGATTTTTATTTATAAATGACTAAACAAAGAATCAGTATTCAATTTCTGTTAAAAATGGTATAAAGGACAATGACATGGTGTAGGAGAAAAGTATCTAAAATGATCCCTCGAGGTAAAATGATCCAGTGCTGTTACTGCTGAGAACAGCTCTCGATATATTAATGCTACATAGAATCATTCTCCACACAATGTATTTAGTAGCTAGTTTAAGTGGCAAGCGAATATCAGTACTGTGGTTATTTTGAGAAAGAAAAATAAAAAACTACTGTGTTTGATGTTAGATAAGGTATTTTTCAATTTTGTTTAACTTTTGTCTTAAAAGATTTTATGTGAATGAATAGCTTAGTAATAGAAGGTTAAAGAAACAGAGGAAGACCAAAGATAAGATGCAAGGACTGTATTGCGGAAGACTTAAGAGCAAAGAAACTGAATGAGAACTACCCGCAAAACAGAAATGAGTGGAAGAAGAAAATAAAAAATAGCAACCCTTAACGAATGGGAAAAGTTAAAGAAGAAAAAAAAGATGTAAGTGTCAAGTACAATTTGCATAGTTTCTTTATGAAATAATTATACTGGAAATTTAGAACCCTTTTACAAGAAAATTTACGTATGGAATTTATTTATAATACACAGGATTGACGGAAGATATTATGCTGGCCACATCAGATTTTTTATCATACCTCGTATTTTTAAATCAGTTTTGCAAAAGCGAGTAACATCTTCTTGTTTATCTCAAAGCAGTCTACAAATTATCAAACAGGTGTGTATCTAATTACTATTGCGTGTAAAGATATAATAATGTTAATGTTAGTAGAAATTATCGATAAAATATGACAAACATTAACATTATAATGGCTGTAAAATATTTATAATATTAATATTAATTACCGAAAATATGTGATAACCCAATGATTAGCGTGTTTAATACAGATTAACGTCCATATATTTTTATATTAACTTCTTTAAAGTTCTCAATATGATTTAACATTAAATCATTTTATTATCAATAAATTCTTGATCGGAAATTTTATTGATTTTTTGAAATATCTGATTTATTACACTAAATTTATTATAAACTACAAATTTCTATTCATAAAAACTAGTTTTTAATTTATTATTCAAATTCAAAACAAATTTATAAAAATATTACATCTGACATATTCAAAACAAAAGCAAAACAATTATCAACACTTACTAGATCAAAAATAAATAATTTAGGCCAGATCTCTATCTGATAAATTATTCATTTGTTTGTTTAGCCGCCATTGAGAAACAGCCGTTCGAAGTGTCTAACAATGGAAAAAATAAAAGACCACATTAAAAAAAATGAATAGCTTAACATGGAGTTTTGTTTTAATTTTCTGAATGTAGACGTGCACCGTTTTGGACTAATTGACCGGTTCTTCTCGCGTACAAGTCGTAAAGCTATAATTTCTAATTCGACACCAATGCCGGAGAAAGGAAAATTTTCATAGGAGTTTATAAAATATTACCGTTCCAATATTTATACATCAAGGGAGAGAAATGCAAATCTTTTCTCGAAGTGCAATTTGAAACCCGCGCAGTTCGATGGCTACAAAATGTCGAGGGAAAAATAGTATTCGCTTCTGATGTGTCGTATTTTTCAGAATTAATAGCCTGTGACAAATTAAAAATCCGACTGTTATTTTTGAGAATTCATTGCATTTAAGATATTAACAGTCGTTGAGATTCATACTTTTCGTTATAAACAACGTTGAATTTTCTTCTATCTCAACATCCTTGTCTCTGCCACATTCGTTTACTTTTCATTAGGTGCGTTTAATAAGCCCCAGGAAAACAAGCAATCGGAAGTAAAATTTCTTGAACGATTTTGCTAGCCTAGCATTTGCTTGATTTGCTCGCAAGCCAAATTTCTCGCTTGTCTTGCTAACTTATGAAATATAATGGCGGAAATGCAAATTATACAGACATGAATTTAACTTGTACTGTTTCTATCTCAGTTTATGGTGTGTTTATATCAATTACATGTCAAAAAGGCTTTCAAAGTTTTGTGATGAATATTCATAACATTGTTAAATATGAAATATTTTCTTAGACCTAAAGAAATGTTCAAAATTAATTCCACTATCTGCAAATAACTGTACCTATCTATAAATTCATTTTATATAACTTTCCAGACCAATAAAAGGATATGAGAGATGCACATGTTATATTTGACAATTGTATAACTTTCTCGATGACATTTGTGAATATCAGTTCGTCATATAGCTAGCAATTTTTTTAGTGTACTATGCAACAAGTCTCGTTTGCTTACCTAGCATTTGCTAGAACTGCTTACTTCATTGAACGCACCTATTGATACTGACATCTATCAATTTGTATTATCTGAATATATATTAGCAGTTTGCATGGTTAGTATATCTGGCTAATTTATGAAACTTAATATATTTATAATTATTTAACTATATCAGCGGTAATAATAAACAAGGGTTAAATTCAGAATAGCTTCTTTTTAACACTGGACTAGCTATTCCTAGTTTATCACGAGCTTAACCCACAAATGTATAATAATAAACATGGAATAAGACAACTCTAGAATAAACCCTCGATAAACGTCATTTTAACACAAGGTTAAGAGATATTCTCGGAATACCTAATCTGGGAATAGGAAATTATTTATTATTACCGCTGTAAATATTTTAAATATGAAGTATAAAATGCGTTTAAATAGTTTAGAGAATAATATATACTTCAAGTTATAATAACGTTAAATGTCACTAAATAATATTTAACTGTGTTTTTTCAAGAAAAACTTCGGTTGACCATTTATAACCAAAATCTAATCACTTGTTCTTCTGGATGTAAACTTGAGAAATATGAAAAATAATAACTTTTGGAATCGTGGTATTGAAGTTATGCGACCCAAAACTTTCGTCACACCCACACACACAGACACACAAACACACACACACACACACATACATACAGACATCATCGTAAAAATGGTAAAATCATATTATATGGACCCTAAAACATGCTTATTCACTAAATACTCATCATTGACTTTTTTGACCAAAGACAATACCGTCCTTACCTAAAGGTGACAGAAGTTAAAAATAGTTATCCTATATTAAACGCCTACGTCACGTATTTTCGTGTTCATCCTATATATCCTCATATACAAACCAACAAAGTCCAAGTTTTATCTCGGTTGCGTGCCAGGTGATTAGAGCCCCGGCTCTGCTTGGTGATACAGTTAGGTAGGATTAATAACACGTAAACGTAAACGATTCCCGGGTAACGAACAGTCTCGGTCTACCCGGTAATTACCACTCTGCCATGCCGGCAAGCCGATATATAACTTACAGGTTTCCTCGACCAGCAGTACTACTCGTTTTTCTTCTAGCATTCATAAGCCACTGTCAATGCGGGTATGATTTGTGAACGGGTGAGTGAGGAAGGCTTTCTATAATAAGAACGAAACTTTATGAAGATAAGATACTGTGTATAATTAATAATAAATAACAAGAAGTACAAATTTATAATAATGTTGGTTAAGTTTTTACCTTCCGTCACCTCTAGGGAAGGAAGATCATGGGTCAGTTGCATAAAATGTTGTTAGCTAATCATGTGTTTAACTACACATTGTAACCATGGATATGTATCAAAAATACATTAGAAAATAAGCCTTGTCAAAGTTAACAACGTGATTAAAGTTAACAATGTTTTATGCAACTGGGCCATAGTATTTTGTCAATAAATTCGGTGGTGAGTTTTCAATGAATAAGCACGTTATAAGGTCCCTACAATACGATTTTACTATTTTTACGATGATGTCTGTATGTGTGTGTGTGTGTGTGTGTGTGTGTGTGTGTGTGTGTGTGTGTGTGTGTGTGTATGTGTGTGTGTGTGTGTGACTATAATTTCGGCCGCAATATCTCCAATACTAGAATTCCAAAAATTACAATTTTTACGTATTTCTCTTCATTACATCAATATGCAGACTTGATTAGATTCTGATTATAATTGGTCAACTAGAAGTACACTCATTTGAAGATTTTAACCGTTTTTCTTGATAAAAACGCTTCAATTCACGAATGTTAAAATTATTCGACAGATAGCTATTTTTTTGTCAAATGTATGAAAAGACTCAATGGAGTTTTTCGTTGAATAAATATATAGAATAAATTTATTTAACGAATACTTATTCGAAACTTTATTCGGAAGTGAAAATACCGGGCCTAAGACTCGATTTTTTTCACCTCTTGATAAAATGTCAGTTAACTTACCTGCCAGATAAAAGAAAAATGTCACATCAAATAATTGACGTGTGTATAATTTTGTCAATTTTCGTTCACATACGTTCAACAATAATTTAGAGAATGAAGCAAGTCGATCATGAAATGTTTTTGGTTCCTTACCGTTATAGTTATAAGTTAAAGAATAGGTGTACATCAGTACCATATATAACTATTAAAATTAAATATTCTTCCTCATAAGCTCAATCGTTTCTACTTACTTTTAAATTCCACGACGATGTAAATTTGCAGGAAAAGCATGACCAACATAAAGCCTGTCATACCAACCTAGAAAACTAAATTCCCAATATGTAACGCTATTCATAGAGAAAGTCACAAGTCTCCAAATGAAATTGTTATAATCAATATTCGTTTTAATATTCAAAATATTGGATATTAAAATGAAGTGCCCACTTTGAAATTACTTTCATTAAATTGTTCTAAAATATCCCATATGTACCTGATTTTCCTGTACATAATTAATACATCAATAGTTTATGTCTTGTAATAACATGTAAGTGATTTGAAATCTAAGCATACAATGCAATTATGTTCATTAAACGGTGTAAATTTCTACATCACATGACTAAGTTACAAAGCTGTAAGTGGGAAGAGCACGTACACTCGATAATTTATTCCATGGTGACAGTTTCATGTAATACGTTTAAGTCAAGCTTGTTTTGTTGGTTGGAAAAGACGGAATCTAAAATGAAATTACGAAAATTTGCCATGAAAATAATATAAATACGACTATATCATTCATTAAGTTATAAACGAATAATAATGCGTGATTTTCCTTAGTTACCTCGTATTTCAGCGGTTATTATTAGAGTTTCACGGCTTGACTTGATATTCAAGTTACTTGACTTGACTTGACTTGAAATCAAGTCAATCTCAAGTCAAGTAATAGTAGCCGAAAATCAAGTCGTCAAGTAGTTAAATTTCAAGAACTTGAAAAATCAAGTAGTTATTTTTCAATTACTTGAAAAAATCAAGTAATTATTTTTACCTCTCGCTAAGAGAGGTATTGGATTCATGCTAAAAATCGCATATCCAGATTTTATTGAATAAGCACGTTTTAAGGTCCCTACAATCCGATTTTAACATTTTTACGATGATGTCTGTGTGTGTGTGTGTGTGTGTGTGTGTGTGTGTGTGTGTGGATGTGTGTTTGTGGGATGTTGGAAGGACGGTTACTCAAAAACTATAAGACTTAAAATTTGTTTAACAACGTATTTCCCAATCGGACATTCATGGGAAGATCTGAAAAGGTTTTGGTAACAATTGGACAACCGGAAGTAGAAGATTCTTGAAAAAAAATCTTCAAAATATTATTTTTTGAAAATTTTTCTTGATAATATTAAAGAAAAATAAATTCTCTTTCTGATACATTTAAATATTTTTATACATATTTTATAGATTTAGAGATAAAAGGAATATAATATATAAAATAATGTTGTAATTAATTTTACAACCGAAAGAATGCCATGAAAAATAGTTGATAATTTAAATTATTTGTAACTGACAGATAAATGTCAGTGTCAGAAATAATGAGTAATGAAAGAAAAATGTACTTGGAGAATCCCTTAATGCTTGATCTGTGACTATTATGGCGATGACAAGTCTAGGTTGAAGGACTTAAATTTGTTTCAAACATTATGGGACAATGTACACCAGTACTATAGACTAGAGTAACTTTGAATTGCGAAAAAGCTATCAAATTCTTCTCAAGTAAGTTGTAAATATTGACAAAATTACACATCGATATAAGAATAATCGGAGTGCAATCTATCCGTCACTTTATTAAAGGGAATTAGTGTTATTTAGATATAACATGTATGAAAAAATAAAATGTAAAAGAAGATATGTAAGAATAGATGCACAATCCATATATACATTTTAGACCGCCCAAAATTAATGTTTTTACTAGAAGAATATGAAGAGAAAGTAAACAACGTTGTTCGAATTGAAAATTGCTGTTACCAGCCTAATATTTATATATGGTAAACTCTACTTTGTAATTTATTGTAACATAATTTATGGTAAAATATCTTCATGTTGAGACATGCTATTATTGAATAATAAAGAAGTTTATACGTCATAGATTTATATGAATATATTATTTGTATTTATAAAAATATTCTTTGCTTTATGCATACAGCCAGGTAAAATATACGGCGAGAGGTTATGTGCTGGCCACATCAGATTTTTTTAGTTACCAGAAAAAGTTCTTCAAGACAACATTCCATTTTCATATAGTTCCTTATGTTTTATAACAATATCAATAATATACCTTGAAATATAAACTTTTATTCATAAAAATAAATCATACATTCAAATTTAAAAATTAAAAAAAAAGATTTGAAAGTATATATGAATTAACAAACTATTTATAGTATATGTATTATGGTGGACCTTAAAAGAGTCGAATTTTAACTGGACCACCCCCTAAAATGGTTCCAAATGAATAAAAACAAATTATACTGACAAATATTCCGCTTAATTTTAATATTTGTCCGTGCCTAAATGTACTTGATTTTTTCCCATTTAAATAACATGGCACATTTTGGAACTTTATTTTTTCCGAGATATTAAGAGGTTTAAAGAACCCATTCATTAATGGAATATATACTAGAATGCGTCGAGAATATGTAGACAAAATCTGAAGTCCCAATTATTATTCTTATTTCGAATGGAATATAGCTTTTTGGGCTTTTGTGCGATAGTTTAACCATCTACAGTTAATTTAATAATAATAATTAGGACTTCACATTTTGTTGACATATTCTCGGATCATTCTAGTATATATTTCAATATTGAGTAAATTTTTTAAAACTCTGCACAGATTTTAACTTGTAGTACTGAATCAGCACAGCATATGGCACACCACGCCGTACCACACACAGCTAGGTTATGATTCTACTGATTCGTGCGTTTTCTGTACGAACCGATTATGTACTAATCGGTTCGTTATCAAGTAGCTTGAATTTGCTTGAAATTACTTGATCAAGTCAAGTAGTATCGATAGAAAATCAAGTCAAGTCAAGTAATGAATTTTTGAAAAGCTTGATTTTCAAGTCAAGTCAAGTAATTTACAAAAATATCAAGCTACTTGACTTGATGAAAACCTAGTTATTATTAAGTAACCATGGAGTACGAATATACGAACCTTTGTATATTCGAATATACTTACCTTCGTATATTCACTTATAGGTGCGTTTGATTATTTCGTTCTATGTACTCAGACTCAGAACGGTCAATGTCATTTTGAAATATATTTACAGAGCATAAGGTATAATATTTTTCCTTCGAACGCAGTATCGAGTACAGAAATGAATCTGTAGTTAGATTTTGAAGAGCATATTACTATAATGATTGTGAATAATAGTATATTACATACGAGGAGGGATATTTTTCACTACAACCGAGGGCTTGTGTATATTACCGAGAGGCGAAGCCTCGAGGTGAGATACAGCACGAGGCTGTAAAGAAACTCCCACCGAGGTATGTTTACCATTTTGTTCACAATCATCCTCTTTTTAAACCAATAGAGATCGAAGACAATGTTGCTAGGCAACCCCTACATAAACATTTCCAATCCGTACGGTGGAAGTGAAATCTGCTATTTCCAACCCAAGAGATTGTCATTGCAGTTAGGAATGACGTATTTCCCAGCCTCTAAAAGGTTAGGAATCAACCCATTATTATAACAATTATGAATAAAAACTCATTTATTTGTAATTTTATTTTAATACCATGGCTAACACTATACAAAAAGGTGTCTTATAAAATTTAAAATTGAATTTGCTCAGTTACTACACTTTCAAAATAAAATATGATCATTGAATTAGATGCAGAATTTCATTCTCTACATTATTTATGTGAAACATTATTGTATAAAATAAATAGGCCATTTTTGCGCAAGGAAAACTGTTTTCCCATGTCAAACATCTATGGCCGGCTGCCGGCTTTTCGCGTTACACTCGCTATTTTAAATATTGCAGTTAAAGAAATCTTATTTTGAATATTTCTCAATACTATTTAGCGAATATCATAAATTCATTACATACTCCAAATCTGGTATCACTGATATAAGAATTGGCTCTAAATAATTTAGAACCTCTCTGTAGTATAATATAAAAAAATGGCGTTAATTAGAAGTAATAAATTAATTAATTTGATTTTGTTTATAATTAGCTGGAAGAATGTGAAATGAAAGTAAAATTTATTCAAGAAAAATAGATCAAATTTCAGTCCCATGTATCTTATAAGGGAACAAATTACTAAAATATTGAAGAAAGTAATGAATTAGTTTCAATTACATTTTTTCTTTAATTACAGTGCCTCATAAACTATATTCATTAAACAATTTTACATCATTAATAATTGATTTAGTCTATTTCTAATCACATAAATTAATGATCAATTTGCGTTAATGTTTAATTAAAAGCCACACGTGTTTCTTTCATCGTAGTTGATTTTATTTTTCCCGCGCAATCGAGTGTGGGATCAACACAAAAACAACATACTGCTGATTTACAAGAACAACTGACTCGTTGCTATGTAAATTTTACGATATTATAAATCGTAAAAATTGGCAATAAATTTATTTTAATGTCAACTAATAGCATATAATTATAAACTAATGCGTTAATATAGTTCAAAATATAAAAAAAAATCGGAAATTGTTAAAGGTTATTGATGTCAAACATGTTAAAATTTTACTATATAATTAATCAGTTATTAATAAATATTTCAAATAAGTAGATGATCGTAACGTTTTACATTAAATATTTTATGTTGAAATATAATAATTATAATTAATGATTTATATTTATGTTTAAAACAAAATTTAACACTACGCAGATGTTGCTACTGTGAAAAAAAATTGAGAGGAGGATCAAACTATTTGAATACCTTATGATCTTGCTTTGCGAAAAAATTGTTTTTACCTTCCTCACCTTTAGGTATTGTCTTTGGTCAAAAATTTCGATAGTAAGTTTCTTATGAATCAGCACGTTTTGGGGTCCTTAGTATAAGAATTTACTATTTTTACGATGATGACTGTATGTGTGTGTGTGTGTGTGTGTGTGTGTGTGTGTGTGTGTGTGTATGTGTGTGTGTGTGAGTGAGTGTGTGTGTGTCTGTATGTGATCGTTTCGGATCTCATTCAATGATGAGTCTTCCCCAACATCTATCTCTGCCACATTCATTTACATTTCATTGATACTGACATCTGTCAATTTGAATTATCTAAATATATTGGCAGTTTCCATGGTTAGAATATCTGGCTGATTAATGAAATTTAATTCTTTAACTCTGTATCTATTGAATCATCATCATGTTTAGCTCTACAGCCCGGGGTGGGCCTTGTCTTCCTTTACATTTTTCCTCCATTCACTTCTGTCCAGCGCCTTACTTCTCCATCTGTTCACTCCCATCTTGACTATATCATTTTGCACATCTCAATTTTGGTCGTGCTTTTCTTCTTTTCGAGTACAATTTTCTTCTCTGGATTCTAAGCGGCATTCTTTCTTCTTCCATCCTTATCACATGTCCTATCCATCTTAATCTTTGTGACTTTATAAATCTTATGATGTCTTGTCCTTCAATCAATTCTTCCAATTCCGCATTGTACCTTATTCTCCAAAGTCCTCCTTCTTACACCTCCGTATATCTTCCTCAAAAATTTCCTTTCAAATGTTTGTAATTTCGTACTAACGTTCTGTGTCAGTGTCCACACCTCACAGCCAAATGTGACGACTGGGCGTACTGTGGTTTTATATATTTTGAGTTTAATTTTCCTTGATATATCTATTGAATATGAAGTACAAAATTCATTCAAATCGTATAGTGAATAATTATTCTTTAATTTTGTTGATTCGAGAAGGAACAGTTGGAAATTTCGTTGAGTATAGAGTAAGGCCTTGGTGACCCAGATTTTAAATATTCTTTATTTATTTCAGGACGTTTCGAACCAAAGTGGTTTATCTTCAGCATTAATACAATTTGTATGGAAAAATAAAAAAACTTAATAGCACTGTTATTAAGTCACCCATAAGCTTAAGATGGGTGCGGTTTTTATCAAATTGTATTGCATTTTCGACCTTTATTATATTGCTTTATTACTTTTTTATATTTATAACTTCTAATAGTTATGACAAAATGTTAACTGACGTTGGATTTTTCCATACAAATTTTATTAATGCTGAAGATGAACCACTTTGGTTCGAAACGTCCTGAAATAAATAAAGAATATTAAAAATCTGGATCACCAAGGCCTTACTCTATACTCAACAATTATTCTTTAAGTTATAATAACGTTAAATGTCAATAAATGACATTTAACTGCATTTGTTCAAGAAAAACTGTTAAAAACTTCAAATGAGGGTACTTCCGGTTGACCAATTATAACAAAAATCTAATCACTTGTTCTTCTGGATGTAAACTTGAGGAATACGAAAAAAATATAATTTTTGGAATTATTGTGGTATTGAAGTTATGTGATCCGAAACTTTCGTCAAACACACACACACACACACACACACTCACAGATACATCCATACAGACATCATCGTAAAAATGGTAAAATATTATTATATTGACCCTAAAACGTGCTTATTCGCTATAAACTCGTCAATGATTTTTTTGACCAAAGACAGTACCTTCCTTATCTAAAGGTCACAGAAGGTACAAAGTCAACAAAATTACAGACAGCATTTGCATTAGTGCACATGATGTTTACTGAAGATTTAGTATGTAGATTAGTTCTTACAAAATTTGTAAGTAAGGCTACTCACAAAAATATTAATGAGATAGTCTATAGTATTGTTTAATAATTAAAAAAAAAATAGATATATTTTTTCGACAATGTAGTAGAGTAAGAAAATGAAATCTCTGCAACAGAATAACAGTCTATTCTCCTGGGTGGGTAATATTTATGTTATCTGTAACACATATATTATAATGGAATCTTCCACCATAGCAATAAATTAGAACACATTTATATTGTAATTATTATAGGGCTATGTAGCTTTTATTAATTATTTTGTTTTGTCGCCAGGCATACCGTTCTTTGTAAAGCGAAGAAAAATATTTTATTATTGTGAACAAAATAATTGCACTAGTTTTCCATCCGAACAAGGATGCTTCATAGAGCGGTTATTGGTCGATATTGGTCAATCATATTAGTCATACATGAAGGCAACAGTGACCTACGTACGCTGGCCTCAGCCATATATAACATACGAGACATCGAGGCGTATCCTGAATTACTCCGATCTGATCAGCATGAGCTGCTGAATCATCCAATCAAGATGTCATTTTCACACGATACTTATGACTAGACTTATGAACAAGGATCTTAACATTCCGAGCTAGTTTATTACTTATTGGCTTTTAGTGATAAAAATGTAATAGAATTTCATCATCTATGTTTACGAGAAATAAAAATAAAATATTATTATCTAGGAGCACAGGTGGATGATGTATTAACAGATTTGAATGATGCGTCATGTTAGACATATGCGTTTCTGTTTCCTTTCGATACTTTTAATACTGTAAATTAATTGAAGTATTTATAATCAAAGGTTGCGACACGAGTCAACTGAAAATTATTTCTAGTTTGCAATAGTGCAATGGTTATGCCCGTTGAAAACATAATTTGCTCTATCATTTTAAACAGTTATTTATCTGCCAATTGTAATTAAATTTAGAAATTTAAGTTATTCATACCTTAGTTAATCATCAGTAAAATTATTTCATAAACAAACTATGCAAATTGCACTTGACACTGACATCTTATTCTTTAGCTTTTCCCATTTGTTAGGGATCGCTATTTTTATTTTCTTCTTCGACTTATTTCTGTTTTGCGTGTCGTTCTCATTCAGCTCTTTTTTTCTCAAGTATTCCACAATACAATCCTTCCATCTTATTTTTAGTCTTCCTCTGTCTCTTTTACTTTCTACTACTAAGCTATTGATTCTTCTTCCAATATATTCTTCATCTTTCGTTATGACATGTTCAAACCAACGCTAATCGTCTCGTATCTTTCTACAAACTTTATCACTCGAGCCATTTCCTTAACTTTCATTCCTTACCCTATTTTTCTGTGTCTTCCCCAACATCTGTCTCAATATCCTAATTTCTGCTACATTCATTTTCTTTAAATTGTTACTGACATCTGTCAATTCACTTTGAATTATCTGAATATATTAGCAGTTTTCATGGTTAGCATAGCTGGCTGATTTAGAAATTTAATACCTTTATAATTCCTTAACTCGACATCTATTGTATATGAAGTATAAAATGCAATCAAATCGTATGTAGAATAATAATTATATTAAATTATTATAAAATCTTTCAGAACTCATATTTCAATAGAATAATACAACCTTTTTAGTTAAATTCTGTTTGTATTTATTTAAATTACAACGTTTCGACAATATAGACTATTGCCTTCTTCAGGTAAAAACATGTTTTTACCTGAAGAAGGCAATAGTCTATATTGTCGAAACGTTGTAATTTAAATAAATACAAACAGAATTTAACTAAAAAGGTTGTATTATTCTAATAATTATATTCTTTAAAATTTATAATCATTAAATGTCAATAAATAATATTTAACTCCGTTTTTTCATGGAAAATTGTTGAACGTTGCAATTGAGGGTACTTTCGGTGGACCATTTATAACCAAAATCAAATCACATCTGTATAAGGATCTAAACTCGAAGAATACGGAAAAGTTATAATTTCTGTAATCACGGGGTATCGTGGCCATGTGCCTGAGTGTCTGCTCGCGAATCTGGGGAACCGGGTTCGATCCCGACCGACGCCAAAAATTACATCGAATTTTAATGGCACAAAATTGACCCCTTGTGGCACTCTCTACGCCAGCAATGACTGCCCGTGAGGTGACGCCTGGTAAGCGCCCGCACTGTACAAATATTCCATCATTACCGATATCTGTGTACGAAGCAGATTGGCACACCCAGCAATGGGTAATATGCCGGATGTAATATTTATTTATCTTATTTTTATTTATGGTATTGGAATCATGCGATCCGAAAGGATCGTCACACACACATACACACATACACAGACGCACATATACAGACGCACACACACATACATACAGACATCATCGTAACAACAGTAAATTCATATTCTAGGGACCCCAAAACGGGCTTATTCATTAGAAACTTAATATCGAATTTTTTGACCAAAGATAATACTTTCTTTACCTAAAGGTCACGGAAGGTAAAAACAGAATATAAGAAGACATCGAAAGATATTTATATTTATTTTTGTACTAAAAACTTTGTATAGTATGTAAATTATTTGTTTATAAAGTACATTCCATTAATTATAGGATATAAACTTTTAAATTTTCGATACATAGCTTCCCAGCAAACACAGTGATCTAACAGATATGAGATACATAACCTTCAAAATTTACTTCCCTCATTTCATATGTATATGTAAAATTGATCAGTGACTTAAATTTTTTAATAATACAACATTGCTCATTTTTCACGTTGTTTTCCGTTAAATAACTTATAATTCTGTCTGTGTCTGTGTAGTACAAACGTCAAATTTAAACTAACAGCTGTGGAAGTAAGACATGTTCAAACCATTTTCTGATTGACCGCTGGTAATTAGGAATACTTTATTATAAATCATATAAATTTTTCTAGTTTTGCGCCTATGTTACCGACTGCGATACATCTTGCATTACTTCTTGCGTTACTTCATTATAAATCCCGCTTTATTCTCAATAATTCTAACGTAACCCCTGCATAATAAATACAATTTGTACTATAAATTATTGTAAGTTTGTGGTTGCAAATTTGACGACCTGATTTCGATCCCATATTTCATGTTGTGGACTTTCCACGCCAGCAATAAGTGCCCGCACAATACGAATGTCATCATCATTACCGATAGTATCTGTGCACAAAGCAGATTGGCACACCCAGCCATGGTTAATATACCATGATAATATATTTATTTTATTTATTTGTACCATAAATTGCAAAGAAAATTCTGCAAGAAACAATAAAATATAAAAACAAAAGTACAGTTAATGTTTATTCTTTTTCTTTCATTAGTTTCATTACAAACACTACACATGTTATGTCTCCTCAATGAACATTTACAGTTTTCTCAGATACAATTAATTAACACTTGGCTGGCTTTTCTGACAAAAACCTCTTGTGAAAACATATTGGTTGTGGTAATGGCTATTGTGCGGACATTAGAGGATGCCAGCACAAATCAATGACCATTCCAGGCTACAGGTAAACTTGTGCGGCGTACACCACGTGAGAACATGCAGTGGGAACTTAGTACGAGGGAGTAGATACAGTGGAGGATTTCAGAGAAATGGGGAAAAAACAGTGGAGCTATTTAAATTAGATGATTATGGCGTTCGGGGAATACGGCGCCTGAGAAGAGAATGGTTGCCGCAGAGTTTTTATTTGGGATTGGTTTGTTTATTTACCGACATTTATATTTGTATGATTGTTTCTTTTGACAGGAATTTTAGTTGTCTCTAAATAATTTTGCTTTTTTTAATGGTACGAGTACAGCGTAATTAGTCTGCCCTTAATTTTAAATTTCTGGCTTGGTCTGTACTGTATCATATACAGTGGAGTCCGGATATAATGAACCCGCTTTTAGTAAACTTCCGGCTAAAGTGAACGCTACTTTAGGTATCCTAATTTTTTCCCATAAGACTAATACAAATTTTATCCGCTTATAATGAACCCGCTTATAATGAACTTCCGGATAAAGTGAACCGAATTTTATTAACTTAAGGTATAAAATTTCCGTTTATAGCAAACTTTTATAATGACAACAAACACACAACAGATGGAAACACAAGAGATCGAAAGAATCGACGTACGAGAGGTAGTAAAACCAGAACGATAGACTAGAGAGTATGTCGAATCTCATAGGCGTCGCTTGCGCAGTACGCTTCCCTGAAATTTTCCCCATAATCCCCATAATCCCCATGCGTCCATCCCCATAAAATTACCGATACTCACATTTTTTTACAATCACGCGAAGTTCCAGCTCAAGTTTGGGATGGTTTTGTGCCCTTGAAAACTATATAAATAACATTCGTTTTTCTAGCATTCATGTACAAACTAAAATTTCCGACTATCTTAAGTAGTTTATAATACATATAAATATGTTTTTTTTTTAAATAATTTATAAATACAACATACACATGATGTAACCGTATAAAATAAATAAATACATATATATGTTAAACGTACAATTAACACGAGAAATTTTATTTTCCTTTTTAGTGAACCTCGGATATAGTGAACCAGTCTTAATGCATTTTCAAGTTCACTATATCCGGACTCCACTGTAGTTGTAAGTTGTGAGATGCGACCAAAAATTCAGAGTTTCTTCTGTTGCCATAAAGGCAACATAATTTATTGGTTAGTTTTTACTATACTTGCTAATAAAAGTATGACTTTAAATTAAAACAACACTGCAAAACTAAAATAATGTAACAATTTTAAATATGGCAAATAATAATTTAGAACCAATTTTTACCTTCCCTCATCTACAGGTAAGGAAGGAATTATCTTTGGTCTAAAAATTCTATGGTGAGTTTTTAATGGATAGGCATGTTTCGGTGTCCCTAGAAAATGATTTTCTATTTTTAAGATGATGTCTGTATGTACAGTCATTTTTTTATAGACGGATCATTAAGGTCATCTGTATTATGAATGAATTAACAAATTGGCATACATTTATCTCTGTCATTTGCAAAGACTACAAGCGTGTGCGATAAAGATCGTTTGTCTTTCAAAAATTCATATTGTTTCGACTAAGTTAGGACATAACATTTTAAAACGAAGCTCATTGTTGGAGAGAGAGGGAACAGTGGAAAAGATGGAAGGGCCAAGATCATATTGGGTTCGCACTGACAAAAGGAAAGTAAGAAGCCCCTACCACCCACTCGCAATAAGACAAGTGTTTCTGGAAAAGAGAAAAAAAGAAAAGAAAGAGAGATGTAACAATCAATCAATATCTAGGGTTACTAGAGTTTTTGAGATTTAGAAAAATAATATAATAACAGATGAATGTAAATTATTATTATATGAGTTGACAGACGTCAATATTGTAAAATATTATTAAAATAAAAACGTTACAACAATACTTTCGCTGTAACGTAGGTTTATTTATTAATTCAGCTAAATTACCTTGATTCATAGCCGTATGAATAATGTTATTTTCTGTCAGTGTCACTGACATTGTGTCAGTATATTATTTTTCAGATATTTGGTTTTACATTTGCTAATGCGTTAATAGATATTAAGGATACAAGTTTGATATAGTGTTCATAATGAAACGCGTGTGATGTTAAATCATGAGGCGATGAGCCGAGTGTTTTAATCACGCAAGTTTCATTATTAGGCTATATCAAACGTGTATCCTTCAATATTTTATCTACAACAGTTTAGATTGATCTTAAAATATATTTTTCGTTTATTTTTTGACATAATGAGAAACATTGAAATGTTCATTCGTAGCCTACGTTATTAAATCACTCATAAAGACATTCAAATTGTTGTATTAATTTCATATTAGCGCACTGTTGTAGATAAAAGCCCATTAAATTGTCTTCCACTACTATATAACAATCTTTGTAATTCTGATGGTTTTCCCGATTTATTTTCACATAAATATAAGGATATTTCTGTATATGTATGTACCGACCGGGGACGAATTTTCGTCGTGGTTAATTTTCCAAGGTCAATTACTTCATATTGAATAAATCGCTAAAACAAGATATAGTTATAGGTATAAACTTTTATGAAATTGATATCGCTTAAAAACATTATCTTGTAACACCTGCACAACATTATTATTTTATAAATAACGGCATAACAAATCGCTTTAGTGTAATTTAAGATAAGTAACAAATTTCCACGGTGACTAATAAAGCATGTAAGCATTTTACGAGTTAGTCTATCTTCCATAACACACTTGTTTAGCGCGATAAACTTCCCAGTAACTATTAAGAGCCAGTCTGGTACGATAAATGATAGCATTCCGATATCTAAACGCTCGGGAAATAAAATAAATAATTAAGATAGCGCTGGATATTTATATAAATACGGCCTCATAATTGATTGCATGCTGTAATTATCTTCACTGCAATCGCAACATATTTACGAGTTCAACCTGAAGATGGCTCCAGTTTTTACAGGGATGAGACAGGAAAATAATTGCAATTGGGACAGGTTGTACAAACAAGGTAGAGATGTTAAATATGAAACTAAAATAATTTCATTTAACATACAGGATGGTGACAGGCACAGCCGAATATAGGACTTTAACATATAAAATCAGATTTTCCTAATTTCCTGCTTCCCTAATCATTTCAGGTAAAAAAAACTTCAAATAAAAGTTGTAGAGCATTGAATTCTGTATCTGGATCAATAAGCAAAATTAATTTTGTATGGTTTGTAACGGCAGAAATTAGGTATGAAAATGTCGAAAATCACCTCAAAAATAGCAATAGCCATGGAATTGAGACAAAATAAATAACAAATGTCTTAACGGTTTATCTGTCATTAATTTTTATTAGGTATTAATTCTAATTTCTGTTAAAGGTAACAAATATCTGTTAATTTAAATTGGTAACAGAAATTACACTAATAGTAAAAATAAATTAACCTAGCTTGACAGATAAATTGTTAACATTTGTTAATTTTTTGTTTCAATTCCAAGGCTATCGCTATTTTTGAGGCACACAAAATTAATTTTGTTTATTGATTCGGATGCATAATTTTATATCCTACGTTTGAAGATTTTTTTACCTAAAATAATTAGGGAAGCAGGAAATTACGAAAATCTAATTTTAAATGTTAAAGTTCTGTTCGGATGTGCCGGTCACCTTCCTGTATATATTTTCCGGCAATTTTTTGACGAGTAAATTTCTTAATTTTATTTTATTAAAAATATTTTAGAATTCATAATAATTAGTTCATGCCTGTTATATTTTAATATAAACTAAAAGGTTGGTTTATTCTTACTTTTGTTAACAAGTTAATAAATATATACAGATTTTTGGCGTTTTATATTTTTAGATCTATTCTTAAATAATATTTCAATAATGATGCTATAAATGAGAGAAAACAACCAGAGGTGAGTAACGGCGTCTGGAATAGTTTGTTTAAAAAGCAAATAATAAGCAAGTTTACTGCCGATGTTTCATGAAGCGGTGTTTCATGGAGAAGGCTATATTAGACCATAGTCAATAATTCGCCTCGACTTATACTTGAGTATGCCGTGAGTACCAGAATTAGTTTCATAGTCCCTACTTGTTTCTTCAGTCCTACTTCGTTCGAAGTTTTACTTCAGTATAGCCCCAAGCAACCTTGAGTTATTTTGAGATAATGGTTGATGCTTTTTTAAAATTTTAGGTACTTGAACATTATTATAAAAATCTGATGTGGCCAGCACATAACCTCTCGCCGTATATTTTACCTGGCTGTATGCATAAAGCAAAGATTATTTTTATAAATACAAATAATATATTCATATAAATCTATGACGTATAAACTTCTTTATTATTCAATAATAGCATGTCTCAACATGAAGATATTTTACCATAAATTATGTTACAATAAATTACAAAGTAGAGTTTACCATATATAAATATTAGGCTGGTAACTGCAATTTTCAATTCGAACAACTTTGTTTACTTTCTCTTCATATTCTTCTAGTAAAAACATTATTTTGGGCGGTCTAAAATGTATATATCTGGATTGTGCATCTATTCTTATATATCTTCTTTTACATTTTATTTTTTCATACTTGTTACATCTAAATAACCTTAATTCCCTTTAATAAAGTGACGGATAGATTGCACTCCGATTTTGTCAATATTTACAACTTACTTGAGAAGAATTTGATAGCTTTTTCGCAATTCAAAGTTACTCTAGTCTACAGTACTGGTGTACATTGTCCCATAATGTTTGAAACAAATTTAAGTCCTTCAACCTAGACTTGTCATCTCCATAATAGTCACAGATCAAGAACTAAGGGATTCTCCAAGTACATATTTAATTCATTACTCATTATTTCTGACACTGACATTTATCTGTCAGTTACAAATAATTTAAATTAGCAACTATTTTTCATGGCATTCTTTCGGCTGTCAAATTTATTACAACAGATTATTTTATATATTATACTTCTTTTATCTCTAAATCTATGGAATATATAATAAAATATTTAAATGTATCAGATAGAGAATTTAATTTTCTTTAATATTACCACGAAAAATTTTCAAAAAATAATATTTAGAAGATTTTTTTTCAAGAATCTTCTACTTCCGGTTGTCCAATTATTACCAAAACCTTTTCAGATTTTCCCATGAATGTCCGATTGGGAAATACGTTGTTAAACAAATTTTAAGTCTTATAGTTTTTGAGTAACCGTCCTTCCAACATCCCACACACACACATCCACACACACACACACACACACACACACACACACACACACACACACACAGACATCATCGTAAAAATGTTAAAATCGGATTGTAGGGACCTTAAAACGTGCTTATTCAATAAAATCTGGATATGCGATTTTTAGCATGAATGCAATACCTCTCTTAGCGAGAGGTAAAAATGTGTGTTGGGTTGTTGTAGGCACGATTTCTCAAATTCTATAAGACTAAAGACCTGTATGACTACGAATTCCTCAATCTAACATTAACGGGGAGAGTTGAATAAGTTTTGGTACCAGTTGGAACACCGGTTGTAGTAGTATCTAAAATTATAATGTACGTCCCCTGAAGTTCTTCAGTTGGATGGAAATGTAACAGTGTCGCAGAAAGATATGCCCAAGAATCACTGCAAAACAATATAATCTTTTCTTATCACTTTAATTCTAAGTATTCTTATGTTCATCACCGTCCCTGTAATTGTAATTTGTAAGTCTGCTATTCTTTAATATGCTATTTCTTCAAAAGTAAACTTTGTTTATGTTTCAATTTATAGGTTATTTATTTAAAATTTGACAGCTATTGATTTTATTTAGTAACTTTATTCTTAGGTTGCCTAGTGTATTATAGTGACATTTAGGGCGATATTACAGGTTTCTTTTATACAAGTTACTTCTTATTCCTTGATTCTTTATAGTTTCTATGAATATTTATTTATTTTATTTCTACCTTGTGAATCAAGTCACAAAAGATGCTACTTTTATGTCGTTTGAAGAAAACAAATATTGTATGCAACTCAAATCATAAATATTGTGTTTACACTCTTGTGCATAAATAACTATTTGTTTGCTATTGAAACATAGATTTATTACTTGGATAAATAATTTAAAACCTTCGTTTTATCTACTCAAATTGTTCCTATGGCAGTGCATGGTCAAAAGCAGTGGGTGAAAATATTTTCGAAAAGGGATTTCACATTGCCAAAAGGAAATGAAAATTCATAACCTTTATTTATTCATTTCTATATATTTTGCAGTTATCGGAAACAGGGTGATGTACTAAATATTATGATATTAAATTTTGTGTAATATGATTTTAAAATTAATTAATATTTCATTGTTATAAGTAACTAAAACTATTTGTATCGTGACAAGTACGCCTTCCTTTAAAAATATCTGAAACGAAGCATTTATAAGATTTTGTTATTTCTCTTGACTTTCAAAAATTTGATTGTTTCTTAAATATTGTTAGACACTATGATGAGCATTGCTTAAACTGGGTATCAATAGATGTTCCTGAATTTTTTATTTATTATTTAATTATTTTAAAATAATTATCTTATTAACGAAATCAATTCAATTTCATTGTTCTTGTGTCTCCATCCAATCCATCCTTAGTTACTGCCATCGTTAACGAAATGACCCCGCGAATAACTGCTTTTGGGATAATTAGCAATTTTTCCCGCGTTTCGCAAGTCTTGAACAAAACCAGAGTTTCTGCTTCGCTCCTAAAGCAGCTTCAACTTCGCTGCCGTAGAATTAATTAAGATTCGATCCGAGATCAGATCTGATCCGAGTGAACGGTTTCCGATGATTGCAATTGTTGTAATTAAGTTGGTACTTGGCTTCAAATTAAGTGTATTAAATTGATGTGTCATAATCATACTCTAAGGTTTTGAAATAGTTTTCGTAATGCTCGTGCTATGTTATTATTTACTGGAAATTAGTTTTAAGTAAATTCTAGAGATAGAACAATGTCACAGGAAGGAATCCATTATTTCTTAATTTTAATTCATTTTCAAGATTAATTTTAATTGCAGACTACACACTCATGTTGACGTGATTAATTTAGTCTCACATTTTATAACTTTATAAATACTATACTCTATTTTTAAACTAGGAGGAGTAGATACGAAAGTCTGATTTACACTATAGAAAGTTACCAGAAAAAGTTACTAGATTTTTTTTTCGCGCGAAATACAAAAATTCCGTACACATCAATACTGTATACTTCGCATGGAACTTATTTTAAAATAAAACTGACATTATAGGCTCTTATTTTTCACGCCGCATATTTGATTATGTGAATAAAGATAATATGTAATCTAAATAAACACTCTTACTTGATTTATATCTATATTTTTTAATTGAACATAGCGATAAAATGCACAAAACCTATATATAATTTATTATTTAAAAATTTATACCATAGAATACAATACCAAAGGAACAAAATACAAAAAATATTACATTTAATTCGTTTAAAATTGAACATAAATTGAAACTGTGTATTATAATATCAATAAGGGGAAATTTTGTGCACAGACATTAACAATCTTCATCAGAAGAACTCTCCGATAAGCTGGAGTCACCATTGCCAACCGAAATAATGAATGGTTCTATTAAGTCGTCCATTATAATATCGATACAATCAATATTATTAGTTCTTAAAAGAACTGATTTATTTTAAAGTCACAGAAATGCGAAAAACCAAAACAGAAAAAGATAACCTCCAAACGAATGACAGCTAATACATCAAATGTAAAATATTTGTGCAGTGTAAACCTGACGAAGCACTAGCCAATCAGAAGCGTCAGTTTCGGCGCTTAAAATTTAAAGTACTCCTCTTAGTTTAAAAACAGGGTATAATCCATTGCAAGAACTACCAAAATTGTTCTTACAGGTTTCCGGTAGTAACATGTTTTTACCTCCCGTCACCTTTAGGTAAGGAAGGTATTGTCTTTGGTCAAAAAATTCAATGATGAGTTTTCAGTGTATAAGCATGTTTTACGGTCCCTAAAATACGATTTTACCATTTTTACGATGATGTCTGTATGTATGTGTGTCTGTGTGTCTGTGTGTGTGTGACAAAAATTCCGGATCCCATAACTTCAATACCACGATTCCAAAAATTATATTTTTTTCGTATTCCTCAAGTTTACATCCAGAAGAACAAGTGATTAGATTTTGGTTATAATTGGTGAACCGGAAGTACCCTCATTTGAAGATTTAACAGTTAAATTTGATTTATTGACATTTAACGTTATTATAACTGTTCGCTACACTTAATATTTGTATTTTTCTGTTGAAATTGTAAAATTTCCATTTTTTTTCCTTTCATGTACAAAAATAAATTGCCAGATCACAGAACATTTTAGGAAATTCTATGACAAATAGTTTATCTTCATAAAACAGTTGATTAAATGGATTTTTGTTAATTAATTCAGAATTCCTTATATTGCCATTCAATTCTTTTAAAGTTGAAGTCGAAGCCATTATTTGTTTTTTGTTTTCAACTAAAATTCATATAACAAAAACACCATGTGGGTAAACTATAAAAACAACGAAAAAAAAAATTAAATATTTACTGCAATACGTATCAGTCGCAAACCAGAGCCTATTATAATAAAAATGCTAGACAAGACAGGTTATGTTATGTTTGTTTATAGTCGAATGCAATATGCATCTATTATTTAATCTTGCTTGCAAAAATATGCAGTAGATGTCGTGAAGCTATTTACAAAATTTATCAGTACGTGACGTTGATTGTATTCCTGTATGGGAACGGCCTCTATAGGGCCGCGTGGAAGGTAAAGCGACTATCTTTTATCCTTTACGCACTCATCGCATTTAGCATTTGAAGCAGTGCCTCAAACAGCTCTTTGTCTAGCGCACGTATTTCTTACCGTAATGAATGCTTTATCAAAAATATTACGCAGTTATACTATTCATTTCGAGAAGCACTTTATAGGGTGTAAATTAGGTGAACTGCAGTACATATTTGTTATGGTCTTGACTTAAATTATTCTTTTGATATTTGTAAAGAGAAACATTAACGGAATAAGTTATAATTCAATTTACATTCTACTTTACTTGCATCTTTATTTTTACCTCTCGCTAAGAGAGGTATTGGATTCATGCTAAAAATCGCATATCCAGATTTTATTGAATAAGCACGTTTTAATCCCTACAATCCGATTTTAACATTTTTACGATGATGTCTGTGTGTGTGTGTGGATGTGTGTGTGTGTGTGTGTGGATGTGTGTGTGTGTGTGTATGTGTGTGTGTGTATGTGGGATGTTGGAAGGACGATTACTCAAAAACTATAAGACTTTAAATTTGTTTAACTACGTATTTCCCAATCGGACATTCATGGGAAGATCTGAAAAGGTTTTGGTAACAATTTGACAACCGGAAGTAGAAGATTCTTGAAAAAATTTTTTCTAAAGATTAATTTTTTGAAAATTTTTCGTGGTAATATTAAAGAAAATTAAATTCTCTATCTGATACATTTAAATATTTTATTATATATTCTATAGATTTAGAGATAAAAGAAATATAATATATAAAATAATCTGTTGTAATAAATCAGCCGAAAGAATGCCATGGAAAATAGTTGAAAATTTAAATTGTCAAAAAATGTCAGTGTCAGAAATCCGGAGACATTACTGAAGATTTTTTCTGGGAAGTACATACATTATATTATTTCTTATTGCATTAATAGTTTAATATTTAATATTATAGGTATATTATACATACCCTTCATATATGCTGTTACTTCCGACAATGAATTGGAAACATCTCGAAAAATTAAAAGAATAGGACAAAATTTCGTCATAGAATGTATTTAAATTAAAAAAATCTAAATATATGGAATAGATATAAGTAGAATTTTCGGTGTAGAGTGTAAGTATACAAGAAATGTTAAATGCATTAAGGTGCGAGCAGTCATGTGTCAGAATTATAGCTAGTAATTATGTATATAGATGTCATATATCATAATTTCTCATTCTAAATTTAGTGATTTTCCAATTCCATGTGATTTATTTTCCTCGAAAAGTCAATTCCACACTCCTGGTGACAAATTAACTACATGAATTGAGAAAAATCTTGAAATTTTTAATGAAAAATTCTGACATTTATGTACATAATTACTAATTATCATTCTGAAACGGGCCTCCACATCTGCTTGTCAAGACCAACAATGTAACATGACTGTTCGCGCCCTATACTTAACCAAAAAAAAGGAAGTGGCGAGAGGTATTGTGCTGGCCACAACAGATTTTTTTTCTGGTGAGGTAGTGCCTCACCTGCCTACCCTGACAAGCCGCCACTGTTCAGAATGATATTGTATCAACTTTCGATTCATAATCGGTACAAGCTATTCATAAGAGCACGAATTTTATTATATTGAAGTAAGAGAACAATATTAGTTTCCGCATATTGAGGACTTAATGTAAATCGCAATTACTTGCTATACGTAAACAATCCGTAATGATAAAATGCACGTAATATAATAAAGAATAAGAAAAAGTGTAACGAATTTAATCAAGTACGTGTTTCCAATCCCTTTTTCTTTCGTGGGAGCTATAGTAACTCACTTTCATCTATATCTTATTTACTTTAAACTATGGAAACACACAACCGATCACTTGACAATGCAGCACAAATTCCAAAAAGGAAAACAAATAAATTTGAAAATAAAAATAACAAGCTCACCATAAAAACTCCTTGTAGGAATAATATATAGAGCTAATAATCTCTGGCAACGATGACATATAAATTTAAAATCAACAGTAAATAAAGCACAGTCCGTTGTTTATTTCATGGCCTGCTCATATCATATAACAAGTACCGTTCCCATATCAAAAAGTTGATAGTTTTCTCTAGGGAATTGTTAGCCGAGCAAGAAATGTAACGTTTATATGAATAAGAAGAGGCATATCTGTCTCGGGGAATCTTCCTGCAGATTCTTCTTCGTCTTTCAGAATGTGAAGTAGTAATTGTTCAGAACGGGTTTGATTTTATGATATTGGTTATTTCAGAGGATTAAGATAAGTTTGTAATAGCTTTTGCAGCATGGAATACAAATGGAGAAGATGTATACTAGCAAAATAAATATTTAAACAAAAAGTAAATAAAATTTAATTCTTTCGTTACTACTGAAACCAGAAATTTATATAGGTACGTATATGATGTCAAAGTCATAGCAAAATTTAAAACATTCTGTAACTGGATAGGAAAAAAAATTATCTAAATATTATTGTTGAAAATGTATATTACAAATATTTTCTTTTTATTATATCTCCTAAAGGTTTAGAAATACAGTATAATCTGTTGTAATAAATCTCATTGCCCAAAAAAACAGTTGAGATTATGTCCAAAATCAGCAATTTTACTAACATTAGCGGAAGATTTTTCTGGGAGGTACGAGTACATTTCATATATCTTATGTATTTAAAATTATAGGTATATTAATATTATACGTATATAAAGGGTTTTCCAATAAGAGGTGTTATTTTGAATAGCCCGCTATTTCGGTAGATGTCGCTTTTGAAGCTGTCATTTTTTGACATTTGACAAGTAGAAACTACGCTATTAATAAAAATGGAACGATACACGCTTCAACAACGCATTGAAATTATTAAAATTCACTATAAAAATGGTGAAAATTTGGCAGAGACGGTTCGTAAAACTCGACAATTTTTGGGTCGTCGTGAAGCACCTTGTCGGACTGCAATACAGAAATTGGTTATCGAGGACATAGGACAGCCACTTTGCGATTTGGTTATGGAAAATTTCATGAAAAGGATATTGTCCTGTCAGCGTGGTCGTGGTGGTCATTTGCCTGATGTTATTTTCCACTATTAACGGCATACCTTCCTCTTTATAATGAAATAAACATCCGATCATTTATATTAAAAAATGGCATTTTTCTTTGAATATCAAAATAACACCTCTTATTGGAAAACCCTTATATATATCCTTAAGAAATACTGCTAATACCGTCAATGAATTTGAAGAATTTTAAATATATTAGAAGAGTAGGACAAAATTTCTCATAGAACGAAAGAAGAGATACAATTTCAATTATTTGTGTGTACAAGAAATGTTAAATTCGTTACTTATAGAGCGCGAGCAGTCATGTGACTTTGTTGGCCTTGGCAAGCAGATATCGGGATCCGTGTCAGAATGACGGCTAGTAGTTATTTACATAGATGTAACAATTGTCATGTGTCATAATTTTTCATTAAAATTTTTAAAATATTCTGATAAAAAATTATGATATTTGACACCTATGTACATGATTATTAAAGTCACAAGACTGCTCGCGCTCTATGCAACATAAAATGAAAATGGCGAGAGGTATCGTGCTGGCCACAACAGATTTTTTTGTTTGTTGCCTAGATATTTTGAGTAAAGCAGTCATGTCTGTTTCAAATAACAAAATGTCAACAAAAATCGTTCAAGAATTAAGCTCTTTCTAACATCAAGATTCATGCTGGAACATGACATTCTAATTACGAAACAGAGAAGCAATAATTATTATGCCTTACCGAATTAGGTTAAAACCTATAATTTCAAATCCCACTTTCATTTCATTTCATTTACAATCGTATGGCAAAAACTACTGACATCGATGGTTATAAATTCCTGTTGCACATCTCGTAAGATCGGCGCATTCCACACAATAAATCCCGTCCCACACATGCAGTCTGCCTATACGCTATGCCCTTTACAGGAGGCGACAGACACAGCGCACTTGATCACTCCAAGTCATGTTCCGAAGCTCAATTTCTCCACAGAGCTATATTAGGACCTGCTGATATTTCCTATGATATACGACCAAAGGAGAGAAAAACGAAAGTGATTGTTGGATGGAAAGGATAATGATAGAATTAAAGTTTCCTGGAATTGGATTATTTATAACTAATAAGTTCTAGATTTAATATAATGCACCTTAGTTATTTTTTGTTCATTGCTGTGCGTATATAACTAGAATACCAGAATTACGTTAGAATATTGAGAATAAAACACATAGTTAATATTTTTCAGAATTTTATTTTAAATAAATACCTATGTTCAAAGTAGAATAATACATTATTCTTTCTTCCATTTCTTAAAAGCTCCCAGCCAATCTTCTTTTATATTGCTTTCAAAATAATTATGGAGTTCTTCTTCAGACGAAATTATTCTATTCCGTCAATTTTAACCCTCTGTTTTATGCACCGGCAGCATTCCCCGCGGAAACCAGAAAAACGAATAAAACACTCATAATATATTTTTTCGCGATCATCCAGAAAATGAGCTGTTTCTGATCACTTTTTAAACCGGAAAATTCTTCTTTACTGAATTATCTTGAAAATTGTTTTCCATGGTGATCAGTTGTTTATTTAATTAATTCTTTTTTCCTCGCAATAAAAAATAAAATAATGCATAGCAATACAATTTTATTTATTCTTTCTTTTAAGACCGCGATATTTTTTTTGTACCTAACACATTCAAGTCTTGTTACTATTAATTTCATGGAGGCTTCATTACTGTCCTAAAATTTATTACTTAGTAAGGCTGTAATTTTTTACCTCTCACTAAGAGAGGTATTGGATTCATGCTAAAAATTGCATATCCAGATTTCAGTGAATAAGCACGTTTTAAGGTCCCTAGAATCCGATTATAACATTTTTAAGATGATGTCTGTGTGTGTGTTAGCATGTGTGTGTGTGTGCGTGGAAGAGTTGAATAGATTCTGGTAATAATTGGGTAACCGGAAGTAGTAGTATTTTAACAAAAATCTCCTACATATTATTTTTTGAAAATTTATGTTATTACAAATATTAAAAAACAAAATTCTCTATCCGACACATTTAATTTTTTTATTATATCTTCTATAGATTTAAAGATATAGAAATATAATCTATAAAATAATCTGTTGTAATAAATCTCATAGCCTACTCACAGCCCAAACATCTCCATGGTAACTACTTGACAAATTTAAATGTGTGTAATTGACAGATAAATGTCACCAATGTCAGTGTCAAAAATTCAGAGAGAGTACAGCAGGCTTTTTATGGGAACGATATTTAATATTTCTTATTGTATTATTAATTATATATTTAAAATTATAGGTATATTACATGAACCCTTCAGAAACACCGCCAATCCCGTTAATGAATTGGAAATACGAACATTTAGAAGAAATGGAGAAAACTTGCTCATAGAATGAATTTAAAATTATAGAAAATACGTAAATATAAAGAATAGATGTAACTAGAATTTTTTATTTGATCAAGATATGTTAAATACAATACCACAATGGAAAGGGCGAGAGATATTGTCATGGCCACAACAGATTTTTTTAGTATTGCAAAATGGGGCAAATCCCTTTTAGTGTTTATCGGACATTGCTGAAAATGTGGGAAATTTCGGTTATGCGTGTTTTCTTTAATAGATATTCAGTTGTAATTGTAAATAACGTCTTTGCAGAGAACATCGTGTAATAATGTCGATAACAGTTAAGTTAAATTATCATCATAATTAGATCTTTTTCTTATTGTTTATGAATTCCGTGTATGTTAAATTAGCGTTTGTAATGAAGGGTTAAGTAAGTCCAAAGTCAAAAATCGCACATTGCCAAATCTGATAAGTATATTCCCAGATTATTATGATGTTACATAATTTCAGTCTCTGTAACTATACTCATCACTTCAGGCAAACATTTATGAGTATAATATCATTTAGCTGTAAATGTTTTCTGTACAGCTGATATAATTACATTTATCAGTTCCATAATTGTAAAGAATGCTGCATACATTACTTATTTCATGGCTCTCTGCTTTTTGGTTATTGGTGGTGTTTCCCTATCTTTATAGTGTTAAAATTTCTAGGATTGTTATGATAATAGAAGAATAAATCTACTGGATTTCAGTCATATTCGTTTTATTGAATTGTCAACGTTTCGATCACATCTGGGTCATCTTAAGGAGAATAAAGTCAAAATCATGTAAGCAAAATTACATAATATACTTATATAAAAAAAAACATTGAAACAAAAATAAATATTTGTTTTAATATACCCCATTCTATCGTTACCCTTGTAGATGGCAATTTGAGAAACAATAGCTATACGAAAAAAATCTGATGTGGCCAGCACATAACCTCTCGCCGTATATTTTACCTGGCTGTATGCATAAAGCAAAGAATATTTATATAAATACAAATAATATATTCATATAAATCTATGACGTATAAACTTCTTTATTATTCAATAATAGCATGTCTCAACATGAAAATATTTTACCATAAATTATGTTACAATAAATTACAAAGTAGAGTTTACCATATATAAATATTAGGCTGGTAACTGCAATTTTCAATTCGAACAACGTTGTTTACTTTCTCTTCATATTCTTCTAGTAAAAACATTAATTTTGGGCGGTCTAAAATGTATATATGGATTGTGCATCTATTCTTACATATCTTCTTTTACATTTTATTTTTTCATACATGTTATATCTAAATAACACTAATTCCCTTTAATAAAGTGACGGATAGATTGCACTCCGATTATTCTTATATCGATGTGTAATTTTGTCAATATTTACAACTTACTTGAGAAGAATTTGATAGCTTTTTCGCAATTCAAAGTTACTTTAGTCTATAGTACTGGTGTACATTGTCCCATAATGTTTGAAACAAATTTAAGTCCTTCAACCTAGACTTGTCATCTCCATAATAGTCACAGATCAAGAACTAAGGGATTCTCCAAGTACATTTTTCTTTCATTACTCATTATTTCTGACACTGACATTTATCTGTCAGTTACAAATAATTTAAATTATCAACTATTTTTCATGGCATTCTTTCGGCTGTCAAATTTATTACAACAGATTATTTTATATATTATACTTCTTTTATCTCTAAATCTATGGAATATATAATAAAATATTTAAATGTATCAGATAGAGAATTTAATTTTCTTTAATATTACCACGAAAAATTTTCAAAAAATAATATTTAGAAGATTTTTTTTCAAGAATCTTCTACTTCCGGTTGTCCAATTATTACCAAAACCTTTTCAGATCTTCCCATGAATGTCCGATTGGGAAATACGTTGTTAAACAAATTTTAAGTCTTATAGTTTTTGAGTAACCGTCCTTCCAACATCCCACACACACACATCCACACACACACACACACACACACACACACACACACACACACAGACATCATCGTAAAAATGTTAAAATCGGATTGTAGGGACCTTAAAACGTGCTTATTCAATAAAATCTGGACATGCGATTTTTAGCATGAATCCAATACCTCTCTTAGCGAGAGGTAAAAATTACCCTCCGTCGATTCTATGTATTTTGAACAAATTCCAAACAAATAGTTCCTTGAAAAAAAAATCTGATGTGGCCAGCACAATACCTTCCGTCAATCCTGTGTATTATGTATAAATACCATACATAAATTTTCTTGCAAAAGATTCTAAATTTTTGGTAATTTATGTTTTCCTTTCTCGGCAACTGAATTCCATACTCCTGATAACAAACAAACCACATGAAATAAGAAAATCATGAAATTTTTAATGAAAAATTATGACACTTGTCAGTTATGGACATAATTAATTGCTGTCATTTTGATACGGGTCCCCATATCTGCTTGCCAAATGCAGCAAAGTTATGTCACTGCACGCGCCCTATACATAATTTTTTTTGCAAAAGATCCTATATTTCCAGTAAAGTTATTTCATAAACAAACTATGCAAATTGCACTTGACACTGACATATTCTTCTTCTTTAGTTTTTCCCATTCGCTACGGGATCGCTATTTTTTATTTTCTTCTTCCATTCTTGTTTTGCGTGTCGTCCTCATTCAGTTCCTTTTCTCTCAAGTCTTCTACAATACAGTCTTTTCATCTTATATTTGGTCTTCCTATGTTTCTTCCACCTTCTATTAATATATTCATCTCTCCTCATGACATGTTCAAACCAATGTAATCGTCTCTATTATATCTAAAAACTTCTAACACTAGAGTTACTTCCCTTATTCTTTCATTCAATTACTTGCTTTTTATTGATACTGATATCTGTCAATTTGAATTACCTGAATATATTAGCAGTTTCCATGGTTAAGTTAGCATAGCTGGCTGAATTATGATATTTATATGATATTTTTTATCTTCATTATTCTTTATCTCTATATCTGTTGAATATGAAATATAAAATGCAATCAAATCGTATAGAGAATAATATATTCTTTAAGTTATAATAACATTTAACTGAGTTTTCCAAGAAAAACTGTTAAAATCTTCAAATGAGGGTACTTCCGGTTGACCAATTATAACCAAAATCTAAACATGTCTGCATATGGTTGTATGGAGGAGGAATACGCAAGAATTGTAATTTTTGGAATTCTAGTATTGGTGATATCGTTGACGAAACCGCGGTCACATACACACACACATACACATACACACACACACTCGAACACACACACACCACCGAATTTTTTGACCAAAGACAATACCTTCCGTCACCTATTGGTAAGGAAGGTATTGGTAAGAACTATATATCCAGTAATATTTTAACACGAACATTTTCTTTAGCTTTTCCATTCGACTAAAACATAATATAAATTGTAAAAACAGTTTAACCAGATATTAAAATACTGGATCATAGGTACATAATATAATTTTGTGCAATAATGTTTGGTATCGTAACGAAGACAACATTGATGAAACATTTATACCATCATAACCGTACTCGAAAAAAGACTTCATCGTTTTTGTATCCGTAACACAAACTAATAAATTCTCCCTTTTATCTTTGCGGATTACGAATTTTGCTCCTGTTATAATCAAGGTTTAATATCTCGTACTAAATAGGAATTGTTATTTACTGCATTGCGCTAGTTTTTTTCCACACGCTGAGAACCGTTCTTGCAATTTTGCCTTCATATAAGGAAGATTGTATAAATTCTTGTGTCATCCACGTATCTTGAGAAAAGTATAAATTATACGATTTACAGCCACAAAAACCTTGGTTCGAAATAAGAGCACAGCATCTTGAAAAGGAAACCAGCAATTTTTCTCCATCTTATAAATCATTTTTAGTGCTCGGATGCTGTAATTGTAATATCGCTATGAACGACCTTACAAAGATGAAAATACCAATTATTTCTTCATTTGCATATTACTAATTAATTCTCACACTCACTGAATTCATACATGTTATTATAAACGTATTAAAAATCTGTTTTGGTCACAGCAAGGTTGATCTAATTTCTCAAATTGGTGAATATTTTATTCAGGACAGGAGCTGTCATTTAAATAAATACTTGTTTGTTTTAAGAAGAAATTATAATATATCTTAGGTTCTAAGATCGTAAACGCGCAGTAAGCAAAAACAAAAACAATATCAACACGTTTTAGATTTATTAGAAAGACCGAAATTTATTTGTTATATTTCTAAACAAACCATAAAACATGAAACTCACTCTGGTCAGTACCTATTTGTTAGTTTTTTACCTCTCGCTAAGAGAGGTATTGGATTCATGCTAAAAATCGCATATCCAGATTTTACTGAATAAGCACGTTTTAAGGTCCCTACAATCCGATTTTAACATTTTTACGATGATGTCTGTGTGTGTGTGTGTGTGTGTGTGTGTGTGGATGTGTGTGTGTGGGATGTTGGAAGGACGGTTACTCAAAAACTATAAGACTTAAAATTTGTTTAACAACGTATTTCCCAATCGGACATTCATGGGAAGATCTGAAAAGGTTTTGGTAATAATTGGACAACCGGAAGTAGAAGATTCTTGAAAAAAAATCTTCTAAATATTATTTTTTGAAAATTTTTCGTGGTAATATTAAAGAAAATTAAATTCTCTTTCTGATACATTTAAATATTTTTATACATATTTTATAGATTTAGAGATAAAAGGAATATAATATATAAAATAATGTTGTAATTAATTTTACAACCGAAAGAATGCCATGAAAAATAGTTGATAATTTAAATTATTTGTAACTGACAGATAAATGTCAGTGTCAGAAATAATGAGTAATGAATTAAAAATGTACTTGGAGAATCCCTTAGTTCTTGATCTGTGACTATTATGGAGATGACAAGTCTAGGTTGAAGGACTTAAATTTGTTTCAAACATTATGGGACAATGTACACCAGTACTATAGACTAGAGTAACTTTGAATTGCGAAAAAGCTATCAAATTCTTCTCAAGTAAGTTGTAAATATTGACAAAATCGGAGTACAATCTATCCGTCACTTTATTAAAGGGAATTAAGGTTATTTAGATATAACAAGTATGAAAAAATAAAATGTAAAAGAAGATATATAAGAATAGATGCACAATCCAGATATATACATTTTAGACCGCCCAAAATTAATGTTTTTACTAGAAGAATATTTTATATATTATACTTCTTTTATCTCTAAATCTATGGAATATATAATATAATATTTAAATGTATCAGATAGAGTTTTTATTTTTCTTTAATATTACCACGAAAAATTTTCAAAAAATAATATTTAGAAGATTTTTTTTCAAGAATCTTCTACTTCCGGTTGTCCAATTATTACCAAAACCTTTTCAGATCTTCCCATGAATGTCCGATTGGGAAATACGTAGCTAAACAAATTTAAAGTCTTATAGTTTTTGAGTAACCGTCCTTCCAACATCCCACACACATACACACATACACACACACACACACATCCACACACACACACACACAGACATCATCGTAAAAATGTTAAAATCGGATTGTAGAGACCTTAAAACGTGCTTATTCAATAAAATCTGGATATGCGATTTTTAGCATGAATGCAATACCTCTCTTAGCGAGAGGTAAAAACCTAGTCATTTTCTAATATTTGGACATTTTTGCATGCAATTTTTCTAAATATACTTAAACTAACCCAAAAATTTATACACCCACAAGTTTTGTGTGTCGATTACTAGCATTATTATTTTTCAAATAATAACATCTTAATATTATTATAATTCAGAAGTCCTTGAAAAGAGAGAAATTCATTTTTTGTTTCTATCTTTGTCAACTCTTTCTCCATTCACAGTCCTCTGGGTCATACCCTCTTCTATCACCGTTTTTTCTTAGCGTCTTAGTGTCGAACACATATACATTAGCCGGACGATAAGGCCGATTGCATGTTTAACAATAATTTACACAAGTTACACGGATCTTTATTACTGAAATAGCCTAGCATTGCTTTGCTGTGGTATGGACTGTGGTCGCTGGGTCTTGCATTGGCTGTCTTTGGCTTTGTATTTCAGATAAGTAGTGATTTTTACGCCATGGAGCGAATTCGTTCAAGGATCGCAAGCCTATAATGTATGCATGTAGGCCAACGGTAGTAGGAAATGTTTAATTAAGAAGAAAACCTGTGGATTTAGTAATTAGTTACACGTGTTAAAGAAAAAGGCGGATGGTGTTTGAAGTTTATATCTGATTTTTTTTAAATTTTCAAATATAAAATATAACAGGTATATTCGTACATATACGAGAGTTACATTAAAATTATTGGCATTGAGACACACGGTTAATGTTTTTCAAAATTTAATTTTAAATATATCTAGCGTAGTTCCCTTCAACTAATAATACATTTTACCATTCTTTAATCTCCAGCCAATCTTCTTTTGTAACGCTTTCAAAATAATGATGAACTAATTCATTCTTCAGACGGAAATTTATTACCTAGTAGAAGATTTTAGAAAAAATCTATTGTGTTCATCACGATACCTTTCGCCACTTCCGTTTTGGGTTACATAAGTATAGGGCGCGAGCAGTCATTTGACATTGTTGGGCTTGACAAGCAGATATAATGGCCCGCGTCAGAATGACAACTAGTAATTATGTACATAGATGTCAAATGTCTAAATTCACGCAGTTAATTTCTCACCAGGAGTATGGAATGTACTTGTCGAGGAAAATAAACTACATGGAATTGGAAAATCACTAAATTTAGAAAGAAAAATTATGATATTTGACGTCTATGTACATAATTACCAGCTATCATTCAGACACGGGCCCCATATCTACTAGTCCAGCAAAGTCACATGACTGCTCGCGCCCTACTGTATTTAACATTTCTTAAGATATAATAAAATATTTATATGTATCAGATAGAGAATTTACTATTCTTTAATACTAGCAAACAAAAAAAAAATACAATTGAAATGTTTTTTTAAGAATCTGCTAATTCTGGTTGTCCATTTATTACCAAAAACCTTTTCAGCTCTTCCCAGTAATGTCCATTTGAGAAGTACGTAGCTAAACAGATATTACGTATTATAGTTTTTGAGCACACACATGCACACGCACACACACACACACACACACACACACACACACACACACATCGTAAGAATATTAATATCGGATTGTAGAGACCTTTAAACGTGCTTAATCATTATGTTTGTAACTGACAGATATATGTTACTGTCAACGAACTAACCATTTCCTATAATAATATTAACGTTTTGTAAAGAAAATAGTAAATGGAACAATAATTATATGGAATATTACCCATTGATGGGTGAATCAATCGTCTTTGTACGCAGATGTTGGTAATAATGATGACATATTTGTTCCGTGCAGGCGTTTACCAGGCGTCACTTCACGCGAATCTTGGGAACAGGTTTGATTCCGACCGACGCTAAATATTTTAGAATTTGAAATGGCACAAACTCACCCTTGTAGTGCACTCTCCACGCCAACAATGAATATAGGAAAGTACATAAATAAATAAAATAAATATATCATCACGGCATATTACCCATTGCTGTTTAATTTAATTTTAAGCATTTACATGAATAAAAATTAAATTAAACGGGAGGTATTGTGTTAGCCACAACAGATTTTTTATTAATAATTTTGAAGAGAAGACAAAAACTTACTACCCATAGTTTCTTTTTTCACAAAATTTTTATTTATTTTTATTGACCAGAAAAAAAATATGAAATTAGAATATTTAAATTAACGCCATGTACAATTTAAAAATACGCCGCACTAATGAGGGGCCGTAAAACCATATCATCGGCACGCCCCATAGCAACAGCTTGTGTGGGTAATTTGAATATGACACATCACCTGTTTGATGTTTAAACAATAGAGGAGGCGAGGTTAATATTTTAATTTGCCTTTTAATCTTGTACGAGAGATTAGTTTTCATAAATCAGCCAGCTATGGTATAACCATGGAAACTGCTGATATATTTAAATAATTGTAATTGACAGATGTCAGTGTCAAGTGCAATTTACATACTTTCGGTATAGAATTTGTAGAAAATAGTATCTACCTATACAGGGTGTTTCAGGACTAGTATAACAAACTTTAACAGCTTATTCCTGAGGTCATTTTGAGCCAAAAATGTCATATGAACATAGGTCCTATTTCTTCTAGTTTCCAAAATACAAGAGGTTAAAATTCTATAAATAACACGAAATTTTCTAATTTTTGTAATCAAGGTACCTTCGGAAAACAAGAGTTATTATTGAAAAGTCATACCTTCGTATTGAAGTTATGGGATCCGGAACTTTTGTCACACACACACAGACACACAGACACACAGACAGACATACATACAGACATCATCGTAAAAATGGTAAAATCGTATTATAGGGACCCTAAAACATGCTTATTCAGTAAAAACTCATCATTGAATATTTTGACCAAAGACAATACCTTCCTAACCTAAAGGTGACGGAAGGTAAAAATTGCCTGAATATAGTCTTAACTATTGTAATCTAAAAATATATATTTCTTCTTCCTGTTAATATATTTTTTTCAGAGGGTATGAATACATTTAGGTGTGGGCTCGTAATTTAGATAATATTTATGGCATTAAAATATTTTAAGAAGATAATCAAAATTCGGAACAGGCACTCCTATTAAAATAACCATTTTTTTCTCGTGTCAAATCAGCTGTGGTCAGCTATATAAACAAATGACCGTGCCAGTTTCGCATAGTGATTAATCATGCACGCATATTAACTTGATTTAATTAGAGTAATATTATTTTCGTGCGGGTTGTTGTGCTTGTGTATAAATCAAACTTAATGGTGACTACTTTCAGTTAAGGAAGCAATTTATATGTAATTATTACTTGTTATTAGCCGGCTACGTCTATATAATGGCTCGCTTTTTGATTTGTTGAAAATCATGTAAAATATAACGAGAACAGAGATACATTGTCTATCAGGTTAATATGTTATTATAGATTAAAGGAAATTTATTAATACTATTTGTTATACGTAATTTATTGCAGATACTGAATAAAAAAATAATGTTTTATGTATTATATTGCTCAGCTGTAAGATATGTAAGATAATAAACTTATTGTTAGAATAATAATAGAATGATCGACTGGATAATTTGAATCCGGTAGGAACGTCTTATTATCATATTCTTAAATTTCCGGGTACTCAATTCTACATTCTAAAATCATTGTCCATATTAAATCATTTAAATTCAAATAATCAAACTATTACACCTTCAACTTACTATGTGTTTAAATAAATAAATCTGTTGTGGCCAGCATAATACCTTCCGCCATTTTCATTTTATGTTGTATAGAGCGCGAGCAGTCATGTGACTTTGTTAGCCTTGGCAAGCAGATATGTGAGCCCATGTCAAAATAACAGGTAGTAATAATGTACATAGGTGTCAAGTATCATAATTTTTCATTTAAAACGTAATTTTCTATACATCAAAATATTTTGAAATTTTGAATGAAAAATTATGACATATGTAGCCGTCATTCTGATCCCCATATTTGCTTGCCAAGGCCAACAAAGTCACGTGACTGCTCGCGCCCTATAAGTAACGAATTTAACACATCTTGCTCCCACAAATAATTGAAATTGTTTTATGAGGAATTTTGTCCTACTCTTCTAATATGTTCAAAATTCTTCAAATTCATTGATGGTATTAGCAGCATTTCTTAAGGATATATATCTCATATATAATATATAACTATAATTTTAAATACATATTTAATTAATAATACAATAAGATATATTAAATGTATTCGGACCTCCCAGAAAAATCTTCTAGTAATGTTAGTAAAACTGCTGATTTTTGACACTGACATTATTCGTTTACCTGTCAATTACAAACATTTAAATATCTCAACTGTTTTTGGGCAACGATATTTATTACAACAGATTATTCTGTATTATTGTATACATAAATTTTCTTGCAAAAGATCTTATATTTTCAGTAAAATTATTTCATAAACAAACTATGCAAATTGCAATTAATACTGACTTCTTCTTCTTCTTTAGCTTTTCTCATTCGTCAGTGGTCGCTATTTTTTTATTTTCTTCTTCCACTCATTTCTGTTTTGCGTGTCGTTCTCATTCAGTTCCTTTTTTCTCAAGTCTACCGCAACACAGTCCTTCCATCTTATCTTTGGTCTTCCTCTGTTTCTTTCACCTTCTATTACTAAGCTATTCATTTTTCTTCCAATATATTCTTTGTCTCTCCTCATGACATGTTCAAACCAATATAATCGTCTTTCTTGTATCTTTCTAGAAACTTCTAACACTCGAGTTATTTCACTTATTTTTTCATTCCTTAACGTATTTTTCCGTGTCTTCCCTAACTTCTGTCTCAACATCCTCATCTCTGCCACATTCATTTACTTTTCATTGCTATTGACATCTGACAATTTGAATTATCTGAATATATTAGCAGTTTCCATGGTTAGCATAGCTGGTTGGTGTATGCAATTTAATATCTCCATAATTCTTTAACTCTATATCTATTGAATATGAAGTACAATCAAATCGTGTCAAATTGGGTTTTTTCAAGAAAAACTGTTAAAAGTTGCAAAATAGGGTACTTCCAGTGGACCAATTATAACTAAAATCTAATCATGTCTGCATATGGATCTAAACTTGAAGAATAGGAGCAAATTATAATTTTTTGAATCGTGCTATTGGAATTATGCGATCCGATACTTTCGCCACACCCACACACACATATAGACATCATGGTAAAAATAGCCAATTCGTATTCTATGGTCCCCAAAATTTGCTTATTCATTAGAAACTGACTATCGAATATTTTGACCAAAGACAATATCTTCCTTTACCTAAAGGTGACGGAAGGTAAAAGAAGATATTTAATCTAACAACATTATACATGTGTCTTATTTTAAAACAAAAGACCAAAATCATATAATATTTGTGCGTTGGGTTAGGTTATGTTAAGGTATATTCAAAAAATCTGATGTGGCCAGCACATAACCTCTCGCCGTATATTTTACCTGGCTGTATGCATAAAGCAAAGATTATTTTTATAAATACAAATAATATATTCATATAAATCTATGACGTATAAACTTCTTTATTATTCAATAATAGAAGTTTATACGTCATAGATTTATATGAATATATTATTTGTATTTATAAAAATAATCTTTGCTTTATGCATACAGCCAGGTAAAATATACGGCGAGAGGTTATGTGCTGGCCACATCAGATTTTTTTTATAAAGACACGGATTTTTCAATATGGCTAGCACATAAAATGAAGAGCACAAATAAATTTTTTGGAAGAATGGAAAATAATTGGACACGCAGTCTTATATAAATTATTTATTTCCTAGCCGACGTTTCGACTGTACAACACAGTCTTCTTCGGGGCTAGAAAAGGTTACGTACATAATTTTGTCATATTGGTGTCTAGTATAAATTATTAAAAGAAATATGCATCTATTCCTAGCAGTATGAGATTTATATAAGTTGGCTTAGTCGCAATTATTCGAAAATCCTAGCAAAATTTTAACAGATTGACAGATTAAAATATAACTTTTCTGGTTTCGTTAGCATTCTAATTCGTTATAATTAAAATAAAATACATTCCTCGGCATACTTTGGATAAAGCTGCTGAGATAAAGAAAATTTAATGCCCCATAAATAAAGGATACAATATGAAAGTAAAATTTTAAAGTTCTAGAACTGTAAAATATCATGTTAAAGTTCTAGGACTTTAATGTTTCACTTTTCGTTTAAAAAACCTGATGTGAATACTGTGTATTATGTATAAGATACATAAATTTTCTTACAAAAGATTCTACATTTCCAGTAAAATTATTTCATAAACAAACTATGCAAATTGTACTTGACACTGACTTCGTCTTGTCTAGCTTTTCCCATTCGTTAGGGGTCGCTATTTTTTATTTTCTGCTTTCACTCATGTCTATTTTGCGTGTCGATCTCATGCATAGTTCATTTTCACGCAAGTCTACCGCAATACAGTCCTTCATCTTATCTTTGATCTTCCTCTGTTTCTTCAACCTTCTATTACTATGCAATTAATTCTTCTTCCAATATATTCTTCATTTCTTCTCATGACATGTTTAAACCAATGTAATCGTTTCTCCTGTATCTTGTAACTTGTAACATTAGAGTTATTTTCTATATACCTTCTGTGAATTCTGTGTATTATGTATAAATACCATACATAAATTTTCTTGTAAAAGATTCTAAATTTCCATGACATGTTCAAATCAATATAATCGCCGCTCTTGTGTCTATCTTGTATCTATCTAGAAACTTCTATTACTCGAGCCATTTCCTTTAACTCCTTACCCTATCTTTCCGTGTCATCTCCAACATCTATCTCAACATCCTTATCTCTGACACATTCACTATCTTTTCACTTTTCTTGATACTGACAACTGTCAATTTGAATTATCTGAATATATTAACAATTTTCATGGGTAGCATAGCTGGCTGATTTATGAAATTTAATAACTTAATAACTCTATATCTATTAAATATAAAGTATAAAATGCAATCAAATCGTATAGAGAATAATATATTCTTTTGTTATAATAACATTAAATGTCAATAAATCATTTTTAACTGTTAAATGAGGCTACTTTTGGTTCACTATTTATAACCAAAATCTAATCCCTTGTTCTTCTAGATGTAAACTTGAGGAATACGAAAAAAATATAAATTTTGGAATCGTGGTATTGAAGTTATGCGATCTGAAACTTTCCTCACACACACACACACACACACACACACACACACACACACACACACACACACACACACACACACACACACTAAAACATTCTTATTCACTAAAAACACATCATTGAATTTTTTGACCAAAGGCAATACTTTCCTTACCTAAAGGTGATGCAAGGTAAAAATATAGAAAAATCTTAAAATCTCAATATTTGATGTCTCCAATTTGAAAACGCATCCAAATAAATTCATTATACAAATTCTTTACAATTGAATCGCCTCTCAACATTTTTTTACAACACAATACGAACTCTATACACAATGCAATTGCTTTGCTGGCGTAGGTTCGCGTGCATTTCGCGATGCACATCTCCATTCTGTAAGTATTTCACACCTTGTCCGATATCGCACAGCTCCGCTAGTATACTCTGGCGTTTTTCTCCCATTTGCATGCTAAGAATGGCGCTGTGCCGTGGCATTGCATCGCATTGCATTGCATCTCGACCAGCTCGTGTAAACTATTTAGCAATTGAAATCGCAAATTTCAACCGCAATCTCGTTCCACATGTAAATCCCCAGCTATTTAAATTACTAACAACAACAATAATGTTGCTCTATCCGGTAGTAATGTTATTGTTAACCGCTGTTCAAATGTTACAGAATTGTTTTTCAATTTTCTAAATAATTACATAAATTTCAACAAGTGGACTCGGAGCACGGATTATTTGAATTTCAATGGATTTTTAACGAATAATGGAATTGTATTGTGCGATGCAATTTAAATTTTTGAGCGCTATACTATGTTTTCTGGTGCAATAAAATAGAGTAGGTAATTGATATCTTTTAGACACACATTTATTTAGGCTATTTACGTGCCTGAGTGTCTGGTCGCGAATCTGGGGACCCAGGTTCGATCCCGACCGACGCCAAAAATTACTTTGAATTTTAATGGCACTATATTGACCCCTGTAGTGCACTCTCCACGCCAGAATTGAGTGCCCGTGAGGCAACGCCTGGTAAACGCCCGCACGGTACATATATTTCATCATTACCGATATCTGTGTACAAGGCAGATTGGCACACCAGCAATGGATAATATGCCGTAATGATATTTTTATTTATTTATAAACCGAAATTCATTCACTTTCAAATACATTAATTTTGCCTTTTTACCTCTCGCTAAGAGAGGTATTGCATTCATGCTAAAAATCGCATATCCAGATTTTATTGAATAAGCATGTTTTAAGGTCCCTACAATCCGATTTTAACATTTTTACGATGATGTCTGTGTGTGTGTGTGTGTGTGGATGTGTGTGTGTGTGTGTGTGTGTGTATGTGTGCGTGTTGGATGTTGGAAGGACGGTTACTCAAAAACTATAAGACTTAAAATTTGTTTAACAACGTATTTCCCAATCGGACATTCATGGGAAGATCTGAAAAGGTTTTGGTAATAATTGGACAACCGGAAGTAGAAGATTCTTGAAAAAAAATTTTCTAAATATTATTTTTTGAAAATTTTTCGTGGTAATATTAAAGAAAATTAAATTCTCTATCTGATACATTTAAATATTTTATTATATATTCCATAGATTTAGAGATAAAAGAAGTATAATATTTAAAATAATCTGTTGTAATAAATTTGACAGCCGAAAGGATGCCATGGAAAATAGTTGACCAGTTGAACTGTTTGTAACTGACAGATAAATGTCAGTGTCAGAAATTCATAGATATTACTAAAGAGTTTTTCTGGGAAGTACATATACATTATATTATTTCTTAATGTATTAGTAGTTAAATATTTAAGATTATAGGTCTATTACATATATCCTTCAAAAATTCAGTCAATCCTGACAATGAATTGGAAACATTTCGAAAAATTAGAAGAGGACAAAATTTCTTCATATAATGAATTTAAAATTAAACAATCTAAATATAAGGAATAGATATATGTAAGTACAATTTTTGGTGTAGAATGTAGGTATACAAGAAATGTTAAATACAATAGGGCGCCTTGACAAGCAGATATGGGGACTCATGTCAGAATGATAGCTAGTAATTATGTCTATAGATGTATCATAATTTCTCATTCTAAATTTAGTGATTTTCCAATTCCATATGGTTTATTTTCCTCGACAAGTAAATTCCACACTCCTGGTGACAAATTAACTACGTGTATTTAGAAAATCTTGAAATTCTGAATGAAACATACTGACTAATTATCATTCTGAAACGGGCCCCCACATCTGCTTGTCAAGGCCAACAATGTAACATGACTGTTCGCGCCCTATACTTATGTAACCAAAAAAGGAAGTGGCGAGAGGTATTGTGCTGGCCACAACAGATTTTTCACATTCATAATGGGTCCGGTATTTATTTTTCAATAATTTTTTTCTCTCGCTAAGGTATTGGATTCATGCTATAACTCGCATATCCAGATTTTAAAGATCAAGCACGTGTTAAGGTCCCTACAATCCGATTTTAATATTTTTACGATGAAGTCTGTGTGTGTGTGTGTGTGTGTGTGTGTGTGTGTGTATGTGTGTATGAGAGAGAGAGTGTGGATGTATGTGTATTATGTGTGTATGTGTGTGGGACGTTGGAAAGATGATTTCTCAATCGGACATTACTGGGAAGAGCTGAAAAGGTTTTGGTAATAATTGGACAACCGAAAATAGCAGATTCTTAAAAAAAATCTTCTAAATATGATTTTTAGAAAATAAATTCTCTATCTGATACATATTTTATTATATCTTCTATAGATTTAGCGATAAAAAATATAATATATAAAATAATATGTTGTAATAAATCTTATAGCTTAAATAATATCATATGGAAAAATGTTTTTAACTAACAGATATGTAAATGTCAGTATCAGAAATCCAGGGACATTACTGAAGACTTTTTCTGGGAAGTACATACAATATTATTAATAAATATAAATGGAATTTTTGGTGTAGAGTGAAGGTATAAAAGAAATGTTAAATACAATAGGGCGCGAGCAGTCATGTGATTTTATTAGCCTTGACAAGCAGACATAGGGGCCCGTGTCAGGATGATAGCTAGTAATTATATACATAGATGTCAAATATCATAATTTTTCATTCTAAATTTCCCATTCCATGTAGTTTATTTTCCTCAACAAGTAAATTCCACACTTCTAGTGTCAAATTAATCACGCGAACTTAGAAAATCTTGAAATTTTAAATGAAAAATTCTGACATTTGACATGTATGGACTTAATTACTATTTGTCAGTCTGAGGCGGGCTCCCCCATATCTGCTTGTTAAGGCCAACAAAATCATATCACAATATTTTATTTAGTCCAAATTATGTCGGTGAATTTGTTCAAAATTCATTATTAATAGTTTTGAATTTTTCCTCAAGATTAATTTGTGAAGAATCAATTTAAAACCATCTCATTTGTTTTTGAATAAATGCATCGTTTTCTTCTTAATCAATTACCCATGTTTCAGTATTCATTGTGAGTCCATTACCATCTTCCATCCTCTTGTAAACTTCTTCTTCTTGTTCTAATCTCAAGTTCTGCCTGCATCAGTCGCTCGACTTTTTCCGCCACACCTTCGAACGCATTCGTATCTGGTCGTGGTATATGGTTATGGTTATTGTGCATTTATTGATAGTTGAGTCTGCTCTACGTTTTCCTAACTAATGTCACAAGATATCGAATTGCGCTTTACGGCCTATGCGCCGGATATCTCAGCTATCTTATCGCTCTGTTCCTACTCGATGGCTTTCTTTATTCAGATACGTGTATTGGATGGAATAATTAGAGCTAAATCATGGCTTTATGGTTATGTCTTTGTAATGTATATTAGATTGTAGAGAAATATTCAAAGGATATTGATTCTGAATGAGTTTCAATTGTTTCCTTATAACAAACTATTATGTAAACGCTATTCTGAAAATCTGATGTGGCCAGCACATAACCTCTCGCCATATATTTTACCTGGGTGTATGCATAAAGCAAAGAATATTTTTAGAAATACAAATAATATATTCATATAAGTCTATGACGTATAAATTTCTTTATTATTCAATGAGAGCATGTCTCAACATAAAACAATTTTCACATATATTTACAAAATCTATAGTATATTTTACTATAAATTATGTACAATAAATTACAAAGTAGAGTTTGCAGTATATAAATTTTAGGCTGGTAACAGGGATTTTCATTTCGAACAGCGTTCTTGTTTACTTTCTCTTCATATTATTCTATTAAAAACATTAATTTTGGGCGGTCTAAAATGAATTTATCTGGATTGTGCATCTATTCTTACATATCTTCTTTTACATTTTATTTTCTCATATAGATGCTGTATCTAAATAACACTAATTTCCTTTAATAAAGTGATGGATAGGTCGCACTCTGATTATTCTTGTATCGATGTGTAATTTTGTCAATATTTACAACTTACTTGAGAAGAATTTGATAGCTTTTTCACAGTTCAATATTACTCCAGTCTACAGTGCTGGTGTATATTGTCCCATAATGTTTGAAATAAATTTAATTCCTTCAAAAAATAATATTTAGAAGAATTTTTTTCAAGAATCTTCTACTTCCGGTTGTCCAATTGTTACCAAAACCTTTTCAGATCTTCCCATGAATGTCCGATTGGGAAATACGTAGTTAAAAAAAATATAAAGCCTTATAGTTTTTGAGTAATCGTCCTTCCAACATCCCACACACATACATACACACATACACACATCCACACACACACACACACACACACACACACACCCACACACCCACACCCACACAGACATCATCGTAAAAATGTTAAAATCGGATTGTAAGGACCTTAAAACGTGCTTATTCAATAAAATCTGGATATGCGATTTTTAGCATGAATGCAATACCTCTCTTAGCGAGAGGTACAAAAGATAACGATATCGTTATTTTTTAACGACATTTAAAATTAAATTTGATTTTAGGAAATAAAGATCTTAACTTAATCCCAATGTTCTTATTTTTTACCTCTCGCTAAGAGAGGTATTGCATTCATGCTAAAAATCGCATATCCAGATTTTATTGAATAAGCACGTTTTAAGATCCCTACAATCCGATTTTAACATTTTTACGATGATGTCTGTGTGTGTGTGTGTGTGTGTGTGTGTGTGTGTGTGTGGATGTGTGTGTGTGTGTGGGATGTTGGAAGGACGGTTACTCAAAAACTATAAGACTTAAAATTTGTTTAACAACGTATTTCCCAATAGGACATTCATGGGAAGATCTGAAAAGGTTTTGGTAATAATTGGACAACCGGAAGTAGAAGATTCTTGAAAAAAAAATCTTCTAAATAATATTTTTTGTGGTAATATTAAAGAAAATTAAATTCTCTATCTGATACATTTAAATATTTTATTATATATTCCATAGATTTAGAGATAAAAGAAGTATAATATATAAAATAATCTGTTGTAATAAATTTGACAGCCGAAAGAATGCCATGAAAAATAGTTGATAATTTAAATTACTTGTAACTGACAGATAAATGTCAGTGTCAGAAATAATGATTAATGAAAGAAAAATGTACTTGGAGGATCCCTTAGTTCTTGATCTGTGACTATTATGGAGATGACAAGTCTAGGTTGAAGGACTTAAATTTGTTTCAAACATTATGGGACAATGTACACCAGTACTATAGACTAGAGTAACTTTGAATTGCGAAAAAGCTATCAAATTCTTCTCAAGTAAGTTGTAAATATTGACAAAATTACACATCGATATAAGAATAATCGGAGTGCAATCTATCCGTCACTTTATTAAAGGGAATTAGTGTTATTTAGATATAACATGTATGAAAAAATAAAATGTAAAAGAAGATATGTAAGAATAGATGCACAATCCATATATACATTTTAGACCGCCCAAAATTAATGTTTTTACTAGAAGAATATGAAGAGAAAGTAAACAACGTTGTTCGAATTGAAAATTGCAGTTACCAGCCTAGTATTTATATATGGTAAACTCTACTTTGTAATTTATTGTAACATAATTTATGGTAAAATATCTTGAGACATGCTATTATTGAATAATAAAGAAGTTTATACGTCATAGATTTATATGAATATATTATTTGTATTTATAAAAATATTCTTTGCTTTATGCATACAGCCAGGTAAAATATACGGCGAGAGGTTATGTGCTGGCCACATCAGATTTTTTTAAAATGAATTACAGAATACGGATACAAAGATAACGACTATCGTTAAGTAGACATAACGATATTCATAATAACAATTTTGTTATGATAACGATTCGTTAAGCGAATATTTTACAGAACAGGCCTGTAAGTTTTGCAATTCTAATATTTTATAAAATTGTAAATTAAGACCTAAGTTTTTCAGTAACACAAGACAAGTGAAATCAAAATATCAATAATAATTGTAAATGGCTTCGACAGGTGTTAATCGACAATTTTTTTCCCATAATTTACGAGGTTAAACTGTAACATCCCCATATAAGTCTTGCAGTATAGGCGTAATATGAAAATATCAACTTCTATAACCTCCGCATTACAACTTCTTAATAATAACAATAAATTTCAGTTATTAGCTACTGCTATCGATTTCATTCAATATAAAAGGCATAAACATCAAAGTAATTCCCACTAAATGTACTGCGCGCTACTATAAACATTTTAATTTATCTCTGGACCATGCTGTAACTTTCATATTTAAACTCCATTTTCTAGTAACTTACATACTTAATATTATTGCGAGATAAACAGAAAGATAAACAATGAAATATCTTTTGTAGAAACTGCAGAAAACGTTCTATTTCAATAAATGAACATATTTGAAATGAAATTTAAAATTAACTTTTCAACGACAATACATGTATAGTAATTTTTTTGAAAGATGTCCGATGAAGGTCGTCTACGAATTGTATGAATTCAGATTTTTGCTCCGCCCATTATGACAAATTCAGTAGTGTCGTTTGCTTAGTTTTTATGAGGGTACGTAAAATACTACTGTTATTTTATTATTATAAAAATATATTAGAGTAAAAGCATTCAAAATTCAAAAATAAGTCAACTGGTAAGTTTATAAGAAAAAGTAATACCAAATATATTAAAAATAAGATAATGACACAATGACAGAAAATAACGTTATACGTACCGCTATGAATCCAGGTAATGTATCTGAATTAATAAATAATCTTACGTTACAGCGAAAGTATTATCAACAACGAGCATCGTTTTAAAATGGAATGTCCTAACTTAAGCGAAACAATATGAATTTTTGAAAGACAAACGTGTTATATCCATGCTTATCGCACACTCTTATAGCCTTTGGGAAAGAAAGAGATAAATGTATACCTATTTGTTAATTCGTTCGTGATACAGATGACCTTGATCGGATATCTTCAAAATTTTTACTGTACCTTATTTCTAAAACTTTGTGGAAACCATTTAAATTTCAACGTAGCTTTCAGAATTCATTATTAATATATTATTAAAATTGATTAAATTAATTCTCATTCCAACCACTGTAGGAGACGGGCATGTTTAATTGTGTTCCGTAGCGATTGTGTAATTAAATCCATAAATACTCATATAATAGTAGTATAGTAAGAAAGAAAAGACCACAATAATAAATGAAGATTCTGGTAATAACGTAGTACAGGATAAGATTCACATGCAGCTGATAGATTGAAATTGGATAATGGAATATATTAATTTCATAATAGGTAAATATAACAAAATTTAATATTGTATATTCAAAATTCCATGTAACGACTGTTCGTTTTCAGACATTAATTTTATTTTCTAGTTTATTAGGTTATCAAGTTTATTAGTTAATTATGATTTAGGATATCTGGTACCTCATTTCGGTTTAAATTCTATAGACATTTTGTAAAAAATGCATAGGTATTGGGTACCAATAACTTTGGTTTCTATCCTCATCGCTGCATCCCACGTTAGGCGTCTTGCGGCTTTCTCAGTTCTTATTGGGGGATGCACTGAGTTGAACAAACTGTGTCTGAATTTGAGACGAGATGGAGCAGGTTATCGTCGGAACATTAGGTGTCGAGGTTCATGCAACTGTTTGTTTAGAGCGCTCCACAGTACCTAAATACAAAGAAATGATCAAGAATCTATTATTTGCGTAACTCTAAATTGCCTCTGAACTCAAGTAGGGGAAGTACACCTATGGGGTGAATGTGTATAATTAGAAAATAGAATCCACTTTGTCATTGCTGTCAAGAATAAGCAATGGCCCATCTGCTTACTAGCGCCGAATTAGAAGAAGGCATAAGAGAACCCCTGGGGTCCTAATTAAAGCAACACCAGCGGCACTAAATTTTAATATTTTGTTGTAAAGTGTGAAGGAGGACTTTTTCGGAAAATATGCGTCAGGCCTAGTCAAATAATCGTGACTATCATTTTCTGGCCATTTACCTGAGTGAGGCGTGAATCTGAGGACCCGGGTTCCATTTCAACGCTAAAATTATGTCGAATGTTGTATGACAAAAAAGTGACCCCTGTGGTGTTCTCTTTGCGCCAGCAATGTCTGATAAACACCTGCACGTACCGAATACATCATCAGCATTTTTATGTTTTTTGTTTTTATAACTTCATGTTTATGTTTATTACGTTATTAATCAAATAATAATTATCATTTGTACCAATCTTTCATACAACTAGATCCAAGAATATCGAACGAAACCGCGATTCACAAATCATTGTATCTTTTCCGTCATCATCACATCTCCATCACTTCCTAATGTCCACTCCTACACAAAATGTGTTGTGTTGATTGTGATTTACAGCAGCGGGCATCACATGACGCGCTAACACCATGGACTCAAGCAAAGCACGAGCTGCATCACGCGGTGATTGTCTGCTGTCGCTACATGGCCCATTGTTGCAGGGAGTTCGTGTTCGTTTGTTTACCTGGCCTGCTTCACAATGAGATGTACTTGTTGTTGTTGGAGCTTATGTCGGAACTTTTATAATATTGTTGAAATTGGAATTGAAGTGTGCTGTGGATGAACATGTGGGATGGTAATGGGAAGCATAATCGTAAGATGGGATTAGCGGAATTTATTTGTAAATTGAAAGCGGGCACATGATGAGTATATACATACATAATATTCTATTCAATGAATCGCAAATAATACTGGAATGAGCCAACAAATAATATTCACCCATGAATAATCAAGTCTGCATATGGTTGTAAGGAAGAGGAATACGCAAGAATTGTAATTTTTGGAATTCTAGTATTGGAGATATCGTTGACGAAACCGCGGTCACACACACACACACACACACACACACACACACGCACATACACATACACGCACACATGAGCACACACACGTATATACATCATCGTAAAAATAGTAAAATCGTATTGTAAAGATCCTAAAACGTGCTTATTCAATGAAAACTCACCACCGAATTTTTTGACCAAAGACAATACCTTCTTTACCTAGAGGTGACGGAAGGTAAAAAGAAAACAAATATTAACATTTAAACTGTATTAAAAGAAATCTAGTTGCATTCCATGTCGCTTATACTAGGCACAACAGATCTTTTTGGAATGCCAATATATGATTTCATAATTTGTATAGACCAAACCAATTTAAATTCAATCATACTCTGTCAAAGAATGAAAGAACATTGCATCCACCAACTAGTAGTAATTCACATTCTCAATCTCAACGTACCATTTGCACCAATTCTATCCAACGATATGTCAGACCTTTCAATAGATCAAGAGCCCACGCCCTGTCCACCGGGATTTACTTACTCAGGAATACAGATCCTAGGCCGTGTGGATTGCGCAAGGTAAAGCCGCGTAAATCTATCAACTGAGATCGTTAATACGAGTACGAGTGCGTTAACTTGACATTTGCGGAGGAAAAATCGCAAGAATTGAGAATTGCGGATATTTGACACCCACGCCAGAAACCAGATCTTATTACGGTATTATTTATTGCTCGTTGAGGATTTGTAAATATGCGAAGGAAGGAATAAATGATGAAACTCTGCAGAGAATTGTTGGAAATAATGTATTTTCTTTATAATGTCAAATGCATCATATACAAGGATGATATCTATAAATGTAACTTCATGTTTTCAATTTATTTTACGAGTATGACATTCTACTTACAGAAAAGTTTCAACGAAATATTTTAACTAATACTTATAAATATATATCTACATACGAGCCCAAACCCATAATATTTCAGTCGGTTTGTATTTTTAACAAACAAATTATAAAAAGCAAATAGTGAGCAATTTCTATAAATTTAAATTATTAAAAATTCTTTCAGAACTCATAATTAAAATAATACATCTTTTTTAGTTTAAGTTCTTTTTCAGACCCACACTTAGTAAATATTTCCTAGGCGTGTTATTTTCTATCATTATATTGGTTTGTAAGGACTGCCTGCTTCTCTTTTACATCTTCTGCTGCAGCCACGATTCTAGCCACTAGTTCTAACTGTTCACCGGTGTCTCGTAAACAGAGGTCTTCATCTGACCCCAAAAAAAGAAATCTAGTGGAGTTAGGTTGGGGCTCCGGGCTGGCCACGCAACTGGACCTCACCTCCCAATCCACTTATTCGGGTATTTTCTATTTAACAATGCGGTGACTTCTCGCGTTGTGTGAGCCGGTGCCCCATCATGCTGAAACCAAAGTCTCCGTCTTATGTTTAGTGGCAAGTCTTCAAATAGTTCCGGCAGCACAGTATCCAAGAAAATAAAATAATTTTCACAATTCAAATCTAATATCTTTTTTGTTTCATTGTTTTCAGAAGCTACTTCGTTTTAAATGCTTTTTTTTAGTTTGTTAATATTTATGCAAGACAAGTAAGTGAATAAAAACTTTTTTTTGGCCAGATAGAAAAAATTGTTTCAGACAAATATTGTAGTAGAAAGTTTATGGATTTAAAAATGTTTTATTTTCGAAAATCGATGGGGTGGTTTTTAAAATATCTTGTTCTGAAATTTTTGATTATATTTTAAGATTTGGAAATTATATTAATTACATATTATGAGGGCCCTTCTAAAATTAGAGTTACATAGGCAACCAAAAATCGAAAAAAAAATTATTTTTTATTTCATTTACCTTTTGTAGGCGGTATACTTCCTCTTTTACCTTATCTTCGTCCTTTTTTCTTGTCAGACTCTTATGTAAATGTAGTAAAAGATGAAGATGAAAGATATCCCATCCAAACTCGTCCAGTAAAGCTTCGATGTGTTATCGTAAAGCATACACACGCCACGAATCAATATTCCCTGTCTTCGGTTTTGAATTACCCTTCCACGTTACTTTAGGATTTTGCAGTAGTGATCCGTATTCAGAAAACATATGATTCAGCGGATATCGCATCTGGCGGAAGAAAGAAAGAGATGCTTTATTGCAAACGGGTGCTATGCCAAACTGTTCGCCCTAGAGAGCTATTGGATCACTTGTTTGAAAGAGGAGTCCCTCTACACGACTTTCCGAAAAAAAAACTTCCCCAGGCCACCAGTGCCTGTGTATCTTTAATTTTAGGACGACCCTCGTTATTGCTTTGGTATTTGAGCGACATTTTCGTAATTCATCTTTATATTGCCCGACAAATTATAAATAAACTTTAAATAACTTTTCAAAGATTTAATAATTATTATTAATTAAATTTATGGTGTTTTCCATGTTATATTTCAATAGGATCTTTAGCGATTGCTTCTTCTATATATCTTCATTTTTCTAATCAATCCATAAAGTTGTATAGCTGAATTGATTAGCCATATAGAGCACATAAAAAGTTTTTTTATAGCTAGGTAGATTATATGAATATCTTCCCGCAAATGGAAGATACTTGATGTTTAGTATTTAGAAAACGATCATTAGTATTTTTGAGAAAAAGAAATACTGTATCAAGTTGTTAAATAGATAAGCTAACAACAAGAATTGCTCCCATTTATTAACTTTAATAACACAATTAATTCCATTCTGTTAAAAGTTAAAACCTTTCACGATTTCATACCCAGTAACTCATTCATCAGTACGAATATCTTTAACATATCTGCGTATTACAAAACGCAGAATTCCTCGCATTCTTCCATCATCACTTCACGGTTTGCGCTGACCTCAACTCCAACAGTCGTGTAGTGGTCGTGGTCAAGCCCTGGTGTGCGGACAGGCCGACAAGGCGGTACGCAGATTTTTACTCGTGCCCGGACTGACAATGACATGCATTTCAAGCTCAATGGGCTGTAAGACCACGGGCTAACTCCATCGGCCTAATTCTGTGGTGATGTCAGAATAAGAGAAGAGTTCGTCATAAGAAGAATATGCGAGAAATTATAGAAGATAGCTCATAATTGCATATATTGTGGAAAAGTTTGCTTTCTTACAAAATAATATAAAAATAACTCTATAGACTTGTGAATACTGTTGAAACTGTTCTCTAAACTGATTTTGGTAATGGTATATTTGCAGGCATTTACCAAGAAACCGACTGGAGATTGATACTAAAAACGAACTTGTAAATTTAAATACGGAGATCTATATAAACGTGTGGCCGTGTGCCTGAGTGTCTGGTCGCGAATCTGGGGACCCGGGTTCGATCCCGACCGAGGCCAAAAATTACATCCCATTTTATAGGCACAAAATTGACCCCTGCGGCGCACTCTCCACGCCAGCAATGAGTGCCCGTGAGGTGACGCCTAGTAAGCGCCCGCACGGTATAAATATTCCATCATTACCGATATCTGTGTACGAAGCAGATTGGCACACCCAGCAATGGGTAATATGCCGTGATGAAATATTTATTTATTTATTTATTTATTTATTTATTTATTTATTTATTTATTTATTTATTTATTTATTTATTTATTTATTTATTTATTTATTTATTTATTTATTTATTTATTTATTTATTTATTTATTTATTTATTTATTTATTTATTTATTTATTTATTTATTTATTTATTTATTTATTTATTTATTTATTTATTTATTTATTTATTTATTTATTTATTTATTTATTTATTTATTTATTTATTTATTTATTTATTTATTTATTTATTTATTTATTTATTTATTTATTTATTTATTTATTTATTTATTTATTTATTTATTTATTTATTTATTTATTTATTTATTTATTTATTTATTTATTTATTTATTTATTTATTTATTTATTTATTTATTTATTTATTTATTTATTTATTTATTTATTTATTTATTTATTTATTTATTTATTTATTTATTTATTTATTTATTTATTATATAAACGATGGTTTGATTTAATTTCATTGACTACCTTTACATCGACATTTCAATTCGCTCCAAGTAAATTATGACTTGACTGCTTCATTCCAGTGGATTGAAAATAGGATTGAGTTATTTCAAATCTTCTTTAAATTCGTATCGACTAACAAAATATAGCTAAACACTAGATTATGTTTCCATTATTATTTCCACTCAGAACGATACATTAAAAAAATTATTAGTTAAGTTCTAACGAACTTAACTTTCGGATTTTAATTTCATATGATAAATAAAAAACCTGTTGTGGCCAGCACAATACTTTCCGTCAATCCTGTATATAATGTATAAATTCCACACATAATTTTTCTTGCAAAAGATTCTAAATTTCCAGTAAAATTATTTCATAAACAGACTATTCAAATTGCACTTGACACTGACATCTTCTTCCTCTTTAGCTTTTCCCATTCGTTAGTGGTCGCTATTTTTGCGTGTCGTTCTCATTCAGTTCCTTTTCTCTCAAGTCTTCCGCAATACAGTCCTACCATCTTATGTTTGGTCTTTCTCTGTTTCTTCAACCTCCTATTACTAAACTATTCATTCTTGTTCCAATATAAATCTTCATTTCTCCTCATGACATTTTCAAACCAATGTAATCATATTCTTGTATCTTTCTAGAAACTTATAATACTAGAGTTATTTTCTTACCGTATCTTTCCGTGTCTTCCCCAACATCTACTTCAACATCTTCATCTCTGCCACATTAATTTACTTTTTATTAAAACTGGCATCTGCCAATTTGAATTATATGAATATATTAGCAGTTTCCATGTTTAGCATAGCTGGCTGATTTATAAAATGTAATTTCTTTAAAATTCTTTAACTGTATCTATTGAATATTAAGTATAAAATGTAATCAAATCGTATAGAGAATAATATATTCTTTAAGTTATAATAACGTTAAATGTCAATAAATCAAATTTTACTGTTAAATCTTCAAATGAGGCTACTTCCGATTCACCAATTATAACCAAAATCTAATCACTTGTTCTGCTGGATGTAAACATGAGAATACGAAAAAATTATAAATTTTGGAATCGTGGTATTGAAGTTATGGGATCCGGAACTTTTGTCACACACACACAGACACACACACACAGGCACACACACACACACACACACACACACACACACACATACATACAGACATCATCGTAAAAATGGTAAAATCGTATTATAGGGACCCTAAAACATGCTTATACACTAAAAACTCATCATTGAATTTTTTGACCAAAGACAATACCTTCCTTACCTAAAGGTGACGGAAGGTAAAAATCTGTTGTGGCCAGCACAATACCTTCCGTCAATCTTGTATATAATGTATACATTCCATACATAATTTATCTTGCAAAAGATTCGAAATTTCCAGTAAAATTTTTTCATAAACAAACTATTCAAATTGCACTTGACACTGACATCTTCTTCTTCTTTAGCTTTTCCCATTCGTTAGTGGTCGCTATTTTTGCGTGTCGTTATCATTGAGTTCCTTTTCTCTCAAGTCTTCCGCAATACAGTCCTTCCATCTTATCTTTGGTCTTCCTCTGTTTCTTCAACCTTCTATTGCTAAATTATTCATTCTTGTTCCAATATAATTCTTCATTTCTCCTCATGACATGTTCAAACCAATGTAATAGTCTTTCTTGTATCTTCCTAGGTAACACTAGAGTTATTTTCTTACCGTATCTTTCCGTGTTTCCCCAACATCTACTTCAACATCCTCATCTCTGCCACATTAATTTACTTTTTATTGATACTGACATCTGTCAATTTGAATTATATGAATATATTAATAGTTTCCATGTTTAGCATAGCTGGCTGAATTATAAAATTTAATTTCTTTAAAATTCTTTAACTCTGTATCTATTGAATATTAAGTATAAAATGTAATCAAATCGTATAGACAATAATATATTCTTTAAGTTATAATAACGTTAAATGTCAATAAATTAAATTTAACTGTTAAATCTTCAAATGAGGCTACTTCCGGTTCACCAATTATAACCAAAATCTAAACACTTGTTTTTCTGGAAGGAAACTTGACGAATACGAAAAAAAATTAATTTTTGGAATCGTGGTATTCAAGTTATGGGATCCGGAACTTTTGTCACACACACACAAAGACACACACACATACATACATACAGACATCATCGTAAAAATGGTAAAATCGTATTATAGGGACCCTTAAACATGCTTATTCACTAAAAACTCATCATTGAATTTTTTGACCAAAGACAATACCTCCCTTACCTAAAGGTGACGGAAGATAACAACTGTTTAAAGTGATAGTAGGTACCTGATATTCTTATTCTCTATAATTTTATCGTGATTCTCATATAAGCGATATTTATTTATTTAGTGGATTGTATTATCCCAAATTACTTTTAGAAAGTATGTTGATGTACGCATTTATTGTCCTGTACAGTAGACCTATTCTTATTCTTATTCTTATTTCCCTTTACCAATATGCTATTAGCCACAATGTATTACCCACAATTCCACACCTTTGTTTATAAATTTTCTTCTCCTCTGAACATCGCATTAAACCCACAGCGGTTCATGGTTCACGTTTGGCCGTGCTTCAACTGTTCTAACCACAGCGCAGCCAACTCATCGATACCATATTCCGTGATTTACAGCAAACATGACTGGACTGCTCCGCGGCAGAGTTGAAAGTTCACGCGGCACGCGGACAACGCACGCATCGTGGATCGAAGTGGCCTTACGAAACCAGATGAATATTTCGCATACCGCGAGCTTCGTGACACTGCTGACCTTATTGGGCTTATGTAACAGATGGATGTTAATTTGATGTGTAGGAATATGTTGCGATTTGTTGTTGTTGTATAATCATAAAGGATTTTATTGAAGAATATAGGATTGTTGGAAGTGACAGCAGGTTATGAAGATTGGCATGTTATGGCATATTGACGTGAAGACTTGTTGTTGGGATCCTATGAGTACAAAAGGATCAATTGTTCGCGAAATGTTATCCTAGAGCGCGATTCAAATTCATTTGAAGACACTGTGTAACTGCACATCAAATTTGTTACCACAATAACAAATTCAGAGATTTAATTTTCTGATTTAACATACAATGGAATGTGGATACCCGTACATATTTTCGGGAAATAGTTTCGATTCAATATGTTCATTTAGCAGTTTTCTTAATGACTGATGACAATATAATACGAAAAATATTAAACTTCAATGTTACTCTAGTCTACAGTGCTGGTGTACATTGTCCCATAATGTTTGAAACAAATTTAAGTCCTTCAACCTAGACTTGTCACCTCCATAATAGTCACAGATCAAGAATTAAGAGATTCTCCAAGTACATTTTTCTTTCATTACTCATTATTTCGATGATACAATTTTTCTGTATTTTACGTTGCAGAGTGGAGAGCATCTTCACTTTCATCTTGTGTTTATAACATTTAAATATCATCTTCCTTCGAGCTGTATTCTCGCTTATATCTATTCTTTACATTTAGATATTTTATATATAAATTCATTCTATGAAGAAATTTTGTCCTACTCTTCTAATTTTTCGAAATGATTCCAATTCATTGTTGGCATTGACAGTATTTCTGAAGGGTATGTGTAATAAACCTATAAATTTAAATATTTAACTACTAATAAAATAAGAAATAATTATAATGTATGTACTTCCCAGAAAAAATCTTCAGTCTCCGGAATTCTGACACTAACATTTATCTGCCAGTTACAAACATTTTAAATTTTCAACTATTATCCATGGCATTCTTTCGGCTGTAAAAAAATAAAAACAGATAATTTTATATATTATATTTCTTTTATCTTTTTATCTTTAAATTCATTCTAAGAAGAAATTTTGTCCTGCTCCTCTAATTTTTCGAGATGTTTCCAATTCATTGTCGGGAGTAACAGTATTTCTGATGGGTATGTGTAATATACCTATAATATTAAATATTGAACTATTACCTATTACATTAAGAAATACATACATTAGTATGTACTTCCCAGAAAAAGTCTTCAGTAATGTCTCCGGATTTCTGACAGTGACATTTATCTGTCAGTTACAAACAATTTAAATTTTCAACTATTTTCCATGGCATTCTTTCGGTTGTAAAATTTATTAGATTATTTTATATATTATATTTCTTTTATCTCTAAATCTGTAAAATATATAATAAAATATTGAAATGTATCAGATAGAGAATTTAATTTTGTTTAATATTACCTAGAAAAAAAATCTGATGTGGACACCACACGACTTCCTTGTACGATTATTAAACTATACATATTTTTTTAATAAATAAATTACAAAATATTAATTTTAACTTCAAAACAGTAAGATATATAGCGACCATAATCTAACCCGGTTCTTTTTAAAGAGAGTTTTGATTACAACAAAGAAATATTTGATTACAACAATGAATATGATTAATTTCACAATAAAAATATAATATTTGTTATTGTACGAATCATAAAATTGCACGTATTTAACGTAATTTGAAATGAACATTTTTTTTATGTTTTTGTCCTAATCCATAGCAAGCTTTATTACAAAAATAAAAAGTATATAATTTTAAAATTTACATATCTCACTTATACAAAGGGCTAATTTAATAATACTTGATGTGCTAGACGCAGAAATTAATTCTCTAAAACTTTTATTTGAAGCATTTATTTCTAAAATCAAAATAAAATCATTTTATTCAAGAAAAACTGTTAACAACTTCAAGTAATGTACCACTTCCGGTTGGCCTATTTTAACCAAAATCTATTATGAGGGTCCGATTACAATAGTTCCTTTACTTACGTACAAGGAAGTAAAAACAAAAATAATATTTAGAAGATTTTTTTCAAGAATCTTCTACTTCCGGTTGTCCAATTGTTACCAAAACCTTTTCAGATCTTCCCATGAATGTCCGATTGGGAAATAAGTAGTTAAATAAATATAAAGTCTTATAGTTTTTGAGTAATCGTCCAGCATCCGAAACACATACACATCCACACACACACACACAGACATCATCGTAAAAATATTAAAATCGAATTGTAGGGACCTTAAAACGTGCTTATTCAATAAATACTGGATATGCGATTTTTGGCATGAATCCAATACCTCTCTTAGCGAGAGATAAATTACTATTTTCTATAGTTTTTGACAAATCAGGGGACAGAAACCATTTTTACCTCTCGCTAAGAGAGGTATTGCATTCATGCTAAAAATCGCATATCCAGATTTTATTGAATAAGCACGTTTTAAGGTCCCTACAATCCGATTTTAACATTTTTACGATGATGTCTGTGTGTGTGTGTGTGTGTGTGTGTGTGTGTGTGTGTGTGTGTGTGTGTGTGTGTGTGTGTGGATGTGTGTGTGTGGGATGTTGGAAGGACGGTTACTCAAAAACTATAAGACTTAAAATTTGTTTAACAACGTATTTCCCAATCGGACATTCATGGGAAGATCTGAAAAGGTTTTGGTAATAATTGGACAACCGGAAGTAGAAGATTCTTGAAAAAAAATCTTCTAAATATTATTTTTTGAAAATTTTTCGTGGTAATATTAAAGAAAATTAAATTCTCTATCTGATACATTTAAATATTTTATTATATATTCCATAGATTTAGAGATAAAAGAAGTATAATATATAAAATAATCTTTTGTAATAAATTTGACAGCCGAAAGAATGCCATGAAAAATAGTTGATAATTTAAATTATTTGTAACTGACAGATAAATGTCAGTGTCAGAAATAATGAGTAATGAATTAAAAATGTACTTGGAGAATCCCTTAGTTCTTGATCTGTGACTATTATGGAGATGACAAGTCTAGGTTGAAGGACTTAAATTTGTTTCAAACATTATGGGACAATGTACACCAGTACTGTAGACTAGAGTAACTTTGAATTGCGAAAAAGCTATCAAATTCTTCTCAAGTAAGTTGTAAATATTGACAAAATCGGAGTGCAATCTATCCGTCACTTTATTAAAGGGAATTAAGATTATTTAGATATAACAAGTATGAAAAAATAAAATGTAAAAGAAGATATATAAGAATAGATGCACAATCCAGATATATACATTTTAGACCGCCCAAAATTAATGTTTTTACTAGAAGAATATGAAGAGAAAGTAAACAAAGTTGTTCGAATTGAAAATTGCTGTTTTTATATATGGTAAACTCTACTTTGTAATTTATTGTAACATAATTTATGGTAAAATATCTTCATGTTGAGACATGCTATTATTGAATAATAAAGAAGTTTATACGTCATAGATTTATATGAATATATTATTTGTATTTATAAAAATAAACTTTGCTTTATGCATACAGCCAGGTAAAATATACGGCGAGAGGTTATGTGCTGGCCACATCAGATTTTTATGTTTGAAACAAAGCATAGTTATTTATATAGTAATCAGCTAACACCGTTTTATGCAACAGGAAAATAGATTAATTTCTCCATTATTGAAATACGTATTAAAATGCTCGTAAAACGGAATTCCTACGCAGTGCTCTGATATTATTAGTAGATAATATAATAAGAACGCTGAATAAAATTTAACTACTCTATTTAAATCATTCAAAAAACATTAGCCTTACGAAAAACAGAACTAATCTTCTAGGCGGAAACAATTTCCTTCGAATTTTTCCCGCTTCTAATACAGGGTGTTCTAGTCTTAGCAGTTAATAACAGGAAGCAATAACTATTTGTTTAATAGTTGCACAGCTAGCTGGACCGAGTAACCATCAGGTACGGAAGAAAAATCGTCCGAGTTGATGCAAATGCAGCGAAGATGCAACGCAGGCAATTTAAGCTGATTGCACCGCTCAGCAGCTGAGCATGCGACTAAGTATGCGATGTTTGCACTGAATAATCAGGAAATCAGTACGTCCAAGATAAATTGGTATTGAGGTTATTGATTGGAAATTGAAAATTTTGTTGGTTTTGTTGATCGGTGAGGTAATAATATACCTTGGGGTATTGAATTTCACAACAAAGTAACGCAGATATAATGTAAGTAATTTTTACCTTCCGATATAGTAGATAAGGGAAGCATAGGAGGCGTTCGTTAATAAAATCAACAACTAAAACATTAATAGCTTATGTAAAAAATCTGTTGTGGCCAGCACATTACCTTCCATCTATCCAGTATTATGTACAAATTCCATAAATATTCTTGCAAACTATATTATATACCTATCCAGTAAAATTATTTCATAAACCAACTAAGCAAATTGCATTTGACACTTCTTCTTCTATAGCTTTTCTCATTCGTTAGGTGCCGCTGTTTTTTATTTTCTTCTTCCACTTATTTATGTTTTTCATGTCGTTCTCATTCTGTTTCTTTTACCTTCTATTACTAAGCTATTCATTCTTCTTCCAATATATGCTTCATCTCTCTTCATTACATGTTCAAACCAACATAATCGTCTCTCTTCTGTCTTTCCAGAAACTTCTATCTGAATATATTAGCAGTTTCCATGGTTAGCATAGTTAGATGTTTCATGAAATTTAATATCTTTATAATTCTTTAACTGTTAAAAGTTGCAATTGGGGGTACTTCCGGTGGACCAATTATAACCAAAATTTAATCACGTCTGCATATGGATCTAAACTCGAGGAATACGAAAACATTATAATTTTTGGAATCGTGGTATCGATCCGAAACTATCGTCACATACACACACACACACACACACAAACACACACGCACGTACACACATACATACAGACATCATCCTAAAATTAGTAAATTCGTATACTAGGAACCCCGAAACGTGCTTATTCATTAGAAACTCACTATCGAATTTTTTGACCAAAGACAATACCTTTCTTACCAAAGGTGACGGAAGGTAAAACATTCATACGATAAGTTTATTATAATCTAATATCTGTACGGGAAAATGAAATATAATTAGAGCTTTACAGAATCCAACCATGATTCTAGATAAAAAAAATATCTTATTACCCTTACCATAAATTACTTTAAGTTTGTAATTTTTTTTATCTAGAATCATGGTTGGATTCTGTAAAGCTCTAATTATATTTCATTTTCCCGTACAGATATTAGATTATAATAAACTTATCGTATGAATGTTTTACCTTCCGTCACCTTTGGTAAGAAAGGTATTGTCTTTGGTCAAAAAATTCGATAGTGAGTTTCTAATGAATAAGCACGTTTCGGGGTTCCTAGTATACGAATTTACTAATTTTAGGATGATGTCTGTATGTATGTGTGTACGTGCGTGTGTGTTTGTGTGTGTGTGTGTGTGTGTATGTGACGATAGTTTCGGATCGATACCACGATTCCAAAAATTATAATGTTTTCGTATTCCTCGAGTTTAGATCCATATGCAGACGTGATTAAATTTTGGTTATAATTGGTCCACCGGAAGTACCCCCAATTGCAACTTTTAACAGTTAAAGAATTATAAAGATATTAAATTTCATGAAACATCTAACTATGCTAACCATGGAAACTGCTAATATATTCAGATAGAAGTTTCTGGAAAGACAGAAGAGAGACGATTATGTTGGTTTGAACATGTAATGAAGAGAGATGAAGCATATATTGGAAGAAGAATGAATAGCTTAGTAATAGAAGGTAAAAGAAACAGAATGAGAACGACATGAAAAACATAAATAAGTGGAAGAAGAAAATAAAAAACAGCGGCACCTAACGAATGAGAAAAGCTATAGAAGAAGAAGTGTCAAATGCAATTTGCTTAGTTGGTTTATGAAATAATTTTACTGGATAGGTATATAATATAGTTTGCAAGAATATTTATGGAATTTGTACATAATACTGGATAGATGGAAGGTAATGTGCTGGCCACAACAGATTTTTTACATAAGCTATTAATGTTTTAGTTGTTGATTTTATTAACGAACGCCTCCTATGCTTCCCTTATCTACTATATCGGAAGGTAAAAATTACTTACATTATATCTGCGTTACTTTGTTGTGAAATTCAATACCCCAAGGTATATTATTACCTCACCGATCAACAAAACCAACAAAATTTTCAATTTCCAATCAATAACCTCAATACCAATTTATCTTGGACGTACTGATTTCCTGATTATTCAGTGCAAACATCGCATACTTAGTCGCATGCTCAGCTGCTGAGCGGTGCAATCAGCTTAAATTGCCTGCGTTGCATCTTCGCTGCATTTGCATCAACTCGGACGATTTTTCTTCCGTACCTGATGGTTACTCGGTCCAGCTAGCTGTGCAACTATTAAACAAATAGTTATTGCTTCCTGTTATTAACTGCTAAGACTAGAACACCCTGTATTAGAAGCGGGAAAAATTCGAAGGAAATTGTTTCCGCCTAGAAGATTAGTTCTGTTTTTCGTAAGGCTAATGTTTTTTGAATGATTTAAATAGAGTAGTTAAATTTTATTCAGCGTTCTTATTATATTATCTACTAATAATATCAGAGCACTGCGTAGGAATTCCGTTTTACGAGCATTTTAATACGTATTTCAATAATGGAGAAATTAATCTATTTTCCTGTTGCATAAAACGGTGTTAGCTGATTACTATATAAATAACTATGCTTTGTTTCAAACATAAAAATCTGATGTGGCCAGCACATAACCTCTCGCCGTATATTTTACCTGGCTGTATGCATAAAGCAAAGTTTATTTTTATAAATACAAATAATATATTCATATAAATCTATGACGTATAAACTTCTTTATTATTCAATAATAGCATGTCTCAACATGAAGATATTTTACCATAAATTATGTTACAATAAATTACAAAGTAGAGTTTACCATATATAAATATTAGGCTGGTAACAGCAATTTTCAATTCGAACAACTTTGTTTACTTTCTCTTCATATTCTTCTAGTAAAAACATTAATTTTGGGCGGTCTAAAATGTATATATCTGGATTGTGCATCTATTCTTATATATCTTCTTTTACATTTTATTTTTTCATACTTGTTATATCTAAATAATCTTAATTCCCTTTAATAAAGTGACGGATAGATTGCACTCCGATTTTGTCAATATTTACAACTTACTTGAGAAGAATTTGATAGCTTTTTCGCAATTCAAAGTTACTCTAGTCTACAGTACTGGTGTACATTGTCCCATAATGTTTGAAACAAATTTAAGTCCTTCAACCTAGACTTGTCATCTCCATAATAGTCACAGATCAAGAACTAAGGGATTCTCCAAGTACATTTTTAATTCATTACTCATTATTTCTGACACTGACATTTATCTGTCAGTTACAAATAATTTAAATTATCAACTATTTTTCATGGCATTCTTTCGGCTGTCAAATTTATTACAAAAGATTATTTTATATATTATACTTCTTTTATCTCTAAATCTATGGAATATATAATAAAATATTTAAATGTATCAGATAGAGAATTTAATTTTCTTTAATATTACCACGAAAAATTTTCAAAAAATAATATTTAGAAGATTTTTTTTCAAGAATCTTCTACTTCCGGTTGTCCAATTATTACCAAAACCTTTTCAGATCTTCCCATGAATGTCCGATTGGGAAATACGTTGTTAAACAAATTTTAAGTCTTATAGTTTTTGAGTAACCGTCCTTCCAACATCCCACACACACACATCCACACACACACACACACACACACACACACACACACACACACACACACACACACACACACAGACATCATCGTAAAAATGTTAAAATCGGATTGTAGGGACCTTAAAACGTGCTTATTCAATAAAATCTGGATATGCGATTTTTAGCATGAATGCAATACCTCTCTTAGCGAGAGGTAAAAATGGTTTCTGTCCCCTGATTTGTCAAAAACTATAGAAAATAGTAATTTGGGACGGTAAATTGGTGGTAACCGGGCGGTAACCAAGTGAGCGATAGTTAATTGGATAACCGTCATCTGGGCAACAGAAATTCAAAATTTTTGCAAGCTTAATAGGCACACAATAATGAGGATTTCCTTGCTACATGAAAAAGTGACGCTTTAATTTCTTTAAACATATAATCTAACTTAACGCATGTCTAAATGCTCAGAGCCCACTTGGCTAATTAACCGCATCCGGAAAATAGTTTTTCTTGAAAAAAAAAGCAGTTAAATATCATTTATTGATATTTAATCCTATTATATCTTAAATGTATTATTTTATATACGATTTGATTGCATTTTATACTTCATATTCAATAGATATAGAGTTAAAGAATCATAAATATATTAAATTGCATAAATCAGCCAGCTATGCTAACCATGGAAACTGCTAATTTATTCAGATAGTTCAAATTGACAGAGAGGTATTGGATATGCTAAAAATCGCATATCCGGATTTTAATAATTAAGCACGTTTTAAGGACCCTACAATCCGAAATAAATATGTAACGATGATGTCTGTGTCTGTGTGTGTGTGTGTGTGTGTGTGTGTATGTGTGTGTGTGTGTGGTGTGTATGTGGTGTGTGTGGTGTGTGTGCGTGTGTGTGTGTGTGTGTGTGTGTGTGTAGGTCGGTTGGAACTGGATACTGACGATTTTTCTGGCTAGTACATACATTATATTATTATATTATTTCTTATTATATTAATAGTTAAATATTTAAAATTATAGGTATATTACACATACCTTTCAGAAATACTGTTAATCGACAATGAATTGGAAATATCTCGAAAAATTAAAAGAGTAGGACAAAATTTCTTCATAGAATGAATTTAAATTTAAAAAATCTAAATATAAAGAACAGATATAAGCGAGAATACAGCCCGAATGAAGACGATATTTAAATGTTATAAACACAAGATGAATGTGGTCTCCACTCTGCAATGTAAAATACAGAAAAATTGTATTTCATCGAAATAATGACTAATGGAAGAAACTTGGAAAATCTCTTAATTCTTGGTCTGTGACTATTATGGAGGTGACAAGTCTACGTTGAAGGATTTAAATTTATTTCAAACATTATGGGACAATGTACACGAGTACTGTAGACTAAAGTAACATTGAACTACAAAAAAGCTATCAAATTATTCTCAAGTAAGTTGTATATATTAACAAAACTACACTTCGATGTAAGAATAATCGGAGTGCAATCTATCCATCACTTTATTACGGGAAAACAATGTGTTATTTAGATACATGTATGAAAAAAATAAAATGTAAAAGAAGATATGTAAGAATAGATGCACATAGCGCCCAAAATTAATGTTTTTGCTAGAAGAATATGAAGAGCAAGTAAACAAGAACGTTTTTCGAATCGAAAATCCCCTGTTACCAGCCTAAAATTTATATATGGTAAACTTTACTTTGTAATTTATTGTACATAATTTATGGTAAAATATCCTAAAGATTTTATAAATATATGTGAAAATTGTTTTGTGTTGATGAATAATAAAAAAGTTTATACGTCATAGACATATGAATATATTATTTGTATTTATAAAAATATTCTTTGCTTTATACATACAGCCAGTTTAAATATACGGCGAAAGGTTATGTACCGGCCACATCAGATTTTTACCTCTCGCTAAGAGAGGTATTGGAATCATGCTAAAAATTGCATATCCAGATTTTAGTGAATAAGCACGTTTTAAGGTCCCTAGAATCCGATAATAACATTTTTACGATGATGTCTGTGTGTGTGTGTGTGTGTGTGTGTGTGTGTGTGGATGTGTGTGTGTGTGTGTGTGTGTGTGTGGGGTTGTTGGAGACACAATTACTCAAGATTAAAGACCTGTGTAACTACGGATTCCTCAATCTAACAGTAATGGGAAGAGTTGAATAGATTCTGGTAACAATTGGACAACCGGAAGTAGTAGTATTTTAACAAAAATCTTCTAAATATTATTTTTTGAAAATTTATGGTATTACAAATATTAAAAAACAAAATTTTGCATCCGACACATTTTTTTTTTATTATACCTTCTATAGATTTAAAGATAAAGATATATAATCCATAAAATAATCTGGTGTAGTAAATCTCACAGCCTGCTCACAGCCCAAACATTTCCATGGTAACTACTTGAGAAATTTAAATGTATGTAATTGACAGATAATTGTCACTAATGTCAGTGTCAAAAATTCAGAGATAGTACTGCAGGCTTTTTCTGGAAACGATATTTATATTTCATATTGTATTATTAATTATATATTTAAAATTATAGGTATATTACATGAACCCTTCAGAAATACCCCCAATCCCGTTATTTAATTGGAAAAATCTCGACCATTTAGAAGAAACGGAGAAAACTTGCTCATAGAATGAATTTAAAATTATAGAAAATACGTAAATATAAAGATTAGGTGTAATTAGAATTTTTTGTGTATACAAGAATTGTTAAATACAATACTTATATATACCACAATGGAAAGGGCGAGAGGTATTGTGATGGCCACAACAGATTTTTTTAATAGCATTCCAAAATAAATTTGGTTGGTTTTTAAGAAGGGCAGGTATAATATTAATGAATTGAAACTTTCAACATATTTAAAATAAAATTCTAAAAAGTATGAACCATGTATCTCATTCTCAATAATTATAACTCAACCCTTGTAGTACGAAATCTAAGTACACTAGTACAAATCTATCATGATACAAATAGGTCTTGCTGACTTAAGTCTATTAGGTATGATGATGATGAGATAGATTATTCAGAATTCGAAAAGTCGTGCACCAATAAATTGAACTTCTCTCATACCAGCTTCTTTAAAACTCCACTATCCTCGTATAGAAGCAATAACTGTATTGAATAGATCTTCCATTTCTCATCTTGTAACAATAAAGCTATCACCTGATCCTAATGAAACTCATTTGGTGCTGTGAATACAGTTTAATCTCGGTGCTGAAGATCTGCAGCTTTCGAGTTGAGCTAGGTGTCGGTAGAAACTAATTTCCTTTTGTGTCTGACTAAACGCAGCCGTTTGCGTTTCGCAATCACAGCAGAACAGAGCAGAGCTAAACAATTATTTCGAGTGACCTCGCAGTCCGTTACTGGCGCGCTGGTGTCCTATCAGCTGTCGTATCACCAGCTCTGGTGTTGGATTCAAGAATATCGACAGGAACGGAATAGATACAATTCAAGAGAAGCATAAGTTTTCGCTTTGAAAAGATACTGAGTCTTTTTACAAAGTTGACTTTATCTACAGCACTACAAGTTTATAGACAAATTCTGGTAATACTGATATATTTTGCTGCTGGTGGATTGAAAATTCACGGCCTTATTGTTTTTCAAAATATTCTCCATAAAGATCTATATACTTTTTGCACAACATGCATTTTTAACGCATCAACCGCTTCTTCAGGTATCGAAAAATGTTGACCACGTAATTAGTTTTTGATGCTCCAGAATAAAAAGAAGCAGAACTATACGGCGGATGACTCATCAAGTCAACGTTTTCGGGCTGATGTGTGAGAGCTTGCATTGTCGTGGTGCAGAATGATCCGTCTTCGGCGGTTAGTTTTCCTTATTTCTCCGAAGACTTGTGGCAAACAAATAGTTGTGCACCATTCAGAATTGACCGTTCTACGTTGCATCAACGGTACAGGCGACTATTTGTTTCGAAGTGCTTCGAGCACGAAAGACTTTTGTGGGGTTTGTCTCGTCTTGGAAGACCCATACAGTCGATTGCTGTTTACTTTAGGGCTCATACGCGTAGAACCATGATTCGTCACCTGTCACGATGTCATAAACATGTTTTGAAGCACCGCGATCGAATTTTTTGAGTATTTCTTGCGACCAATGGACACGAGCTTGTTTTTGAACGATTGTCAAATTATGTGGGATTCAACGCGAACAAATCTTTTTTACAGCCAAATGTTCATGCAATTTTGAACCAATGCTGGTCCCACTAATGTCCAAAGATACCTTAATCTCACGATAAGCCACATGACGATTTGTAGTATTAGTACACGCACCGCATCAATGTTTTTCGGAACAACAACCGATTTTGAACGACCTTCACGAAATTCGTCCTTGAGCGAACTACGGCTACAATTGAATTCGGTAAACCATCAATAAAAATTGGCCCTTGATAGTACTTCATCACCAAAAATCGAATTAAGTTCTTCGATGCACTGTTGTTGAGTTAATCCATGTCGAAAGTTGTAAAAAAATGTTCACGATATAATTCCATTTTTTGGTCGATATGAATTTTTCAAGCTACTGTAAACAACACAATTAGCGCTCGTACGTCAAAACGTTCTGAGTACGTATACTGTCAAAAATATCAAACTACGATAGAGACGTCAGTAGCCAAATGGCAGCACTAGGGTTGCCCAATTCAAAATATAAAAAGCAACCCTCATACGAATCAAATTGATGTTTTCTTCACCAGGGCCGAATCTAAAACAAAAGTTGGGGTGGGCAAGATCTAAAAATGACGCCCCCCCCCCCCTAAAGAAAAGAAGATTATTTTTTTCGACCAGTAGTTCTCAAAATATAGAACTAAACTTTTTTATTTTAAATGAGAACATATATTTTTTATTTGCTCATTCGTTGAGCAATTGAATAATGATCAAATAAGTTTCTTTGTTCATAGCCTACTCCGAGTTAGGTTTTTAAACACATTGTACCTATATTAATATTATTTCTCAATATTTTGGAGTCCATTTTTTTAGGTTAAATAAAAATGAAAATTTTGTATTAGTGGAGTAAAGGAATTAAATGCTATGTCAAGTAAAGTACCTTTATTTTGTGAAATGCCGCCCCTTGCAAACTTTTTGGTGGGCTATCGCCCACCTCGCCCACCCCTAAATCCGGCCCTGTTCTTCACTGATGGCAGTTGGACGCTTTCACTGCGAGGATCATCTATAATGCTTGCCCTAATTTAAATTCAAATACCCAATTTTTTATCATTATGTATAAAAAATAAGTTATATCCAAAATATTCTTAATTTCTTCATGAATTTGCTTGGGTATAACGTTCCTTTAATACAAATATTTCATCACTGTACGCTTTTCTATCTTTCCATTTTTTTAAGTTAATACACGCGTTAATTTTAAAAATTCTAATTCAGACCAAAATATTTTCAATCCACTTTTTATACCTATGTAATTTTATTTCCGTATCATTACAGATGTCTAAAGAAATTGACACAGAATGCAAGAACTAAAACAGCCGTTTCAATTTCTCTATATTTAATTTGTATTTTAAATTTTTTGAGTCCACCTCTGTCTGTGGTACTCCAACTGATTGTGAGATGAGAGCCGGGTCGTGTTCAGGCGTGGTCGGACACTAGCTGCCGCTCTTCTACTCCAGCTCTAGCTCTAGTCTCATTGTTGGTCGCCTTGACATCGTGCCGGTGTCGGTGTCTTACCATACTATAATACTGGCGCTTCTACTTCTACTCCAAGAAAGGGCGAGGCAATGAAAGGGGCAATATGGAGCAATAGTTTCATTACCTGATTACAACAAAAAATCTGATGTGGCCAACACAATACCTCCCGCCATTTAATTTTTATTAATTTAAATACATACCTTGATAAAAACATTCATGGCTTCCCCAAGTAAGACGCCTTTGGTTGAAATACAAAAACAAAACAAAAATCTGTTGTGGCCAGCACAATACCTCCCGCCCTATACTTACGTATCCAAAAACGGATAGTCATGTGACTTTGTTGACAAGCAAATATAGGGGCCCGCGTCAGAATGACAACTAGTAATTATGTACATAGATGTCAAATGTCAGAATTTTTCATTTAAAATTTCAAGATTTTCTAAGTTTAGGTGTTTAATTTGTCACCAGGAGTGTAGAATTTATTTGTTTAGAAAAATAAACCACATGGAATTGGAAAATCACTAAATTTAGACTGAAAAATTATGATATTTGAAATCTATGTACATAATTACTAGTTATCATTCCGACACGGGCCCCCATATCTGCTTCACAACACCAACAAAGTAACATGACTGCTAGCGCCCTATGTATTGAACATTTCTTGTATACCCGCACTCTACACCAAAAATTCTACTTATACCTATTCTTTATATGTAGATTTTTTATATTTAAATTCATTCTATGAAGAAATTTTATCCTACTCTTCTAATTTTTCGAGTTGTTTCCAATTGATTGTCGGGATTAACAGTATTTCTGAAGGGATAATTATTATTAATAAAATAAGAAATAATAAATGTATGTACTTCCCAGGAAAAGTCTTCATTAATGTCACCGGATTTCTGACACTGACATTTATCTGTCAGTTACAAACATTTTAATTTTTTTATTGGTTTCCATGGCATTATTTCGGCTGTAAGATTTATTACAACAGATTATTTTATATATTTCTTTTATCTTTAAATCTAAAGAAGATTTAATAAAATATTTAAATGTATCAGATAAAGAATTTAATTTTCTTTAATATTTGCAAGGACAAAATTTTTCAAAAATTAATAGTTAGATTTATTTCAAGAATCTGCTACTTCCGGTCGTCCAATTGTTATCAAAACCTTTTTATCTCTTACCTTAATGCCGATTAGGAAATACGTAGTTAACAAATATTAAGTCATAGTTTTTACATCATCGTAAAAACGTTAAAATCGGATTGTAGGGACCTTAAAACGTGCTTATTCATTAAAATCTGGATATACGATTTTTTAGCATAAATCCAATACTTCTCTTAGCGAGAGGTAAAAATGTTGTGGTTAACCAAAAATGTGTCTGCTGAGGTGCAACTTCATAGGGCTGTAACTATGTAACGAATTATTCCTGGATATATGTTTACAACATTATTAGCTTTCTTTTTACCTGTAGTAACACTCATTAAGAAGAAAATAAGAAGACAGTACACAGCATGTAGGTATTCCCTTTCGATTTTAATACAATCTTATACCTATATTAAAAATTAAAATTTTAACCGGGGATTGTAAAATTGACCCCATGTAATTTTTCTCTGTTAAATATTTATAACTATTGTTCTATTTAGTAAAAATCTGATGTGGCCAGCACATAACCTCTCGCCGTATATTTTACCTGGCTGTATGCATAAAGCAAAGAATATTTTTATAAATACAAATAATATATTCATATAAATCTATGACGTATAAACTTCTTTGTTATTCAATAATAGCATGTCTCAACATGAAGATATTTTACCATAAATTATGTTACAATAAATTACAAAGTAGAGTTTACCATATATAAATATTAGGCTGGTAACAGCAATTTTCAATTCGAACAACGTTGTTTACTTTCTCTTCATATTCTTCTAGTAAAAACATTAATTTTGGGCGGTCTAAAATGTATATATGGATTGTGCATCTATTCTTACATATCTTCTTTTACATTTTATTTTTTCATACATGTTATATCTAAATAACACTAATTCCCTTTAATAAAGTGGCGGATAGATTGCACTCCGATTATTCTTATATCGATGTGTAATTTTGTCAATATTTACAACTTACTTGAGAAGAATTTGATAGCTTTTTCGCAATTCAAAGTTACTCTAGTCTATAGTACTGGTGTACATTGTCCCATAATGTTTGAAACAAATTTAAGTCCTTCAACCTAGACTTGTCATCTCCATAATAGTCACAGATCAAGAATTAAGGGATTCTCCAAGTACATTTTTCTTTCATTACTCATTATTTCTGACACTGACATTTACCTGTCAGTTACAAATAATTTAAATTATCAACTATTTTTCATGGCATTCTTTCGGCTGTCAAATTTATTACAACAGATTATTTTATATATTATACTTCTTTTATCTCTAAATCTATGGAATATATAATAAAATATTTAAATGTATCAGATAGAGAATTTAATTTTTTTTAATATTACCACGAAAAATTTTCAAAAAATAATATTTAGAAGATTTTTTTTCAAGAATCTTCTACTTCCGGTTGTCCAATTATTACCAAAACCTTTTCAGATCTTCCCATGAATGTCCGATTGGGAAATACGTTGTTAAACAAATTTTAAGTCTTATAGTTTTTGAGTAACCGTCCTTCCAACATCCCACACACACACACACACACACACACACACACACACACACACACACAGACATCATCGTAAAAATGTTAAAATCGGATTGTAGGGACCTTAAAACATGCTTATTCAATAAAATCTGGATATGCGATTTTTAGCATGAATGCAATACCTCTCTTAGCGAGAGGTAAAAATTAACGTATTTATTTCAAACTATTTTTTTTAGTTGTATTTGATTGCTTTTCCCGTTAGATCTACCAATAATTTTGGGAAGTACTGTATAGATATTTTTTATCCGAAATAAAGCAGTTTAGCACACCCGGCAAAGTGTAATAACGTGATGATGTTTGATAAATTTATTTAAAAGTGTAAACTTTTTTAGGTTTTACAGCCTACGTACTCTAACCATCCTGTGACAATTTATCTTTTATTTTAATTACGTGTGGTGCTCATGTCACACGTAACCCATCATTCTTGTATGATTTATGTCAAACAACACTAGTCTAATGACAAACATGGACAGCGGATTTGTATCTAACAAAAAATGTTATATTTTTATAACAAGTTTTTTTTATTATAATCCGTTATTAGTAGAAAATGAACAAGATTTGTCAATTTTAACGAACATTTAGTTATGTGTAAGAGCATAAAAATTAAAAATATTTTCGCACAGGACTAGTTTTTAAAGAGATTATTAGAAAAAATTGTTATTAGTATATCAACATAATCAAGATATTTTATTTTTTGTCAGATACTTTACAAACATGTTCTCATAATCAGAGGCGGACTGGAAATTTATTTTTTACCGGACATCCTAGTGTGTGTGTGTGTGTGTTTGTGTTTGTGTGTGTGTGTGTGTGTGTGTGTGTGTGTGTGTGTGTGTGTGTGTGTGACGATCGTTGCGGATCGCATAACTCCAATACCACGGTTCCAAAATTTATATTTTTTTCGCATCCCTCCAGTTTAGATGCAAATGCAGACGTGATTGATGTAATTGGTCCACTGAAAGTACCCTCATTTGCAACTTTTAACAGTTCTGAAAAAAAACACAGTTAAATATCATTTATTGACATATGACATTTATGAGTTTTAAAGAATATGTTATTCTCTATACGACGTGATTGCATTTTATACTTCATATTCAATAGATGTAAAGTTAAACAATAATAAAGATAAACTGCTAATATATTCAGATAATTCAAATTGATGGAGGTCAGTATCAATGAGAAGAAGATGAATGTGGCAGAGATGAGGATGTTGAGATAGATGTTGGGAAAGACAGGGAATATAAGATACAAGAGAGAGGATTACATTGGTTTGAACATGTCATGAGGAGAGATGAAGAATATATTGGAAGAAGAATGAAAAGCTTAATAGTAGAAGGTAGAAAAAACAGAGGAAGATCAAAGATAAGATCGAATGACTGTATTGAGGAAGAGTTGAGAGAAAAGGAACTGAATGAGAACGAAACAGAAATGAATGGGAAAAGCAAAAGAAGAAGATGTCAGTTTGTTTATGAAATAATTTTACTGGAAATTTAGAATCTTTGCAAGAAAATTTATGTATGGAATTTATACATAATACACAGGATTGACGGAAGGTATTGTGCTGGCCACATCAGATTTTTACTTCCTTGTACTTACGTAAAGGAAGTATTGTAATCGCGAAAAAATTCGGTTTTCAGATTTCAGCGGAAATATCTATTTTGATCATCCCTGAATCCATTTTGACTAATTTCGTCGTGACGTCTGTACGTACGGACATACGTATATTGCATAACTCAAAAACGGTAAGCCGTAGAAAGTTGAAATTTTGTATTCAGGACTGCTATAACATCTAGTTGTGCACCTCCCTTTCTGGTTATTACACAATTTCCAGAATTGGCACTTTATATGAAGCCTATAATAGATTTTAATGAAAAACTGTTTTAAAATATAATCCAAAACTTTTCAAATTTGGTATACAAGACTTTTATGTCAATCGAAATAACATAATAGATTTTGGTTAAAGTGTGGAAGTGGTACATTACTTGAAGTTGTTAACAGTTTTTCTTGAATAAAATGATTTTATTTTGATTTTAGAAATAAATGCTTCAAATCAGTTTTAGAGAATTAATTTCTGCGTCTAGCACATCAAGTATTATTAAATTAGCCCTTTGTATAAGCGAGATATGTAAATTTAAAAATTATATTCTTTTTTGTTTTTGTAATAAAGCTTGCTATGGCTTAGGACAAAAAAAATCAAAAAAATGTTTATGTCAAACTACGTTAAATACGTGCAATTTTATGATTCGTACAATAACAAATATATTTTTATTGTGAAATTAGTCATATTCATTGTTGTAATCAAATATTTCTTTGTTGTAATCAAAACTCTCTTTAAAAAGAATCGAGTTAGATTATGATCGCTATATATCTTACTGTTTTGAAATTAAAATTAATATTTTGTAATTTATTTATTAAAAAAATATGTATAGTTTAATAATTGTACAAGGAAGTCGTGTGGTGTCCACATCAGATTTTTTTCTTATGCTATAATTTGATTTGAACATCGCATTCTACCAAAAAAGTTCTACTTACCACACTTGTTGCAAAAATTACTATGTATATTGATTAGGTATTTTATAAAATTATATTTTAAATTCTTGCTTACAAGAATGTAAATACATATATATACTATCAATTTCGTTAGTGTATAAACAACCTTGTACTTACATTGGAAAAATGTTGCTAAAAAACTCATAACATATAATTGGAATTAAAAAAAAATACAAATGTTCCTTAGCCAACCGGAGAAGGTACTTTTTACCCAGATGTATGAGTAGAAAGCCATATATAACGATAATTTTAAAGACAAGGTAATTACTTCTGTATAGGTATAATTTCCATTTTAAAATATGACCATACCGTCAAAATTTAGTACTTATTTTGTAACTGGTTAATATCTTCTTTAGTTACGAAATAATTTATGCCTGTCGAAGCCATTTTTTGTGTAAAAAATTTAAGTAGATCACGTCACTTGTTAATGAGATGCAAAATTTCAGGAAAAAATTCATTAACGTCTTGTTTCTTTCTGTATGCATAATATATTAGTTTATGCTTGCAAAACTCTGCCACAATTTCCGAAAAGTGAGGTTATAATTGGCACCTAACATATTTAAATCATTAGGACGAATGCAATTGACAGATCGACATATCTACGTAATAGATAAGAAGATAAAAACTGAAGTAACAAATGCATGTGTCATATGCTCCTTACGAAACAACCGTTATGCTCTGCAGGTTTTTTATGAAATTGTTTATTTTTACGTCATGCTACATAGAAGGTGAGCTGTTGACTATAATTTACAGCTATTAAACATAATAATTTTGCACTGATTCAGAAGTTTTTTAAGGTTAAACAAGTTAAGTTGTTTGTTTATTATGCATGTTATTATCAACTGTTTTTTTTTTAATTGTAATTGGATGGAAGTGATCAGTTTAGATTTTGCAATTGACTGACGCTTTCTAATAAAAGGAGACTTCTTTTTTATACGATTTACGCACTTCGTTAACAAAAAATCTGATGTGGCCGGCACATTACCTTCTGTTAATCCTGTGTATTATAGTGAAACTGATTAGGCAGAGGACTCACGTCATCAACCTCATAATAAGAAATATAACTTGTACAAATTATTAGTTGTTATTTATTTTTAAAAGAAGAAAAAATATACTAGTATTAAAGAAACGTATATATTAATGAGAATATAATTCCTTAGTCACGTGACATGTTTTCCGCCAATCAACATTCAGACACTCCCTAGCTACGTGTTTATCACAGCGATGATAAAAAACAAAGAAATAAACACCGTATTTATAGTTGTTACTAAGGGATTTGTTTTCTTTATTTATGACATTGACAGTTAATTTTGAGTATAAAAATAAATAATAACAATAATTCAAACTCCGAAATATTAAATAAAACTCGTAAGTACTATGTTTTAATACAATATGAATATGTATATCAAAAGTTAGGTTAGGTTAGATTGCAAAAATTCATTATATTCTCTCATTAAATATAAGCTCGTGATATGATTAATAATCGAAGATATTGCTCGTGAAACCGAAGCAGCACATTTCAACTCGTCCTTCGGACTCGTGAAATCTGCAGCTCGGTTTCACTCGAGAATATCATCGATGATAATAATATCACTTGTTATATTACGTATGAATATACAATTATTTCTAAGTCAATCATTATTCCGTTTACGGAATATAAAATTATTTGACACAACATGATCAATCTCAGTAGTGACATTGTATGGTACGAAAATAAACTACAATTATGTCAATAAATTTTATATTCCGTAAAAGGAATAACGATTGACTTAGAAATAATTATAAATATCATTAATACATACATTACTTAAAACAAGTACTTTTTTTTTCTTCTTCTTTGAAAGATGCATAACACCTAAAAAATTCTACAAGTTATATTTCATTTTATAAGATTTTTTTCAGGTTGATGGCGGCTCGCAGAGGGCTCCTCTGCCTAATCATTTTCAATATATGTACAAATTACATACATAAATTTTCTTACAGTAAAATTATTTCATAAACAAATAATACACATTGCACTTGACACTGACATCTTCTTCTTTAGCTTTTCCCATTCATTAGGGGTCGCTATGTTTTATTTTCTTCTTCCACTCATGTCTGTTTTGCGTGTCGTCCTCACTTAGTTCATTTTTTCTCAAGTCTTCCGCAGTTCAGTCCTTCCATCTTATCTTTGGTCTCCTTTTGTTTCGGCTACCTTCTATTACTAAGCTATTCATTCTTCCAATATATTCATCATCTCTCCTCATAAAATGGTCAAACCAATGTAATCGTTTCTCTTGTATCTAACTAGACACTTCTATCACTTGAGCTATTTCCCTTATTATTTCATTCCTAATCCTTTCCGTGTCTCCCCCAACATCTATCTCAACATCTTCATCTCTGCCATATTCATTTTCTTGTCATTGACATTTATCAATTAGAATTTTCTTAATATAGTAGCTATTTCCATGGTGATTGCATAGCTGGCTGATTTATAAGATTTAATTTCTTTATAATTCTTTAACTCTATATCCATTGAATATGAAATATAAAATGCAATCAATTCGTATAGATAAGAATATACTTTAATATAATATAATAATAACATATCAAAAATAAAATATCAAAAAATAATATTTAACAGCGTTTCAGAAGAAAAACTGTTAAAATCTTCAAATGAGGGTACTTCCGGTTGACCATTTATAACCAAAATGTATATGGATGTGAGGAAGAAGAATACGTAAAAATTGTAATATTTGGACCTCTAGTATTGGAGATATCGCTGCCGAAATTATAGTTACAAGCACACGAACACACACACACGCACAAGCGCACGCACACATACAGACATTCTTTAAAATATAACTACATTAAATGTCAATAAAATTTAACTGCATTTTTTCAAGACAGTTGCAAATCAAGGTACTTCCGGTAAACCAATTATAACCCACATACAGACATCATCGTAAAAATAAATCGTATAGTAGGCATTTTAAAACGAGCTTATTCACTGTAAACTCACCACCGATTTTTTTGACCAAAGAAAATACCTTCATTACTTATAGAGATGACGGAAGATAAAAAAAAATGTACAAGGATTACGTAAGAATTATTAAGATTAATGGCCATTTGCTTGTAAATCAAAATTTTGACTGTAATATTTACCTTTCCATTTGACATTTAGTTTCGATATGATATTGTCAATTTAAGGAACACTTAAAATTTAAACGGCAGCTGTGCAATCGGGTATAAGACACATAGTTCATATATTTTAAAATTTTATTTTTAATACATATGTGCAAAGTAGATTTTTTCAACAATAATATACTTCTCCATTTATTTTCTTCCAATCTTCTTTTAGAATGCTTGCAAAATAATAATGAATTGCAGAAGCATAAATCTCTTCGTCAGACAAAAACTTTCTACCCTGTAATTTTAAAAAATTGGCAATTCACACATGGTCGTATATCAAATAAATATGGCGAGTGTTCTATTATTATTACATTTTTTTTTTTTTCGTTAAAAATTGCATTTTTTTAGTTACAGCGATATTTAAAAAAATGATTAATTAATTAGTTACAACTAAACTTTCTCAACTAAATTTTAAATGACGGTAAATAAAACTGTTTGCAATGATAGTGCAATTTTTTTATCCACGGCTCACCTGATTTTCTTGTTCTCAATATTTCTTTTCTAATTCTTTCCGTGTTTGTTCTAACCGAATAATATTTTTTGACGTGCTCCGTTTAAATTTCTTATTTCTGGTATTCCAGCTGGCCATTTGCTGTTTCTGTTTATTGCGTGACTGGACTACGGACGGTAATAGTTGAAATCTAACGTGTTTTGAGATCATCTCCTGCTGAGTATTTGAGCAGCTTCCAAATTATATTAATGCTCTTCGTTAATATCCAAAATTACAGCGGTCCCCAAAATCCACAAAGATTAGTTTAGCTAAATTTTCGACGTTATTTCAGAAATAATAACATATTTAAATGTATGTGATACATAATTTAATGTTCTTTAATATTTGCAAAAAGAAATTTTTCAAAAAATAATATTTAAAAGATTTTTTTAAGAATGTGCTACTTCCGGCTATCCAATTGCTACCAAAACCTATTCAACTCTTCACATTAATGGCCGATTGAGAAATACGTAGTTAAAAAGATATGTATTATAGTTTTTGAGAAATTGTCATTCCAACATCCACACACATATACATCCCCAAACACATACATCCCCACACACACACACACACACACACACACACACACACACTCACACACTCACACACACACACACACACACACACACACACACACACACACACACAGAGAAAGACAGACATTATCATACAAATATTAAAATCGGATTGTAGGGACCTAAAATCGTGCTTATTCATTAAAATCTGGATATGCAATTTTTAGCATGAATCCAATACCTCTCTTGAGATGTAAAAAATTCTCATAATCATTGACAAGACAGCTTTAATTCAGCCAAACCACCTACTCATTATACTACCGTATGTAATTTTTTTATAAAACAATAAAATTCTTTACCCATGTGTAATCACAAAAGTAATATTATTCAAGAATGCAGTGCAAGTGTGAAATACTTGAGAAGATAAAAATACTTTAATTTTTATGACCATTTCAATGACATTTTTTTCTTCTAATACATTTCTTAATCTTAATTTATATTTTCATATGGCAACATAAATCTTAATCTGCCAATCTCGCACCTTAAGTATCTAATTTGCATATGATTGTGTGTCAATTACAGATTTATTTCTAGTTTTGTGAAATATTTAATGGAAACAACTTGACGATTACTACTTAAATGGTATTATTCCAGCTACATGCAAAATTTATAGATTTGGAATTGTTTATTTATTGACTTCTTTCTACAAAACAAGACATTTAAGGAATTGATTATTGTGGACTCTATTATTCTAATAAGATTTACATAAAAGGAATTTTGTCACGATCAAGGCCTCTAAAATTTTCTGCACATAGGTATTTAGCAGTGACATGGGCGTGTCTTTTATATATACACTCATGGACAAAAAAAAACCGGACACCAAAAAAACAAGTTATTTCATCGATTTATAACAAATTAAGTATGGGTTTATTTGTTATTTTTATGTGACAATATGAACAACTAGTGTGTAAAGTAATATTATAAAATAAAACAAATGTAGCAAACATTTTATTTATTAAGAAAAAGAAAGAAATCTAAATATGTACAGAATTATCTGTTTTCAAAAATTCAATCATAACTATAAATTCACCAACTATCATTGGTTAATGATACTTGGGATGTTGTATATCACACTCTTACTTATAATACTGAATGTGAATAAACAGAAACTTCAGGTGAAGATGACATTATTCAAATCATCACTGGAGCTTTGATTGTTCCCAGAAGTACTGTGCGTTGTTATCAAATAGAACAATAGATAAAATAACGAATATCAGGAACACTGTGCATTACAAACCCTCCTAAACACCGGGGTCTCGTGGCCACGGGTCAGAGTGTCTGATCGCGAATCTGGGGAACCGGGTTCGATCCCAACAGACGCCAAATATTTCAAATTTTAAATGGCATAAAATTGACACCTGTGGTGCACTTTCCACGCCAGCAGTGAATGACCGTGCGGTGACGCCTGGTAAACGCCCGCACGGTACAAATATGTCATCATCATTATCGAAATCTGTATAAAAAGCAGAATGGCACACTCAGCATTGGGTAATATGCCGTGATGATATATTTATTTATTTAAACATCGATTGATAGCTATATTTGTACTACAAGAATGGGTCGGACTAACAACTATTGTCTTTTGTCAAGCGACAGATCTGCGTGAAATTGAAATACCTGCAGGATTTGTTCGCTGAAGGTTATGCAAATTTTGTTTAAGTCCTAGGATGCCCGTTGCTTATCCAGCTTTGCTCGTAGCACGTCGAGTACAGTCCATACGATGTAACTTGGCGAGTTGGAGCAATTCACATTATCACTGCGGTAATGGGAAAGTTATTAAATCCATAGGCGTACCAAAGAAGAATGAAGTTCAATAAAATTACGAATATTACAAAAAAAATCTGTTGTGGCCAGCACAATACCTTCCGTCATTCTCGTGTATAATGTATAAATTCCATAATTTTTCTTACAAAAGATTCTAAATTTCCAGTAAAATTATTTCATAAAGAAACTATTGAAATTGCACTTGACCCTGGCATCTTCTTCTTCTTTAGCTTTTCCCATTCGTTAGGGGTCGCTATTTTTGCATGTCGTTGTCATTCAGTTCCTTTTCTCTCAAATCTTCCGCAATACAGTCCTTCCATCTTATCTTTGGTCTTCCTCTGTTTCTTTAACGTCCTATTACTAAACTATTCATTCTTGTTCCAATATAATTCTTCATTTCTCCTCATGACATGTTCAAACCAATGTAATCGTCTTTCTTGTATCTTTCTAAAAACTTGTAACACTAGAGTTATTTTCTTACCGTATCTTTCCGTGTATTCCCCAATATCTACTTCAACATCCTCATATCTGCCACATTAATTTACTTTTTATTGATACTGACATCTGTCAATTTGAATTATATGAATATATTACTAGTTCCCAAGTTTGGCATAGCTGACTGAATTATAAAATTTAATTCCTTTAAAATTCTTTAACTCTGTATCTATTGAATATGAAGTATAAATTGTAATCAAATCGTATAGAAAATAATATATTCTTTAAGTTATAATAACGTTAAATGTCAATAAATCAAATTTAACTGTTAAATCTCCAAATGAGACTACTTCCGGTTGACCAATTGTAACCAAAATCTAATCAGTTGTTCTTCTGGATGCAAACTTGAGGAATACGAAAAAATTATAATTTTTGGAATCGTGGTATTGAAGTTATGGAATCCGGAACTTTTGTCACACACACACAGACACACAGACACACGGACACACAGACACACAGACACACATACATACAGACATCATCGTAAAAATGGTAAAATCGTATTATATGGACCCTAAAACGTGCTTATTCAGTAAAAACTCATCATTGAATTTTTTGACCAAAGACAATACCTTCCTTACCTAAAGGTGACGGAAGGTAAAAAAGAAATTATTTATACAAAAAAAATATTACAAATATTGGAATGAATTATTTATTATATAAACCATATTATAATTAATTATTTTTTAAATTAATAAAGTTAAGAAAATAAAATTTCTATTGTTATTGAGAAAAAAATGCACCAACGCTTATGTATGAATATAACTTCTTGGGTTGAAAAGTACCTGACAACCCGAGTTTGAGTGTATTACGGTGAAATTTGCTTTGTGTAAGGCAATAAAACATTGTAAAATCACTATTTCACTTCTGATGCTGTATATATATTATTGCACAAATCCGAGAGCAGTTTTCAAAATTAATATGCGGCTGTATTTGTTCTGGATAGTTTATCAAATTCGTCACATAACCGATAAAAACAAAATATCAAGAAAGACTCCCAATAATTAATGCTTTCTGAAATTGCTACTTGTCCTGATATCTCTCTATTATTCTTTACATTATACAGGGTGTTCCACGACTCGACCGACAAACTTTTACCATATATTCCAGGGGTCATTACGATCAAAAAATGTTATATGACCTATGTTTCGGAGATATCGACGAAATTAAAAAAAAAAAATAATTGAGTTCCTTGACGGATTTGTTTAACAAAAAAAAAACAGTTTAATGACATGTTTACTATCGTAGTTAATGCTGAATGATTGCCGAATTACATGGAAGATATTCCTCTGGAAACTCGGTGGTTCCAGCAAGATGGGGCAGCACCACATTTTGGGAGACAAGTGACGGTGTTTCTTAATGAAAATTTTTCGGAAAGATGGATAGGACGAGGTGGTTTTGTACATTCGCCAGCTCGGTCACCTGACTTGTAACCTTTAGATTTTTTCTGTAGGGTTGCCTCAAATCTCGTGTGTATAATATGGTAAACCAGATACACGCCAAGAGTTGACTGACCGTATAGTTGAAGCTACTAATTCTCTAAAGAATGAATTGGCAGTAATTAACTGGCAACATTCTATGACTCGAAGGATAGCTGTATGTTTAGAAAATGGCGGTTCTCATTTTGAACAGTTGTTGTAATTTTGTGTTAATTAGCTATCCATTGATGAATAAATTTTCTTTTATCATTTTGTTTCTTAATTTCTTCGATATCTCCGAAACAAAGAGGAATTCAACTATAGGTCATATAACATGTTTTGATCGCAATGACCCCTGGAATATATGGTAAAAGTTTGTCGCTCGAGTCGTGGAACACCCTGTATATTATTTTTTCAAATCGTTCGTTGGTTCGGCCGATTAGCTCTATAAGGCCCGTTGGCTTGTAGAAACTTTTAAGAAGTAGAAAGAAAGATGTGAAGTGTATTATTATTGAAAAAAATATTAACCATGTTAATTATTTTCAATAATTTTACCGTGACTCTCTTAATCACATTCATATAAGTTCTTTTATTCTTTCCACTCAGAACCTTCCTTTTTTACCACACCACTTACACATCAAACGTAGAAAGTAGAACTGCAGAAGTTAATAGACACAACTAAGACGTTACATTTATTTATTTTTATCTCTGACATATCGCAATTAGACATCTTATTATACATCCAAATTTATTCTCCACACGTCACAGTTTCTCGTATCTTGTAAACTATTTAGGACTTCTGCTTCCCATGGCTTGAGTGGCCAAATTGATAAATCTCTCATATATATCAAGACCCCCGTTGCTAAATAATACCTAAGAATTTGGTTCGTGCGAGAATGTATGGCGATGGTTGATATCATTATTCATCGGCTAATGATCCATTTATTTCTTAATTATCATCCATAATCGTTCCTTATCATTTTATCTCCTGCTATACTGTCGTTCTATTTAAATGATATTTTAAAAACGAAGTTAGAAATTGTGTTTACAAGATTTTTAATTATTGAGTCACACCTGGACGTCCAAAGATATAAATTATTTATGTTATCTATATTTCATTTCAAATTGTGTATTTCAAAATTACTGATAATGTGAAGGGCGTTGAAAATTTATTTATATTGGTTATCAATTAATTGAAATTTTATTTAATATTTGATGAAATTTACTACAGTTGTACTAATTAGGAAAATATATTGGTTTATTTTAATGAAACGTCAAAATAATTGTTTATTATATTACATTTTCTTCTATTTTATCTATAGTTGCAAAATATTTATGTATTTACTTATTATTTATTTGATGGTTCTATTAAAAATAATTAATATATAATTAGCATTCATGCACTGTAATTTGTATACAGTAATATTTTTTAAAGATGTCCGATCAAGGTCATCTGTATCATGAACGAATTAACAAATAGGCATACATTTATCTCTTTTCTTTGCAAAGGCTATAAGAGTGTGCGATAAGGATAGATATAATACGCTTGTCTTTCAAAAAATCATGTTGTTTCGACAAAGTTAAGACATTCCACATTAAAACGATACTCGTTGTTGATAATACTTTCTCTGTAACGTAAGTTAATTTATTAATTCAGATACATTACCTGGATTCATAGCCGTACGAATAACGTTATTTTCTTTCAGAGTCACTGACACTGACATTGTGTCATTATCTTATTTTTCATATATTTGGTTTAACATTTGCTTATAAACTTACTATTTGATTTATTTTTGAATTTAGAATGCTTTTACTGTAATATATATTTTTATAATAATAAAATAACAGTAGTATCTTATGTACCCTCATAAAAACTTAGCAAACGACACTACTAAATTTCTCATATTGGGCGGAGTAAAAATCTGAATTCATACAATTCGTAGATTACCTTCACCGGACATCTTTCAAAAATTTTACTGTAAATATTAATTATTCGGCTAACATTTGTCTGTATATACCGAGTGCCTACTTTTTTTCCGAACATAGGAAATTCAATGTTAAAATTTTGATTTGTCGATATTTCTTTAGCTATTAATTTCAGAATAAAAGTGTGATGAAAAAAAATTATTCATAATAAAAAACTGCATCGATTGAGTAAAATTTTGTTGTTCAATTCTGTTTTATGTACGAATTAGAAGCAAAAGAAAATATACGACTTAAGGTAATTATCAGAGTGCCATGAAAAATAAAACAATAATTTGTTTGTTTCTAGCATATCTGACAGATTTTGACATTTCTGTTCATATTATTGTTAGAATCATGAACGGCTTGTTAAACGTATATATCTTGGTGAAGTTGAGGGTTTTCGATTGCGTGGCCGAACGGTGTGTAAGTGGATGGATGTGATTGGTAGGGTGCTTAAAGAGAGAGCGTTTCCAAGTGTGAAGAGAAGAAGAGCATGTATGAATACGATTATGAGTGTGGCCGAGGCGAAAGAAGTCTGCTTAGATAGAAATGTGTGGCGAAGGATGATTGTTTCCTAACTATTATTTTGATCCGGATGCGGTATTTCGCTACCGAAAATCGGTCACTTTAATATGTTTAAGAGTAAGGATTTGTTGTATGATGTTGATGTTATTCTTATTTTTATCGGGTTTGTGCGACCCCACTAAGTGGGACACGCGTGATTTTATGTAAGTATGTATCATGGAAAGACTTAATCTTGAAGAAAAAAAAATTAGTGTTGCTCCGTGGATAAAATGCACCTTTGCGCTATGTTATATTCTTTGTTGTAATCAACACCTTCACAGTTATTATTTCAATATAACATAATGATTGCTAGAAAGAAAAATATCCGTTTAGTAGGATAATTATTTTACTTTAACATAACTAGAGCTCTAACGCAAATTTTAAAAAATCTGATGCGGCCAGCATATTACCTTCCGGCAATCCTGTGTATTATGTATAAATTTCCAGTAAAATTATTTCATAAACAAAATGCAAATTGCACTTCACACTGACATCTTCTTCTTCTTTAGCTTTTCCCATTTGTTAGGAGTCGCTATTTTTTATTTTCTTCTTCTACTCATTTCTGTTTTGCGTGTCACCCTTATCCAGTTCCTTTTCTCTCAAGTCTTCCACAGTACAGTCCTTGCATCAAATTTTTGGTCTTCCTCTGTTTCTTCACCTTCTATTACTATTCTTTCAATATATTCTTCATCTCTCCTCATAACATGTTCAAACCAATGAAATCGTCTTTCTTATATGTATCTAGAAACTTCTATCACTGCAGTTATTTCCCTTATTCCTTTATTCCTTACCGTATCTTTCCGTGTCTTCCCCAACATCTATCTTAACATCTTTATCTTTGCCACATTCATTTACTTTTCATTAATATTGACATCTGTCAATTTGAATTATCTAAATATATTAGCAGTATAAATGGTTTAACTTTTAACTATATATCTATTAAATATGAAATACAAAATTTATTCACATCGTATAGAGAATAACATATTTTTTAAACAGAATGCAGGTGAAGGTTTGGCAAGTATCTTCTAGTTTTTGGTTTCATGTTCGGGGCTTTGTGAGCAAACAGATCCAAAACACGTCTCAAATAAATGTGAAATGAAATTGTAAACATCATGTATACAGAAGGTTAATTAAAAACCTCTCCATAGGCGTTTAACATGGGAAATCAGTTTTACCTTGCGCAAAAGTTCCCAAATTATATTAGACAAAAATACTTCAAATAAATGTTGTAGAGAATTAAATTCTGCATCCAAATTTGTAATAAATTTTTGACATTTCATAACCGAGAAATTCAATTTTATAGTTTTTTGAAGATTGCTCATTTATAGCGATAGCCATGGAACTCAAAATTACGAACAATTGTATGACATCTTAACTGTCAAAAAAGTTTGTATTTTGTGATCTTCTTTCAACATATTTCTTTGAAAGTATGGAAGTTTTCTCGTGAATAAAAGCTTAAGGTTATAGAATGGTGAACTCTGGACAAATTTTGTTTGAGTTGCATGGCTATCGCTATAAATCAGCAATGTTCAAAAAACTTTGAAATTGATATTCTCGGTTACTAATTTGGATGCAGAATTTAATTCTATACAACATTTATTTGAATTATTTTTGGCTAAAATAATTTGGAAACTTTTGCGCAAAGAAAAACTGATTTTCCATGTTAAACGCCTATGGCCAGGTTTTTAATTAACACCCTGTATATATATATATATATATACATATTAGATTCGCTGAAGATGAAGGCTGTTGGGCCTTCGAAACATCCAACTATTTAAAAAATCCAAAATAAAATACTTCCCAAAAAGGCGGAACAAAGTTTATAACCTAAACCAATTTTTCGAAAGGGAAAAAGTCTACACATCAAATTTATAATCTGCAAATACATAAAACTAAAACTGCTGTGGTGTATTTATAGATTTCTTATTTAATACCAATATTTGTTCACATTGTTATCAACATCTTCAGGCAGCGAACCATCACTATCATTTTATTAAAATTTCTATCAAACCCATTTCGAAAGCTCCATCTTCGTACCTATCTAAATTACATTTTCCATTAAACAACCTAACAAAACAAAAGTCAAACACGTGCAGGATCTGTTACAATTTCCTGCTGACAAAGGCTAATGAAATGAATCATCAGCTATCAGAAAGGATCAGCAGGAATTTTTCCTGCCGCGATGCATTTCTCCTGGAAGGAGAGAAGTGTTTTGTCAGCTCTTTCACTTGAAGAGTTGTTTCAATTACCCAGGTACAAGCAATCAGAATTTTTGTTAGGTTAGGTTGTGTTAGTGGCAGATGGAACAATTGATTGTTGATTGTCGATCGGCAGTTCACGCTTAGTTTTCTTTTGTTTGCTGCTAGTTGTAAATGAATTCAGGGCGCAGCAAACCAGGACCGCACTGAAAGATATTAGATAGTGAACTAAATTTCAGGGGGGTTTCTTTAAAATATAATAAAGCAATTATGAATAATGGATTCATGCTAAAAATCGTATAAAAACTAAATATAAAGAATAGATATAAGTAGAATTTTTGGTGTAGTATGTAGGTATACAAGTTAAATACATTAGGGCGCGAGCAGTTATGTGAATTTGTTGACCTTAACAAACAGATATGGGGGCCCATGTCAGAATAAGATCTAGTACATATGTACATAAATGTCAAATAACTTAATTTTTCGTTCTAAATTTCGTGATTTTCCAATTGCATATGGTTTATTTTCATAGACAAGTAAATTCCACACTCCTGGTGACAAATTAATCATGTGAGTACAGAAAAGAGTAGATTTGTTAAAGAAGCAGTGCATTTCTGACAGACATTTAAACTAACATCCCTTTTCACCTCTCGATAAGAGACGTATTGGATTCATGCTAAAAATCGCATATCCAGATTTTAATGATTAAGCACGTTTTAAGATTCCTGCAATCTGATTTTAATATTTTTACGATGATGTCTGTATATATATATGTGTGTGTGGGGGGGGGGGAGGGGATATGTGTGTGGAAGTTGGAAGGACGATTTCTCAAAAATTATAATACTTAATATCTGTTTAACTACGTATTTCGCAATCGAACATTACTGGGAAGAGCTGAAAAGGTTTTGGTAATAATTGGACAACCGGAAGTATCAGATTCTTAAAAAAATCTTCTACATATATTTTTTCTTAAATTGTTCTTGTTATATTAAAGAAGACTAAATTCTCTATCTGATACATATAAATATTTTATTATATCTTTTATAGATTTAGAGATAAAGAAATATAAGGAATATAATAATCTGTAAAAAAATTCTCAGCCCAAATAATGTCATGGAAAATTAAAATGTTTGTAACTGACAGATAAATGTCAGTGTCAAAAATCCAGAGATATTACTGAAGATTTTTCTGGGAAGTATTTACATTAGATGTATTATTTCTTATTGTATTAATAGTTAAATATTTAAAATTATAGGTGTATTATCCTTCAAAAATACTGTCAATCCCGATAATGAATTGGAAATTTTTTAAAAAAATATGAGAGTAGGATAAAATTGCTTCATAGAATGAATTAAAAATTAAAAAATCTAAATATAAAGAATAGATATAAATAGAATTTTTGGTGTAGAGTGTACAACAAATGTTAATTACAATAGGGCGTGAGCAGTCATGTGACTTTGTTGGCTTTGACAAGCAGATATGGGGGCCCATGTCAGAATGATAGCTAGTAATTATGTATATAGATGTCAAATATCATAATTTCTCATTCTAAATTAAGTAAGTTTCCAATTCCATGTGGTTTATTTTCCTCGACAAGTAAATTCCACACTCCTGATGACAAATTAACTACGTGAATTTTGAAAATCTTGAAATTTTTAATGAAAAATTCTGACATTTCACATCTATGTACATAATTACTAATTATTATTCTGAAACGGGCCCCCACATGTGGTTGTCAAGGCCAACATGACTGTTCGTGCCCTATACTTATGTAACCAAAAAAAGGAAGTGGCGAGAGGTTTTGTGCTGACCACAACAGCTTTTTATTAATATAATATTGTGTTTTTCTTCACCCCTAATGCCAACCCTGCTTCCCGCTCCTGCATGCCATCGACGTTAGACTGTGCATATCAGCTAGCCCAGCAGGAGGTACACCGCACCGTCTGATGTCGCACCACGGGGTGCCACGAGGCGGTGTCATTGAAGTCTCTCTCAATGTTACACCGTGTGTTCTGCAGTGTGTTACTATGTGGGTGATAGACGTAGAAATAAAGAACTTGTTCTAATGATGAACTATGATGGAGAAATTTTGCATACATCGTTTGTGATGATGATATGTGTCATTGTTATCGTTAATGATATAAAATAGGATACATTTCACAATAATATGTACATGTATAAGTATAAGTGTAATTAATTCTGACACGCATATAAGACATGTGGTATAAAATTTATCGAAATGGTGCCACAACTTTAAAACTAAATAAAAAAAATTAAATAAAAACTGGTCTTTAAACATTTGACATAAAATTAATATATTTAAAGGAAACTTCGTTTATTTTTCTATTAGATAATGGCTGTGTCAATAGATTTTAAAATTCAATGATATTTTAAAAAATACATATTTTTCAAATTTGGAGACAACATGAGTTCCAGAATAAAAAAAATGTGACCAGCACGTTACCTTCCGTCAATTCAATGTATTATGTACAAATTGCATATATAAATTTTCTTGGAAAAGATTATACTCGTATATTTCCAGTAAAATTATTTCATAAACAATGTAAATTGCGCTTGACACTGATACCTTCTTCTTTAGCTTTTCCCACTGGTTAAGAGGTCACTATTCATGAATTTCTTCATCCCCTCAGTTCTTTTTCTCGTTAGTCCTTCAGCATTTCCATCGTATCTTTGGTTTCTTTTATTTTCTACTACTAAGCTGTCCATTCTTCTTCCAATATATTCTTCACCTCTCCTCATAACATGTTCAAACCAATATAATCGTTTCTCTTGTATCTTCCTAGAAACTTCTATCACTCGAACCATTTCCCTTATCCTCTCATTCCGTATCTTATTTTTCCGTGTCTTCTCCAACATCCATCTCAACGTTCACATCTCTATGCCACATTCATTTTGTTTTCATTGACACTGACGTCTGTCAATTAGAATTTTCTTAATATAGTAGCTGTTTCCATGGTTATAGCACAGCTGACTGAATTATGAAATTTAGTGTCTTTATAATTCTTTAACTCTATATCCTTTGCATATGAAAGGTAAAATACAATTAAAGAAAAACTTAAAATCTTTAAATGAGGGTACTTCCGGTTCACCAATTATAACGAAAATCTAATCACCTCTTCTTTTGGATGTAAACTTCAGGAATACGAAAAAATTATAATTTTTGGAATCGTAGTATTGGTTATGCGATCCGAAACTTACGATACACACACACAGACACACACGCACACACACACCAAATACATACATACATACATACATACATACATACATACATACATACATACATACATATATCATCGTAAAAATGGTAAAATCGTATCATAGAAGCCCTAAAACGTGCTTATTCACTAAAAACTCAACACCTTCCTTACCTAAAGGTGACGGAAGGTAAAAAAATCTGTTGTGGTCAGCACAAAACCTCTCTCCATTTCCATTTTATGTTAGATAAGTAACGAATTTAAGATTTCTTATACACACAAATAATTCAAATTGTATCTATCCTTTCGTTCTATAAGGAATTTTGTCCTAGTCTTCTAATATGTTTAAGATTCTTCAAATTCACTAACGGTATTAGCGGTATTTCTTATGGATATGTAATATTAATATACCTGTAATTTTAAATACATATTTAATTATTAATACAACAAGGTATATTAAATGTACTCGTACCTCCCAGAATAATCTTTTAGTATTGTCAGTAAAACTGCTGATTTTTGACATTGACATTTAACATTTATCTGTTTTTATTTACAAACATTTAAATATCTCAACTGGTTTCCATGGAGTTGTTTGGGCAGCGAGATTTATTACAACAGATTATTCTATATTATTATTATATCTCAGATTGAGAATTTAATGATCTTTATTATTTGTAATAACATAAATTTTCAAAAAATATTATTTATATATATTATTATTTTCAGAAAGTACCACTTCCGGTTGTCCTATTGATACCAGAACCCTATCAGCTCTTCCCATTAATATAAAACATGTCTTACCAAAGCACACACACACACACACATATCATCGTAAAAATGTTATGATAGGATTCTAGAAACCTTAAAACGTGCTTATTCACTAAAAACTGGATATTGTGATTTGTAATATGAATCCAATACCTTCCATAGAGCGGTAAAACTGTGCAATAAATAATAATTATTAACAGCAACAATATTTACTTTAACTTCTGCAATAATAATTATTAGACTGTGAAGAATAAATTTAAGACAGTATTTATTTTCTACAGAGAAAGATAGTAGCCTGTAAAAATTCTTATGTAAGTGACCCTGTTTATTTTTAGTTAGAAAAAAATTAAAACAAAACAACCAAAAATATCAATTAATATAGCCTCGAAGGACACTATTATGTGTCCAAATTGAAATTCATTAACGTGAAATAAAGTGAGAATTAATTAAGACACACATTTAAGTTGAGAAATCAACCTCACCGTTAAAAATGCACACCTTTTTTGGTTGTGCCTTTCGATAACGATCAGCACAGGTTCAGCTTCTGATCTATTTGGCGTATTTGGCAAAGAGAAACGGTAGCAAACAAATGACGAATAGTATCTGTCGCTCCAGTCATTTGTCACCTGTCTCCCAGCAACGGAAACACCAACAAGAAAAAATGACTGTGGAAGATATTTTGCCATGGTTTACTACACTATTAATTAATTATTTCTGTCCAACTAAATGTATATCATTGTGTATAAGTATTTCTAAATCTATGTATGGTAATAATAGATTATCTGATATAAAAACAGAGAAGTAGAAAATGCTACAGATTTTTTTTATTTACGACAAAAAACTGTAAAAAGTGCCAAAACTACTCGAATTTCTAATGACCTTAACATCTACGTCACAACATTGCTATTTCTCTTCAACTCTTTAACTCATACATCTACCTGTTCTAAATTCTTATTACTTTCAAGATTTCTGCTATCCTCTTTTTGAAATCCAAAATCTATTTTCTAGGAAATGAATGCAAAAAATCACAAAATAACGAAAGTAAATCATATACTGGATACTTTTTACCTTCCGTCACCTTTAGGTAAGGAAGGTATTGTCTTTGGTCAAAAAATTCAATGATTAGTTTTTAGTAAATAAGTACGTTTTAGGGTCCATATAATACGATTTTCTAATTTTTACGATGATGTCTGTATATATATATATGTGTGTGTGTGTATGTGTGTGTGTGTTTGTATGTCTGTGTTTGTGTGACGAAAGTTTTGGATCGCATAAATTCAATACCACGATTCCAAAAGTTATAATTTTTTCATATTTCTCAAGTTTACATCCAGAAAAACAACCGGAAGTAGCCACATTTGAATATTTAACAGTTAAATAAGATTTATTGACATTTAACCTTAATATAACTTAAAGAATGTATTATTCTCTATACGATTTGATTGCATTTTATACTTCATATTCAATAGATAAATAGTTAAAAAAATATAAAGATATTAAATTTCAAAAAACAGCCAGCTATGCTAACCATGAAAATTGCTAATATATTCAGATATCAATAAAAATAAATGAATGTGGAAGAGATGAGGATGTTGAAGTAGATGTTTGGGAAGACACGGAAAGATACGGTAAAAAAATAACTCTAATGTTAGAAGTTTCTAGAAAGATACAAGAGAGACGATTACATTCGATTGAACATGTCATGAGGAGAAATGAAGACCATATTGGAGGAAGTATGAATAGTTTAGTAATAGAAGGTTGAAGAAACAGAGGAAAACCAAAGATAAGATGGAAGGATTCTATTGCGGAAGACTTGAGAGAAAAGGAACTGAATGAGAACGACTCGCAAAACAGAAATGAGTGGAAGAAGAAAATAAAAAATAGCGAACCCTAGCGAATGGGAAAAGCTAAAGAAGAAGAAGATGTCAGTGTCGCGTGCAATTTGCATAGTTTGTTTATGAAATAATTTTACTGGAAATTCAGAATCTTTTGCAAGGAAATTGATGTATGGAATTTATACGTAATACACAGGATTGACGAAAGGTATTGTGCTGGCCACAACAGATTTTTTTGAATTTATGATACACACAAGGAAAAATCACATGCGTTTGTATGAAAGTAAAAGATATGTTGAATGATTGGCAACAAAATCGAGCCAGTGGCATTGAAAACGGATTATAATATATGTAGATAGTTTTTTTTAGCTTTCCGTCACCTTTAGGTAAGGATTGCATTGTCTTTGGTGAGTTTTCAATGAATAAGCACGTTTTGGTGTCTCTAGAATACAAATTTACTATTTTTACAATTATGTGTGCGCGTGTGTGTGTGTATGTGTATGTATGTATGTGTGTGTGTGTGTGTGTGTGTGTGTGTGTGTGTGTGTATGTGACGACTACAATTCCAAAAATTACAATTTTTTCGTACTCCTCATTCTTACGTCTAAATGAAGACTTGACTAGATTTTAGCTACAAATAAACAACCGGATGTACCTTAATTTGAAAAAAAAAACAGGATTGAATGTCATTTTTTGACAATTAATGTTATTATAATGGGGTCTCGTGGCCGTGTGCCTGAGTGTCTGGTCGCGAATCTGGGGACCCGGGTTCAATCCCGACTGACACCAAAAAATTAATTCGAGTTTTAATGGCACTAAATTGACCCCTGTGGTGCTCTCTCTACGCCAGCATTGAGTGCCCGTGAGGTGACGTCTGATAGCGCTCGTACGGTACACATATTTCATCATTACCGATGTCTGTGTACAAAGCAGATTGGCACACCCAACAATGGGTAATATGCCGTGATGCTCCATTTATTTATTTAATGTTATTATAAATGTTAAAAAATATTTTTTCCACAATCGTGGGCAAAATTCATTCCTATTCAACTGAAAATAGTGAGCAAAGTAGCATATTTAATCACAAGTGAGCAAAGTAAATATTTTTCTTCACAAGTGAGCAAAGTAAATAACTTTCTTCACTAGTGAGCAAAATACACAAGCATATAATTGGTTGCATACTCTGAGCACCATTCTACATGATGGAATATTTTTTTTTGTATTTATTTTTAGTTAATTAAATTCAAATTGTAAACATAATGTACTTCTGAGTTTTTCATTAATAAACAAAGTACAATGTTTTCTTCTTTTGGGAAAATTGTATTTCAAGATTGTGGAAAAAATCATGTTTAGCACACGTGAGCATGTCTTTTTCTCACTTGTCCAGTTGGCGCACTCGCTTCGCTCTTGCGGCCAATTTCTGGACGCGTGAGAAAAAGACATACTTAAATATTTATAAAGAAATTTCATATTCTTGCTGCTTCACCATGGTAACAGCTTAAATAATTCAATATTACTGATTGACAGATATCATTGTCAAATGCAATTTACACAATATGTATGTATGTGAAATAAGTGTACTGAAAATACAAGAAACTTTTTGTGTGGATTTTATACAAAATACATACAAATGAGGGAAGGTATTGTGCTGGGTAGGTATATCAGATTTTTGTTTATTATTTTGTTAAATTGCTTTCTATCCACACAAAATTACGATTATTGACTAATTAATTAATTGAAACATATTTATATATTTTTATAAGTACTGAAATACTAGGGCCGTCCGAAAATTAAAGGTACATAGGCTACCAAAAATCTAAAAAAGAAATTATTTTCAAAAATATCACAGGAGCGTGTAGGTATACATATATGTTTCAACTATTTTTACCTTCCGTCACCTCTAGGTAAGGAAGGTATTGACTCTGGTCAAAAATATCGGTGACGGAAGGTAATAAATAGGTATCACCTAATATGATCGATAATATTTTAAATTTTGATGGAATTATTATTTACCTACTTATTACACATATTTACATCTGATATATTTATTCATATTTGTATTTGATCAGTTTCGAAGATATTAAAATTTGATATGGCCTATAAAATAATTTAAAATGTTGTCGTCTAATTTTGAAGCAACTGCTACTTTAAATTTACGATTAATTAAAAAGTAAATTTAAATTTTGCAAACTACAGCTGGCAATTAAAACATTAATAAAACCAATAAAAATGTAAACTATCATGAACTCTATTAAAATTTAAATTTATCTATTAGTCTATATGCTTGTTATTTATTAGAACTCACAGTAGTAACTACAAGAATGCTGTCGTCTTGTTGCAAAAATCAATAAAATAAATCATTTTTCATTGCCCAGAGACAGGTAGAAGTAATTTTGTAAATATATATAGTAAATATATTATTCAAACGTGGATTAGGTGTTAACAATTACTCTAAAGTTCAGTCAAAAAGCACTTATTCGTACTATACCAACATTTCGGTGCACCCTTGCACCTTCTTCAGGGTAGTACGATGTACGATGTTTAATAAATTAACTGAATGCTCGTATATATTTTGTGTACATGAATTGTAAGATCTTACTACCATGAAGAAGGTGCAAGGGTACACCGAAATGTTGGTATAGTAAGAATAAGTGTTGTTTGACTGAACTTTGAAGTAATTGTTAACACCTAATCCACATCACAGTCGAGAAATTACCCACAATATTATTTAAACATTTATAATTAAATGTTGCAATAAGTTTTAGTCGACTGTTAATGATGATTTGGAAAGGTGAAAATAATGGAGATTCAGTCCTTTGTTAAATTATTATTTATTGAAAACAATACCGACGTTTCAGTCTCAATTAGACCATCCTCAGAGTTCTAGAAAACAACAACGGGATAAAATATCATGTTCTACAAATTTTAAGAAACTGGTCACTTACATGTTTAAAAAGTTTTTATATTTATTGAAAAATATTGAATTGTACATAATTAAAAAGAAGTTGTAGATATCGTCAAACTATAAAAATATATATAATACGTACATTCTTTTAGAGTTCATTATAAAACTGACGAAGGGTTGGTTCTTGTATTGGAAGGAGCAAGGTGCAACACGTTTTATTTTATTAAATTTTTGTAGTATTTCACCAATATGCCATTGTAAATGATACTTAGATTTTGTATGTCTGTCTGCGAGTTAATCGAGTTTTTATGTTTGTGTATTTCTAACATCTCTAGTGTAACTCTTTTATTTAAATTATTTTCATATCTTCATAATTTTGTGTCTTTAAAATTGAATTTATGTTTTTCGGTCTGTACATGGTTGACTAATGTACATTTGGTAATATTTGTATTCTTGTTTGAATTTCTTTCATGCTCCGATAATCTGATCTTTAAATATCTTCGGGATTGTCTAGTGTATAATATATCACACTACAAACATGGAATTTTGTAAACAACATCTACAACCTTCTTTTTTTTAATTATGTACAAATCATTTTTTTTTCAACAAGTCTAAAAACTTTTTAAACATGTAAGTAACCAGTTTCTTAAAATTTGTAGAGCATGATATTTATACCCCGTTGATGTTTTTTAGAACCCTCAGGATGGTCTAATTGAGACCAAAATGTCGGTATTGTTTTCATTAAATAATATTTTAACAAAGGACTAAGTCTCCAATATTTTCACCTCTCCAAATTTGTAATTAAGTTGTTATAAATTTACTTCATTAAATTTACTACAATATTTCTTCTACTTTATGATTTTAATAGTATTTCTTGATTCTATTAAGAACATAATCTTATAAATTGTCCTAAAACCAGTTAATCAACTTGTTTACATTGTTGCTGACGATTTTTATTGTTCATTAATTAGAATAAAAGAAAGTTTATTTTCAGTAGCTAGAAAATATTCAATTAAACATAGACAAATGCTTCTTCCTTTGGCGGTGTCTTCAAGAATATATGTGGGTGGATCTTTCTTGATTTATTGTATTTATGAGATATATTTTTAATGTTTGTCCCTTTCAACATATTTATCGGTTAATATAGTTTCGCAAACATTTATCAAAAATGCAAATGTGCAGGTGTTGATATAAATAAACCGTTGTTCATTTGCAACATTTGGCGATATTGTGTCATATGAATTAAATAAGACGTATTTTAATTATAGCATTTGGTAATACATTTCCGATATTCTGAACAGCACAATACCTTCCGTCAATTCTGTGTATTATGTATAAATTTCATACATAAATTTTCTTGCAAAAAATTTCAAATTTCCAGTAAAATTATGCAAATTGCACTTGACACTGACATCTTCTTCTTTAACTTTTCCCATTTATTAGGGGTCGCTATTTTTTATTTTCTTCTTCCACTCATTTCAGTTTTGCGTATCGTTCTCATTCAGTTCCTTTCTCTCAAGTCTTCCGTAATACAGTCCTTTCATCTCATCTTGTAACACTAGAGTTATTTCCCTTATTTTGTCATTCCTTACCGTATCTTTCAGTGTCTTCCGCAACATCTATCTCAACATCCTCATCTCTGCTACATTCATTTACTTTTCATTAATACTGACATCTATCAATTTGAATTATCTGAATATATTAGCAATTTCCAGGGTTAGCATAGCTGGCTGAATTATGAAATTTAATATCTTTATAATTCTTTAATTCTATATCCATTGAATATGAAGTATAAAATGCAATCAAATCGCATAGAGAATAATATATTCTTTAAGTTGTAATAACGTTAAATGTCAATAAATGATATTTAACTGCGTTTTTTCTAGAAAAACTGTTAAAATCTTCAAATGAGAGTACTTCCGGTTGTCCAATTATAACAAAAATTTAATCACCTCTTCTTGTGGACGTAAAGTTGAGGAATACGAAAAAATTATAATTTTTGGTATCGTATTATTGAAATTATGCAATCCGAACCCTTCATCACACACACACAAACACACACACACACACACACACACACACACAGACACACATGTATACATACAGACATCACCGTAAAAATGGTAAACTCGTATTATATGGACCCTAAAACGTGTTTATTCACTAAAAACTCATCATTGAATTTTTGACCAAAGACAATACCTTCCTTACCTAAAGGTGACGGAATGGAAAAATAGTAATAAATTAGAACATGATTTAAAATACCTGGCATGTTAATTTTTTTAAAAAGATATAAATGTTCTGTTCGCATTCAGCTTTAATAAATATAAACTTCAAGGTAATACTTATATTTCCGTATCTTCATTAATTCAATAGAAATTAATAGACAGTATTGTTAAACAAATTTAATATCAATATCACCATGTAAATATCGTAATAATGCATGTATTTACTCCCATAGTGTGTATGTTTTATCCTCTTGACATTTTCATCGTGTGGCATAAATAATGAACATTGTCATCTGTTTATGAATGCAGCATTATGTTTGTGAAGATGCCGTGGTAATAAAATAGAAGAAAACGCATCTTATACAATTTCATTAAGTTTCAAGAGATAATAAACGCTAATAAGGCTTGAAATTACTCTTAGATGTAGCATTTGCGACGTTAATGATCCATATTATCGTTACTTTATTAATCAAACAGCATTTTTATACAACTTCGAGCTGGAAATCAACGTAGAATGGCAACCATTAATATTTTACTTGCATATGTCGCTATATTCACATGAATAAATTAGTAGTTACTAATTTTTAATCATTTTTAATCATGATTAGATTGAACAGTAAAGAAAATTGGATGAGAAGAGAGTGTATCATTTGAAGGATATAGGAAAATAAAAACCTGACTAACGGTTTTGAGAAAAATCGTTTTTAGAGTTTTGAAAATTACATTTTCACATCAATTATGAATAATACAAAATACTTTTTAATGTCTTAGGATACATTAATTTTATTATACGAAGTTTAATAAAAATATAATTTTTATTTCTTTACACAAGTAATAATTTAGTGAACTTTGTTTTCAATGTGTAAAATACTTGTGGATTGCACTTTGCTATCATTAGCTCCTTCAGCGATTTCGCAATTATCTCTATGGTCGCAAAATATCAATATCAATATAATCGTAATGCATGGTTATGAAACGATTATATCGTTGAATTTAGAATTAAATTTTCTAGCAAAAAGCAAATAAATAAAATGTGATGTGGCCAGCATAATACCTTCCATTTTATGTTACATAAATAAATATTAAATAAATATATCATCACGATATATTACTCATTGCTGGGTGTATCAATCTGCTTTGTATGCAGATATCGGTAAATGATGAAATATTTGTACCGTGTGGGCGCTTACCATGCGTCACATCACGGGCATGTAGTCATAATTAACAAATTTAACATTTCTTGTACATACAAATAATTAAGATTGTATCTATTCTTTCGTTCTATGAAGAATTTTCTCCTACTCTTGTAATATATTCAAAATTCTTTATATTTACTGATGGTATTATTGGTATTTCTTAAGGATATATGTAATATTAATATACCTATAATTTAAAATTTTTAATTAATAATACAATAAGAAATTTTATGTATGTAAAAAGCATTAATGTTAATAAAACTGTTCATTCTTGACACTGAAATTTTGTATATATCTATTAATTTTTAACATTTAAATACCTCAACTGGTTTCCATGGAGTTGTTTGGACAGCGAGCTTTATTACAAGAGATTATTCAATATTATTATATATCTCCAAACCTATAGAAGATATAATATTTTTTTTAAATGCGTCAGATTGAGGATTTAATGATTTTTATTATTTAATTAACATAAATTTTCAAAAAATAATATTTAGAAGATTTTTTTTAAGAAACTACCATTTCCGGTTGTCCAATTGTTACCAAAACCTATTCAACATTTCCCATTAATGTTATATTAAGGACTCCGTAGTTAAACAGGTCTTTAGTTGTATAGAATTTGAGAAGGCGTACCTACAACATCGTAACACACACACACACACATACATCCACATCCACACACACACACACACACACACACACACACACACACACACACACACACACACACAGAGAGAGACATCATCGTAAAAATGTTAAAATCATACTGTAGGAACTTTAAAACGTGCTTATTCACTAAAATCTGGATATGCGATTTTTAGCATGAATCCAATACCTCTCTTAGCGTAAAAAGTTAGCAATAGTGAGCAAGCTTATTGAAATATTTGTATATAGAACCAGTCTATAGAATCGTCTACATTTCTGTACTACATTTGTAGTCCCTCGAGTTTAACTTAGTATTAATAATTTTATTATTCAATTTAAACTAGTCCATTTTATTCCCTTTTTATTTCTAAACAATGCTCAAATTTTTGGTAAAAATTGCTTTGTATTAGCCATACGAAATACAGATGTCACTCAAAATAATTCGGCGATTATTAAGCAAAATATCTTCAATTTTTTAACATTTTCATCGGTGATTGACATGTTAGGACGCTTGGCTCCCTTGTCGTTTTCCATGTCTTCACAGTACTATTGGAAACGTATGCAGTATTATTTCATTCGTGAAAGTTATTAGTAAAAATAAATAAAACTTCAAAATTTACATTTAGTCTAATATCTGGTGACATAATTTTTAAGGATAAATAATAAGCCACTAAAATCGGGCAACTTTTATCTAAATTAACCGAATTAGTAATCTTATAGATCTTGAGATACCCATGTTGGACATGCTAACCAATTCACCTGTATAATTCACAGAAAACAAAAGTGAATTCTGAATTCCGATATTTGGCGCCAGTTAATATAAAAAATATGGCTTGGCGTAGATTTTATTTTAAATTTTAACAGGTGTGCTCACCTTCTATTACCTATGTTTATATAACTAAATGAAGAGAAACCGAGGCATCTCTCAGGAATTGACTTTGCGTTAATTAAATATTTGTCTAGAGTCTAGACTGAAAAATTGTTGAAATTCAGCCCACCTGTACTCTGAAATCGTCAACCAGAGTTAATTATTTTCTTTTTGATTGACAGTTGGCAGTAATTATTAGCCAACTGTGAATAAATAATCTATTTTATAAAACCTGCTCATATCAAACAGTATGGCTTTGGCCATCATCGTCTTAATGGAAAGTATCTAATTAATATTAATAGTTCTACGTTTCGGATATATGATACTTCAGGAATTATACACCATTTCATTTGTTAATTTGAAAGTATTTATACGGTTTGCACAACAATTACATTTAAAATTGGAAAAAAATAGACAAGGTTTTTGTATATACATATATACCTATTAACAATTTCTATAGGAATAAATAGCAAAAGGTATCATTTTGAAGCTTATTAAAAGAAGAATACGTTTCTAAAATCTACTTTGTTTGATGCGTTTATAGTTTACTCCTTCAACGTATATTATGAAAAAATAAATGGTCTTCCAATAAGCATGCCAAAACTTTGACACAATAATAACTATATACATCACAAATGATGGAATTTGGTATGATGGTGGTACTTCTTGTTTAACTGGAAGTGACATAAACTTTCATATTTCAAATGGATCGTCCTATATATTTTTATATATTTGAAATCTACGTGAAATTACAAATTCAACGATAAGCTTGAAACTAATTTTTGTTGAAGAAATAATTTACAAAAACTTAATATAAAATTAACTAACAATAATGTATGCTAGCGAATCCTATAATATACAGAATATATATGAGGGAAAAATAGACGCAACGTAAATTAAATACCTCGTGAAGATCGCAGAAAAATAAAATGGGACAGAGATATAAATGAATACTTAAAGATAATGACAAATTAAGAACTAGATATAATAACTAAGATAGAAAAGAAGCTACTATGGGCATAGGCGCCGATTTTTGAAAATGCTGGGGAGGGAGACAAAGGACTTTAACATGTAAAATTATACTTTCGTAATTTCCTGCTTCCCTAATTTTTTAGGTAAAAAAATCTGTTGTGGCCAGCACAATACCTCTCGCCATTTTCATTTTATCTAGCATAGGGCGCGAGCAGTTATGTGACTTTGTTGGTCTTGGCAAGCAGATGTGGGGGCCCGTGTCAGAATGAGAGCTAGTAATATACATAGGTGTCAGGTATCATAAGTTTTAATTCGAAACATTACGATTTTCCAAATCCATGTGGATTATTTTCCTCGACAAGTATATTCCATACTAATGAATGACAAATAAACATCAGAACATTTTGAAATTTTGAATGAAAAATTATGACATATGACAATTGTTACATCTATGTAAAAACTACTAGCCGTTATTCTGACACGGATCCTCATCTGCTTGCCAAGGCCAACAAAGTCACAGGTAGAGAAAGAAATTTTATCCTACTATTCTATTATGTTCAAAATTCTTCAAATTCATTGACGGTATTAGCGGTATTTCTTAAGGATATATGTAATATTAACATATCTGTAATTTAAATATATAATTAATTAATAATAAAATAATATAAATTAAATGTACTCTTACCTCCCAGAAAAATCTGACACTGACATTCTGCATTTACATGTCAATTACATAAATTTGAATATCGCAAATGTTTTTCGGGCAACGAGATTTATTACAACAGATTATTCTATATTATTATATACTATATCTCCAAACCTATACGAGATATAATAAAAAAATTAAGTGTGTCAGATTGAGAATTTAATTATCTTTAATATTTGTAGTAACAAATTTTCAAAAAATAATATTTAGAATTTTTTTTTTAGAAACTACCACTTCCGGTTGTCCAGTTGTTACCAGAACCTATTCAACTCTTCCCATTACTGTTAGATTGAGGAATCCGTAGTCAAACAGGTCTTTAGTCTTATAGAATTTGAGAAATCGTGTCTCCAACAACCTCACACACACACACACATCCACACACACACACACACACACACACACAAAATGAAAAAAAAATAGAAAAACGAAAAAGAAAGAAGTGGAAGGAGTGGATTTAAATTAATCTTGAGATAAATAAATTCCATATCTGACTGCGGATATCAGGAATATAGAAAAGAAGAATAAGGTGTTAATTAATAAATATTGATGAAATTTGATTGTTAAACATAAAATTTATTAATACAAGTTTCAAATATAATGAATTTTGTCATACCTGCATAAAATTAATTATAAACTATAAATAGACCTGACAAAATTAATACTATAAATACTTTGCGTGATGATATTAATTTATGCACAAAACATCAACGCAAGAGATGAAATTTCCATCCTATGTTCTATTTCTCAACACTTGTAAATATCTAGGTTATTTTTCTAAAAAACCATCTTTCCAAAATTTGAATCACAAAGGCAAGAATGCGTCTTTCACTGTGGGCCACGCTGTATATGAATATTTATATTTTAAGGTGTGAACATCCGTCCGATCTTACTTAACGTAACATCGTGGTAGATAATTATATACAGTCGACTCTAATCTAACCTGTCATATGTTTTGTTGATTGCCTCTATAACAGTAATTGAATAATATGATACTGAATAGTGCTCTACATATTTTTTATCAGAGGCTATTTTGTAACAAATGTTGCAATGTTTAAAAAGGTTAGGAAAATTGGTTTCCATTTCCTGTGTTATAGAAAATTTAGTTTCTCTCTTAATGTAACGAGATAAGAATCCGTATTTGGATCAAAATATAAATTTTGCCAATTAATTTTAAATTAAGAAAGATAGGTAATAACTTAGAAAAATGTAGAAAGTACAGAAAGTGAAATAAATAATGAATTTGATGCAATTAATTTGCAGGATGAAGTCCATAAAATAATTGAATGAGCTATGAAATAATACTTTCGTATGAAACCTTAGAAAAGAAGAGGTGTAGTTAGAGCAATCACTTTATTCATATGTAAATGATGTCAAAATTCTTTAATATATTCATATTTTTTTAAAGAACTTTGTAGCAATTAAGAAAATTGATATTTTTTACCTCCCGCTACCCTGGATAAGAGAGGTATGGGGATCGTGCTAAATATCGCGCATCGAGATTTTTGTAAATAACCACGTTTTAAGATTCCTAGAATCCAATTTTATCATTTTCACGATGATATCTGTGTGTATGTGTACATGTGTGTGTGTGTGTGTGTGTGTGTGGATTCTTTTAACGCATTAACTCAATTACTATCGTTCATAAAATTTTGATACCTTGTATTTCTACCTTATTCTAATATGGAAGAAGCCATTAGATTTTGGTCGAAAAATACCTTTAAATGTTATTTTTTCGAGTTTTATGTTATTATAAAAATTAAAGTTTCTTAAATTTTCTACAGATTTTCATTAATACTTTTTGTATATGTTTTATGGTAAAATATATAAATTATCTATAATTTTAATCCTGGAGCCTACGTTTTAAACACAACTCCATGGTTACACAGTTCAGATCTCAAATGTATGTAACTAACAGATATATGTCACGTCAACAAACTAATCATTTCAAATAATAATAGTAACGTTTTAAAAAAGAAAATAGTAAATAGAACATTAATTATATGGAAAGGAACTTAATACATTTTCCAGCATAAGTAAATACGTAGGAATATAGGTAAGTATATAAATAAATAAAATAAATATGTCATCACGTCATATTACCCAATGCTGGGTGTGCCAAACTGCTTTGTACACAAATTTAGATAATGATGATGACATGTTTGTATGTACCGTGCAGGCGTTTAACAGACGTCACCCCACGGGCACTTATTGCTGGCGTGGAGAGTGCACCACAGAAATCATTTAATGTCATTTAAAATTCGAAATATTTGGCGTCGGTCGGAATCGAACCCTGTATTTAAATTTAATTTAATTTTAAGTATTTACATGAATACAAATTAAATTAAACGGGAGGTATTGTGTTGGCAACATCATATTTTTGTCGATAGAATTCTGGTAACCGCATTGAAACTAAAAATGCAACGAAAGGATGGACTGAAACGTACCAAAATTATATGAAAAAATAAATCGTGCACAATAAATCTTTCGACATATCTCAGCGAAATTATTGTTGTCTCCACACCAGTCTGTCTTGCGCTTCTCTTTTCATCACGCGTAATTCGCTCCCTCCTTGATATCTGTAACAACGTATATATAGATATTTCATTAAATTTGAAAGTATTATAAAGTTTAGCAACGAAGGACTCATACAACCAGGGCCGGCTCGCACATATTTGCCGCCTGAAGCGAGCGCTCAATTTGCCGCCCTTATATTTATTGTGTGTTTTAGTCGGGACAATAACAAAATAATATAAGTTTTATGTTTTATTATCACATAAAAATAACTTAAAAAATTAAATAACAAAATGAAGAAAAATAAAATATTTCAAGAATAATGAATGTATATATTTAAAAAATATAAATGAACATATTTATGTTTATATATATTACATGAGTCTAACTTTTCTAGATTTTTTCTTAGCCAAAGCATCAATTATATCATCATAATTAATTAATTTTGCTTTGTTCAATTGATAATACTGTCAAATCTATGAGCCTTTTATGGGACATTGACGAACGTAAATAATTTTTATCAGTTTCAACTTGGAAAATGAACGACAGTTATAGGCAGCGTTATTAGAATTCTTAAAGAAATAAACAAATTAGGAAATTTTTCTGTCAAAGAATATTTATCTATATAATTTAAAATATCTAAAGGCGTCATTTCACCGCTTAAAATGTTTCTTATAATTAAAAATTCATTATACAAATGAAATGTTAAATGAACATGCAAATCGACAATTTTTAAAAATATCATCCAATTCTTTGTTAACAAGGGATGGTATGTTATATAAAAACTCAAAAATATTGCTGTGATTTTCTAGTTGTGAAAAACGTTCCTCAATTGAATGTATAGAGACGTCAATAATTACATTGAAAAATTCAATTTTATCTTAAGAGGATCTTCTATAGGTGTATCTCTGCCCTCATACGTAAATTGTTTTAATTTGCGACGAATTATAATCGAACGTATTTGTTCAAATTCTGTCTTAATTTCCAATTCTTTCGCAATTTCTTTTAACTAACGTAACATTTGTTTAAAATCGTTTAAACGATAATCTTTCAAAAAAGAATGAATGTTTCTCAAAATTTTGACACATTCTGATAAAATTAAAGATTTATTTTGTAATATTTTTGATCCTATGTTAATTTGCGACAAAATATCATGCCAAACTATAACACTACAAATAAACTTAAATTTTGAATTTTTGTCGGCCAAACATTTGCTTTTATATTTCTCTGGTGCGTGGGCAAAAGAGTATAAGTACAAAAACTGTATTTCGCAGGAGATAAGTATGAATGTTTAACGTGTCTTGTAAGATCATTGATAAGACTAAAAATAAAATAAAAAATGATTATTGTTTGTAAAATGGCACAAGAACGAACATACACCATAATTTTGCAAAAAAAATACATATTTTTAAAAAATAAGTGACATACTACTTTGATCTCAGGAACATACATTTAACAAATGACTTATACTAAATTAACCAACAAAGTACAACAAAACTGACATACTGGAACGAGAATGTGTAAAAACACGTGAAAACGCTTAAAAACAATATTCACAGACGCCACTTACAAACTTTTAGATTATGTTGCTACATGTAAAATAGTACAAATGAACACTTGGAAATTTAATGCAGTGGTTCTAACAGTATAAGTACATCTATATACTATTAGGACCAATTTTTAAAATCTCTGGTAAAAACAGTACAACTCGACTTAAACTCTATTTGTCGCTAGTGAATAATACGTTTCAACATAGACTTAAAAGATCACATAACCTGACGGTCAAAACAATGAAGCTTTACTTATACTGTTATAAACACACTAAAGATACTGAATTATTAAACCTAGTAACACAATTAGCTTGTTTTGACCAAAATTTGACTTATACTCTTTTGCCCACGCACCAGAGATTTAGTATCACAATCTGTATATTTTTTTAAGGAAAGTTCTGTCAGTGCATCGTATATTTCTCCGATTTGATACCTGAGATAGCTTCTATACGGCTTTCCCATCGCGTTGCACAAACGTTATCTTACAATAAAAACACATTTTGAAATTTAAGACATTTTATTATTGGGTTGTATAATGTAAACTGTAACGAGCAACATGATGTTATAAAAATATTTTTCATCTCAAATGCCGCCCTAAAAATATGCCGCCTGAAACATTCGCTTCACTGTTTCACCCCACGCGCCGGCCCTGCATACAACTCATCTAAAATAGAATATTTGTCAAAAATGCATTTATGTACAAATTATAAATAAATAAATAAATATATCATCACGGCATATTACCCATTGCTGGGTGTGCCAATCTGCTTTGTACACAGATATCGGTAATGATGAAATATTTGTACCGTGTGAGCGCCTACCAAGCGTCACCTCACGGGCACTTAATTCTGGCATGGAGAGTGCACCACAGCGGTCAATTTAGTGCCATTAAAATTCGAAGTAAATTTTGGCGTCGGTCGGGATCGAACCCGGCTCCCCAGATTCGCGACCAGACACTTAGGCACACGGCCACGAGACCCCATCAAATTATCAGTTTCATACGGGTATGGTGTTATTTTTATTTAAGAAATTTAAATGAAATCTCTGTTCAACTAATTACCTAAGTCACAATTTTAATACAAGTCAATTTTTATTTCGTTAAATATTTCATTAGGAAAATTTTGTCTGATGTTAAATTTTTCATATCATACGATGAATACATTAATGTCGAATGAATTCGTTATCGTGAACAAATATCTCGCATGTGGCATATTTTAGTCTAAACAGTTGTATGTCAATTTTTCTTTTCCTGCTTTCTATCCAATTTGAAATTTAAGACGTACAAGCTGTTAATAGCTGCTACCATTGCTGGAACCGTTGTTTGATAGGATTTATCTCTACTCTGTCGGTTTTGAAGAAAATGATGGAATTAGCATATATTTCATTATTCAGTCTATTTTTAACTCCTACACATTTGCATTTATTTATATACATAAGTTTATGTTCATTTAAACAGATCTTTGAAGATATGTTTAAATTTTTTAATTGGTGTTTATATGACACCCCTTAGGGTAGATAATCTTAATCATATTTAAATAAAATGATGTTTTTACTTCCTTGTACGTAAGTAAAGGAAGTATTGTAATCGCGAAAAATTTCGGTTTTCAGATTTCAGCAGAAATATCCATTTTGATCATCCCTGAATTTAGGACTGCTATAACATCTAGTTGTGCACCTCCCTTTCTGGTTATTACACAATTTCCAGAAGTGGCACTTTACATGAAGCCTATAATAGATTTTAATGAAAAACTGTTTTAAAATATAATCCAAAACTTTTCAAATTTGGTATACAAAACTTGTATGTCAATCGAAGTAACATAATAGATTTTGGTTAAAATAGGCTAACCGGAAGTGGTACATTACTTGAAGTTGTTAACAGTTTTTCTTGAAAAAATGATTTTATTTTGATTTTAGAAATAAATGCTTAAAATAAAAGTTTTAGAGAATTAATTTGTGCGTCTAGCACATCAAGTATTATTAAATTAGCCCTTTGTATAAGCTAGATATGTTGTTTTTCTGGATGTAAACTTGAGGAATACGAAAAAATATAATTTTTGGAATCGTGGTTTTGAAGTTATGGGATCCGGAACTTTTGTCACACACACACAGACACACGCACACACACACACACACACACACAGACACACACACACACACAGACACACACACACACACACACACACACAGACACACATACATACATACAGACATCATTGTAAAAATGGTAAAATCGTATTATAGGGACCCTAAAACATGCTTATTCAGTAAAAACTCATCATTGAATTTTTTGACCAAAGACAATACCTTCCATCACCTTTAGGTAAGGAAAGTATTGTCTTTCATCTGTTACAGTGTTTGATATTAGCTTTTAACTATTTTGATGCAATCTGTGTATATAATATAATGTTAAAAAATATATTATTGCAAATATAAACTGCATTAACTTTTTTTTTTTGAACATAGAACAAGTTTCTGAATAGGTACACTCGAGTGAATTGCGAGTATTAGAAGTAACCTTTGCAATCACTGCACTTGACTTCGTAGGCGATTTAGAGTTTTCCAAATGGGCCATCGTAGTTTTTCATCTGGCGGTATACTCATTGCTTTATCTTCTGGGTTCAATATCGCATCCCACATTAAGCGTCTTGTTGCATTCTTGATTTTTCTTGATGCAATGAGTTGAGGAAACTGTGTCTAGATTTGAGTCATGACCGAGCAGGTTCTTGGCCGAACATTCGGTGCCGAGGATCATGTAACTATTTAGAGCGCTCTATAATACTGTCCGTCGCCCGTCTAATTTTTAGAGGAGCTATGCCGCTAAACAGGTATAATTGGTTGACTAACGTAGGTTTTTTCTATGATAAATTGCACAGATCTAGTCGGAAAGTAGAACTCTCTGCACTAATTTGGTAAAGTGTTTCTCATTAAAAAAATTGTTCAGTCATGATATTTATTTTCATAACAGCAAATAAATAAAACAAAAATATTTTTTGTAATTGTTTCACACTCATTTTAAGCTTGAGAATATTTTTATTTCCTGATTATATAAAATAGTTATTTTTGTATTATTTGCGGGAAATTGCAGATTCTGAAAGGTATGCAAGTTTATGAAACAAGAAGCGATATAAGTTTTGAAATTTCTATAGAGTATCAGTATCATGTTTTCCTATTTCGAGTTGATAAAGTGAATTTTGTACAATTGTTTTAATTGAAAACAGTGATATCCTAAACAATTTTGAACAATGTTTTTGGGGATTTTTTAAATTGTGAAGTTTATAAACGTCAAAAAACTAATTATTTCAAATTAGAAGAAATAAACATCAATGTCACAATATAAATTTAAATTAATATAACGGTAAGATATTCGAGTAGATAATATGAACAATAGCTATATTTATTTATTTATTTATTTATTTAGAAAAACCAACAGTCATAATAGACCTATTAAAGGTTTTCGCTACTTACTAAATCGAATACAGAGTACACAATGAATTATAAAATATTAAGATTATACAGAGATATACCTAATTAGAAGAGTTATGAACTATGTGAAATTATTAATAATAGATCTGGCAGCATTTTTGAATTGTGATAGCGAGAGATGAAAAAGATCCAACGTGTCAAATCTGGAATTATAGGTAGACATGATTCTATTTATTGGAGAATTTTTGTTATTATTTGTTCTACTTGATGGTGGGTAAAATAGAGTATTGGATCTTGTCATTTTGTTACAGACTTGTATATTGAATAAGTGAATTATGTTATTACAATATATCATATTATTAAAGATTTTGTAAAGAAATATCATATCATTGATTGAACACAATATACTAGTTTAACACGCCCATATTGTATATTACTCTCCTGTTTTTATCAGCGCCATTTTTTCTCTTCCTGAGTTGCTAATCACATTTCCCTTTACAATTAATACCATTCGTTGGTCGTGGCACAATCTAGCCATCTCTCATTAAGCAATTATCCTTGTCCGTTCGCAGCTGTGGTTGGTATGTTGGGTTTACGTTACTTTGCGTTAGCGTTCCATGAAGCCCCGGTGCATTGCGTTACGCTTCCTTGCCCTGCTGTCCTGAGAAATCACATGCCAGCTGATTGCTATCGAGATGGATGGTTGGAGATGCTGGTTCAACAGGAATGAGAAGATGACATAATGACAGTTTGCTTGTTTTAGATATCTGCATATTATGTTGCAAATACTAACAAAAGTAATGGAGTGATTAGAGAGTGGATACATCTACTAATTTGTTCTTCCTCTGGTGTTTTTATGCGTTTCTTAATATAGTATATTCTCTCGCATCCGGCCTTCCGGTACTCGGGACTCTCCTGTATCTGGAAGGATAGTTAGAATGGAAGTGTAGGAGGTTAAAATTGAGGGCTTTAAACGCTAACCACTTTTGTCACTGCGACGTGAAATATAACAAACGTTTGTATTTTTACCTCCCGCTACCCTTGGGAAGAGAGGTATATGGATCGTGCTAAAAATCGCATATCAAGATTTTGGTAAATGACCACGTTTTAAGGTCTCTAAAATCCAATTTTAAAATTTTCACGATGATGTCTGTGTATATGTGTGGATCCTCTTTACGGTCTAAGTCCAATAATATTGTACAGAAAATTTTGTAACCTGGTACTTTACTCTTATAAGAAAAGATGCCATTAGATTTTGGAGTAAATTAGATAACCGGAAATGGCACTTTATTGGAAGCTCAAAATAGTTTTTCTTTGAAAAATATCTTTAAATGTTATTTTTTCGAGATTTGTTATTATAAAAAAAAGTTTTTTAAATTTTCTACATGTTCGCGTTAATACTTTTTGTATATATTTTGTGGACAAATTTCTAAAATTATTTATAATTTCAATCCCGGAGCCTACGCTTTAATCACAACTTCATGGTTACACAGTTCAGATCTCAAATGTACGTAACTGACAGATATATGTCACTGTCAACAAACTAATAATTTCCAATAATAACAGTAACGTTTTAAAAAGAAAATATTAAATGGAACAATAATTATTTGGAAAGGAACTTAATACAGTTTCCAGCATAAGTAAAGATGTAGGGATATAGGCAAGATAATAAAAATATATAATATGTTATCACGGCATTTTACCCATTGCTGGGTTTGCCAATCTGCTTTGTACACAGATGTTGGTAACGATGATGACATATTTGTACCATGCGGACGTTTACCAGGTGTTACCTCACGAGCACTTATTGCTGGCGTGGAGAGTGCACCACAGAGGTAATTTTTGTGTAATATTTGGCGTCGGTCGGGATCGAACCCGGTATTTAAATTTAATTTTAATTATTTACTTGAATAAAAATAAACGGGCGGTATTGTGTTTGCCACATCAGATTTTTTGTCATTAATCAGATGTGTGTGTGTGTGTGAGTGTGTTCGTGTGTATGCGACTATAATTTCGGTCAGGATATCTCCAATACTAGAATTCCAAAAGTTACAATATTTACGTATTTCTTTTCTTCACATCAATATGCAGACTTGATTAGATTTTGATTATAATTGGCCAACCGGAAGTACTCTCATTTGAAGATTTTAACAGTTTTTCTTGAAAAAACGCTGTTAAATATTATATTTTCACATTTAATGTTATTATAAATAACACGTGGCCGTGTGCCTGAGTGTCTGGTCGCGAATTTGGGGACCCGGGTTCGATCCCGACCGACGCCAAAAATTACATCGAATTTTAATGGCACAAAATTGACCCCTGTGGAGCACTCTCCATGCCAGCTATGGGTGCCCGTGAGGTGACGCCTGGTAAGCGCCCGCACGGTACAAATATTCCATCATTACCGATATCTGTACAAAGCAGATTGGCACACCCAGCAATGGGTAATATGCCGTGATGAAATATTTATTTTATTTATTTATTTTATAAATGTTAAAGAATATTCTTATCTATACTAATTGAATGCATTTTATATGTATAATGGATATATAGTTAAAGAATTATCAAGAAATTAAATTTCATAAATAATGCAAATTAGCAGATGCCAGTGGCAATGAAAAGAAAATGAATGTGGCAGAGATGTTGAGATAGATTTTGGGGAAGACACGGTAAGGCATGCAAGGATAAGGGAAATAACGCGAGTGTAAAAAGTTTCAAGAAAGATACAAGAGAGACGATTACTTTTTTATGAACATGTCATGCGGAGAGATGAAGAATATATTGGAAGAATGAATAGCTTAATAATAGAAGATAGACGAAACAGAGGAAGACCAAAGATAAGATGGAAGGACTGTATTGGAAAAAGAACTAAATGAGGACGACACGTAAAATAGAAATGAGTGTACGAAGAAATTAAATCATAGCGACCCCTAACGAATGGGAAATGCTAAAGAAGAATATGTCAGTGTCAAGTGCATTTTGCTTAGTTTATTTATGAAATAATTTCACTGGAAACATAGGATCTTTTGCAAGAAAATTTATGTATAGAATTTGTACATAATACACAGGATTGACGGAAGGTAATGTGCTGGCCATATCAGATTTTTATTGTTTTTAACTCAGCTGGAACCGTGCTTTGCCAAGGGGACTACTATGAAGGGGATTAGGGTTCCAAATTTTTGGATTACATTTAACACTTCACATAAATATCGCTTCATAATTTTTGATACTATTGGTTAGGCCGCAAAAACTTGGAATGACCTTTTTATTTCCGAGACATACTGCACCACACCGACCCCACATACCACTGCATACCTCAGTAGTAAATACGTATTTAAAAAAAAAACTCTGCATTACTTAAATCTGCATTCCTTGTGAATAATTCATCTACTATCAAACTCTTTCCATCCCACGTCCCACATTGTCTTCTCCATCCCATTAAACTCAGCTTAATACAACCCATCGTATATAAATCATAGGTACAAAACCTCTTGAATCACCTTTGCCAATCAATCTGATACCGTTACTGTTCACTTCCTTCTTGTTCTTGTTCACCGCCTACTACAACACAGGAGTTAGTTGTTAGAGGGGCGAGGGGGCGATGCGGACATCTCGGAAGACATGCGTGAAACAAGCTCTTCATTTAGATAAGCAATAGTAGATAAAAATCCTAACACTTTGTAGGTCAAATGAGATGGATTCAGAGATCGGATGCTTGTAATGTTAATAGAATAGCTATGGGTTCCTAGTGGGGAATCAATGATGGGATTGTAATGGGAAATGTGGAAGAGTTAAAGAATGTCCTTATTGCTTTACGGTTAATGGTTTGATTCTAAAGAACAGACTTTAATCCGAATGAAATCAATGCATCATAATATCAATGAGATGATGTACGGTACAAATAATTCGTCTTTACCTAAATATATTCGTAAAAAATATAATAAAAAATCTGTTGTGGCCAGCACAATACCTTCCGTCAATCCTGTGTATAATATATAAATTCCATACATGATTTTTCTTGGAAAAGATTCTAAATTTCCAGTAAAATTATTTCATAAACAAACTATTCAAATTGCACTTGACACTGACATCTTCTTCTTCTTTAGCTTTTCCCATTCGTTAGGAGTCGATATTTTTGCGTGTCGTTCTCATTCGGTTCTTTTTCTCAAGTCTTCCGCAATACAGTCCTTCCATCTTATCTTTGGTCTTTCTCTGCTTCTTCAACCTCCCATTACTAAACATTCTTGTTCAAATATAATTCTTCATTTCTCCTCATGACATGTTCAAACCAATGTAATCGTCTTTCTTGTATCTTTCTAGAAAATTGTAATACTAGAGTTATTTTCTTACCGTATCTTTCCGTGTGTTCCCCAACATCTACTTCAACATCCTCATCTCTGCCACATTAATTTACTTTTTATTCATACTGACATCTGTCCATTTAAATTATATGAATATATTAGCAGTTTCCATGTTTAACATAGCTGGCTGAATTATAAAATTTAATTTCTTTATAATTCTTTAACTTTGTATCTATTGAATATGAAGTATAAAATGTAATCAAATCGTATAGAGAATAATATATTCTTTAAGTTATAATAATATTAAATGTCAATAAATCAAATTTAACTGTTATATCTTCAAATGAGGCTACTTCCGGTTCACCAATTATAACCAAAATCTAATCACTTGTTCGTCTGGATGTAAACTTGAGGAATATAAATTTTGGAATCGTGGTATTGAAGTTATGGGATCCGGAACTTTTTGTCACACACACACAAACACACAGACACACACACACACACACACACACACATACAGACACACACACAGACACACACACACATACATACATAACTCATCATTGAATTTTTATAACAATTATTAAATTTATTGAGTAAAACAATGGTTTTTGCCTTTTTTGTCCTCAACTTTAAGCGTTCTTGATGTATTTTCTGTCATCCAACATTTCCTCATCATCTATTCTAAACTTCTTTTTTCTCGTCTTTGACTACTTACCTATTATCCTCTCTATCTGCTTTAGCCTATTCATTCATCCTCGATGTCTTTCCGTATTCCTAATCCTTTTCACTTTTATGTTTCGTTAAATATTACCTTTATTAACAAATATTACTACACTTTTCTATACACAGCGGAGCTAATAGGGTCAATTTAAATTTTCTAAATCTTTATCAGTTTCGTTATTAACACTTGTGAAAACAATCTGAAGAACGTATCATTAAATTTGAATGTCTTATAAATTCCTCTGATGAGGGTCATTTAATATAGTTCCTTTGAGCATACAGTAACATTCAATTAGACTTGTCTATCAAAGTTTCCATCTAATAAGCTACTCCACAATCTGTCCCCTAATTATATTCTTATCTGTTATTAGCTTGATAACTACTTCAGCAATTTCAGCTGTCTAGAATAAAATCGTCAAGCGAATTACTGTAAGTAGCCAAATCTGCTACCGCGCTCATTTTGGTTACTTTCTAAAAGCTCCTGTGTTCATTAATATTTTGATAGACTGTAATTATTCTGTCAGCAATTATATGTATAAGATCGTAGGAGTCGTATCTAACGGGTCAGACTGCGAATATGCACACTCACATACAGTGTTTCGGGTATGTAATTATATTCGAAGAACAAGTTTTTTCAAGATTGGAAGACGGAAATTCAGAATGACAAATTGAATTTGGATTTACAAGTGTGAAATTGGTAATGACTGAAATGTATTTATTTACATTAAATATTTATTAATAAGCTAAGTTGATACCGCTATTAACAACTATTCAATAAACGATTTGTACAAATCTATGAATATTGATATTAATAGAATATAGAACAGGATATTGAGCTATTAGATTGACACTTCTTTTGATTTCAAAAGAATATATTTGTCAACGTACAATAAGCGCCAGTGTCGTTTAATTTATATACAGATATGTACAGTAAATTTTTTGAAAGAATTCCTATCAAGGTCATTTTTTGCTTTCATTTGCCATAACTACAAGCGTGTGCGACATGTATGTATATAACACACTTGTTTTTGAAAAAATCATATTGTTTCGATTAAGTTAGGACATTCCGTTTTAAAACGATGCTTGTTGTTGACAATTCTTTCGCTGTAGCGTGAGCTTATTTATTAATTCAGATATATTATCCTGATTTATAGCCGTACGAATAATGGTGGATTTATACAACGTAAGCCGTAACGTAACGTACCGTGCCGTGGCGTATTGTGACGTATCGTAACGTGTGATTTTTCTAAGCTATTTTATACAGAACTTTTACGGTATATTTTCCTAAAAAGTATGCTCCTGCTCTGTCGATACAAGTGTACATCAGATTTATATTTAACAGTATAGGGCGCGAACAGTCATGTTACATTGTTGGCCTTGACAAGCAGATGTGAGGGCACAGATGTCAAATGTCAGAATTTTTCATTAAAAACTTCAAGATTTTCTAAATTCACGTAGTTAATTTGTCACCAGGAGTGTGGAATTTACTTGTCGAGAAAAATAAACCACATGGAATTGGAAAATCACTAAATTTAGAATGAGACATTATGATACTTGACATCTATATACATAATGACTAGCTATCATACAGACATGGGGCCCCATATCTGCTTATCAAGGCCAACAAAGTCACATGACTGCTCGTGCCCTAATGCATTTAACATTTCTTGTATACATACACTCTACACCAAAAATTATATTTATATCTATTCCTTGTATTTCGATTTTTTAAATTTAAATTCATTCTATGAAGAAATTTTGACCTACTCTTCTAATTTTTCGAGATGTTTCCAATTCATTGTCGGGAGTAACAGTATTTCTGAAGGATATGTGTTATATACCTATAATATTAAATATTTAACTATTAATACATTAAGAAATAATATAATGTATATACTCATAGAAAAAGTCTTCAGTAATATCTCCGGATTTCTGACACTAACATTTGTTTGTCAGTTACAAACAATTTAAATTTTAAACTATTTTCCATGGCATTCTTTCGGCTATAAAATTTATTACAACAGATTATTTTATATATTATTATATTTCTTTTATCTCTAAATCTATACAATATATTATAAAATATTTAAATATATCAGATAGAGAATTTAATTTTCTTTAATATTACCAAAAAAAATTTCAAAAAATAATATTTAGAAGATTTTTTTAAGAATCTTTTACTTCCGGTTGTCCAATTGTTACCAAAACCTTTTCAGATCTCATGAATGTCCGATTGGGAAATATGTAGTTAAACAAAAGTCTTATAGTTTTTGAGTAATCGTCCTTCCAACATCCCACACACATAAACACATAAATACAAACACACAGAAACAGACATCATCGTAATATGTTAAAATTGGATTGTAGATACCTTAAAACGTGCTTATTCAATAACATCTAGATATGCTATTTTTAGCATGAATCTCTCTTAGCGAGAGGTAAAAAACTATTGCAATTAAAATATTAGTGTTTGGAAAAATGACATATTTATTTATATTTCCATGAAATATTATTTGCTCTAATTTTTTTAAACATGAAATGTACTAAATTACATTCCTTCGAAAACCGCAACAATTATTTTATAATTTTTATGTCATTGAATGGTAATATATGTATATAGGTACCCAAATAATCACTTTAAATTTAGAAATCAAACACAAATTATCTCTATAATAAATCATAAGTGAGGTTACTTTTAAAAATCCCCAGTAGCTACATTACATCGGTCGACAGCCATTACTAAAGTACTTTATAATTATTTAATTATTAGTCCCAAAAATTGTTTCGGAATATTAATCAGAAGTTTTTTTCTCGTAAAATAGCTACACGAGTTATTTTTCAGTAAATTAAGAACTTAATGCACGTATTTCGATGACTAATAACAAATAATTACCCATCGATTTGGCTGTCAATACCAAATAAATTTTTGGTAAAAGGTTTTTAATTTACCCTTCACTGTGAAGGAAATACTTTATTTATAAAAAATAGCACTAGGATCTATTCCGACTAATAAAGAACAAAAGCTGCATTGGATTAAATATATCAATTATTTAAATAAAAAATATGGATCCGGTATGGTGTACCGGATGTAACACTGAAAAACGGGCCACTCAAAATAACTTCTTTGTTTACAATTATTTTTTAATTTTGTTATATACAGGTGTTAAAAAATCTGTTGTGACCAGCACAATACCTCTCGCCATCTTCATTTTATGTACAGCTAGTAATAATGTACATAGGTATCAAGTATCATAATTTTTCATTCAAAACATCATGATTTTCGGAATCTATATGGATGTAAATAACTACAAGCCGTCATTCTGACACGAATCCTCATATCTACTTGCCAAGGCCAACAAGGTCACATGACTGCTCGCGCCCTATAAGTAACGAATTTAACATTTCTTGTACAGACAAATAATTGAAATTGTATCTTCTTGCGTTCTATGAGGTATGCATTAAAAAATTTTGGCGTCGGTCCGGATCGAACCCGGGTCTTAATTAACGAATTTAACATATCTTGTATAGAAAAATAATTCAAATTGTATCTGTTATTTCGTTCTATGAAGCAATTTCTTCTACTCTGCTAATATATTGAAAATTCTTTATATTCACTGACGGTATTAGCGGTATTTCTTAAGAATATATATGTAATATTAATATACCTATAGTTTTAAATATTTAATTAATAATACAATAAGAAATTTAAATGTACTCATTTCCCAGAAAAAGCTTTCTCTAATGATAATAAAACTGTTGATTCTTGACACTGACATTTTGCAATTATCTGTCAATTATAACCATTTAAATATCTCAACTGGTTTCCATGGAGTTTTTTAGGCAGCGAGATTTGTTACAACAGATTATTCTATATTATTATATAATATATCTCTAAATCAATAGAAGATATAATTTTATTAACATAAATTTTCAAAAAATAATATTTAGAAGATTTTTTTTAAGAAACTACCACTTCTAGTTATCCAATTGTTACCAAAACAAATCTTCCCATGAATGTTAAATTGAGGCATCCGAAGTTAGACAGGTCTTTGTATGTATAGAATTTGAGAAATCGTACGTCCAACATCCTAACATGCACACACACTCACATCCATACACACACATCCACACACACAGACATCATCGTAAAAATGTTAAGATCTTACTGTAGGGACCTTAAAACGTGCTTATTCACTAAAATCTGCATATGCAATTTTAGCATGAATCCAGTACCTCTCTTAGCGAGAAGTTAAAAAAAATGAAAAAGTAAGAGCAAATTATGATAATAAGTAACCTGATAAGTCATTATATCAGATAGGAAGTGATTTTTTTAAAAATTATATTATTATTAGTAATTATAATAATAATAATATAAAATTAAAAAAATAAATATATCTTCACGGCATATTACCCATTTCTGGGTGTGTCAATCTGCTTTGTACGCAGATATCGGTAAGGATGAAATAATAATAATGACAATAAAATAAGTGACAAGGAATAACTTACAATAAACAATATCTCAACTCTTTTCGCAACCTGCCTGATATCATGGCTTACCAGACTAATTATTCATATTTTTTTCTTGCGTTCTTGTAATTTATTTGTTCAATAAAAATTCACTTCAAACATATTGTTGAATTCGTGATTTTACGTAGCTTTCATATATATAAAAATATATAGGGTGCACCATTTGAAATATGAAAGTTAATTTATCTCTTCCGCTTAAACCGGAAGCACTACCATTATGTAAAACACCATAATTTGTGAGCCTCTGAGCCTTAGTTGATAAAAATTATATAAAGAGAATTATAAATAAAAAACTTATTTTGAGTGACCCGTTTTTTTAGTGTCACCCTATATAATATAATTTATTTTTAAACAAACGTAAAAATTACTACTGCTTGTGTAATTATAATTTCCTTTGATATTTCGAAATATTTTTTCACAAATAATTTGCAAAGTGTTCTCTTTATAGGAACTCAATTAAACATCAACTTCAACTCTCTTAAAACGGAAAACTGGTTTGAAAGATGGGAAAACAATCTGAAACCTTAAATTACTTTTAAACCAATAATTAAAAATCTTTTTATAATTAATCCTCAGTAATAAAATACGTAAATTCGTTTCGTTTCGTTTCAATCTGGTTGGGTCGTATCAGATAAGAAAAACGCTTTTGATACGTGTGTAAGTGAAAGGCCTGGCCGCTGAAATCGCGATGGAATTATTTAGGCTTTTTGTTCTTTCACAAACAGGAAGTGCGTTGAATAATTAGTGTAATTAATAATGGCAAAAAGTTAGCGCTGATAAGATCTACTAAACGCCGGTTAGCAGATGCTAGATAACTCTATACGTAATTATGTTTTAGCTTTTAACAAAAACTAACACTTTTTAGATTTTTGTAAGGAATGCTAAAAAATTAATTACATTATACATCCCTGACTAACACATTCACAATACAATGTTACTCACATTATTAAGTTTGGCACATCCGAGTGTATACATACGAGGGTCATTCAAATATAAACGAGCCTTTTGCAAAAGAAAATTTATTTTACATTTAGGCAGAAATCACACTTTATAATTATTTTTCTATATAGTTCCCCTCCTTAGTTATGCATTTTTCCCATCGAACAGGTAATTTTTTTATGCCCGTTTCGAAGATTGACTTCGGACGGGTATACAACAAATTGCGCACAAACTGTTCAACTACTTGACCGTTCGCAAAACGCTCTCCTCCAAGTTTTTCCTTGAGAGGTCCAAACATGTGAAAATCGCATGGTGAAATCTCAGGACTCTAGGGAGGGTGGTTAAGTGTAGACCAGTGCATTTCAGCCAATTTATGGATTGTTAGGACTGCAGTGTGAGGTCCTGCATTGTCATGCAGGAGCAGGACGTCTCGGATGAGCTGACGGCGCCTTTTTAACCGATATGCAGCTCGTACATGGTCAAGAAGGTGACAGTAGTAGGCAGCGTTTATTGTGCGACGATCGTGAAGAAAATTATCGAGTAAAACTCCTTGAGAATCCCAAAACACAGTTGACATCACCTTCCTGGCTGACAAGCGAGTTTTGGCGTCTTCGGTGACTCACATTTTCTACTTTGTCACGCCCTTCTTTGAACTCTGCACACCAGGCTTGCACTCGTGGCCATGAAAGTGTATTCTCCCAGAACTGTGCACGCAGTCGATTCCGAATTTCGGCTGGTTTAACGCCTTCCTTCGTTAAAAACTTTATAATTATGAGTTGCGCAATCGACGGATGAACCTCTCTTTCGCTGATTGGGAGGACAGCTAACGAAATCGGTCAGGCGGTCAGTTGGGCCTTGATTCATCTGGAGCGGATCCCCCCTACCTTTTCCGATGCTTCGCCTACCTCTGACACACTTTATAGGCCCTCAGAAGTAAAAGGCTCGTTTATATTTGTATGCCCCTCGTATATACGAGGTTTGATGTAATGCCAATGTTATTTTCAAATTGCAATAACCCTAGGAGATTGTATTTCGTGTAGCTCCTTTAGCGATTTTATGTTTATTCCCTCTATAATCGTAAAAACTTGTCCTTTCAATATTCTTTTCATCTTCGGGAAGAAGAAAAAAATCATAGGGTGCCATGGATAGTAAATATGGTGACCGCGGGAACAAGGCTATGTTGTTTCTTGCTAAATATAGTGCAAATGATTAGGCAGAAGACGCACATCATCAACCTGAAAAAAACCTTATAAAATGATATATAATTTGTAGAAATTATTGGGTGTTATTTATTTTTAAAAGAGGAAGAAAGTACTAGTATTAAGTAATGTATATATTGATGATTTTTACAATTATTTCTAAGTCAATCGTTATTCCTTTTACGGAATATAAAATTATTTGAAATAATACTAGTTTATTTTCGTACGTTGGCACTACCGAGAATGGCCATGTTATGTAAAATAATTTTATATTCCATAAAAGGAATAAGGATTGACTTAAAAATAATTATAAATTCATTAATATATACGTTTCTTTAATACTACTTTATTTTTTACTTTCCGTCACCTTTAGGTAAGGAAGGTATTGTCTTTGGTCAAAAAATTCAATGATGAGTTTTTAGTGAATAAACATGTTTTAGGGTCCCTATAATACGATTTTACCATTTTTATGTGTGTGTGTGTGTGTGTTATAAAAATTATATTTTTTTTTTCGTATTCCTCAAGTTTACATTCAGAAGAACAACTGATTAGATTTTGGTTATAATTGGTAAACCGGAAGTAGCCTCATTTGAAGATTTAACAGTTAAATTTGATTTATTGACATTTAACGTTATTATAAATTAAAGAATATATTATTCTCTATACGACTTGATTGCATTTTATACTTCATATTTAATAGATATAGAGTTAAAGAATTATAAAGAAATTAAATTTTATAAATCAGCTAGCTATGCTAACCATGAAAATTGTTAATATATTCAGATTGACAGATGTCAGTATCAATAAAAAGTAAATTAATGTGGCAGAGATGAGGATGTTGAAGTAAATGTTGGTGAAGACACGGAAAGATAAGTAAGGAAATAAACTCTCGTGTTTCTAGAAAGATGCAAGAGATATGATTACATTGGTTTGAACATGTCGTGAGGAGAGATGAAAAATATTTTGGAAGAAGAATGAAGAGCTTAGTAATAGAAGGATGGAAGATGGAAGGACTGTATTGCGAAAGACTTGAGAGAAAAGGAACTGAATGAGAACGACACGCAAAACAGAAATGAGTGAAAGAAGAAAATAAAAAATAGCGAGCCCTAACGAATGGTAAAAGCTAAAGAAGAAGAAAAAGATGTCAGTGTCAAGTGCAATTTGCATAGTTTGTTCATGGAAAAATTTTACTGGAAATTTGGATTTTTTTGCAAGAAAATTTATGTATGGAATTTATACATAACACACAGGATTGACGAAAGGTATTGCGCTGGCCTCATCAAATTTTTTTCGTATTATTACTGTATTATTTTGAGATTAAGTATAGTATTATTCAAATATTGTTTCATTTTTTAATCCACATTTACCTATTGTTAAAAAACTCATATGTTAGGTAAAATCAAACACGCGAGTAATGCCGTTACAACATATAGCGCTAGTAACGGCGGGTTAAAATACCCAGTAGCTCCAATTACTTCTTAAAAACGTGACAATTCTCATTAATTCAATTACTGCAAAAACCTCTTTGTAGGAACTCCCGCATTTCACACTTTGAGTTCGCTATTAATTTCGCATTATGCTTTCCTGAGGAATGCAACAAGAAATTTCTGGTCGCAAAAACTACTCACACGTCTTCTGGTCGCAGGCTTCCTCATATTATTACACCACGGATATCCTCAGCTGATATTACTGATAGAGGAAAGTGAAATGGATAGCTTGGTTGGGTAATTGCAGGGATTTTTATGCGAAGAGGAATCTTAGGGAAATTTTAATCAAGGAAAACAGTTAATTGCAGATGGATTGATCTCCTAGGTGGAAGTTGTAAATATGTCAATTAGAGACTTCCATCAAATAATTAGTTGCCTCTCATTCGAATGCCAAATGTCTTCATTTTTTTTTTCGTACTTTTGTAGAAACTAAGTCTTAATTATAGTTATTTAACTGTCAAATATGTTAAAATGGCAATTAATAATTTAGAAATTTTAATCACTCACGCCTTAATTGTTGATGATATTAATTGTTGATTAAAAAATTAATTATTAAAATTTGTATACTTTTAAAAGCTCAAGGATCTGAAAAAGAATGTGAGGTTAAAGTTCATACAGCTAACATGTGACAAAATATCGCCTGCTTTTATTTATATAAATAACTTAGGTGCCATGGACAAACTGTTTTCCTATTGGCTATGGATGACGTGATGTACAGTCCGTCTATTCTTACGTGACAGTCCCCGCTGGTGTTACAAATTAATTTTGTTGGAAGAAGAAAATAAAAAATAGCGACCCCTAACGAATGGGAAAAGCTAAAGAAGGAGATGTCAGTGTCAAGTGCATAGTTTGTTTATGAAATAATTTTACTGGAAATATAGGTTTTCTTTGCAAAATAATTTATGTATGAAGTTTGTACATAATGCACAAGATTGACGGAAGGTAATGAACTAGCCACATCAGATTTTTTGACAATGATATTTATCTCCCAATTATATACAATCGAATTCAACTCTGTAATAAAGGAGTTGTGTTTTTGTATTTTATAAATCTATCCATAAAATATATAGAAAAAGTATTAATGTATACCTTCAATCCTGTGTATTATGTATAAATTCCATACATAAATTGTTTTGCAAAAGATTATAAATTTCCAGTAAAATTATTTCATAAACAAACTATGCAAATTGCACTTGACATTAACATCTTCTTTTTTAGCTTTCCCCATTCGTTGGAGGTCGCTATTTTTTATTTTCTTCTTCCACTCATTTCTGTTTTACGTGCCGGTCTCATTCAATTCCTTTTCTCTCAAGTCTTCCGTAATACAGTCCTTACATCTTATATTTGGTCTTCCTCTGTTTCTTCAACCTTCTATTACTAAGCTATTCATTCTTCAGCCAATATATTCTTCATTTCTTCTCATGACATTTTCACCAATGTAATCATCTCGCTTGTATCTTTCTAGAAACTTGTAACACTAGAGTTATTTCCTTACCTATCTTTCCGTGTCTTCCCCAACATCTACTTCAACATCCTCATCTCTGCCACATTAATTTACTTTTTATTTATACTGACATATGTCAATTTGAATTATATGAATATATTAGTAGTTTTCATGTTTAAAATTTAATTTCTTTAACTCTATATCTATTGAATATGAAGTATAAAATGCAATCAAATCGTATAAAGAATAATATATTCTTTTAGTTATAATAACGTTAAGTGTCAATAAATCAAATTTAACTGTAAAATCTTCAAATTAGGCTACTTCCGGTTCACCAATTATAACCAAAATCTAATCAGTTGTTGAATACGAAAAAAATATAATTTTTGGAATCGTGGTATGGAAGTTATGCGATCCGAAACTTTCGTCACATACACACACACACACACACACACACACACACACACACACATACATTTATACATACATATAGACATCATCGTAAAAATGTTAAAATCGTATTATAGGGACAATAAAACATGCTTATTCACTAAAAACTCATCATTAAATTTTTTGACAAAAGACAATACCTTCCTTACCTACACGTGACGGAAGGTTAAAACAGTAAAATGGACATTTGCATCTAGTAACCCATGAATTTTTTCTCCAATATCGATATACCACTAAAATGATATTCTAATAGGGCAGTAATTGTCAGGTGTTTTCGTATTTTTGGACAGATTGTATTAGAAATATATTTAAACTCAAATAAAAACAATCAAATCAGAAACAACATGCTTGTCTTATTATATGCTTAGTAGAAACTCTAATTAATAATACCTCCTTTAAATGATTACACATCTTACATCTGTAATTAATCCACAATAAAAAAAAATCGAGCAATTTCCTCACATACGAGTACAATTAATTATAAATCTAGATCAACCAATTTCTCAAATAATTACATAACAAAGTCACAATCGCACGGGCCATGATAAAAATGAAGTCATTAAGATAGCACGAGAGGAAAAACTGTAAATCCACTGTCATTATTGTATAACTCACATCAGTGAGAGGACCAAAAAATAATTCCTTCTTCGTCATGCTAACCAAGCTAATACCCAGCGCGTGGTAATGGTAGTTTTTGCTAGTTTTTACTTCAATAAACGGCATTTCAACCGAGAATATTACCCAAAATGAAGCAAAAACTACAGTACTGTATTTGTCCGAGACGAGGAAGATATTTGCAAAGAATTTGCTTTTATTAGTGGTAAAAGTTGGGAAAAAACTTTGAGAAGAAATTGGCGATTGTTCTGCAAGTTTCGATTTCTATTCTAGGTTGTATGCGACTGCAGTAGAGTAAAAAGTTATCTGGTTCTATGCAAAAACACTAATAACATCTTTTATAATTTATGTAGGATGTTTATGAAAATCAATCAGTCGTAAATTTAAATATATACTGTTAATGTTTTTAAGAATAGTTTTTCTATTTTACATTGTTAAGGTTTGGAACATTTAAAAAATAACCGGTCTTTCGAAATATACGTGTCACCGCAACCCATAATATTTCGGCAGGTTTACATTTTCATCAAACAAGTTATACAATCTACGCGAGCGGTAAGATATTTCTACAAAGTTCTTTCTGTTACCTTTCGCGCAAATCTTTTCATTTAATTATTTCCGAAAACTACAACAAATTATTATGTTGTTTGTTATTACTATGAAAAATTTGTAAGAACATTTACCTCTCGCTAAAAGAGGTATTGGAATTCAAGCTAAAAATCGCATATCCAGATTTTAATGAATAAGCACGTTTTAAGGTCCATACATTCCGATTTTAACATTTTTAGAATGATGTCTGTGTGTGTGTGTGTGTGTGTGTGTGTGTGTGTGTGTGTGTGTGTGTGTGTGTGTCTGGATGTTGGAAGGACATTACTGGGAAGAAAAATGCTTCTCGAGTTTCATAGTTGTTATATCGATCTCGCCTCGAATTTTAATCCTTAATCTCTCTCTCGTTCTCGTCTCGCAAAAAGCAACGAAACGAGGCGAGATGCGAAAGTACTCTCGCCTCGTCGTGCATCACTATGTGGAGGCACATCCATTATAGTAATTAACGTATCAAGGGTGTTATAAGCACAATAATGCCTGAGGTCAACAGTGTGCTTTCCGAGGGCCTCCGGCCCGAGGTGTGTACGTTGACCGAAGGCATTATTGTCCGTTTAACGCCCGTGGTACGTTCAACGGTTAACGTCCGGCCGATATATTATTTTATTAAATATTTTTTCGATTTTAGTCCTATCATTGTGATTTTTAATCTATTTGCTTGCAAATGCTGTAACTAGGTACCGCGGTATTCTTATTTGTATACAATACCGATTTGTTTATTTCAATATTTCTATCTGTCATAAAATTGCGTAAGAATTCTTGTTTAGTGGCTGGCGTGAAATCAAATACTAGTACCAACATCAACACCAACACCTCGACCACCACTGTAAACAAATCGACTGTTCAGATAATACGAATAGTACGAATACTGAACAACATGCTAACCTAGAATTGTTTGTCGATTTGAAAATTGCATTTTTCATATAAATAAGTAATCCTACTATAATACTCGTAATAACCTTGTATTCTAAATTAACAAAAAAATAAAGAATATTATTTACGTTGATTTCGTTAGTTATTGATTTGTATTATTTATAATACGGGGATTGTAAATTAGCATATGACATCTGGTGCTATTTTGCGGAACTATCGTTGATAATGTTATGTGACATTAGTTTGGTTAGGTTATATATAAACATAAATCTGATCCATTATATTTATATTACTTACTTTTAAACACAGTACTTCTTAATAATACACATTTAAGTATAAAATAAATTATGAAATGCCAATTATCAACGTTAGATCCATTTAAAGCCGTTTTGGCGCTGCGATCTTATTTTCAATCCCCAGATTTTCTGTATTCTATACCCAATAGCAACAACGTCAAATTTATAACACACCCTAGGGTGTTATTTGGCATATAACAACCCTGAAAGCAGGGTTGTTATGATAACAATAACATAACGGTCGGACATTAAAATAATATATCACACTGTTTGTCTTACTCCGAATAAAAAGACCAAATGCGCTCCTGGTAGTAAAATGGAATTAAAATTTACAGTAGAGGAGGAGTTAAATACCAAACTCAAGCAGAACAAAGTGACGAATAGAAAACGCCTGAAGATTCAATTTAAATTGTCGAAGTTGTTAACATGCGTAGTAGTAGCTATTAATAACCAGCTAGATAATTATTATTGAAAAAAATCCACCCATGTTGACTTTCTTGTCTTGTCAAACTTTTCACTAGTTTCACGCGATGAATATACTTAGTAGCAATTTCAACACACCTACAATCTCCGGTTAAAAATCCACTCCATAGGAGCAAAACAAATGAAGCAATTATCCGGTAACTAACAAGACAATTACGCACCCGAGCGTTTCACACGCATGGAGGACTGGGGTCTATAATTAATTCAAATCAATCAATTATATGCGATTAGAAACTGGAGCTGGAGCTAAAATATTGGACTCTAGTTTCGTTTCGTTTCTAATTCACAGGCTAATTCCTGATGTGGGCCATGATTGTCGTGTTTGTTAGATTATAACGTGAGATATAAGTGGTTAAAAATGAGTCTAACATGGCGACTAATTCGTATTTTCAGTAAAATATTTCATGAGTGATAAGTACAAGTAAACCAGGAGACCTACACGAGCTGTAGAATATAGTTTGTAGTCGGCACTTGGTGGAACATTTTAAAATAATAATTCACGCTTGGTTTTCCACTTTATATTTTATTTAATAATATGACGATCATTTCGTCCTGTCGGACATCATCAGATAACTAATATACATTAAAAAAATCTGATGTGGCCAGCACATAACCTCTCGCCGTATATTTTACCTGGCTGTATGCATAAAGCAAAGAATATTTTTATAAATACAAATAATATATTCATATAAATCTATGACGTATAAACTTCTTTATTATTCAATAATAGCATGTCTCAACATAAAGATATTTTACCATAAATTATGTTACAATAAATTACAAAGTAGAGTTTACCATATATAAATATTAGGCTGGTAACAGCAATTTTCAATTCGAACAACCTTGTTTACTCTAACTTCATATTCTTCTAGTAAAAACATTAATTTTGGGCGGTCTAAAATGTATATATCTGGATTGTGCATCTATTCTTACATATCTTCTTTTACATTTTATTTTTTCATACTTGTTATATCTAAATAACACTAATTCCCTTTAATAAAGTGACGGATAGATTGCACTCCGATTATTCTTATATTGATGTGTAATTTTGTCAATATTTACAACTTACTTGAGAAGAATTTGATAGCTTTTTCGCAATTCAAAGTTACTCTAGTCTACAGTGCTGGTGTACATTGTCCCATAATGTTTGAAACAAATTTAAGTCCTTCAACCTAGACTTGTCATCTCCATAATAGAGACAGATCAAGAATTAAGGGATTCTCCAAGTAAATTTTTCTTTCGTTACTCATTATTTCTGACACTGACATTTATCTGTCACAAATAATTAAAATTTTCAACTATTTTTCATGGCATCCTTTCGGTTGTAAAATTAATTACAACAGTTTATTTTATATATTATATTCCTTTTATCTCTAAATCTATAGAATATATATAAAAATATTTAAATTTATCAGAAAGAGAATTTATTTTTCTTTAATATTATCAAGAAAAATTTTCAAAAAATAATATTTAGAAGATTTTTTTTCAAGAATCTTCTACTTCCGGTTGTCCAATTGTTACCAAAACCTTTTCAGATCTTCCCATGAATGTCCGATTGGGAAATACGTAGTTAAACAAATTTAAAGTCTTATAGTTTTTGAGTAACCGTCCTTCCAACATCCTACATACATACACACACACACACACACATACATCCACACACACACACACACACAGACATCATCGTAAAAATGTTAAAATCGGATTGTAGGGACCTTAAAACGTGCTTATACAATAAAATCTGGATATGCGATTTTTAGCATGAATGCAATACCTCTCTTAGCGAGAGGTAAAAATGTAAATTAGTTATCTGATGATGTCCGAAAGGGCGAAGCGCCAATTATTATAGTAATAGTATACTTTTAATTGCTGCTATGTTTAACACGAGTATATACAGAAATATGAAGAGAAAATCATATTTGCTAACACTGTAGAAAGTGTTGTGGCCAGCACAATACCTCTCGCAACTTCCGTTTTTGGTTACATAAAAAAAGACCCCGAGCAGTTGTAGCGAACCGCCCTAGCTAGCACAACCATAACGCTCCTGGCTGACGCTGGCGTGACGTCAGAAGGTCCGACAGTGAGCGACAGACCGGCCAATCAGGGGCCAGCTCGGCCGGCCAATAAGGGCGCGCTCACCCTTTCCTCGCGCCCTAGCGGGTGGCCCGCAGGTATAAAAGCCCCGCGTTACCGCCCAACAAGTCAGTGTGGTGTCGCACTAACTCGCTCAGACTCGGTTGTTAGCATTAGACGGACAACCAGTTCGGGGCCTGTGAAAGCACCTACTCCAGCGCCAAGTAGTGAGAGTGGACGACCGTAAGGCCGTTAACTGCACGGACGACCGCTACCCGGACGCACGATCCAACGCCATTCGGTGACCCAGAAGGACGACAAGAGCTGCAACAGAGGACGGATGGAGAGAAGCATCACTACGTTCCAACCACGACGGAGCAACACCAGACAGCGCGACCGAAGGCGGGCCCAACGCCAGGCGCTACGCTTCGCGGGACAGGAAAGCCAGCTCCCACGCGCCATCTCGCCGTTGCCGCCATCTCCACCGCGAGCGACTCGCGCCCATTCTGCACCACGGCGCAAGGACCACAAACGACGTCGATCCACGTCGCCGCGGAAGCCGCTGCCGAAGAGGTTCCACCCGTCGACAGCACCGCCAGAGCGCCCCTACCAGGTGATACCGCTGTCCCCCGTCCCACGCCGTCTCTACACCGTGGACAGGAGCCGCATCCACCCTCGCGATCCGCGACTCGCGAGCATCCGCCAAGCCCACCAGGAACACGCCCGTTCCCTTGAGCTACGCCCGGACCAGAGTGTGTGCCTAGTGCAGTGAGGACCAAACTTTTGATACAAACACTACAACGTGCGCCTCATTAGACAATCATTCCATACTTATGTTCTGTGCTTTTTATGTTCTTTTCGTGTAAATAAATAGACTACATCACAACTGACGTTTTCTGTGTAAACCCCCTATCCTATCGATCATTAAGTAAAAAATAGTTGACACACCAAGCACCGGTGTGCCGACAAAACTGGTGACCCCGACGTGATCGATAGGAATAGGCGGCTGCCGCGCCGTGTCAACCGCGTCGACATGGAACAAACAACAGCCGAAACACGCGTCGAGCGAGTGCAAATGAAGGTTCCGCCATTTTGGCCAAGCGACCCCGAAGCGTGGTTCCTGCAGTTGGAGCACGCCTTCAACATCAGCGGGATCAGCAGCGACGAAACGCGGTATAGTTACGTGATTGCGAATCTTGAGCCCAAAGTATTCGCCGCGGTAAGAGATACTATCGCGGATCCGCCAGTGACCGCCAAATACCAGAGCATAAAAAAGGCGATCATCTCTCGACTAGCGACCAGCACAGATCAAAAAATTCGGCAGCTACTGGAGCGGGAAGAACTGGGGGACCGACAGCCCTCTCAGTTCTTGCGAGACCTACGGGCTTTGGGAGGCGCCATCATGACCGAAGACTTGCTGAAACACATTTGGCTGCAGCGACTACCGGCAGCATCACAGGCCATACTCGCCACCCAGAAGCACGAGGGCCTCGATAAACTAGGCTTGATAGCCGACGCCGTCGTGAGCTCGCAGACACAGCAACAGGTCAGCGAGGCCAGGCTCACCCCAGCTCCGGATGCGTGGCAGGAAGCCATGCAGCAGCTAAAGAACGACTTCAGTGCATTAACCGCGGAGGTCCGCCGTCAATCTGCACAGGCGGGCAGGCCCAACAGTCGAGACTCCGAAAATTGGCGACAACCAAGGAACCCGGCGCAGGAGCCCGCAGCCGGGATCTGCTTCTACCACGCCACCTACGGGGCAGCGGCCCGACGATGCCGGCCGCCATGCGCTTACCCCCGGGCGGGAAACGCCACCGGGGGTCGCTAAACACCGCTAGCGACCCCAAGACTCCACCACGACGGTTGTTCGTCAAGGATCGCGGGACTAAACAGGAATACCTCATCGACACAGGAGCCGATTTCTGCATATTCCCAAGACGCCTCGTCCGGCGCACTTGCGAACCAACCACCTTGTGTCTATACGCGGCGAACAACACAAAAATACCTACATTCGGAACCATCGCCTTAACACTGGACCTCGGCTTCCCGAAACCACTTCCCTGGAAATTCATCATAGCCGACGTGGAGAAACCCATTATCGGGGCAGACTTCCTGTCCTTTTATGATCTCATGGTGGACGTACGACGCCGGTGTCTGACGGACGGAGAAACCAGGCGGAACAGCATAGGCCGACGGGTTACCGGAAGTACGCCAAACAAGATAACACTAATACAAGGCCACGGACGTTACCACCAAATTCTGCGGCAATTCCCGGGCCTAACCAACCCCGGTGGACTCTCCAAGGCACCACAGCATAACACACAGCACCACATCCATACAACTCCGGGCCCTCCGGTAGCCTACCGTCCCCGTCGGCTAGCACCGGACAAATACCTCATCGCCAGGAACGAGTTCCAAACGATGCTCCGACTCGGCGTCATAAGACCATCCAAAAGCGCATGGGCCGCGCCGCTACACCTCGTGGAGAAAAAAAATAACGAGTGGAGGCCGTGCGGCGACTATCGCGGACTCAACAGCCGAACAATACCCGACAGCTACCCAGTCCCGCATATACAAGACTTCACGCAACAACTACACCGCAAGACCGTCTTCTCCACCGTGGACTTGGTGAGGGCATACCATCAGATACCCGTCGCGCCAGAGGACGTACCAAAGACGGCCATCACCACGCCGTTCGGTCTTTTCGAGTTCACCGCGATGACTTTCGGCCTCAGAACGCAGCACAAACATTTCAGAGGTTCATGGACGAAATCCTAAGGGACCTCCCATTTGTGTACGTATACATCGACGACCTCTTAGTGGCCTCCGAGAACGAGGAGCAGCATCAACGTCACTTACGCGCGTTATTCCAGCGGTTGCAAGAACACGGGATCGTGGTCAATGCCTCGAAGTGCAGTTTTGGCAAAGCGGAAGTCAAGTTTTTGGGCTACATGGTGTCCGGTCAAGGGATCAAACCTCTACCGGAAAAAGTGGATGTCATTCAAGGATTTCCTAGACCCGAGAACGCGAAACAGTTGCGGCGGTTCCTGGGAATGGTAAATTACTACAGGCAGTGTATACCGCAGTTGGCAACGACGCAAGCTCCCTTAAACGAGTTACTAAAGGGCAAAGGCGCTGGCAACAAGGCCATAACATGGACGGAAGGAGCCGACCAAGCCTTCAGGACGACCAAGGAGGCCCTTGCTACAGTCACGCGGCTGACACACCCTGACCCCGAGGCAGAGCTCTCGGTGGTAACCGACGCTTCAGACATAGCCCTGGGGGGAGTGCTACAACAACGAACTGCGGCCGGGCCGTGGCTGCCCGTAGCTTTCTTTTCCCGGAAGCTCAGCGACGTCGAGCGACGCTACGCGGCCTATGATCGGGAGTTGCTAGCGGTATATTCCACTATACGACACTTCAGGCACCACGTGGAAGGCAGGATGTTCACCATATACACCGACCACAAACCGCTAATCTACGCATTCAAGCAGAAGCCCGACAAGGCGACACCACGGCAGATGCGTCACCTCAGCTACATTGGGGAGTTCACAACCGACCTGCAACACGTCGCGGGGCAGGATAACGCCGTGGCTGACGCCTTGTCACGAATTGAGGCAGTGACCCAGGCCGTAGATTACCGGCAGCTAGCGGCCGATCAAGCCAAGGACGAGGAGCTAGCTACGTACCTCACTAGGAACGATTCGGGCATTAGACTTGAGCGTGTAGAGATCCCAGGCTCCGGAGCAGCTGTGTATTGCGATACGTCTTCCCGAAGGGCCAGGCCGTTTTTGACGCTCGAACACCGTGAGGCAGCATTCAAACGTCTGCACGGACTCTCGCACCCCGGACCGAAAGCCACCACGAAGCTGATGACACAGCGGTTCGTGTGGCCTTCAATTAAAAAGGACTGTCGACGGTGGGCGCAGCAGTGTCTCCCGTGCCAGCGGAACAAGGTTACGCGCCACGTGTCCGCGCCCCGTGGAACCTTCACGCCTCCATCCGCCAGGTTTGAACATATCCACATCGACCTGGTCGGACCACTCCCGGTATCCGAAGGACAACGCTACATGCTCACGTGCGTCGACCGATTCACCAGGTGGCCGGAAGCTATCCCGCTGCCCAACATCGAAGCTGAGACGGTGGCCCGGGCGTTCTACGAGGGCTGGATCTCTCGTTTCGGAGTGCCGCTCCGCGTCACCACCGACCAGGGCCGGCAATTTGAATCCGCCCTTTTTAAGCAATTGGAGGGGTTGTTGGGGTTCAGCAGAATTCATACGGTGGCCTACAATCCCGCGGCCAACGGAATGGTGGAGCGACTGCATCGTCAGCTGAAAGTAGCCCTGAAATGCAGTGCCGAGGGGCAATGGACCAGAGCTCTACCAACCGTGTTGTTAGGCATCCGAAACGCCTGGAAGGAGGACCTGGGGGCCACAGCAGCGGAATTAACATACGGAGAGGCCCTGCGTTTACCAGGAGAGCTATTGGCGAGCGGCCCGCCACCGGCGACGGATCAAGGGGCCTTTTTGGGGCAGCTACGCAGGCACTTCCTGACAGTACGGCCCATTTCCAGTGCAGAACGCAGGCAAGAGAATGTTTTCGTCTTCAAGGATTTGGGGACCGTGGATCGCGTATTCGTCCGCCGAGAAGGGCCACGGAACCCGTTGCAAAGTCCATACGACGGGCCATTTCCAGTACTTCAAAGAGGAGAACATCACTTCACGATACTACGGTCCGAGCGGGAAGTGGTAGTGTCGATTAACCGCTTGAAACCGGCATACCAGGCTAACGACCCGGACGACGCACCGGGACAACGAGCAGGAAAGGAAGAAGAGACACCGGGCGACCAGCAAACCACGTCACCGGCACTCGATCCACAGGATGACACCAGGGTCACTCGCAGTGGCCGGACGGTTCGCCAACCTGTACGTTTTGTGCCGTGATCTCCTAACGACATCACTAGGAGGGGGGTCCTGTAGCGAACCGCCCTAGCTAGCACAACCATAACGCTCCTGGCTGACGCTGGCGTGACGTCAGAAGGTCCGACAGTGAGCGACAGACCGGCCAATCAGGGGCCAGCTCGGCCGGCCAATAAGGGCGCGCTCACCCTTTCCTCGCGCCCTAGCGGGTGGCCCGCAGGTATAAAAGCCCCGCGTTACCGCCCAACAAGTCAGTGTGGTGTCGCACTAACTCGCTCAGACTCGGTTGTTAGCATTAGACGGACAACCAGTTCGGGGCCTGTGAAAGCACCTACTCCAGCGCCAAGTAGTGAGAGTGGACGACCGTAAGGCCGTTAACTGCACGGACGACCGCTACCCGGACGCACGATCCAACGCCATTCGGTGACCCAGAAGGACGACAAGAGCTGCAACAGAGGACGGATGGAGAGAAGCATCACTACGTTCCAACCACGACGGAGCAACACCAGACAGCGCGACCGAAGGCGGGCCCAACGCCAGGCGCTACGCTTCGCGGGACAGGAAAGCCAGCTCCCACGCGCCATCTCGCCGTTGCCGCCATCTCCACCGCGAGCGACTCGCGCCCATTCTGCACCACGGCGCAAGGACCACAAACGACGTCGATCCACGTCGCCGCGGAAGCCGCTGCCGAAGAGGTTCCACCCGTCGACAGCACCGCCAGAGCGCCCCTACCAGGTGATACCGCTGTCCCCCGTCCCACGCCGTCTCTACACCGTGGACAGGAGCCGCATCCACCCTCGCGATCCGCGACTCGCGAGCATCCGCCAAGCCCACCAGGAACACGCCCGTTCCCTTGAGCTACGCCCGGACCAGAGTGTGTGCCTAGTGCAGTGAGGACCAAACTTTTGATACAAACACTACAACGTGCGCCCCATTAGACAATCATTCCATACTTATGTTCTGTGCTTTTTATGTTCTTTTCGTGTAAATAAATAGACTACATCACAACTGACGTTTTCTGTGTAAACCCCCTATCCTATCGATCATTAAGTAAAAAATAGTTGACACACCAAGCACCGGTGTGCCGACACAGTCATGTGACTTTGTTGGCCTTGACAAGCAGTTTTGAGGGCCCGTGTTAGAATGACAACTAGTAATTTTGTACATAGATGTCAAATTTTTATTCTAAATAAAATGATTTTCCAATTCCACATGGTTAATTTGTCACCAGGAGTGTGGAATTTACTTGTCGAGGAAAATAAATCACATGGAATTGGAAAGTCATGAAATTTAGAATGAAAAATTATATTTCAAATCTATGTACATAAATACTAGCTATCATTCTGATACGGGCACTACCATTACATAATCCATAAATAAAAATCATATCTGCATATTCAGCAGTACTATAACCATCCATTATGAAACAAAAATACAATCAAATTTACAACAATTTTTAATTAAGAAAATTAATTAATTAATACAAATAAGGTATGACTTTTCAATAATAACTCTTTTCCGAAAGTACCTTAATTACAAAAATTAGAAAATATCGTGTTATTTAATAGAACTTCTACCTCTTGTATTTTGGTAACTAGAAGGAATAAGACCTATGTTCATATGACATTTTTGGCTCAAAATGACCTCAGAAATAAGCTGTTAAAGTTTGTTACACTAGTCCTGAAACAGCCTGTACTATATACCTATCATATTAAATGTTTAACTATTAATACAATAAGAAATAATATACATATGTATGTACCCAGAAAAAGTTTTCATTGACATTTTTCTGTCAATTAAATCAATAAAAGATGGAGAATTTAATCTTCTTTAACATGTACAAAAACAAAAAAAATTCAAAATATAATATTTAGAAGTTTTTTTTTAAGAATCTACTACCTCAGGGTGTCCAATTGCTACCAGAACCTTTTTAACTCTTCCCATTAATGTCCGATTGTGATATACATATTTAAACAAATATTAAGTCTTATATTTTTTAAGAAATCGTCCTTCAAACATTCATACAGACAGACATCATCGTAAAAATGTTAAAATTGTATTGTAAGGACCTTAAAACGAGCTTAACCATTAAAATCTGGATATGCGATTTTTAGTATGAATACAATACCTCTCTTAGCGAGAGGTAAAAAGATATGTTAATTTTTTTTTTGTAACACCTCATTGCAGCAACTGTTTTTACCTTCCGTCACCTCTAGGTAAGGAAGGTATTGTCTTTGGTCAAAAAATTCGGTGGTGAGTTTTCATTGAATAAGCACGTTTTAGGGTCTTTACAATACGATTTTACTATTTTTACGATGATGTCTGTATGTGTGTGTGTTAGTGTGTGTGTATGTGTGTGTGTATGTGACCGCGGTTTCGTCAACGATATCTCCAATACTAGAATTCCAAAAATTACAATTCTTGCGTATTCCTCTTCCTTACAACCATATGCAGACCTGTTTAGATTTTGGTTATAATTGGTCAACCGGAAGTACACTCATTTGAAGATTTTAACAGTTTTTCTTGAAAAAATCAGTTAAATGTTATTATAACTTAAAGAATATATTATTTTCTATACGATTTGATTGCATTTTATATTTGATATTCAACAGATATAGAGTTAAAGAAGAATAACGATAATAAATTTTACATAAATTTCATAATTCATCCAGCTATGCTAACTTAACCATGGAAACTGCTAATATAACATGAAAATACTGTATTGTAGAAGACTTGAGAGAAAATGAACTGAATGAGGACGACACGCAAAACAAAAATGAGTGGAAGAAGAAAATAAAAAATAGCGACCCCCTAACGAATGGGTAAAACTAAAGAAGAAGATGTTAGTGTCAAGTGCAATTTGCATAGTTTGTTAATGAAATAACTTTACTGGAAATATAGGATCTTTTGCAAGAAAATTTATGTATGGGGCGCGTGCAGTAACATGACTTTGACCCGTGTCAAAATGACAGCAATTAATTATGTCCATAACTGACAAGTGTTATAATTTTTCAATCAAAATTTCATAATTTTTTTATTTCATGTGGTTTGTTTGTTATCAGGAGTATGGCATTCAGTTGCCGAGAACGGAAATCACATAATACCAAAAATTTATAATCTTTTGCAAGAAAATTTATGTATGGAATTTGTACAAAATACACAGGATTGACGGAAGGTATTGTGCTGTCCACATCAGATTTTTTGGGATGTCATGGTATTCTGCTAATCGATTAGATAAAGTTTTTTTCAGAAACTGAACAATATTTCGCTTATCTGTTGAAATTACAAAGAACAAAAAAGGATAAGGGTAAATAATAACGTTTAAATTGATACTTTTTGCTCTTCATTTTGACCTGCCTGTTTCAAAGATTAAAAATTATACTACAATAACTAGTCAATAATGTATGTTAGATTTTAATAATAGATATCTAAATATATAAACCATTACATTCTATACATATAAATGTTACTAAATTTAAATAAGTGTATAATAAAACAGAAAATGATATAGTAAAGATCACTTGTAATTTACTTTTTATAAGCAATAAATATAAGTAAAATAACTATGTGCCACTATGTTTTATGGCCCATTGTATGTAATAGTTTGATATAGTTTCCATATATGAGTATGTATGAGAAACTAATAAATAAAACTTTTCATTACATATTTATAATTTAAAAGCGGGAGCATTTGCGTCGGTAAATGATTGAAGTAAATGATTACCTGTCACAGAAAAAAGACGTTTTTGTGAAATATATTACAATAAATTATTATTATAATTAAATCCTGTATTATTATGCCAATAAACAATAAGGCAACATATTTTACGACTTCAATATCAACGTAAAGGTGGTAGCCACGAGCAAGGAAAAGTTAAACGTTTACATAAATGAATGATAAAGTAAATGCATGCAAAACATATGTACACACCAATGTATACCTACAACTATGTTACGTTATGGAAATAGAGAGTGATAAGTATTTTAATTTGATATTTGTATTAAAATAGCATAATTTTTAAACAGGACCAGACTTATAGGCCTATTCTGTAAAATATTCGCTTAACGAATCGTTATCATAACGAAATTGTTATTATGAAAATCGTTGTTTCTACTTAACGATAATCGTTATCTTTGTATCCGTATTCTGTAACTCATTTAAAAAAAAATAAGAACCTTGGGATCAAGTTAAGAACTTTATTTCCTAAAACCAAATTCAATTTTAAATGAAATACCTAAAATAATTCAATATCACTCACAAAACTTAGGTTAGATTAGTTTTGGTGGGAGTCAGCTGTCAGACTCTTCTTGTTGTAGGCTATGCTAGAGCTACTACTACCATCTGTAGACAAATTGGGAAGCTAGCGTTAAGCGCTAGGAATAAAAACTTATTTAATTATTTTATTACCTTGTAAAAAACTATAATGTGACGGGTTTTTGAGATCACTATTCAACATAATAGCAATTTTATTTTGACACGAATAAAAATACTGAATTATTGATAAAACGTTTAGATACGGAATATTTTTTCCAGTCGTTAAAAAATAACGATATCGTTACCTTTTTTTCGTTATGTAGAATTAATTTATAAGTTAACGATTTAGCAATGCATAATGTCATAACGATAGTTTACAGAATAAGCCTATTAAACTATTTTCGTCATTACCATAACGATATAACGTATTAACGATTCGTTATGTCATAACGATGCTTACAGAATAGCCCTATTAGACTTAGACCTCTCGCTAAGAGAGGTATTGGACTCGTGCTAAAAATCACATATCCAGATTTTAGTGAATAAGCACGTTTAAGGTCCCAATTTTAATATTTTTACGATGATGTCTGTGTGTGTGTGTGTGTGGATAGGGAAAAACGATTTCTACGAGGATACGACACCTATAATAATACTTTAAATATATTTAAATAAAACTTTTTTACATGTAACTTTTTTAAAACATTTTTTTTTTTTGTAATATTTGATTTGTACAATCTACATTGTACTCATTTTCTTTCTATAGCTCTTGAAGATGATTAAAATTTAATCGAACCGTCGAGGAATTGAGAAATTGTTTTCGTTTTATTAAATTCCCTTGGTCCAATATCTGACTATCAACCCCCAAATTTCAACAATTGGACGCTGTCTTTTCCATATAATAATACTGCTTGCTGCATTCGTGGTTGTGTCGAGGGGTGGAGAAGATTCAGTGGAAATAGAGAGTTAGAAATGAAGTAGTGTTGAGAAAGATTGGAGAAGAAAAAATCTGATGTGACCAACACAATACCTTCTGTCAATCCTGTGTATTATGTATAAATTCCATACATATTTTTTTGCAAAAGATTCAAAATTTCCAGTAAAGTTATTTCATAAACAAACTATCCAAATTGCACTTGACACTGACATCTTCTTCTTTAGCTTTTTCGTTGGGGGTCGCTATTTCTATTTTCTTCTTCCACTCATTTCTGTTTTACGTGACGTTCTCATTCATTTCCTTTTCTCTCAAGTCTTCCGCAATACAGTCCTTCCATCTTATCTCCGGCCTTCCTCTGTTTCTTCAACCTTCTATTACTAAGCTATTCATTCTTCTTCCAATATATTCTTCATCTCTCTCATCTCATGACATGTTCAAGCCAATGTAATCGTCTCTCTTGTATCTTTCTAGAAACTTCTAACACTAGAGTTATTTTCCTTATTCTTTCATTCCTTACCGAATCTTTCCGTGTTTTCCCAACATCTATCTCAACATCATCATCTCTGCCACATTGATGTTGACATCTGTCAATTTGAATTATCTGAATATATTAGCAGTGGTTAGCATAGCTGTCTCATTTGTGAAATTTAATATATTTATAATTCATTAACTCTGTATCTATTGAATATGAAGTATAAAAGTATAAATAATATTTAACTGCGTTTTCCTTTTTAAGAAAAACTGTTAAAATCTTGAAATGAGGGTACTTTCGGTTGACCAATTATAACCAAAATGTAATCACCTCTTCTTCTGGATGTAAACTTGAGAAATACGAAAAAAATATAATTTTTGGAATCGTGGTATTGAAGTTATGCGATCTGAAACTTTCGTCACACACACAAACACACACTCACACACACATACACACATACATACATAGAGACATCATCGTCAAAATTGTAAAATTGTATTATATAAATCCTAAAATGTGCCTATTCCTAAAAACTCATCATTGAATTTTTTAACCAAAGACAATACCTTCCTTAGCTACAGGTGACGGAAAGTTAAAAAAAAGAAATATATGAATGATTGGACATATTGTATGCAGAAAATTATAATTGAAGGGTAAATGGAAAATACACTGAAAAATTGGAAGAGAAAACTGAAAATTTGGAATGTTGACAGATATTAAGAATGCAGAGAATTACGACTGAAGAGAAGGCGTAGGCAGCATTTCCGGTGAGTGATATTCAATTCAATAGTCGACACTTAAAATTGATAATCTGAAGAATACACCACTTAAGTATAATGCTGTACTTAATATTCAATTTTGAATGTAACTGATTCTTTTCTCTTTATGTCAAAACACATACTAATCAATCATCATATTCGGCAAGCCAAAATATTCACCTGTTAATTCGTATGTCTTGCTACGGCTGGTTCGTTTGATGTGCGCTTTCGAAAGGTTTTTTGTGGTTCTCGTGAAACCGTAATTACCTTGTCAAAACCACAACGTATAAATCAGCGCACACTGGGATCAGAAGCGAAGCTAGTGCGGAAGCTAGCTTAGGTAACATGTGGTGGTGGAACAGCAGGCGAGCAAAGAATGCCCGATGACTACGTACTACTGGAATTTAGATGAATTTCTTAGAAATACAAGTAAACAATCAGTTTAAAACCGAAAGTAGGAACGATTTTTTGTACTAACGATACCTTTGCAGATAGTTTAGGTGTAGGACACACGAGGCCATATTTTATCAAATAATGAGGACTTACGTGGATGGAATTAAAAGTTATTGAAATAATTACACAACAATTATTGTTTTTACCTTCCGTCACCTCGGTAAGGAAGGTATTTTCTTCGGTCAAAAAATTCAAAGATGTGTTTTCAATGAATAAGCACGTTTTAGAATCTCTACATTACGATTTTACTATATTTACGATTATGTCTGTGTGTGTGTGTGTGTGTGTGTGTGTGTGTGTGTGTGTGTGTGTGTATGTGTGACTATAATTTCGGCCGCGATTTCTCCAATACTAGAATTCCAAAAATTACAATTTTTACGTATTCCTCTTTCTTACATCCATATGGAGACTTGATGAGATTTTGGTTATAATTGGTCAACCGAAAGTACATAAATTTGAAAATTTTAACAGTTTTTCCTGCAAATGCTGTTAAGTATTATTTTATGGCATTTAATGTTAATATAAGTGTTAAAGAATATTCTTATCTATACGAATTAATTGAATTTTATATATCATATTCAATGGATATAGAGTTAAAGAAATTAAATATTATAAATGAACCAGTTATGCTAGAACCATGGAAACAGCTACTATATTAAAAAATTCCAACTGACGGATGTCAGTGTCAATGAAAAGAAAATGAATGTGACAGAGATGAGGATGTTGGGAAGATAGGATAAGGAATGAAAGAATAAAGGAAAAACTTCGAGTGATAGAAGTTTATAGGGTTGAACATGTCATGCGGAGAGATGAAGAATATATTGAAAGAATGAATACCTTAGTAATAGAAGGTAGACGAAACATAGGAAGACCAAAATACGACATGCAAAACAGAAATGAGTGGAAGAAGAAAATAAAACATAGCGACCCCTAACGAATGGGAAAAGCTAAAGAAAAAGAAGAATAAGATGACAGTGTCAAGTGCAATTTGCATAGTTTGTTTATAAAATAATTTACTGAAAATATAAAAACTTTTACAAGAAAATTTATGTGTGGAATTTATACATCATACACAGGATTGACGGAAGGTAATGTGCTGGCCACATTAGATTTTTTTTGTATAGTTTTGATCATGTTTTGACATGTGCAAACCAATGTAATCATCTCTCTTGTATCTATATAGAAACTCCTATCACTCGAGCTATTTCCCTTATCATTAAATTCTTGACCTGTCTTTCCGTGACTTCCCATCATCTATCTAAAAATCCTCATGTCTGCCACATTCATTTTCTTTTCATTGATACTGATATCTGTCAATTTGAATTATCTGAATATAGTTTCTATTGCTAGCATGGCTGGCTGATATATGAAATTTAATATTTTTTAACTATATCTATTGAATATGAAGTATAAAATGCAATCACATCGTGTAAATAATATACTCATTAAATGTCAATAAATGATATTTAACTGCTTTTATTAGGGTACGTCCGGTTAACCAGTCGTAACCAAAATCTAATCAACTCTTCATATGGATGTACGAAAGAGGAATATGAAAGAATTATAATTTTTGCAACTGTAGTATTGGAGTTATGCGATCCGAGCGTCATACACACACACACACACACACACACACACACACACACACACACACATACAGACATCATCGTAAAAATAGTTAATTCGTATTCTAGGGACTCTAAAACGTGCTTTTTCATTAAAAATTCACCATCGAATTTTTTGACCAAAAACAATCCTTCCTTAGGTACCTCCAAAAGACGGAAGATGAAAAATCGCGAAATCTCGCCAAGACGAGACTCCATTGTTCGAGACGAAACTTAATTTCTTGTCTTCTAGACGAGACGAGACAATGTAGTTTCGCGTCTTGATCGTCTCGTCAGAAACTCTAATCCTGTCATAGTATATCTTGGTATACATTGGAATAAAATATGTATTGAGGTTAATATTTTGTGCAAATACTGAACTCATAAACTATCTTTGAGGATTACGGTTCTCGTCTTTTTATACCCCCGTTAACGATTATTACTTATTTCATTTTTGGAAGACAGAAAATCGTCAAAATTTGTTTTTACGTTTTATTTATATTTGGATGAATTATTAATATAATAAAAACCACCTTCACCTTTGTACCTGCTTATCAACCATTTACCAATTTACATAGACACCAGCTTACCGTCTAGTACCCACCTATTACCCGTATTTTTCCTTTGGATCGCGTGCAGGAGATCGCATGTCGGTGTATTACTACTCTAGCATCTCCAGCAGGCAGCAGCAGGAGCCGCGGAGTGGATAGAGCGCGTTGCGCGTATGGTAGCCTGCGGCACAGGCGTGGCGCACTTTTACGCTGGCATAACCGACAGAGATTCCTGCCCAGCCGCACACTTGGGACCGAAACGAGAGGTGAAGGCGGATGCAGTGGCGTACCGACACGAACAGAACAGATTTTAATATTGGTGCAATGTAATCGAATATAATAATTGTACAAAGAGGCCTTAGGATCAAAGGAAGATTTTGTGAAAAATTCATGGACCTCGCTGGAATTTGACTCACGGACTCTTTTATGCCTATTCTGTGATTGAGAGAGAGGGAGACAGAAAACGAAAGAGAGAGCATCCTACCAGACTTATGAGAGATCTGTGTTCAAATCCCAGTAAGGTCCATGAATACTTCACAAAATCTTTCTTCGTTACTGTTTGTACGGATATAATGGAGTCCATCACTTTATTTTAATGGGGTCATTTCACATTTTCTAATTTATTTTTTACCTTCCGTCACCTTTAGGGAAGAAAGGTATATCTTTGGTCAAAAAATTCAATGATGAGTTTTTACTGAATAAGCATGTTTTAGGGTCCGTATAATACGATTTTACCATTTTTACGATGATGTCTGTATGTATGTATGTGTGTCTGTGTGTTTGTGTGTGTGTGTGTGTGTGTGTGTGTGTGCGTGTGTGTGTGTGTGTCAAAAGTTCCGGATCCCATAACTACAATACCACGATTCCAAAAATTATAATTTTTACGTATTCCTCAAGTTTACATCCAGAAGAACAAGTGATTACATTTTGGTTATAATTGGTGAACGGGAAGTACCCACATTTGAAGATTTAACAGTTAAATTTGATTTATTGACATTTAACGTTATTATAACTTAAAAAATATATTATTCTCTATACGATTTGATTACATTTTATACTTCATATTCAATATATACAGAGTTAAAGAGTTTTAAAGAAATTAAATTTTATAATTCAGCCAGCTATGCTAAACATGAAAACTATTAATCATATAATTCAAATTGACAGATGTCAGTATCAATAAAAAGTAAATTAATGTGGCAGAGATGAGGATGTTGAAGTAGATGTTGGGGAACACACGGAAAGATACGGTAATAAAATAACACTAGTGTTACAATTTTTTAGAAAGATACAAGAAAGACGATTACATTGGTTTGAACATATCATGAGGAGAAATGAAGAATTATATTGGAACAAGAATGGATAGTTTAGTAATAGGATGTTGAAGAAGCAGAGAAAGACCAAAGATAAGATGGAAGGACAGTATTGCGGAAGACTTGGGAGAAAAGGAACCGAATGAGAACGACACGCAAAAATATCGACTCCTAACGAATGGGAAAAGCTAAAGAGGAAGAAGATGTCAGTGTCAAGTGCAATTTGAATAGTTTGTTTATGAAATAATTATACTGGAAATTTAGAATCTTTTGCAAGAAAAATTATGTATGGAATTTATACATTATACACAGGATTGACGGAAGGTATTGTGCTGGCCACAACAGATTTTTTAAATTTGTCTTTAATTTCAAATATTTGGACGCTGACGTTTTTTTTGTGTCCTTTTTTTGCCACGAGTGTAATTAAATAAGTCATTTGAAGTTTCCTTTAAATACGACATTATCAACGTAAGAAACAATTAAAATTTATCTGTTCGCATTCAAACGATATAATTTTCTATAAATATTTACCATTTTAAAAAGATCCACCGGTCATAAACTTGGGTGCGATTAACGTATGCATGCCTGTTGGTCATAAGTTTCTTCTTCTACCTATTACGTGTAACTGGGTATATAAATATTAATAATATATTCCATACATACAAGAGTAATACAAGTAAAACACAAGTTATCCTCTGTGGCTGCCCTTAAAAGACATGAGCGGCAGTAACATCTTGGTAATTACTGCAAAATCCACGAGAAAAACTCATCCAGACTGCTGCGCTCTAATTTATCAGCAGCATGGTGTATTAATAACCCGCCATAAGGAGAGGACGGTACCGAAGTTGTTGGAATCATCATAATTTATATTCATTTCATACGTGACTCATCGATGCGAGAGAGGTTAAAGACTTGACGAAGTATATGGTGTTAATTAAAGAAGAGTTTTAACTAGCTGATGAAAGGAGTTGAAATGTGGACAGTTAACACATTCATACATACATGATTGTTTTATGAAATGTAAAAAATCTGATGTGGCCAGCACAATACCTTCCGTCAATCCTGTGTATAATGTACAAATTCCATACATAAATTTTCTTGCAAAAGGTTCTAAATTTTTGATATTATGTGATTCCCTTTCTCGGCAACTGAATTCCATACTCCTGATAACAAACAAACCACATGAAATAAGAAAATTATGAAATTTTGAATGAAAAATTATAACACTTGTCAGTTATGGACATAATTAATTGCTGTCATTTTGACACGGGTCCCCATATCTGCTTGCCAAAGTCAGCAAAGTCATGTCACTGCACGTGCCCTATACATAAATTTTCTTGCAAAAGATCCTATATTTCCAGTAAAGTTATTTCATAAACAATCTATGCAAATTGCGCTTGACACTGACATCTTCTTCTTTAGTTTTTCCCATTCGTTATGGGGTCGCTATTTTTTATTTTCTTCTTCCACTTATTTTTGTTTTGCGTTTGTTTTCTCAAGTCTTCTGCAATACAGTCTTTTCATCTTATATTTGGTCTTCCTATGTTTCTTCCACCTTCTATTAATATATTCATCTCTCCTCATGACATGTTCAAACCAATGTCATCGTCTCTCTTAGATCTAGAAACTTCTAACACTAGAGTTACTTCCCTTATTCTTTCATTGATTTACATTTTATTGATACTGACATCTGTCAATTTGAATTACCTGAATATATTAGCAGTTTCCATGGTTAAGTTAGCATAGCTGGCTGAATTATGAAATTTATTTGAAATTTATTATCTTTATTCTTCTTTAACTCTATATCTGTTGAATATCAAATATAAAATGCAATCAACTCGTATAGACAATAATATATTCTTTAAGTTATAATAACATTTAATTGAGTTTTTCAAGAAAAACTGTTAAAATCTTCAAATGAGGGTACTTCCGGTTGACCAATTATAACCAAAATCTAATCAAGTCTGCATATGGTTGTAAGGAAGAGGAATACGCATGAATTGTAATTTTTGGAATTATAGTATTGGAGATATCGTTGACGAAACCGCGGTCACATACACACACACACACATACACACACACACACACACACACACACACACACACACACACACACACACACACACACACATACAGACATCATCGTAAAAATAGTAAAATCGTCTTGTAAAGACCCTAAAACGTGCTTATGCAATGAAAACTCAGAAACTCACCACCGAATTTTTTGACCAAAGACATTACCTTCCTTACCTATAGGTGAAGGAAGGTCAAAACAATAAAGTACAAGTGCGACATATTACACTTATGATCAAAGTCACGCATATTTAAATTTACTATTCTCTAACAGCCGAATTCTCGAAAAAGTATTAGCTTTAATACCGGTGTTAGTTGCGAGTGTTACCGCTAACCCTATTCTCAAAACAATTTAATACCAAACTCTTAAAACTTATCTAGTACCGGTGCTAGCATCGTTAACACTTGCCATATCCATGACAACATGAATTAAATAACCTAATCCTATTCTCAAAAAATAGCACCTTCTGATATAGGTTAAGTTTAGCACCAAAACATAAAACTAGTCGATAGCAGTTTTAACTGAAATTCGTTGTTTTGTTTAGTAATTATTTATTTAAAAATAATTTATTTCTAATATCAGAGTAACTAAATAAGGAAATTTTTACATTTTGAACACAAGAAGAAGCAAATAACGATTAATTTATTAATTCTATTCTGGACATTAGCGATATAGTTACTTTAGACCATTTCTAGAAAGAAGGAATTTTTACTGGTGGGGGGGGGGGATAACAGCTTATTAAATGGTTTATACATTCACCTGTATATCATTTTTCTTCAAGTCAGATATGCGAGATCGAGTACTTCTACTGTGGTATCAAGAATAACGTAGACACAAATTTTATCAATCGTCTGCAAATTTTACGGTCGTGATGACAACAATGTGATAGATAATAACAACGCGATAGTTGATTACAACAATATGATAGTTACTTCATGTTTTCGCGACTTTTCTAAGCCAAGCAAAACAAATTCATGAAACTGAGTCAAGGCCAACAATGTCACATGACTGCTCACGCCCTATACTTATGTAACCAAAAACGGAAGTGACGAGAGGTATTGTGCTGGCCATAACAGATTTTTATTGAAGAAACAAAGTGCAAAAACATAAGAGAAAATGATACATAATTAATCTGCAAAGGCATGGTTTCAGGCAAGCTGTGAAAACAGTAGAGATAATATTATAGTTATTTAAGGTAAGGGCAGTAAGTGCACCTTACCGGTTGAGGATTAGTACATCCGATACCGGTAAGAAGCACTTAATGCTCGCAATGCTTATTATATTTTTTGCACGATCGTCCCAATAAAACAAATTAAAATTTAGATTTATATTATTTTGACATTTTAAAAAAATTAGTTGTCATTTTTAAGTAAGCTATGATCGTTGTTTTGTTATCGTTAAAGCTTTAAAAACTGTACATTTATTTTTTATTTATGTAAATTTTCACCGCCTCCAGATCGGTAGGTAGTCACATCACTTACCGGTCAGTCACATCACTTACTGATCAGTACCACATCACTTACTGATCAGTACCACATCACTTACTGATCAGTAATTTGTAAACAAAACTTCCTTCCTTGGAAAAAGTAATATTTAAGTTAATTGTTTAAATAGTAAGGTATTTTTACAAGATTCCATATGTTGTTACAAAAATGATATCGCAGCTTGCTTTATATGGCTTACCAAGTTAATTATTCATAATTTGGTAATATATTTCTTCAATAAAAATTTACTTCAAATACATATATTTTTGAATGCCATATTTAAATTAGAATATCCGGATTTCTACATTCCTGGTTTGTCCAATAATATTAATATTAAAAAATTCCTGAAATATTCGTGGGTTTTAGAAAACGTATATTACAATTTTTTTGTATTAATTTGTAAAAATCAACCGGACCACATTTTTATGTTACGCACAATAAAAATTCCATCCTCTAACTTAATTTGCGACCACACCCACTACTCGAGTTTTTCTCTATAAAACAACATCTAAAAACTCCATATAAAATTCGTTCGTTATCTTAGCCATCACTCTAAATCTAATTCCTCCATCTCAGTAGCTTTCTACGCACGTGTCTGCCATAATACTCTTCACTTCTCAACAAAAAACGAGCAAATAGAAAACAACAACCACACGCACTCTTCTTTCGAAAGCAGATGGTCTTTAATTCTCCAACTAATTATTACCGCGTCAAACGCAGCTCAAAACAGAAGCGAATTATTGTGGCAAGGAATTAAAGTTTTTAGAAGATGAAAAACATGAGCGAATGTATGTTGAGGTTAAACGAACATTATAGTTTGGTTAAAATCTGATGGCTTTCAATATGTGGGGTCGTAGTTTCTTTTCAGTTTTTACGTAGTTTATAGTTTTTCAAAGATATATTTAATCATACTAAAATACCTATGAAACCTCAAATTGAAATAATAAATTTCTTGGGTATTTCTTGACTGTTCGTATGATGTAAAGGTTATAGATAAATAATTGGAGTTGCAGTCCGATGTAAAATGTTTATTATTGAAATAACAAACACAAATATAATAGAATATATTATGGTTTTAGACCAATAGTTATTTACGGTTCATTGATACGTCTTTTAAATATTAATTAATTTTTAATATAAATAATATCTATTCTTATGATCGCAAATACATTTTATTGCTCATTAATATTTTAACCCATTAAAATTATTGCTTAACTTTTTACCTTCCGTCACTTTTAGGTAAGGAAGGTATTGTTTTTGACCAAAAAATTCAATGACGAGTTTTTAGTGAATAAGCATGTTTTAGGGTCCCCATAATACGATTTTACCATTTTTACGATGAAGTCTGTATGTATGTATGTATGTATGTATGTATGTATGTATGTATGTATGTATGTATGTATGTATGTATGTATGTATGTATGTATGTATGTATGTGTGTGCGTATGTCTGTGTGTGTGTGTGTGTGTGTGTGTGTGTCTGTGTGTGTGTGATGAAAGATCGGATCGCATAACTTCAAAAAAACGAATCCAAAAATTATATTTTTTTCATATTCCTCAAGTTTACATCCAAAAGAACAACTGATTAGATTTTGGTTATGTCTGTATGTGTGTCTGTGTGTGTCTGTGTGTGTGTGTGTGTGTCTGTGTGTGTGTGACAAAAGTTCCGGATTCCATAACTTCAATACCAAAAATTATAATTTTTTCGTATTCCTCAAGTTTACATCCAGACGAACAACTGATTAGATTTTGGTTATAATTGGTCAACCGGAATTAGTCTCATTTGAAGATTTAACAGTTAAATTTGATGTATTGACATTTAACGTTATTATAACTTAAAGAATATATTATTATCTCTACGATTTGATTACATTTTATACTTCATATTCAATAGATACAGACTTAAACAATTTTAAAGAAATTAAATTTTATAATTCAGCCAGCTATTCTAACCATGAAAATTACTAATATATTCATATAATTCAAATTGACAGATGTCAGTATCAATAAAAAGTAAATTAATGTGGCAGAGATGAGAATGTTGAAGTAGATGTTGGGAAGGACACGAAAAGATAGGTAAGAAAATAACTATAGTGTTACAAGTTTCTAGAAAGATACAAGAAAGACGATTACATTAGTTTGAAGATGTCATGAGGAGAAATGAAGAATTATATTTGAACAAGAATGAAATAGTTTAGTAATAGGAGATTGAAGAAACAGAGGAATACCAAAGATAAGATGGAAGGACTGTATTGCGGAAGACTTGAGAGAAAAAGAACTAAATGAGAACGACACGCAAAAACAGTGACCCCTAACGAATGGGAAAAGCTAAAGAGGAAGAAGATGTCAGTGTCAAGTGCAATTTGAATAGTTTGTTTATGAAATAAGTTTACTGGAAATTTAGAATCTTTTGCAAGAAAAATTATATATGGAATTTAAACATTATACACAGAATTGACGGAAGGTATTGTGCTGGCCACAACAGATTTTTTTAAATGCTATTATGTATTTTTTATTATGTCTAAATAACGAATTTTCTTCTGAATTCAACGATATAATAATCAATTCCGGTTTATCATTTTCAGTGAAAATCTAGCATATTGTTTTCTTTTTTATAAAAGTCTTAAACAGAAAAATTGAGAAGTTTTGGATTATATTTCAATATAGTTTTTCATTAAAACTGTTTTGGATATCAAATAAAGTATCTCTTCCGGTTGTCCAATATTACCCAAAATCTACTCTTCATATAAATGCAGGAAGCATAAATACGGAAAATATAAATTTTTGGATGTTTGATATGAGTTATCGTGGATATTTGACATCTATGTGCATAATTACTAATTGTCATTCTGACACGGGATCCCATATTTTCTTGTCATAGCCAACAATGTCACATGACTGATCGCGCACTATACTTATGTAACCAAAAATGGAAGAGGCGAGAAGTATTGTGCTGCCGACAATAGATTTTTTTTAGTACTTACTTAATCCAGAGCCTTTTTACCTTGCGCTGTCAGGCTTTTGTCGTTGAGTTGAGCTGCTTTTTTTTCTTCCATATTTCTTTCCATTTAGGTTCTGTCTGTAGAGAGTTTTTAGCCTTATTCCAGTCTTCGTTACGGGATTCTAAGCTTCTTTCACTTCTTGCGTCCATGTTTTACTTGGGCGGCCTCTTTTTCCTTTTGATCTTGCCTCATATACTTTTTTGGTTATTCTATTTTCGGCCTCTAATTCTTTTTCCCATTGGTCTTGCCGCATATATCTTTTTGGTTATTTTCGGGATATCTATTGGCGTGTGCAAAACTACTAATTATTAATAAAACATTGAAATAATAAGAAATATTGTCTCATGCTCTATATACGAGAAAATATGTTTGAGAAAAGAGAGTGTACTATGTACAAACTCTACAGCAGAACATAATAATACATTTCAAATTCAAATTTAAAAACCTGGATAGCAATCTAAAAATCGTATATTATTTCAGCTCCTTCGGTCACAAATAAATTGCGTCTTTCCCTTCACTATTTTCTGCTTATCATATGAAGTAATTAATTTTAATTTGCTTTCAATTATGTATACTGTCACATAATACGATTTATACTGCCAGTTTGCTAATACACTGTTTTATCTCATTGAAGAAATGTAAAATTCTTTCCTGTTACTTCGTTACATTTTTTTCTCAAAAGTGAAATGGAATAACATGTAAAATATTTGCTAAGGAATTATTATTCTTTTAAAATAAATATACATTGTATGGAACTGTCATTATTCTTAATTTATTACTAGGATTGTAAAATTAACTGTTCCTTATATAGATGTTTTTATTAATAACTTTGCAATTATTATGACTTAATTACTAATGTGAGTTTTAAATGTCATTTATATTCCTCTAAGAATGTGGAAAATTATTTTTTTATATTTACATATTAGATCATATAGGTGATTCGACATGAATTATAGCATTATTCCTTTCATTTTATTCCTTATAAGATGAAATTTTATAAATATTAATGAATACTGTTGCTGTAACGCCCCCTATTTATATTTTTAAACGAAGATAGATGATATAATTTATATTTAAAGAATGTTTAGTATTGACTTCCTGAAGGTTCATTACATACGAATATAGACAAACATACCAAGAAAATCATTTGAAGATTTTAAGATTTTCTTGAAAAACGCTGTTAAATATTATTTTTTGACATTTCATGTTATTATAAAAAATATTTTCTATATCATATTCAATGCAATAAAACATGTTTTTACCTCCCGCTACTTTTGGTAAGGGAAGTATAGCGATCATATTAAAAATCGCATATCGAGATTTTGGTAAATGACCACGCTTTAAGCTCCCTAGAATCTAATTTTAACATTTTCACGATGATGTGAGTTTAAATGTGTGTGTATGTGTGTACGTGTGTGTGTGTGTGTGTGTGTGTGTGTGTGAGTGTGTGTATGGATGCTCTTTACGCTCTAACTCATCGTTCAGAAATTTTGAAACCTTGTATTTATAACTTAGTCTTATATGGAAATATGCCATTAGATTTTGGTGTAAATCAGATAACCGGAAATAGCACTTTACTTTTCTTTGAAAAAATACCTTTAACCGTTATTTTTTCGAGATTTGTTATAATAAATTTCTACAGGTTTGCATTTCTTGTATATATTTTATGGATAAATTTATAAAATTATCTATAATTTTAATCGCAGAGCCTACGCTTTAAACAAAACTCCACGGTTACATTGTTCAAATGTGAAATGTTTGTAACTGACAGATACATGTCACTGTCAATAATCTAATGAATAATAGTAACGTTTTAAAAAGAAAATAGTAAATGGAACAATAATTATATGGAAAGGAACTTAATACATTTCCAGCATAAATAAATATATGGTAATAAAAATATATATATTCACGGCATATTACCCATTGCTGGGTGAACCAATCTGCTTTGTACACAGATGTCGGTAATAATGACATTATTGTACCGTGCGGGCGTTTACCAGGCGTCGCCTCACTCGAATCTGTAAAGATGTTGACATATTTGTACCGTGCGGGCGTTTACCAGGTGTCACTTCACGAACACTTATTGCTGGCGTAGAGAGTGCACCACATGGGTCATTTTTGTGGCATTTAAAATTTGAAATATTTGGCGTTGATCGGGATCGAACTCGGTATTTAAATTTAATTTACTTTTAAGTATTTACATGAATAAAAATTAAATTAAACGAGAAGTATTGTGTTGGACACATCAGATTTTTATATCCTTGTACGTAAGTAAAGGAAGTATTGTAATCGCGAAAAATTTCGGTTTTCAGATTTAAAAAAAAAAAAAAAAAAATTTCATCACGGCATATTACCCATTGCTGGGTGTGCCAATCTGCTTTGTGCAGATTTATTTATTTATTATGAGTACTCAACAGGAACAAATGTTCCCAATTACAGAGTACTATTTAGATTACATATATACAAAGGTACATAAACAGTAATGAGTAGAATCAAATTTTAATTAACTAACAATGATTTGTAAAATATTCCAATATCTTATTTCTAAAGGTTGATAACGAATCAGAAAAAATGTCAATTTCTACAGGATTATTATGAAATTGGTTGAATAATAAACATGTACGACGTAAAGGACTTTTAGATTCATAATTTGTCCTAGGAGTTTTATAGGAAAAAATTACCCTGAATCGAGGATGATGTGACCGTGGAACAAAAATGTTTAGCTGAGATAAAAGACTGGAATCTATTATAATGTTATTTAGCAATTTGTAAATAAACAAGAAAGATTGTATGATACGCCTGTTTTCAAGTGAAATCATTTTAAAAGTAGATAAAGCGGAAGTATAATGAAAATCATAATAAGTAGCATTTTGTTTAAGTTTATACCAACAATATCTTGTAAATTTACATTGTATTGCTTCAATCGGTCTAACAGAGTTTTTGTATAGAGGATTCCAGATAAGAAAGCAGTATTCTAATTTTGCTCGCACAAAGCAATTAAAAAGGGATTTAAGGGTTGCTAAGTTCTGAAAATCACGAGAATTCCGTACAATAAATCCAAGGTTTTTATAGCTGCATGAAACAATGTCATTAATATGAGAAGAAAAATCAAATTTTGGGTCAAATAGAACCCCAAGATCCCTTTTTACGGCAACTCTAGATAACTCCGAACTATCCATTACATAATTGTGGATGATAGGAGACTTTTTCATCGAAAATGTCATAATATCACATTTGGATGTATTAAAGAACAATTTTGCCTTGAATGACCAAGTTAAAAGATTATTAATATCGTATTGGAGTTTTAAACAATCGTCAACTGTATTAACTACTGTATAGAGTTTTAAGTCATCAGCATAGAGCAGGCATTGAGAGTAATTTATGCAAGTAACTATATCATTAATAAATAAATTAAACAACAAAGGACCAAGATTAGAACCCTGAGGTACACCAGAGCCGGCAATAAATGGATGTGAATAGAAACCATTAAAGGAGACACGTAAATTTCTAGCGGTTAAGTATGATGACAGCAATGTTGCTAAGTTAAAAGAAAAATCAAAATTGTTAACTAATTTCTCTATAAGAATTTGATGATTAACTCTATCGAAGGCCTTAGCGAAGTCTGTGTAAACTACATCAACCTGTAAATTTTCATAAAGAGCATTTATTGAGAATTCCGTAAAATTCAATAAATTAGTTGTAGTTGACTTGCCCTTCATAAAACCATGCTGGGAATCGGTAATTTTATTGTGAATGCAGGCGTAAATTTGATTAAATATAATTTTTTCAAAAATTTTAGAGACGTAGGACAAAATAGCTATGGGACGGTAATTAGAGATGTTGTGAATATCACCTGATTTGTGAATGGGGGTAATATTAGTTGATTTTAAGGAAGAAGGAAAAGTGTTAGTAGAAAGAGATAGATTAAACAAGATATGGAGGGGTTTCATAAAAACATCACGGCACCCTTTGATAATGAAAGCTGGAAGGTTATCAGGACCAGGGTTAGAAGATGGTTTTAATTTATTTATAGCATCAATAATTTGTGACTCTGATATATACTCTATTGACACCAAATCGGAGGAAGTGACGTTAGAGTTGGGCGGAAGTGGTGTTGGAAAATCAGTGTCAGAAATATATACAGATGCAAAATAATCAGCAAAACCCTGTGCTATTGCAGAATTAGAATTAAACTGTTTATCATTCAAATTCATATGACTGGGATGACGAGATGTTCGTTTTTTGTTGCTAAGGTAACTCCAAAGTTTTTTGGGTTCATTAATTATATTATTCTCGATCGAGAGTAAATAATCCCTATGTGATTTTCTAATTTCTTTTTTTATCGTAGCTCGCAATAAACTGTAATGGTTGTAATATTCAGGATTATTGGTCTTCTTATACAAATTATAGAAATTATTTTTTAGTTTGATATTGCAAATGATATTATATGTAAACCATTTTGGATATTTAGAAGACTTTTTGTTTATCTTCGGGATACATCTGTCAAATATAATACGCAAAATGTTATAAAATTCTTTAAATGCATCATCTACATTGTTGAAATTCGCCAAAGTATTCCAGTCAAATGAATTTAAAAGATTGTATAACATTTGATAATCTGCTCGTTTAAAGTTGTATGGGATATACTGATCACCATCCTGAGATATGTTAAGACGTTCTATGGAGATGTTAGCAGAAATGGCAATATTCAGAGCAGGATGGTAACAATCCTCACTAAGTAAAGGACAGGAATCGTGTGTGACACTACAATTAAGGTTGGACAGAACAACATCCAACAGTCTATTAGCAGAATTTAAAATGCGGTTATATTGTGAAGCTTGAAGGTAGTTGGAGAAGTTTAGAAAGGATGTTATTATATTATTATTGAAGGAATTAGTATAATGTTCATATAGTTGACTTATGTTAAAATCCCCAACAATAACAAAGTCAAAGTACATGATTTCAGGAATACTCTCAATGCATTCATAAATGTAATCCTGCTGTTCACGTGAAATGGGTGGGGGCGAATAAACTACAACGATATAGATAAATTTTACAGGAGAAAATTGAACTTTAACACATATAATATCCGCTAAGGAGTTACGATTAAGCTGAATATTTACAAGAGAAGAATGATATTTAGAATGGACAGCACATAATACTCCACCACCACAGCTTTTACCAGCTCTGGATAACTCACGATCTTTTCTATAAACTACATAATTACTACTGAACAATTCGGAATCATAAACCACATCTTGCAGCCAAGTCTCACTTAAAGTAATGATTTCAAAATTAGTGAGCAATACGTTATTGTAGAAATCATTCAGCTTGGTATTCAAACCTCTAATGTTTTGATAATAAATTAACATTATATAAATAAGAAATTGGTTTAAAGTACAAAATCAAAACAATATTATACAAAAAATACAAAAAAAAAACTTAAATTAACAATACAAAATTAGTTAAAGCCAACCCTGTACAGTTGTATAGAATTTACTTTAAACATATTGACGCATGCTAAGTATAACAGACAATGCTATGCCAAAACAGATATATCAATTAAAAAATACGAAGGTTTTTGCATGAATAAAGTTTTTTATATTTTAAGTTCAGTGAACTCTTTAAACGTATTTACTTTCACTATTCCCGAACTAGTTTTAATAAAAATAGTGCCATCCCGGGTCCAAGTGTTCTTAAGGCCGTATTTGATTTTCGCAGCATTAAAAAGATCTAGCCGTTTGCTTGTTAGGTCCTCACGCAGAAGAAACCCAGTGGATTTCAGTTTACTTTTATTAGAGTAAATAGCGGCACGGTCATTATAACGGGCAAATTTAATGATAATAGGACGACACTTATCTTTTTTCGGTTTCCCTAGACGATGGCTGCGATCTATGGAGGACTGGTCCAAAGTGATGCCTAGTTTCTCCTTGAACAGTTGCAGGGCAGTGGTGTCGGTGGACTCATGGCTGGACTCGGGAACCCCGAAGACTCTAAGACAGTTCCTCCTGCTGTACTGCTCTAGGCGGTCGACTTCGTTCGTTAGCTCCTCTATTTTCTCATCTTTAGTCTTCAAAAGTTTTTGAAGACTAAACACTTCATTTGAGAGTTTTTGAAATTGCTCACTAATAATAGTTTCCAATTGCTCGGACACTGCTTCCACTATTTTAGTGATCAAACTCTCAACTTTTGTCAAATCGGAGTTCTCAATTTCAGATGACACTGATTTTAATGCGGTTTTCACTTTAGATCTCGTAGACATTTTAATATATTTTTTGTTAGCAGAGAAAAAGAAAAAAAAAACTTCGAGTACGGTCGGTAAAGCACGCGACAAACACGTCTACTCAGCGCTGTGGTACATTACTAATTACAGATATCGGTAATGATGGAATATTTGTACCATGCGGGCGCTTACCAGGCGTCACCTCACGGGCACTCATTGCTGGCGTGGAGAGTGCGCCACAGGGGTCAATTTTGTGCCATTAAAATGCGATGTAATTTTTGGCGTCGGTCGGGATCGAACCCGGGTCCCCAGATTCGCGACCAGACACTCAGACACACGGAAATATCCATTTTGATCATCCCTGAATCCATTTTGACTAATTTCGTCGTGACGTCTGTACGTAAGTACGTATCTCGCATAACTCAAAAACGGTAAGCTGTAGAAAGTTGATATTTTGTATTTAGGACTCTTATAACATCTAGTTGTGCACCTCCCTTTCTGGTTATTACACAATTTCCAGAAGTGGCACTTTACATGAAGCCTATAATAGATAGTATGAAAAACTGTTTTAAAATATAGTCCAAAACTTTTCAAATTTGGTATACAAGACTTTTACGTCAATCGAAATAACATAATGGATTTTGGTTAAAATAAGCTAACCGGAAGTGGTACATTACTTGAAGTTATTAACAGTTTTTCTTGAATAAAAAGAAAATGCTTCAAATAAAAGTTTAAGAGAATTAATTTCTGCGTCTAGCACATCAAGTATTATTAAATTAGCCCTCTGTATAAGCGAGATATGTAAATTTAAAAATTATATACTTTTTTGTTTTTGTAATAAAGCTTGCTATGGATTAGGACAAAAACATAAAAAAAAGGTTCATGTCAAATTACGTTAAATACGTGCAATTTTATGATTCGTACAATAACAAATATTATATTTTTATTGTGAAATTAGTCATATTCATTGTTGTAATCAAATATTTCTTTGTTGTAATCAAAACTCTCTTTAAAAAGAACCGGGTTAGATTATGGTCGCTATATATCTTACTGTTTTGAAGTTAAAATTAATATTTTGTAATTTATTTATTAAAAAAATATGTATAGTTTAATAATCGTACAAGGAAGTCGTGTGGTGTCCACATCAGATTTTTTATTTAACACTTCTTTCTTTTTGTTGAGTAGACTTGTCCCATCAAAGATCTGGATTATTTAATTAATATTCCAACATTTTATCTCCATTACATGTAGATCCATTAAAAATTAATGAGTATCTCAAATGCATCTTGTTCATCGTTTCCTTACATATATTTTGTCATTGCCTGTATGAGTATGTACTGTTAACTAATTAACAATTAATTAACACGGTATCATCTAGCACTAATACACATCTAATAGCGTAATACTTGTCTTATAATACAATATTTCTTGTCCGTACAACATTTCCAGCTCATAATGACAATCATAATGCTGAGTGCTCTAGTCGGAGCAATCCAGTACTCTGGATGTTCTCACGTAAGTAACGGTCGACAAATTTCTTCTTTACTCACATGTTTCCTCGGTAATGACGCGTGTATTAATAACGATTACCCGCGGAAGCTGCCCAACAAATTTATGGATTAATCTTCCAATTAGAGGAAGAGATGAAAATCTAAAGTTCCCACGATGAGGACCAGTGTAAAAGGAAGATGATAGTAATAATGTTAAAGAATATGGAGACGTCATTGCTAAATGTGTTATTACGAGAGTATTAATATTATTACTTGATTCATTATTAAATTAGCAGGGTCGGGAGGTAAGGCTGTTATTAAAATATAAGACTGCTTTTTTTTTAATCCGGAGTTTAATTCATGACTTAATATTAATGTCATGTACTTTATAAATAATAACTATAAATCAAAACTAAAAGAATATTGAAAAAATAGAATTATTTTCGTTAAAAAAAGTTGAATTTTGTCTAACATTTGACATTATGAAATGTCACTTTTTTTCGTAATTGATACGAAATGAGTATTGCAAAATTAATTTTTTTCAAACGTCATAAAAGTAGCATCTTTTGTGACTTGATTCACGAGGTAGAAGTTTAATTTCTACGCCGCCGGAGTAGAAGTAGCTAATTTCTACGCCGGCGGCGTAGAAATAAAATAAATAAATATCCATAGAAACTATACAGATCAACAAATAAGAAGTAACTTTAATAAAAGAAACCTGTAATATCGCTCTAAATGCCACTATAACACGCTAGGTAACCTTAGAATAAAGTTACTAAATACCATCAATAGCTGTCAAATTTGAATATATAACCTGTAAATTGAAATATAAACAGAGTTTACTTTTGAGGAATAACATTATTAAAGAATAGCAGTCTCAGATTATAATTACAGGGACGGTAATGAGCATAAGAATACTTAGAATTAAAGTGATAAGAAAAGTTTATATTGTTTTGCAGTGATTCCTGGACATATCTTTCAGCCACACTGTTAGATTTCCATCCCTTAGTAACGACTGTAAATAAGGTGATAATTTCTTTGTTTTTTATCATCGCTGTGATAGACATGTAAGTAGGGAGATTCTGAATGTTAATTGGCGGAAAGCATATCACGTGACTAATGAATTGTGGGGTCTCGTGGCCGTGTGTCTGAGTGTCTGGTCGCGAATCTGGGGACCCGGGTTCGATCCCGACCGACGTCAAAAATTACATCGAATTTTAATGACACAAAATTGACCCCTGTGGTGCACTCTCCAGACCAGCTATGGGTGCCCGTAACGGTATAAATATTCCATCATTACCGATATCTGTACAAACCAGATTGGCACACCCAGCAATGGGTAATATGCCGTGATGAAATATTTATTTATTTATTTTATTTATGAATTATATTCTCATTAAAACAAAATGATTGACGGTGAACGATATTTTCTATATTCTATGTTTAAAATAAAAATCGCCAATGACTCGCTTCGATCTTCTTCTTTCATGAGATATATTTTAGGTTTTTTAAACAACTCTCTGGAAATCGACAGTGTGCATTTACGCTCGAAAGACACACAAGATTTTTTCTACAGTCGCTACAGTGGAGTCCTCCACCATAACAAAAAATAATAAAATGTACACTTTGTACTTACACTACTACTCAATTAATAAGGATTAATATAAAGAAAAAACGTCTTTTATGTTTAATTTTAATTTATCGTTATTTCCCATTCTTCGTGATCTATTGCTTCAATTTAATCTAAACATTTTATACTTTCGTTTTTATAAATGAATGCCCTATTTTATTTTCACAATAGTGCGGCATTTTTTTTTTGGTTATGTAATATACCGACAGAGCAGTTATGTCAGATTTATTTGTAAAGGAGGTAAACGTGTCACTACAGTGCCATTAGTTCCTTGATTAAACGTTTCCATTAATAATGTAGACAAGTGACATTTCTCAACATTGTTAAGTTAGAAATTTGGACAGCGAGCGTTTTTTCTACTTTGTCGCGCTAGAGCGGCAAAGTGACATTTTGCGTTGACAAAAGAGAGCGCAAATGACTACTTTCTATGTAGACTGTAGAAAAATTATATTTTTCATATACTAATGCAAACTTCAAACCAATTTAAAGTTGCTTCACATTATTATTACGCTTTAAAATATTAATAAATTAAACTTTGTACAGAGTTTTCGTTAACACACCGTTACATGCTCTTCCATTTCTTCCAAAAGTCTTCAATTACAAATTCACACCATTTCAGTTTCTCAATCCTTCGTTAGACTAACTCCGCGTGTTGAATAAGTAGCAGTTACGTAACTAGAATAAAGAATCCATTATCCTCCGGTGTGTTTTATCAGTGGATCTAGTCGGTTGTGAAGCTTGAAGCACTGGGATCGTGGTGGCTGCGGAACGCTGCAAGACAAACGTAAACGCACGACCGCCCAACAATGCACGAGATAACGTCAGAACCGAGATATTTAGCTACGTAATGTAGGTGCGGTATCCGAGAGGGAAATACGGAGCAAAAATCAAGAAGATCGCAGGAATGATGAAAAACAAAATGACAATTAGATTATGAGGAAGTGGAAATACATTCTAGAAATGACAGCAGAATAAAAGAGGCTGAACAATCAATTCCTCCACACAGTCACTATAATACTCCTCTAGAATAGATAGAGTATTTTATTATAATTTACGAAAAAATATAAATGCGAAATAAATGAAAAAGCAAACAAAAAAAATCTGTTGTGGCCATCACAATACCTCTCGCCCTTTTCATTGTGGTACATCTAAGTATTGTATTTAACATTTCTTGTACACACAAACAATTCTAATTACACCTAATCTATATATTTCCGTATTTTCTATAATTTTAAATTCATTATATGAGCAAGTTTTCTCCATTTCTTCTAAATTTTCATTTTTCCAATTCATTAACGCGATTGGCGGTATTTCTGAAGGGTTCATGTAATATACCTATAATTTTAAATATAGAATTAATAATACAATAAGAAATATTAAATATCGTTCCCAGAAGAAGTCTGCATTACTATCTTTGAATTTTTGACACTGAATGAAATTTACCTGTCAATTACAGACATTTAAATTTCTCAAGTAGTTACCATGGAGATGTTTGGGCTGTGAGCAAGCTGTGAGATTTATTACAACAGATAATTTATAGATTATATTTCTATATCTTTAAATCTATAAAAGATATAGTAAAAAAATTAAATGTGCCGGATAGAGAATTTTGCTTTTTAATATTTGTAATAACATAAATTTTCAAAAAATAATATTTATAAGATTTTTGTTAAAATACTACTACTTCCGGTTATCCAATTATTACCAGAACCTATTCAACTCTTCCCATTACTGCTACATTGAGGAATCCGTAGTTACATAGGTCTTTAGTCTTATAAAATTTGAGAAATCGTACCTCCAACAACCCCACACACACACACACATCCACACACACACACACACACACACACACACACACACACACACACACAGACATCATCGTAAAAATGTTATAATCGGATTCTAGGGACCTTAAAACGTGCTTATTCAGTAAAATCTGGATATGCGATTTTTAGCATGAATCCAATACCTCTCTTAGCGAGAGGTAAAAAAAATGTCAGCAGGAAATTTGCAAATTCAGGAGTATATGCAGGACATTTCTTTTAAAACAACCAGCGTTTTTTTTGGACGAACTATTGAGTTTAAAGAAAACTATTGTACATAAAACATAATTAAAAATAAGGGGACAATTTATGGGTAATAATAAACCGAAAATTCAAACAGTGGTTCTCAAACGGTTGAACAAAATTATATTTTTACGTTCCGCCAACTTTAGGTAACGAAGGTAGTATTTTCTTTGGTCAAAAAATTCGATAGTGAATTTCTAATGAATAAGTATGTTTTGGGGTCCCTAGAATATGAATTTACTATTTTTATGATATCTGTATGTAAGTATGATGTGTGTATGTGTATGTGTGTGTGTGTGTGTGTGTGTGTGTGTGCGTGTGTGTGTGTGTGTATGTGACGATCGTTTCGGATCGCATAACTCCAATACCACAATTCCAATAATTCGTATTTTTTCGTATTCCTGGAATAATTTAAGTTACTAAAAATATTTTTCTGTTCGATCCATTTGCGTTAAACTATTTTATTATTTTCGATTTACTTCAGGCTCTATTATAATTACTATTATTGTAAAATAAATTTATCTTATTACAATTTCTAAAACTGAAACATTACATAGCACACTTATTGAAAAATATCAAATTTTTCCTAATATTCATTTGTCAGACACTGGATTCATGGTAAAAATCGGATTGTAGGGACTCTACAATCCCATTTTAATATTTTTGTGATTATGTCTATGTGTGTGTGTATGCGTGGATGTATGTGTAAGTATGTATGTGTGTGTATGTATGTGGGGATGTTTGAAGGACGATTTCTCAAAAACTATAATACTTAAATCTGTTTAACTACGTATTTCTCAATCGGGCATTACTGGGAAGAGCTGAAAAGTTTTGGTAATAATTGGACAACTGGAATTAACAGATTCTTAAAAGTATATTGCATATACCATTCAAAAAATACTGTTAATCCCGAAAATGAATTGGAAACATCTCGAAAAATTAGAAGACGACAAAATTTGTACATAGAATGAATTTAAAATTAAAAAATCTGTTGTGGCCAGCACAATACTTTCCGTCATTCTCGTGTATAATGTATAAATTCCATAATTTTTCTTACAAAAGATTCTAAATTTCCAGTAAAATTATTTCATAAACAAACTATTGAAATTGCACTTGACACTGGCATCTTCTTCTTCTTTAGCTTTTCCCATTCGTTAGGGGTCGCTATTTTTGCATGTCGTTCTCATTCAGTTCCTTTTCTCTCAAATCTTCCGCAATACAGTCGTTCCATCTTATCTTTGGTCTTCCTCTGTTTCTTTAACGTCCTATTACTAAACTATTCATTCTTGTTCCAATATAATTCTTCATTTCTCCTCATGACATGTTCAAACCAATGTAATCGTCTTTCTTGTATCTTTCTAAAAACTTGTAACACTAGAGTTATTTTCTTACCGTATCTTTCCGTGTATTCCCCAATATCTACTTCAACATCCTCATATCTGCCACATAAATTTACTTTTTATTGATACTGACAACTGTCAATTTGAATTATATGAATATATTACTAGTTCCCAAGTTTGGCATAGCTGACTGAATTATAAAATTTAATTTCTTTAAAATTCTTTAACTCTGTATCTATTGAATATGAAGTATAAATTGTAATCAAATCGTATAGAGAATAATATATTCTTTAAGTTATAATAACGTTAAATGTCAATAAATCAAATTTAACTGTTAAATCTTCAAATGAGACTACTTCCGGTTGACCAATTATAACCAAAATCTAATCAGTTGTTCTTCTGGATGTAAACTTGAGGAATACGAAAAAATTATAATTTTTGGAATCATGGTATTGAAGTTATGGAATCCGGAACTTTTGTCACACACACACACAGACACACAGACACACAGACACACGGACACACAGACACACAGACACACAGACACACATACATATAGACATCATCGTAAAAATGGTAAAATCGTATTATATGGACCCTAAAACGTGCTTATTCAGTAAAAACTCATCATTGAATTTTTTGACCAAAGACAATACCTTCCTTGCCTAAAGGTGACGGAAGGTAAAAATATAAATATAAAGAATAGATGTAAGTAGAATTTTTGGTAGAGTGTAGGTGTACAGTAAATATTAAATACTGTTGAGACAAAGTTACCTTTGTTGAAATAATGATTTACACAAACTAACTACAGCAAGGTACAATTATAAAATATTTATTTAATGAACAGCGTAAAACAGTATATGTGTCAAAATTATTATATCATATATGAGTGACAGCAAGCATGCTCCTTGATCAAAAATAACATGAAGTAAAAATAGCAAAATGAAAGTTTTTCGTTAACAAATACAATAGGGGGCGAACACTTTGTTGTCCTTGACAAGCAGATATGGGGGCCCGTGTCAGAGTGATAGCTAGTAATTATGTACATAGATGTCAAATATAATTTTATACTCTAAATTTAGTGATTTTCCAATTCCATGTGGTTTATTTTCCTCAACAAGTTAATTCCACACTCTTGGTGAATTCAGAAAATCTTGAAATTGTTAATGAAAAATTCTGACAGTTCACATCTATGTACATAATTACTAATTGTCATTCTGAAACAGGCTTCCATATCTGTTTGTCAAGGCCAACAATGTCACATGACTTCTCACGGAAATGGCGAGAGGTATTGTGCTGGCAATAACAGATTTTTTTACGACCGAGTCATGGAGTCTCTGTGAAAATTATAACCGCCAACTGCCACGACGTTTTATCGTAAGTTACTAGAAAAAAGAAACGAATAGAATCTAGTGATTACAATTTACAAGAAAGGCAAATTTCACCGCTGCGGTTTGCGAAGACGCGCGATAGCAGACCGAACAAACGTAATAACAATAACAATTTTTGAATAGACATAATTGTATCGAAACAAATGTGAAATGGGTTACTGAATAGAGATGTCAAAACTATTTCATCTCTGTAACCTTTCGAGAAGATTAAAATATATTCGTAAAAATTATTATCATGTCATAAATATTAATAAAACTTTCATGATTTTGCAAACATATCGTTTTCTTATCTACATTTCTTTATTTCATTGCATCATATAAATATTTCAACAACAAATTTATATTAGTGCTAAAACGTAACCGACATGCAAATGATTGGAGAACAGAATACTAACAACCAACACTGCTCCTTAATTATAAATACGAAGGCAAAACTGTTGCTGTCAGATGTTCTTATTGACAGCTCCGCTCGATATCTTATCGCGAGAAATTAAGTTTTTCCATTAGAGAATCAGCTGTAATAGAATAGAAATGTTAATCGCAGACCTAACTAATTTAAAGTAGCTTATTTTGTAAATTAATCATTATTTATTCAACAGAAAATAACTGTTGCACTTTGTCTTCGTAATAAAAGCTGTTTATGTACTGCTTAATTAATAATAACAAATAATAATAATCCTTTATTGCATTTCTAGTTTTTACTTAGTACAATCGATTTTATGGGGGTGATTCAATTTTTGCACTTATTTTTATAACATCGACGTTTAATACATTGGGTTGATGATCACTAAATTATAACATTTGAAGTATATGAGTTTGATATAGTGAAACACGGTATTTTATTCAGAAAATTTTATTATATTTTGTCAAAATATTTTCCATGGTAGTCAATACACTTTTGTATTCGAAGAAATTAAATCCTTATCCTATCTTTCTGTGTTCCCAACATCTATCTCAACATCCTCATCTCTGCCACATTCATTTTCTTTTTGAATTATCTGAATATATTAGCAGTTTCCATGGTTAGTATAGCTAGCTGATTTATGAAATTTAATGTTTTTATAATTCTTTAACTCTATATCTATTGAATATGAAGTATAGAATACAATCACATCGTATAGAGAATGACTTTTTTTAAATATAATAACATTTAATATCAATAAGTAATATTTAACTGTTTTTTTCAAGAAAATCTGTTAACAATTGCAAATGAAGGTACTTTCGATGGACCAATTATAACCAAAATCTAATCATGTCTGCATATGGATCTAAACTCGAGGAATACGGACAAAATATAATTTTTGTAATCGTAGTATTGAAATTTCGAATGAAATAGAAAATTGAATCATAAAAATGACAAGAAATGATAGTCAAATTTTTATTTCCATTTTATATGTTTTGAATAGGCTAGAAAAGTATTAGTATATACTAATATAGATAAACCAAATCATAAAATATTTGATGGTTAATTAATTTTAATATAAAATTCCAATAAAACTTTTAAGAGAAAATAGGCACGCCCCAAATAAATAACTAATTAATAAAATGTATTTAAGATGTACTAATTATAAATAAATATTTTACTAATTGCAAATTATGTTGAAGATATGCAAATATATATTATTAGGTGTTAATTTTTCATTAACTCCAAATAAATATGATTTATTGCTAAATATCTGACGTATTAATAATTTATGTTAATGTAAATTATTAATTATAATATGTTAATATCAATAATCCATTTTAAAAATTCATATTGCATTTCAAAGTCAAAGTTTCACTCGTCATATGATGAATGTATAATTTAGGATATTCCTATCTACCAACATCTGTAGCCAAAATGTTATGCTAATTATTTAGCAAAAATAAAAGTACGAGAATTAGAATAAGTAAAAGTGAAGGGTACAGCAATGAAACATAAAACGTAACATTATTTTTATGAGTATTTTGTTTTTAAAGATTCTTATAAAAAGAGCACGTGCTGTTTGTTTATTTAATCCTTTGTCAATTTTTTTTGATAGAGTTTTTTGGAATGTTTAAAAAATTGATACAATTAAATTGATATCTTAGGTAGGCTATTATGACGTTTGTGGCGACATTCATACAGGGTGTTAAATAAAAACCTGGCCATAGGCGTTAAACATGGGAAATCAGTTTTTTCTTGCGCAAAAGTTTCCAAATTATTTTAGACAAAAAATACTTTAAATAAATGTTGTAGAGAATTATATTTTACATCTAACTTTTCCATTCCTACCCTGAGAGATCAGTGCATTATCAGTGATAAGTATTTATATGTAAACAAAGCTTCTTTACATTGTATATACAGCGTGGTGATCGGCACATAGAACTTTAACATGTAAATCAGACTTTCCTAATTTCTTACTTGCCTAATTATTTTCGGTAAAAAAACGGAATTAACAAGCAAAATTATTTTTTTCTTCAAACGTCATAAAAGTAGAATCTTTGTGACTTGATTCACAAGGTAGAAATAAAATAAATAAATATCCATAGAAACTATATAAAATCAACGAATAAGAAATAACCTTAATTAAAGAAACCTGTAATATCGCCCTAAATGTCACTATAACACGCTAGGTAACCTAAGAATAAAGTTACTAAATACGATCCATAGCTGTCAAATTTAAATATATAACCTGTGAATTGAAATATAAACAGAGTTTACTTTTGAGGATATAACATTATTAAAGAATAGCAGACTTACAGATTACAATTACAGGGACGGTAATGAGCATAAGTATACTTAGAATTAAAGTGATAAGAAAAGAATGTATTGTTTTGCAGAGATTTCTGGACATCTTTCAGCCACACTATTAGATTTCCATCCAATCGAACAACTTCAGGGGGCGTACATTATAATTTTTCAAATTCCGACATAATTGCACACAAGGAGGATATAAAATTGCACAGTTTTTATTTAAACGTCAAAACGTGAAAAATTTCATTCCAATGTTTATAACCAAAAGGGAACAAATAAGTATCCATAGCTACAGGGCAATTGAAATCGCAAACTTAATTTACGTAAAATGTAAGGTCAGTAGTAGATATTTTTCTTTAAATATCTACGTTTGAAGAAAAAATATAATGTGTCATTCGGAGTAAAGTGTCTTTGTGTGCCTCGCGTGCATTTATCCGACTCGCTTCGCTCGTCGTTTAAACTTCCACGCTCGTCACACAAAGTCTCACTTCTACTCCTAATAACACAATATACTATTGTATGTCTTGTAACGGCAGAAATTAAGTATGAAAATATCGAAAATCACCTCAGGAATAGCAATAGCCATGGAATTGAGATAAAATAAATAAAAATTTTCTGTCATGTTAGGGTAATTTATTGTTATTTAGTATTATTTCCCATTTTTGCTTCAGTTAACAATTAACCATTATTTTAAATTGATATTTGTTCACTTGAACAGAAATTACAAATACTAATAAAAATAAATTAACCTACCCTGACAGATAAATCGATAACATTTGTTATTTATTTTGTTTCAATTCCATGGCTATTGCTATTTTTGGGGTAATTTTTGACAGTTTCATACATAGTTAGGGCTATTCTGTATGCATCGTTATGACATGACATAACATATCGTTAAAACGTTATATCGTCATGGTAATAACGAAAACCGTTTAATAGGTTTATTCTATAAACGATCGTTATGAAAGTATGCATTGTTATATCGTTAATATAACAATAATCGTTAAAGTGGTATTCTGTAAACAATAATTAAATTCTACATAACGAAAAAATCTGTTGTGGCCAGCACAATACCTCTCGCCACTTCCTTTTTTTGGTTAAGTATAGGGCGCGAACAGTCATGTTACATTGTTGGTCTTGACAAGCAGATGTGGGGGCCCGTTTCAGAATGATAATTAGTAATTATGTACATAAATGTCAGAATTTTTCATTAAAAATTTCAGGATTTTCTAAATTCACGTAGTTAATTTGTCACCAGGAGTGTGGAATTGACTTGTCGAGGAAAATAAATCACATGAAATTGGAAAATCACTAAATTTAGAATGAGAAATTATGATATATGACATCTATATACATAATTACTAGCTATAATTCTGACATTGGCGCCCATATCTGCTTGTCAAGGCCAAAAAGTCACATAACTACTCGCGCCTTAATGTATTTAACATTTCTTGTATACTTACACTCTACACCAAAAATTCTACTTATATCTATTCCATATATTTAGATTTTTTAAATTTAAATTCATTCTATGAAGAAATTTTTCGTGATGTTTCCAATTCATTGTCGGAAGTAACAGCATATATGAAGGGTATGTGTAATATACCTATAATATTAAATATTAAACTATTAATGCAATAAGAAATAATATAATGTATATACTTCCCAGAAAAAATCTTCAGTAATGTCTCCGGATTTCTGACACTGACATTTTTTGACAATTTAAATCCATGGCATTCTTTCGGTTGTAAAATTAATTACAACATTATTTTATATATTATATTCCTTTTATCTCTAAATCTATAAAATATGTATAAAAATATTTAAATGTATCAGAAAGAGAATTTATTTTTCTTTAATATTATCAAGAAAAATTTTCAAAAAATAATATTTAGAAGATTTTTTTTCAAGAATCTTCTACTTCCGGTTGTCCAATTGTTACCAAAACCTTTTCAGATCTTCCCGGGAATGTCCGATTGGGAAATACGTTGTTAAACAAATTTTAAGTCTTATAGTTTTTGAGTAACCGTCCTTCCAACATCCCACACACACACACACACACACACACACACATCCACACACACACACACACACACACACAGACATCATCGTAAAAATGTTAAAATCGGATTGTAAGGACCTTAAAACGTGCTTATTCAATAAAATCTGGATATGCGATTTTTAGCATGAATGCAATACCTCTCTTAGCGAGAGGTAAAAAGGATAACGATATCGTTACTTTTTAACGATAGGAAAAAACCATTCTTTACATAAACGTTTTGTCAATAAGTCAGTATTTTTCTTCATGTCAAAATATAATTGCTATTATGTTGAATAATGATCTCAAAAACCAGTCATATTACAGTTTTCTGCATAATATTGAAATAATTTAATAAGTTTTTATTCGTAGCGCCTAGCGCAAGCTTCCCAATTTGTCTACAGATGGTAGAAGTAGCTCTAGCATAGCCTACAACAAGAAAAAGAAAGGATCCGACAGTTGACAGGTTGACAGCAAACTCCCACCAGAACTAATCTAACCTAGTAGTTTTGTGAGTTATATTGAATTATTTTAATGATATTTCATTTAAAATTATAATTTGATTTTAGGAAATAAAGTTCTTAACTTGATCCCAAGATTATTATTTTTCAAAATGTCTTACAGAATACGGATACGAAGATAACGATTATCGTTAAGTAGAAATAACGATTTTCATAATAACGATTTCGTTATTATAACTATTCTATAATTGAATATTTTACAGAATAGGCCTCAATGTCTGCCGTTACAAAGCTCACAATATTAATTTCCTTATTTTGTAAATAACTTATTAATTTCCGATTGTGAATAAAGTAGTACTTATACGAGTACAAACCACGTTGAAAAGTTTCATTATGTCTCGGGTTATAACTAACCTCGTATAAGTATATTTTTACACAATAAAAGCGAGAAAAAGTGCATTTTTATAAAGCAAACTGGTGAATAAATAAAACGTTATGGCGCTATTATCCACTTGTTGATTTTAGACATAAAATAAAATTCTATGAAACTAGAGCAAAAAGTTTCTTATTTCGTTCAAAGGATTTGACGCACTCGCCTTTTCCTATTCGTGAAATAAGACTATACTTTTTACTCATAATACATAAATAATAAATAACTATTTAATTTCTATTATTTTAAATAAATTTCCAAGTTATTTATGAATAACATTGTTAATAACTTGTTATTAACAATGCTAAGCCCGGTGTAAAACAAACACTGTTGAATATAATTAATCCTTTTAAATAATAACTTTCTCTATTCTCTTTCTAAATAAATGAAGGACGTATTTGTGCCAATTAACAAATCATAGTACAACATGACAAGAAATTCATATCTTATTCTTCATGTCAAACCTACTCAATTCTGCTTTTCTGAAAGCCTGGTTAACTACGGTGTTTTACTCTCAATTAGTGCTAATCAGCTTCTGAAACTTGACATTATGAAAAATGATACGTGCAGTTTTGTGCAGGTTGTTTGCTGTTCTACTTTTTATAACGAAACGTGATAAATTGATTTTTTCTTAATCAATACAAAGTTGCAACTTAGATTGCTACTTGTTAATGATTAATTGAGTAAGATTAAATATATGTTTACTAAATAGGATATTAAAAATTAATTATTAATAATAGTGCAGAAAAAGTTTAATAGAAAAAACTGAAATGTGCATTTTAATTGTTAATAATTATATGACTTCATAATTAATTTAAAGAATAATAAGTATTGTAAATAGGAACTAAATAATATTGGAAATATTTAAATTCAGAAAGAGCCAAGTGTCATTTTATATTTTAAGATTATGTAATAAATATTTGTAACTTCTTTTATTACATTTTCCAATATCTACTCGTACTATAATTGGGTACGTTCAATGAGACCAGCAAAAGTAGCAAAAGAAAACCAACAAAACCAGCAGGAGAGGTAGCTATTGAACGACACATTTTATGGTGGGAAACCACCGATCAAAAATCTAACCTAAATTTTCTTGTTTACTTCACTATCGTAAACTATGTGCAATAAAGGTTCAGATTCATTTATTTTACTATCAGCAGATGAGAGTTTGTTAAATGAAGGTATGATAATTATTTTTGCAACAAAGTTCATTATTTAATTCCAAATCATTTTTAGATGAAAATATACTTTATGTTCAATCATCGCAATTGACAGACTCGACTGAGGAGCAACAACAAGATAAATTTAAATTCGAACATGCTACCGTTCTCTTAATGTTGGACTTAATAAGAAATAAAAAGGAGAAACTAAGAGAGAGAATGCATAAGAATAAATTTTGGCAAGAAATTGCGGAATCCTTCAACAAACTAGGCTATTTCGTTATTAAATTTGTTATTAGTGACAGATTAGAATTATTTAACTCGTTTATACATTTCAACAAAGTGTAATGTTCATGATTATCAAAAAAATCTAAAAGTAGTACGTTATTCATATTTATAGTTTTTCGTATTCTACCGCACTTTTCACAATAACAGCAAAAGCAGCGTAATTTTTCTTGCTGGTTTTGCTGCTCAGCAAATTCAGCAAAGCAAAACCAGCAAAGCGTTCAACATGAACTGTTTCTGGTTTGCTGTCTTTTGCTGGCCTCATTGAACGTAACCACTGTCTACTGAAATTCCTTTACTAAAGTAACACTTTTATTAACAAGGGGATCCGATATTTCATATATTTTATCATATTATGCAAATATGACTAATTTTAAATGAATTTGTACCAAAACAATTTTAAAATATAAAACTTCATTAAGTATTAGTTTAGTTATAGGACCTACTACTAAGCGAAAAGAATATAATTTTATAGTACTCAAAATTTGTGAAAATGAAATCAATTTTGTTACTACGCATGTGTCTGACAGTCACAAATTATCTGCAATGACAAGTTGGAACAAAGCTATTGTAAACAATACCTCTCCTACGATGACAACTTACATTGCTAACAAATAAATGGATGATAGATGAAAGATGTAATTAACGATTTGACGTCACATACAAATTTAAAATTCAGTATAAATTAAAAAGAAAATATTTCAAAACGGTAGAACAAAATTATATTTTTTAAATGGCACCTATATAATTTTTTATCCATTAGATATTTTTTTTTATTTCAACGATATAAAAAATATTAAATAGGGTTCTATAACAATTATTTCGAGAAAAATGGTATCACATATGGTTGCGACATTGAAATAAGCTATGCGATACACAACTATTGATACAACTGTTGCCTAGGTTATACTAGTAGTAAAGCATTCAAGTCAAGTAATTTACAAAAACATCAAGCTACTTGACTTGATGAAACCCTGGTTCAAATCCATGTGGCTGACATTATCTTTTTACATTTTTATAATTTATTTCGAATATATAAGGTACCTTTTAAAAAAATATAATTTTGTTCTACGTTACTGATAAATTAGTACCTTATTCCTGTTAATTTTTGAATATAACATTTTGCTCTTGTTATTAATTCGCTCAAAAAAGGACTGTTTTTTTAAGGAAACAGCCTGTACAATAAAATTTTTAAAAGATGTCCGATCAAGGTCGTCTACGAATTGTATGAATTCAGATATTTGCTCCGCCCCTTATGACAAATTCATTAGTGTCGTTTGCTTAGTTTTTATGAGGCTACGTAAGATCCTAATGTTATTTTCTTATTATAAAATAAATATTACAGTAAAAGCTTCAAAATTTAAAAATAAGTCAACTGGTAAGTTTATAAGCAAATGTAAAACCAAATATGTGAAAAATAAGATAATGACACAATGTCAGTGTCAGTGACACTGACAGAAAATAACGTTATTCGTACGGCTATGAATCACGGTAATGTATCTGAATTAATATATAAGCTTACGTTACAGCGAAAGTATTATCAACAACGAGCATCGTTTTAAAATGGAATGTCCTAACTTAGTCGAAACAATATGAATTTTTGAAAGACAAGCGTGTTATATCCATCCGTATCGCACACTCTTATTGACTTTGCAAAAGAAAGAGATAAATGTATGTTTATTTGTTAATTCGTCCGTGATTCAGATGACGTTGATCGGACATCTTTCAAAAATTGTACTGGACATATATTTTATTTTAGTGTGCAATTGTGCAAATCGCAACAATCACAAAGATAGTAATAAATGACATATTTTAATAGTTTAAATATCAAAGCAGCATTCCATATTATGTAAAATAATGAATGCATCATTCTGAAAATGACATTCCTAATTGAATGTACGACCTGTACATCAAAGATAAAGTGGTATGTTATTCTTTACTGCATCTAAATCATCTCAAATTCCAATATCAATAAATCTATATTGAAAAAAGTGGCAATAACACTAATAACCCCGCCTCGGTTATAAATATGCATGGGCCAATCTCATCCCGTCGTATTAATGATGGTTTCAGGCAATCTATAAACGACTACAACTTTTCAGGATGTTACTAATATGTCTTCTGTAAGTTAATACAAACTGGGCAGAGAGATGAACCGAAGACAGAGATACGAGTAGTTAAAATATGTATCTAATAATCATTTACATATTTTATATTATCTTCCGGCATACAGGCAAGGGAAGTATTGTAAAAAAAATCATATTGTTATCTATTGTTGACCATACAAATTTGATATTATTGATAAATTAGAGGTCTGCCACGACCACTCAAATTGTAGAACGTAATATTTAATATTTAAATTCTTAAAATCTACTCTAATATTTTCGTAGTGTCTACTTTTTTCTGAACATAGGAAATAAAATGTTAATATTTTAATTAATGATTACTATCTCCGTTCCTAATAATTTTAGAGCAAAAATTGGACAAAATGGTTCGGAATTAAAAACTGCATCTAGTGAGCAAATGTAAATATATCTTTCCGTAATTTACGAATCCAAACAATACTTTAATGACTCTAATAATTATTTTATTACTGTCCAACTGAAAACCTCGAAAACCATAATTTGTTTTACTGTCCATGGCATATGGCAATTACTAAAATATTTTTAAAAATACGAGATCTGTTAGAAAAGTATCCGACCTTTGGCCGAAAAAAAAAACTGGCATGAACCGGAGCGTTGGAAACCTAATCACCCTCAAAGTAGTCTCCTTGGTGGTGCGTACTCGTGGTGTACCACACCGCGGGAGTCAAAGAAAGCAGTCAGCATCACTTTGACGGACCGTGCCTCGCTCTCCACCGATGTGCGGCGGTCTTTAAACCTGTTGTACCTCTCCTTAATCTGTGTAATGCCCATAGCATCTACACCGATAGCCGTCTGAATCTTCCGAATGGTTTCCACCTGGCTGTCGCTCAGTTCCAAGCAAAATTTGATGCAATAGCGCTGCTCCAGTCGTTCCGTCATTTTCCTGGCAATGAAAAACCGACGAGATCACTACACACTAACTCACTCAAATGCTGCTTGCCAGCAACAGACGCTATCGACAGGCGGGAAAAAAATCATGCATTCAGGGTCGAATAATGTAAGCGCGCTTGATTCAAATTCATCAGGTTTTTTGCAAAAAAAATAAGGTCGGATACTTTTCTAACAGACCTCGTATTTATGGCCAGTATTTTTGTTTAAACGTAACTTAAAATTTTAGCCTTGTTGATGCAACTGGTCATTATTGTTTTTAGTTGGGCGACTGAGGAGTAATGGGGAGGTCGCGTTCTGAATATGCATTTGGAGCCAAACGCCTGCTGGCTCATCTAGCGCCTTTCTAAGGCGGAGAAAAGGCTCCATTCCGCGCCATACATTTGCTCGGTTACGAAACGTGATAAATAAATTCGAAGCAGAATTTAATTCTCTATATTTATTTGAAATATTAAAATCAATAGGCCACTTGAAAAACTGTTTTCCCATGTCAAACGACTAGTCCTGATTTTCGTGTTACACCCGGTATATTTCTTTAGACTTTTAATAAACTTTGACTCTTTTTATTAATAATGAATGAATTAATCAATTTCATTAATGTTTAACTTTTTCTTGAAAACTTTTGCGCAAGTTAACAACCTGCAGAATCACAACAGGATATACATTCCATTATAAATTTGATACTCTACTACTACTATTTTTATTTACTATTGAATTATTTCTTTGTTGATATCCTAAAATATTTATCAAACGTTAAACATTCTTCAAACAAATGCACATCAATGAAACTTCTTGCTAAAATAATTACAACTAAAAACTTTTTCATTATTTTTTGTAAAAACACACTATGAATGGTTTAATAATTACATTGAGTCTTTTTATATGGTGAAATATTCCCCAGTAAAAAAATAATTTAGTACACCTCTGTCTACCATTTTCAAACCACGCGTGGCCAATCTGTTTCGTAAACTTCTCGTAAGCGTATCACTTTTTATATTGACAACTTTTTAATTCGCTTGAATAAACAAGGACGGCACTGAAATGATTTATTTGAATTTCTAATCAAAGCGATCGCCAATCGAATTTGTATTCAATTTGAGTTCTGTTCTGTACCAGATTTTGCAGACCGACAATGCTAAAAAATTGCTACGAAACTAAAATAAACTAATTAAAATAGTTTGAAGTTGGTGATTGGTTTTGTAATAGCAAAAATACTATGGAGAATGTCGAAGAAGAATTTATTTTGTTAATCAGAGGATAAACTTAATGGTAAATACCAAATTAAAATTGTTGGTCATTATAGGATATTTTTTAAAATGAGACAAGATTTTCCTTCCATTTTTGGAATTGCTTAGTTGCTAATTGGGACTGAAACAAATTAATTTTAAGCTGTGAGAGTTGAGGTTGATTATTTGTTTATCTTTAATATAGTATAGTAGGTATGAGTTTTATCAAAATAATATGCAAGTTATAAGAATTGTCTACGTCTACATTGTAGACTACAAAATTTTCCATCTTCACATCATTCCTGTAATTATGAATATACGAATACATACTGTAACGTTTATTTATATGGGTGAAGTGTAAAAATAAGAGAAATCATATTAATTAAAATAGTACGTTTATTAAACGATAAATATTTAGAATAAATATTAAACAGATAATAAAAATAAGTAACACTATGATTAAATTATTATAAACACTAATTTAAGACTAAGAATGAATATTATTAACTGCTTAAACACTAAGATAATTTATTTAAAAAATATTTATATCACTACATTTATTTATATACATAACTACATTTATTTTGTTTATTGCTCGTTGCTTCTATATATCAAATTATTTTCGCTGGCTTTCGTGACGGGTTTATATAGCGCGATGTCCTTCTCGAACTTTCTGACGCCCCAATGATATTGAATTCAATAGATTTAGGTCACCGGTAAAATGAACAGGTCTAGCCGTATGGGTCTTTCCGTCGCCGGGGATTACGTCATCGCTCGGTAATATTCTACCAGTAGCGGCGCTCGTATACTTTTAAGTCAGGGGCGCACGTTGAAATACCATATTGAAAATAAATATTTAGAAACAAAATAACCCCTAGTGTAGAATTATTATACTTGATAGTACCATTATCTAAAAAAATTTGATCCACTACCAATTGGAGAAAAAATCAAAGTAGCTGACATCTGGTGAGAGATTTGTGAACGTGGTAAATCCCTACAATCCGATTTTAATATTTTTACGATGATGTCTGTGTGTGTGTGTATGTGTGTTGGAAAGACGATTTCTCTAAAACTATAATACTTAATATCTATTTAACTACGTATTTCTCAATCGCACATTACTGGGAAGAGCTGAAAAGGTTTTGGTAATAATTAGACAACCGGAAGTAGCAGATTCTTAAAAAAATCTTCTAAATATCATTTTCGGAATTTTTTGTTGCTAGTATTAAAGCAGAGTAAATTCTCTATCTGATACATATACATATTTTATTATATCTTTTATAGTTTTAGAGATAAAGAAATATAAGGTATGTAATAATATGTTGTAATAAATATCACAGCCCAAATAATTTCATGGAAAGCAATTGAAAAATTAAAATGTTTGTAACTGATATATAAATGTCAGTGTCAAAAATCCGGAGATATTACTGAAGGCTTTTCTGGGAAGTACATACATTATCTTATTTCTTATTATATTCTTTAAGTTAAAATAACGTTAAATGTCAATAAATCATATTTAACTGTTAAAATCTTCAAATGAGGGTACTTCCGGTTGACCAAATATAACCAAAATATAATCACTTGTTCTTCTGGATGTAAAATTGAGGAATACGAAAAAAATATAATTTTTGGAATTGTGGTATTGAAGTTATGCGATCCTAAATTTTCGTCACACACACACACAGACACACATACATATAGACATCATCGTAAAAATGGTAAAATCGTATTATAGGGTCCCTAAAACATGCTTATTCACTATAAACTCATTATTGAATTTTTTGACCAAAGACAATACTTCCTTACCTAGGTAAAATTTCTGTTCATAACATTTTATTAATTCAATCCATTCTATTTTTAAATTTACCATTCATCATAACCTTTTGTAGGTGTTATACATTCTGATGCAAATCTTTAAGCCACATTCATTTTGTTATTCTTTGATAAAAAGTGCATTTGAATAAAACATATCATCGATTGTTTCCGTTATGCAAGAACCGATACATCAACCGCCTAATCGGAGAATTCTCGGTACAGATAAATCAAGAGCAACAAACATTACTGCACTTTCGTAGGTGAAAAGTCGCGTCGCATACTAATCAGTTTCCATTTCTGCTGGACAGCATTGCGTGGTATCGCAGTGAATCAAATCGGTTTTTCTAATTAACGCGACCGTTATTCATAACGCTAATAAATGGGAGAAATGAGGGACGTTGGCATAACAACCTAGTCCTTCGAGGTTAACATGAATCAACTTATCTGATTCTAAACATATATTTTATGATTTCTTCATCTCTACACACAGTGTGATTAAGAACTTTTCCGGAAAGTAATGGCGTAAAAATTGATCGCAATGAACATTGGTTGCAGAAACATTAGGTGCGTTCAATGGAGCTAGCAAATCTAGCAAATGCTAAGTAAGTATTTGCTATCTGCTAGAGCGTGCATTGAACGATCTGCTTGTTTTGCGACGATCGAACTGTCAGATGACTGTCAGTCAGTGAGGTTACGAAAATTGGAAACTTTCAAATATTGAATTTTTGCATAGAAGATAACACTGATATATTTAATGCAGTGTCAGATAAATAATAAATAGAAAATAAACTCTCAATGGTATTAATTACATGCATAATTTTATTTTGTGTAGGATATTCCACGCAAGTGAAATTAAGTACAAATATTTTATGTTATTTTTACGTAATTCATTAATTTTCATTAAAAATATATTCAAATATTACAAATGATATTTGAATTTGTGCGCCATATTTTTACATGCAGCAAAACAAGCGAAAAAATAGTCGCTTGATTTGCTTACTAGCAAAACGAGCAAATGCTAAGTTAGCAAGCCATTCGATACATTTTACTTCCGCTTTGCTCGATTTGCTAGCTTCATTGAACGCACCTATTGACCGCAGGGAAAATTGGTCACCGGTAAATTGAACGTTAACAAAATTTTCCGTCGATAAATTAATGGCGGAAAAATTGGTCACCAGGAAATTTCTCGAATGAAAATTTAATAATCTATAGATTGTTTTAGAATATAAGTTAAATCTAACAACTTTAAACTTTATCGAATTATTTAACATCAATACTAAGTTAAATAGTAACTATAAAAAAATGTGATTATGAATACCAGAAGGGGCCTGATGCCCGAGTATAAACTGACAACTAAATGGTTATGCAACTCCCTAAATTTAATTTTTGAGATGTTTCTTTTGTTTCACTGAATTAACTATTGACTTGGGGTGTGATATAAAAATAATTAAAGGCTACAATTAGTAGGCAAATATTTTTTAAGAATTGATCGGTTTTCAATTGGACATGATGTGCATTAACACTAATAAAATAATCTTTATTATCTAAAGAGATAAAGTCTGAAATACCAAACACACAAGCATTTTATGTTTATAGTTATATATAGTAGCAATACTATTAAAAACATTAAATTCCACAAAAATTAGGGCGCGGAAAGCAATATTTATAGTGATTTTAACATTTTTCTGGAAAAATGTAGGATTAAATTCCTATACAATGAAATTAATCACCCGAATTTTGTCAGAATTCTGTGCTTTAGGTTACCGTTACATTAAAGTATTTTTTGAAAATTTGCAAGCGAAAGAGTCATATTTTTCACAAATACAACCTTAAAAAATCTGATGTGGCCAGCACATAACCTCTCGCCGTATATTTTACCTGGCTGTATGCATAAAGCAAAGAATATTTTTATAAATACAAATAATATATTCATATAAATCTATGACGTATAAACTTCTTTATTATTCAATAATAGCATGTCTCAACATAAAGATATTTACCATAAATTATGTTACAATAAATTACAAAGTAGAGTTTACCATATATAAATATTAGGCTGGTAACAGCAATTTTCAATTCGAACAACGTTGTTTACTTTCTCTTCATATTCTTCTAGTAAAAACATTAATTTTGGGCGGTCTAAAATGTATATATGGATTGTGCATCTATTCTTACATATCTTCTTTTACATTTTATTTTTTCATACATGTTATATCTAAATAACACTAATTCCCTTTAATAAAGTGACGGATAGATTGCACTCCGATTATTCTTATATCGATGTGTAATTTTGTCAATATTTACAACTTACTTGAGAAGAATTTGATAGCTTTTTCGCAATTCAAAGTTACTCTAGTCTATAGTACTGGTGTACATTGTCCCATAATGTTTGAAACAAATTTAAGTCCTTCAACCTAGACTTGTCATCTCCATAATAGTCACAGATCAAGCATTAAGGGATTCTCCAAGTACATTTTTCTTTCATTACTCATTATTTCTGACACTGACATTTATCTGTCAGTTACAAATAATTTAAATTTGCAACTATTTTTCATGGCATCCTTTCGGTTGTAAAATTAATTACAACATTATTTTATATATTATATTCCTTTTATCTCTAAATCTATAAAATATGTATAAAAATATTTAAATGTATCAGAAAGAGAATTTATTTTTCTTTAATATTATCAAGAAAAATTTTCAAAAAATAATATTTAGAAGATTTTTTTTCAAGAATCTTCTACTTCCGGTTGTCCAATTGTTACCAAAACCTTTTCAGATCTTCCCATGAATGTCCGATTGGGAAATACGTTGTTAAACAAATTTTAAGTCTTATAGTTTTTGAGTAACCGTCCTTCCAACATCCCACACACACACATCCACACACACACACACACACACACACACACACACACACACACAGACATCATCGTAAAAATGATAAAATCGGATTGTAGGGACCTTAAAACGTGCTTATTCAATAAAATCTGGATATGCGATTTTTAGCATGAATCCAATACCTCTCTTAGCGAGAGGTAAAAAACTAATAATTATTTTGGTACAAAATGTCTATAAAGTATATGTTTCTACTCAAGTTTCATCAAATTAAGTTCTGTGCGTTATTTTTCGTTACATTAAAGTATTCTTTGAAAATTTTTAAGCGAAAATGTAACATTTTTTACAAAAAAAAATAATAGTAATAATGAATTTTGTCAAATTGAGTTCCATTCTTAAAGTGTTGTGTTACTTTTTCGATGCGACATTTTTCGTTGTAATTGACAGTTAAGTTAATAGACTGTTGAACCATAGATGAAAATACCGGGAAGTTTTACTATTTTTACGTTGATGTATGTATGCGTGTGTGTGTGTGTGTTTGTGTGTGACGATCGTTTCGGATCGCGTAGTCTCAATACCACGATTCCAAAAATTATTCCTCCAGGTTAAATCCGTATGTAAATGTGACGCCATTTAGGTTTTAATTGGTCAAGCAGAAGTACTCTTATTTGCAATTTTAAACAGTTTTTCTTGAAAAAACGCCGTTAAATATCATTTGTTGACATTTAAGGTTACAAATTCTAAGGAATATTTTATTATCTATACAATTTGATTGCATTTTATACTTCATATTCAATAAATATAGAGTAAAATAATTATAAAACAAATTTCATAAAACAGCCAGCTATGCTATAACTATAGAAACGCTACTATATTAAGAAAATTATGATGACAGATACCTATCAGTGTCAAGTGCAATTGACATAGTATGTTTGTGTTATAATTTTACTGAAAATATAAAATCTTTTTCAACAAACTTTTGTATGGAATTTATACAAAATGCATAGACCTGACAGAAGGTAATGTACTAGAAATATAGAATATTTTTTAACAAACTCTGTATGGAATTTGTACAAAATACATAGAACTGACGAAAGGTAATGTGCTGGCTACATCAGATTTAGACATTTTTTTATTTTCTTCGCGCCTTCAAACCGAAAGCGATGAATAAATTCCAAAAATATATTGGAATCATATAATTTTCACATTCCAAAAAGAATAAAAATACCTTATTTTTATAGTCAAATATCTGGAAATAATTCTTGATAATTGATTTTCAAAGTGGCAATTTAATCATTTTCCTAATGCAAATGAATAGGGTATTTGTTTACTGTATAATTTACAGCGTACCGTGCAAATTATGAATTTATTAAGCCGGTAATGGAGTCGGTAGAAAAGTGATATGTAAATTAGTAGGTGGGAAGGTAATAGATTGCGGACCGGCACCGGCCATCCGACTTGGACTCGGAATGAGATTCAGATTGTTTATGATTATGATTTACTAATTTATTGATGACATTTAGGAAGGTTACTGTTCGTTGCTTGATGTCTGAGTGTGAGTATAGCTGCTTCCAGAGTAGGAAGATATGCCTGCTGTGTACTATTAATGTCGGGTTTGATAATGATACTCGTAATGGCTTCCCTTGAGTACTCTGCACAGCAAGGAAATATAAAATTAATTTTATTGCTAACGGACAACATTTTGTTGATAATTTATATTAGTTTAATTACATCAAAAGTCATCTTTCGTTATTTTTAGATCAAGTTGTATATTCCGCAAAAGAAAGTAAAAGTGTGGATACGCAGTACCGACATTAATTTGACTCCAACATTGTAATAATATGTCGGACAAAAAAAAAATCTGTTGTGACCAGCACAATACCTTCCGTCAATCCTGTGTATTATGTATAAATTCCATATATAAATTTTCTTGCAAAAGATTCTAAATTTTTGGTATTTTATGATTCCCTTTCTCAGCAACTGAATTCCATACTCCTGATAACAAACAAACCACATGAAATAAGAAAATCATGAAATTTTGAATGAAAAATTATGGACATAATTAATTGCTGTCATTTTGATATGGGTCCCCATATCTGCTTGCCAAAGTTAGCAAAGTCACGTCACTGCACGCACGCGCCCTGTACATAAATTTTCTTGCAAAAGACCTTATATTTCCAGTAAAATTATTTCATGAACAAACTATGAAAACTGCACTTAACACTGTTCCTTTTCTCTCAAGTCTTCCGAAATACAGTCCATCCATCTTATATTTGGTCTTCCTATGTTTCTTCTACCTTATTTCCCTTATTCTTTCATTCATTTACTTTTTATTGATACTGACATCTGTCAATTTGAATTACCTGAATATATTAGCAGTTTCCATGGTTAAGTTAGCATAGCTGGCTGATTTATCAAATTTAATATATTTTCAAGAAAAACTGTTAAAATCTTCAAATGAGGCTACTTCCGGTTGACCAATTATAACCAAGATCTAATTAAGTCTGCATATGATTGTAAGAAAGAGGAATACGTAAGAATTTTAATTTTTGGAATTCTAGTTTGGAGATATCGCGGCCGACACCGCGGTCACATACACACGAACACACACACACGCACACACGTCCACACACACACATACAGACATCATCGTAAAAATAGTCAAATCGAATTGCAAAGACCCTAAAACGTGCTTATTCAATGAAAACTCACCATCGAATTTTTTGACCAAAGACAATATCTTCCTTACCCAGAGGTGACGGAAGGTAAAAAACAAATACAATAAAGGAATCGATAATATACATAATTACTAGCTGTCATAATGACACGGGCTCCCATATTTGTTTGTCGCCTTGACAAAGTCACATTATTGCTCGCATTCTATGGAATGAATTAAAAATTAAAAAATCTAAATAAAAATAAAAGGTATAACTACAATTTTTGGTGTAGTGTATACATACAAGAAATGTTAAATAATACAATACTTATGTAAGCAAAAATTAAAGAAGCGAAAGGTATTGTGCTGACCACAACAAATTTTTTCTTCTTCTAGTATTATATTTTGCAATTTTATGATTATTCTCATTAATTTATCCATCCATTTATTGGCACACTATTGATTGACGTTATAGACCACATTGAACTCTTATTACAGCGGCAAGTCCATAAGTAATATTAGAAGTTTTTCGTATTACTTTCTTATTGTGACACATTGTATAATATGTAAAACGTTTTTAAACCAGCTAATGAGTGTCTACAAAATGATACGTAAATGCTAAACTTGTGCTAATCGAGTCATGGCATGGTGGGCAGATTATTCAGCGTAAAATCGTATTAGTGATTTCTTCCTGTTGCCCTTGACAACCAGAGCAGAGCCTCGTTGCAGTGCAGTGCAGGTGCAAGCCACGGAATCTCCTGCGATAAAATATCAATGCATGACATGCATTAAACATTAGAATTTACATTGTCATTTCTTCGAATTTACAATGCATTTTAAGACAAAAAACGATTTTTTAAATTATTTGTAGTCGGTTCTTGGTGTAACATACGAGTATTTTACAAATAATAATAGAAAAATAAAGGGGTTGTCGTTTGCGTGGCCAACCAGTGTGTAATGGATGTGGTTGGTAGGGTGCTTAAAGAGAGAGAGTTTGCAGATATGAAGAGAAAAAGAGCATGTATGAATGCGATTATGAGTGTGGCCGAGGCGAAAGAAGTCTGCTTAGATAGGAATGTGTGGCGAAGGATGATTGTTTCCTAACTATTATTATGATCCGGATGCGGTATTTCGCTTCCGAAAATCGGTCACTTCAATATGTTTAAGAGTAAGGAGTTGTTGTATGATGTTGATGTTGTTCTTATTGTTATCGGGTTTGTGCTAACCCACTAAGTGGGACACGCGTGATTTTATGTATATACATACATACATACATACATAAAATCACGCGTGTCCCACTTAGTGGGTTCGCACAAACCCGATAAAAAATACTTAATATTCCACAAATTTTATTTACTAAAGTAACAGAGTTGTTTCGACTTTTCAGTCATCATCAGATTATACAAAGAAAACAATACAACAAATTAAATTGTTTTCTTTGTATAGTCAGATGACGACTGAAAATTCGAAACAACGTTGTGTAGTAAACAAAATTTGTAAAAAATCAAGTATTCCTTTTATTTTTCTATTATTATTTCTTTTTACCTCCCGCTATTCTTGGTAAGGGAGGTATAGGGATCATGCTAAAAATCGCATATCGAGATTTTGATAAATGACCGCGTTTCCGATTTTAACATTTTCACAATGATATCTGTAGGTGTGTATGTGTGTGTGTATGTGTGTGAGTGTAGATCTTCTGGTCATTCTAGCTCAAATACTATCAACCACAAAAAAAATACCTTACTCTAATATGGAAATAAGCCATTAGATTTTGGTGTAAATCGGATAACTGGAAATCACCCTTTACTAGAAGCTCAAAATAGTTTTTCTTCCAAAAATATCTTTAAATTTCATTTTTTCGCGATTATGTTAATATTAAAATTAAAGATTAATGAATTTTTTACAGGCATGCATTAATAATTTTTATATATTTTTTATAGATAAATTAATAAAATAATCCTTTTTATAAATACCGGAGTCTATGTTTTAAAGATAAACACAATTTATTAGTTACACAGTTCATATTTCAAATGTATGTAACTGACAGATAAATGTTACTGTCAAAAAATAATCATTTCAAATTAATAACAGTAACATTTTAAAAAGAAAATTGTAAATAGAACAATAGACATATGGAAAGAACTTAATATACATAGTTTCCAAAATTAGTAAATATGCAGGTATGTATGTATTTAAATAGAAAGTAATACTAAATATATCAGTATGGTATATTACCCAATACTGGGTGAGTTAATCTGCTTTGTACACAGATTACGGTAATGATAATGACATATTTGTATTGTGCGGGCGTTTATCAAGCTTCGCCTCACTCATTTCTGGCGTGGAGAGTGCACCACAGGGGTCAATTTTGTGCCATTTAAAATTCGAAATATTTGGTGTTGGTAGGAATTGAATCCGCGACCCTTAACGAATGGGAAAAGTTAAAGAAGAAGATGTCATTTTGTATGGAATTTGTACTTAATACACAGGATTGACGGAAGGTAATGTGCTAACCACATCAGAAGAACACGCCCATCTTCATTTAATTTAAGTTTATAATTTTGTTTCTTATGAAACAGTTAATTATCAAGTATTAAAAAACTTTAAGTAAATGCATTTTATATTACAAACAATTATTGAAATGTGTGTTTTAGGACATACATTATACGAACTTAAAGCAAAGAAGAGCATGGTTACTTGGATGGACATCCATCCATTGTACCATACGCCATTTGCAACCGTCAAATAAAACCTTGTACCAGTTTTTGGCTTCGTGTGGCCCTATCAGTTTAAATGTAGTAATAATTACAAGAAAAAAAATCTGAAATAAGTAGAAAATGTCAATGTCTCAATCATTAAAATCTATCTAATTCCTTGCAGACAAAAACGGTGCTGTCATGAAAATTACGCTAGAAATAAATCTGACAGCAAGTGTAACTGTTATCATATAATTGTTACAATTTGAAAGTAGAGTTTTGAATTGTCTTTGAACGAGATACGTGTGTCAAGCAGTCATGGTGATATCAAGAAATCTTTGAGTGAATAAATTAATCATTTTTATCTACAAGTCAATCGGTTTATGACGTGTTACTCAAATGTGTCTAAAATTTATGTCATGTTTTTATGATAACTTTATAGCAAAATGTGTTTTATTGAAAGAACATTGAACATTGGACAGTGAGAAGTAGAATTTATACCTCCATTTTGTTTTAATGTGTAATTCCACTGAATAGTATTTAACCACCTGCATTTTGGAATTTTAATTATTTTATTTTATATTCAATCTATTGCACGAGTATATTTTTACACAATTTTACTTAATTTTTACCTCTCGCTAAGAGAGGTATTGCATTCATGCTAAAAATCACATATCCATATTTTATTGAATAAGCACGTTTTAAGGTCCCTACAATCCGATTTTCACATTTTTACGATGATGTCTGTGTGTGTGTGTGTGTGGATGTATGTGTGTGTGGATGTATGTGTGTGTGTATGTATGTAGGATGTTGGAAGGACGATTACTCAAAAACTATAAGACTTAAAAATTGTTTAATTACGTATTTTCCAATCGGACATTCATGGGAAGATCTGAAAAGGTTTTGGTAACAATTGGACAACCGGAAGTAGAAGATTCTTGAAAAAAAATCTTCTAAATAATATTTTTTGAAAATTTTTCTTGGTAATATTAAAGAAAATTAAATTCTCTATCTGATACATTTAAATATTTTATTATATATTCTATGGATTTAGAGATAAAAGAAATATAATAAATAAAATAACGTTATAATAAATTTTACAGCCGAAAGGATGCCATGGAAAATAGTTGACCAGTTGAACTGTTTGTAACTGACAGATAAATGTCAGTGTCAGAAATTCATAGATATTACTAAAGAGTTTTTCTGGGAAGTACATATACATTATATTATTTCTTAATGTATTAGTAGTTAAATATTTAAGATTATAGGTCTATTACATATATCCTTCAAAAATACAGTCAATCCTGACAATGAATTGGAAACATTTCGAAAAATTAGAAGAGGACAAAATTTCTTCATATAATGAATTTTAAATTAAACAATCTAAATATAAGGAATAGATATATGTAAGTACAATTTTTGGTGTAGAATGTAGGTATACAAGAAATGTTAATTACAATAGGGCGCCTTGACAAGCAGATATGGGGATATAATTTCTCATTCTAAATTTAGTAATTTTCCAATTCCATATGGTTTATTTTCCTCGACAAGTAAATTCCACACTTCTGGTGACAAATTAACTACGTGTATTTAGAAAATCTTGAAATTCTGTGGCGAGAGGTATTGTGCTGGCCACAACAGATTTTTTTGAAAGCAAATAGGTAAATTATGTTTTAAAAATACTCTCTAGTTATTTCCATATTTTCACTAACAATAATATTTCAACTAAATTTTATCCCCCTAAAAAACATTTCAAAATATAAATTGAATCTTCTCGTAATTTAGTTTTTGTAATATTACAAACGTAGATGGTATTTTGACAGCCTTTAATTTTTCGAGTTTTAATTGATTTTTGATAAAAACATTGTTTGTCACAACATGAGGCGACTGGCGCTATAGTCCGTAAATTTTATAATATAAAAAAAATAAGAAAAATGTCACCAAGGAAATAAATTCCTCCAATTTTTCTATTTTGACCGAAGAGGCAATAGCTTGCGGCAAATAACAAGAAAACTTGGTGTTAAGTATCAGATCCATATTTTTGGTCGTACTATATCTAATTCAGCAATCCCATCCATCCAATTTCAAGTCAATCTTCCATTTCTTCTTCTTTTAATATCAGGAAGCACAAGTCAGATCTGCATTTGCATCTCATCGGCCCACGATTCTCAACCACTTGCATCTTAACTCTCGCTATTTAAATGAAGCTGCCTTGCACTGTGCTGTGACGTCACACAAGCCTAGTGTCAACGGATTACCAATTTGCTTGTTGCATTATGCATGAGCAGAGGGCGCTATGAGACTTAATATCACATGTAATTGAATTGTGATTAGATGCAGAGATACCTACGATATCGTAGAGGAGGTTAGGGTAGGTTAGGGAAGGTAGAAATGTGTAATAATTTTATACAAATTATTAAAGTTGTTTCATAGTGGAATGTATTATTAAAGTAAGCTTTGGCCGCAAGTATAATAAGCAATAGGTATACGACGATGGATTGAAACATGAAAAAAATCTGTTGTGGGCAGCACAATACTTCTCGCCACTTTAATTTTTGGTTACACAAGTATTGTATTTGACATTTCTGGTATGTCTATACTCTACACCAAAAATTGTACTTATACCTATTCTTTATATTTTAACTTTTAAATTTGTTCGCCTTGACAAACAGATATGGGAGCCCGTGTTAGAATGACAACTAGTAATTATGTATATAGATGTCAAATATAATTTTTCATTCAAAATTTCAAGATATTCTGAATTCAAGTGATTAATTTGTAACCAGGGGCGTGGAATTTACTTGTTGATGAAAATAAACTATATGGAATTAGAAAATTATGAAATTTGAAATGGAAAATTATGACATTTTACATCTACGTGGCTGTCTTTTTGATACGGGCCCTCGTATCTGTTAATCAAAGCCAGCAAAGTCACATGAATGCTCGCGTCCTATGTATAAATTTTGTCTTACTAATTTTTCGACATGTTTCCAATTCATTGTCGGGATTTACAGTATTTCTAAAAGGTAATATACCTATAATTTCAAATATTTAACTATTAATACAATTAGAAATAATATAATGTATGTACTTCCCAGAAACAGTCTTCAGTAAAGTCAATGTATTCTTGACACTGGCATTTATCTGTTACAAATATTTTAATTTTTTAATTGGTTTCCATGACTTTATTTTTATATCATATTTCTTTATCTCTACATGTATAAAGGATATAATAGAATATGTATCAAACAGAGAATTTAATGTTTTTCACCATCCGTGTGTGTGTGTGTGTGTTTAACAGTTAAATTTGATTTATTGACATTTAACTTTATTATAACTTAAAGAATATATTATTCTCTATACGATTTGATTGCATTTTTACTTCCTTGTACGTAAGTAAAGGAAGTATTGTAATCGCGAATCCATTTTGACTAATTTCGTCGTGACGTCTGTACTAAAAAACGGTAAGCCGTAGAAAGTTGAAATTTTGTATTTAGGACTCCTATAACATCTAGTTGTGCACCTCCCTTTCTGGTTATTATACAATTACTAGAAGTGGCACTTTACATGAAGCCTATAATAGATTTTAATGAAAAACTGTTTTAAAATATAATCCAAAACTTTTCAAATTTGGTATACAAGACTTTTATGTCAATCGAAATAACATAAAAGACTTTGGTTAAAATAGGCTAACCGGAAGTGGTACATTACTTGAAGTTGTTAACTGTTTTTCTTGAGTAAAATGATTTTATTTTGATTTTAGAAATAAATTCTTCAAATAAAAGTTTTAGAGAATTAATTTCTACGTCTAGTACATTAAGTATTATTAAATTAGCCCTTTGTATAAGCGAGATATGTAAATTTAAAAATTATATACGTTTTTGTTTTTGTAATAAAGCTTGCTATAGATTAGGACAAAAACATAAAAAAATGTTCATGTCAAATTACGTTAAATACGTGCAATTTTATGATTCGTACAATAACAAATATTATATTTTTATTGTGAAATTAGTCATATTCATTATTGTAATCAAATATTTCTTTGTTGTAATCAAAACTCTCTTTAAAAAGAACCGGGTTAGATTATGGTCGCTATATATCTTACTGTTTTGAAGTTAAAATTAATATTTTGTAATTTATTTATTAAAAAAATATGTATAGTTTAATAATCGTACAAGGAAGTCGTGTGCTGTCCACATCAGATTTTTTAATACTGGTAAGAACAAAAATTTTCACTCGTAAACAACAAACATTTTTATCTTCTGCAACCTTCCATTACGCAACTAGCGTCCACTATAACTAGATCACTTCTCGATCACGATCCGTCGGTAGATCATAAGCGGGCAAAAGCCGAGGCCCCGACTGCATGCAGCGCCTACTATACTCCACAATTTAAAAAACCTTATTGATCGTATTTTGATCTGACACGTAATACTTCTTGTCGTAAATCGCTCTGATATTTGCATTGAATTATCGATTCACGTGGGTATGAAATTGCGTTCGCATTTCCAATTTCATTGCAAAGATATATTACTGACTTCTTCCAACAATACAACAAGAAGAGGATGAAAGTTTATGGAGGTATTGTTGGCATGTGATATGCGGAATACATAAGATAAACATCGTTCATTAAAATATCATCAAAATAGTAATGATGTAGATAACGCCATTTGATAAAGGTTAGGGGTGTATTTTATTTTTATCTAATACGAGGGGGGTATAGGTAACGCTATAATTATTAAGAATATGTTTATAAATATTTTTAACAGTTAGTAAACGGGTTATATTGACCCAGAGTAATAAAAAGAGTAAACAAACAATAATTGTTTTATTTGAAAAATACAAAAAAGAAATAAAAATAGTTATATTCTTCTTCTCCTGTAGCGCTACAGCCCATTGTGAGCTTTGGCTTCCTTAACAATATGCCTCCATTCGTTTGGGTCCTTTATAGTGTTTCTGACGAGACCATCGAGACGGGAAACTACATTGTCTCGTCTCGTTTAGAAGACAAGAAATTAAGTCTCGTCTCGATTTTTTCTCGTCTCGAACAATGGAGACTCGTCTCGACCGAGAATCTCGACGAGATTTCTCGATGTTTTTTTGTTCATATTTTTGAGATATTTTATCAAAGCGAAAATTCGAATTAAATTGAAAAAGAGCGTACATAACAAATAGTTAATAATACGTTAGAAAGTATTTATATATTTACGGTAAATATATATAGCGTATCCGAACAAAATATTAATATATAAATATATCATCACGGCATATATTACCCATTACTGAGTACATTCAAACAGAGTATTTTAGAAAACATAAGTTGCTATTAAAGAGGATAGGCCAACTGATATGGGACGAGTCATGTATACAAGTATTATGTTGAACTAATTTAATCTAATGAAAATTTGAAAAATTATTCACATAGTTAAAAAGTATTTATATATGTTACTTGAAACAATTTTTAAACATAGTCAAATTATTTGAGACAAATAAACTTTGTCAAATTGATCATATATTTTTATAATTATTATCTATTATAACTAATATTAATAAGCTGTAGAAGAATTATAAAATAAAATGAGATAAATGTTGAACTAACCTCGCCTACTGTCAGTCCAATTTGGCCAACAGAGGCATCGAAGGTCTCAGCATCTCAAGAAAACAGCAATCACTGCCACCAGGAATGTTTACTGGAAGAAAATTTCAGTTATTTCATTATTTAGTCCACTGATAACCATCACACATTAAAAATTCATATCACTACAGTTAGTCTAACACTAAAAGAAACAAATATACACTATAACTCCCCCAACATACGCTTTTCACGAGAATTACACTTAATACGAACAGAAGACATTCTCATTTGTAGGTAACAAATACACTGACAAAAGACAGCAATAATAAACAACAAACACCGATCTTAATATTAGCTCGAACTTGTCTGTTAGGAGTCGCTGTGTAGTTTCACTGATCGACACGAAATTTAAATAAAAATCATAATGAATTATTTATTCACTTAACTAGTGTAGAATAACAAATAAATTATTGTTATTAAAAAATATAAAAAAAAATCGTGTCAACCAGTGGCTCTAAAAATATAAACTTTAAGAACCAAGCCTTTAATTTTACGAATTTTAAAATAAATATCTGACTTATGATCAATATATCATGTGATATTTGCCATTTATTTTTTTCCTAAAGTATTGGAACAACCTGTATGTAAAGGGTTAAATAAATTCAAGTAATACTTATTTAAAGTCTTACAAAACACAATGGCTGGTAGCATGAACAAATGATTAATAGTGACGCTTTTTACCCATTACAGGGTGTAACACTTTGTCGGTAAGTGAATGTTAATACATCACTGTGACGTTAGGATTCTCTGTACGTGACCCATCCATCTTAGTCTTTTAATAAATCGCACTATATCTGCTCCGTCCAATAGTTCGTCTATTTCTTTGTTGTACCTTATTCTCCAGTACCCGTTTTCTAGTACTGGGCCGTAGATTTTTCGCAGGATTCTTCTTTCAAAGGAGCGCAGATCCGTTTCGTCTCCAGAGTTCATCGTCCATGTTTCTGCCCCGTATGTAACTGTAGGTCTTATTAATGTCTGATAGAGCTTCATTTTGGTTTTCTTTGTTATCAGTTTAGATTTCATCAGGTTTATATGAGCATAGTATGCTCGGATCATTCTCCACCACGACAATGCGAGCTTTCACACATCAGCTCGAACAAGTGATTTTATGAGCGCTCAAAAAATTTATTTGATTAGTGGTCCGCCGTATAGTCCTGATTTGGCACCCAATGACTTCTTTTTATTCCCGAACAGAAGCGGTTAATGCGTTCAAAATGCATGTTTTGGAGATACCTCAATCGAAGTGGAGAAAGTGTTTCAAAAATTGATTCACAAGCATGCAAAAATGTTTTGATCTTCATGGCGAATATTTTGAAAAACATGATAAATATTTGTTTTATCTACGATAGAATCTAATAAACCAATAAATATAAAAAAATGCTTTTATTTATGAATTAGGATAACAAAATTGAATAAGAAGTTTACCATGATAACAAATTATTAACCCTGTTTTTGCAAATTTAGCTTGTTTATTTAATCACTCGTTCCTCGGCAACGGCAACCCGTGACTAATAAAACCTTCTTACTAAACAACCGTTTTACAAACTTAAAACTGAAAACTAAACATCAATTTTACGCACTACCGTAGTTAGTGACGTACGAGAGTAGCGTAATTAATAGGAAGTATTACCAAACAAACATACTCATAATGTCTGCTTTTATATAACAATCACTTCTGTTGATGAATACCTACTAGAATATGCTTTCCTAAAGTGTTGACTGTAGGTGTAAATTATTACTCTGCATTGCCTAAAGTATAATTTAGTATCTGAGATAAGATATAAGAAACAATTTCTTCTGTTTCAAAACTTATAGTAGTTTAATTGTATAATATCTCAGAATATTTAGGCGCAATCAAGCATGCCATGTAAATTCTCGCGGGCATTTTGATCGAAGATTACCAGCGATAAATGCATTGTTGCTTAATAGTGCACTTTGCTACATTGCAATTTAAAATAAGATATCTTGTTTTGATGGGTGTATTAAAATTGTATTGTACAATGTTTCGAAATTGATATTTTTTTTAGATGAAAATTATATTGTAATCCAAAACACCTACATATTTTAGAATTGATTCATCAGAGGGTTCTTTAGCAGAAATTATTATTCTCAATAATATTATTATTCATATGAAAAATATAATAATTTAAACTTGATTGACATCAAAATATTTTATTAAAAACTAAAACAGAAAAGTAAATAAATTGAATAGGATTTAATCCGGCGTTGTCGCTACAATAAATATTTTTCTCATTTTTTAAAAAATGGTACATACTCCATTTCCAAATTGAAATTCAAAACAAGAACAAGAAGTCAATTTAGTTTCAGAAATCATCAAATGTAAATCAAAATAATAAATTTAATTTTAGAAAGAATCAAATGTAATTAAAAAGAAAATATTTGTAATTTAGAAAGCGGTAAATCTAATACAGAATCCTGCAATTACTGATATTGTAATAATAAAAAGCTTTGTTTTTAAACATCCTCATTTTTTTGTTTTATTTACATTTATAACACACTATTGTTTCTCAATAACTAGAAGAGCTACAATGAAGGTTAAAAGGGCAAACAATTTATATTTTAGAAGATAAGTGATTCTCAAAATAGAAGACCTAACGTTTTTATTTTGAAAAGGAACATATATTTTTTATTTGCTTATTAATTCGTCTTCCAATATATTCTTGTTGTTGTGAGATTTATTACAACAGATTATTTTCTATATTATATTTTTTCATCTCTAAATTTCTAAATCTATAAAAGATATAATAAAATATTTATATGTATCAGATACAGAATTTACTCTTCTTTAATACAAACAAGAACAAAATTTTCAAAAAAGAATATTTAGAAGATTTTTTTAAGAATCTGCTACTTTCGGTTGTCCAATTATTACCAAAACCTTTTCAACTCTTTCCATACACATACATACACACACGTACATACACACACACATACATCATCGTAAAAATGTTAAAATCGGATTGTCGGGACCTTAAAACGTGCTTATTCATTAAAATCTGGATATGCGATTATTAGCATGCATCCAATACCTCTATTAGCAGGAGGTAAAAAACCCTATAAAATGAAATATAACTTGTAGAAATTATTGGGTGTTATTTACGAGTATTTTTAAGAAATGAAGAAAAAAATAATTATAGTTTGGTTTTCGTACCATACATTGGCACTACTGAGATAGCAATGTTGGCTCATTTAAAACGAAAACCTTGTACAATGAATCTAGAAAATATAATTTCAAACTGAACATGTTGTTTTTATAATTATTACATGTAAAGAATAGCCTTGAAACATGGAATGAGAATTTGTTTTTCAAATTTAAATTTTGGACAGATACGGTTTTGCAAATAAAAATCTTCAATCACAAAATATTTAGCTTCGACAATAATCCTATGGGTAATATGCCGTGATGAAATATTTATTTATTTATTTATAATCCTTTCTTGATATTTATTTGCCAACACTGTACTACGAAACCGATTGCTAAACCAGAGAATATTTCACCTAATGAAACCTTCATACCTTCTATTATATTTTGAGTGAGTGTATAATATTCCTTTCTCATACATGTTAACTAATGTAATGTCACGCTGAAATGAATAATCCATTTTTCCGTTACCAGTTTTCACGTTACATAAAGAATCTCAAATGTAGAGCATGTCGACTGAACGTTGTGATCAGAACTGAGATAATTAGTTACAGATAAAATGCATGCAGTGAAGGAGTGTAAACATTTCAGCTATTTATGAAATACGGCATGCAACTCTACTCGTGTCGTGGGGAATATTGTTAATAACATGTAAACAAGATATAATTAGGAATGATAATTAGAGTTTCCTTGTTTTGCATCGAGAGCAATATGTCAGATTCAATTGAGTGGGATTTGATAAGGATCTTTAAAAAATATGTAGGTATACTGTTGAAAAAATATACATATTAATTGAATGTTGTAAAATGGAAGGTTATATTTTTTAATAAAATAAGCAACAATGTTGTGTGTGGCATTCTACTTTAACTCTTCAATGGAGCAATAATAAAAATCTGTTGTGGCCAGTACAATACCTCTCGCCGTTTTTGGTTACATAAGTAAAGGGCGCGAGCAGATATGGAGCCCTTGTAAGAATGACAATTAGTAATTATGTACATAGATGTCAAATGTCAGAATTTTTCATTAAAATTATAATAAATAAAAGATTCTATATTTCCAGTAAAATTATTTCATAAAAAAACTATTCAAATTGCACTTGACACTGACATCTTCTTCTTCTTTAACTTTTCCCATTCGTTAGGGGTCGCTATTTTTGCGTGTCGTTATCATTCAGTTCCTTTTCTCTCGTCTTCCGCAATACAGTGCTTCCATCTTATCTTTGGTCTTCCTCTGTTTCTTCAACATCCTATTACTAAACTATTCATTTTTGTTACAATATAATTCTTCATTTCTCCTCATGACATGTTCAAACCAATGTAATCATATTTCTTGTATCTTTCTAGAATCTTGTAATACTAGAGTTATTTTCTTACCGTATCTTTCCGTGTTTTCCCCAACATCTACTTCAACATCCTCATCTCTGCCATATTAATTTACTTTTTATTGATACTGACATCTGTCAATTTGAATTATATGAATATATTAATAGTTTCCATGTTTAGCATAGCTGGCTGAATTATAAAATTTAATTTCTTTAAAATTCTGTAACTCTGTATCTATTGAATACGAAGTTTAAAATGTAATCAAATCGTATAGAGAATAATATATTCTTTAAGTTATAATAACGTTAAATGTCAATAAATCAAATTTAACTGTTAAATCTTCAAATGAGGGTACTTCCGGTTCACCAATTATAACCAAAATCTAATCACTTATTCTTTTGGATGTAAACTTGAGAAATACGAAAAAAATATAATTTTTGGAATCGTGGTATTGAACTTATGGGATCCGGAACTTTTGTCACACACACACACACAGACACACACACACTTATACACTAAAAACTCATCATTGAATTTTTTGACCAAAGACAATACTTTCCTTACCTAAAGGTAACGGAAGGTAAAAATGATTCATGGAATATGACGAATCAGTTGATCATTGATTTTGATTAGTAGATAAGCTTAATTTTTAATAGTGAATTGGATTGATTTAAAATCAGTGTTGATCTGTGGATCAACTTATGATTAAGGAATAGTGAATTCGGCCGTTAGTCAACTATTTTGAGTTGAACAAAGCACACTTTAAAACCTGCTATAGAAAAAATGTAATGTAATTCGAAAGAAAAAGTTTTATATTTATTCTATCGTTAAATGCACAGTAAACGAAACACACGGCCAAAATGTATTGTGGGCAGTGGCGGATTTACGATTTTGCCGCTGGTAGACTGAAATATTTTGCCGCCTATTCTCAGGGGCGGATTTTAACTCTTTCGGGCCCAAGGCAAAATCTTTATTTTGGCCCCTTCGTAAAACCATAAAATATATTTAATACATGTATATAAATAGTTCGAATCAATTGCCTCTTGAGCCTAGGCCAAAATCCGCCCCTGATATTCTTGTCAGAAGGGTAAGATTTTGGCACATTTTTGAGCCTTTCTGCCTTTCTAGAAGTCGTGTACTCTGTAATTCTCCTGTTACCTACGAATATTTACTAAGGTAAAGCATCTGAAATAAATCTAAAATTGGATATAAAACACAGCAAATAGAAAGTAAACAAATTAAACTTTATTAAAAATATAAAAGACAATAACATAGAAGTACACATCGTACAAATCGTCAAGAAATCTTCTGGTTTAGACACATACGTGGACGATCGCTTATGGTAGATAGAATCATAGAATTTTAATTTAAATCAACGTATCGCACCCGCAACATGCGTGGTCCATGAGCACATGGGCACACGTGCGCGTGCAAATAGCATAGGGTATTCAGCCGAGAGAAATAAATTTCCCGTCTAAATAAAAATTCATAAAAAGCCTCAAAGTCGAGATTATGTATCCGTCGAATATTTGCCGCCGTTAAAAATTTGCCGCTGTAAGCTTCAGCCTACTTAGCCTAATAGGATATCCGCCACTGATTATGGGTCAATTTATAACGAAGGGAGACCAAAATCACATAATATTTGTGCGTTAAGTATGTTTAGGAAAATTGAAAGTGTGCATGGCATAATGCGTAGTTTCTATGGCATGATATATTTGAATATAGACCAGAGGAGACAGACGGCTAAATTTTGCGAAGTTAGTAAAAATGCATAGTTAGAAGTTCTGTATGAGGTCTCGTGGCCGTATGCCTGAGTGTCTGGTCGCAAATCTGGGGACCCGGGTTCGATCCCGACCGACGCCAAAAAATTACATCGCATTTTAATGGCACAAATTGACCCCTGTGGCGCACTCTCCACGCCAGCAATGAGTGCCCGTGAGGTGACGCCCATACGGTACAAATATTCCATCATTACCGATATCTGTGTACGAAGCAGATTGGCACACCCAGCAATGGGTAATATGCCGTGATGAAATATTTATTTTATTTATTTATTTATTTATTTACGTTGCCGCGTGGATGCCACCATGCGTGGTGGTATCAAAGTTCTGTACCGATGATAGGACGAGTCAGTCAGATGAAATCTGTCTCAACCTCTTGACACTGTGTGTTACTCTTCACACGTTTATAGTTTGCGAACAATAGTTCGACGTCAAACTACGCTTGTTATTGTCATATTCGCTCCGCGTTTAAATTACGCACGTTTTTGTTATAAGCATTATACTTGTATTTTTCTGTATATATTATCATACTTTTTCGGCTTTAGTATATTTTAAATTAAACCTAAAAACCCTGTGAAGTGCAATGAAGTGGAAACCACAAGGTTGCAGCCGTTTAGCCCAGCAGTTCCGTGACGTACGTCTGGTACGGGGTAATTACCCTTTCTCCACATTTCGCCAGCTCCCATTTTCGACCCAACCTGCCCGCAACGCAATAGGTTGTTCCTCAACCCTACATTGAGAAGTCCGGCCTAAATATTTGTAACCATTGTTGCATTTGGCGGTCGTAGCCGGGAAGATATATTTCGCACTTTCAACTGTTATAATTGGCTACAATCAGTTGAATTATTACTGTCCGCATGTTACAAAAGTTAAGATATCCATATATTTATTTTACAATTCAAAGAGTCATTTTGATTAGGCGAATTTTTAATTGCCATTAACTTCTAAACGATCAAAATATCTTGGGATTAAAGATCAATTTTCATACAATCTATTTTCCTCTCGAACAATTTACTAGCGATTAATTTGCCGAGAATCGAAAATCAACTTGAGCGATATTGTATCTATGTCAAATAAATATTAAAAGATATTCAAATAATTATGATTTTTTTGATTGACTATATGATTAATAAATGAGGACAATTAATTTGTTAATTACAAAAGATGTTCTCTTATGATAAACAACTTTATTGACAAATTCATTTTAATTAGCTACACTGATAAAAATACCACTCTACTTTATTAATTAATCTAATTACAGCTATAGATAACTATCTTGGTGTTTGTCAACATTATCAATCAAGTTTGTCATAATTGCAATTGTGCAAAACTTTTGATTTCCTTATAACAGATTTCTTATAGCAGTAATTATTAGTTCTAGTATGACATTAATAATTGAAGGCTACAAAAATGATGTCGATTATTAATTAACTCTTCATACTGTAATTTCGTGGTAGAAAAATAAATCAACAAAGCGACAATCTGTAATTAATTTATTGCAAAATGCAGTCGTCTAGAACAAAAGTAGATTAAGATTATAACATCATAATGACAAGGAGTTAAGGTCCAGTGGTCAGAAATGAATCATATACAGTTTATACGGTAGAACTTGGGATCAAATACCAAAGCAACATACTCATTAAATACTTTGTATGAGCACGAGCATAAAGACAATGCAGTTTGTAAAGTTTAAGAACGTATGCAGGTTTTCCAGGCCCAGGATAATGTGTCCAACATAAATTCAATCAATTTAAATATGGTTGCCAACTTTACTCCACATGAAAAGCACAAATTTTTAACACAAATTTGGTCATTTCTGTTTCTAAGGTGGTTGCTGAACCTGAAGTTGCCAACCACATTTAAATTTTTCATAATGTAACGTTTATTTATATGGGTGAAAAGTAAAAATCAAAGAAATATTATTAATTAAAAGATTAAAAGATTAAATATTAAAAAGATAATAAAAATAACTAACACTATGATTAAATAATTATAAATACTAATTTAAGACTAAGAATACAATTAAATACTTAAACACTAAGATTATTTATTTAAACGATATTTATTTTACTATATTTATTTATATAACTACATTTATTTATGTTCACTACTCGTAGACTATGAATATATGTATATCACCAACTGTTCATTGCTCCTTGCTTCTATATATATGACTGTTTTTGCTAGCTTTGGCGACGGGTTTATATAGCGCGATGTCCTGCTCGAATTTTCCGATGCCCATTGAATATAAAGGATCCAGGCCACCGGTGTAATTAACACGTCTAAAAGTATGGGTTTTTCCGCCGCCGGGGATTAAGTCATCGTCCGGGAATATCAGTGCCGGCGCTCGTGTACTCTTAAGTCAGGGACGCACGTTACAATAACTAAGGAGTGCTGGGGGATGCTGACGTTATTTATTATAAATATCATTGAAGCACTAACGAAATATAAACGTTTGACACTAATTTCGTTGTTTTCACTTTTAAAGTGGTTGTTGAGCATGAAAATGTGGCAATCACTGTTAAATATATATATATATATATATATATATATATATATATATATATTATATGTATGTACTTCTCAGAAAAAGTCTTCAGTAATGTCTCTGGATTTCTGATGGTTTCCATGGCATTATTTCGGCTGTAAGATTTATTACAACAGATTATTTTATATATTATATTTCTTTTATCTCTAAATTTGTAGAAGATATGATATAATATTTACATCTATCAGATAGAGAATTTAACCTTCTTTTCTTTGCAAGAACAAAATTTTTCCAAAAATAATATTTAGAAGATTTTTTTCAAGAATCTGTTACTTCCGGTTGCCCAATTGTCACCAAACCCTAAACAACTCTTCCAACATCCGCACGCACAAACATACACACACATACACATACACGCACATATACACAGACATACACACACACACACACACACGCACGCACACACACACACACCGACATCATCATAAAAATGTTAAAATCAGATTGCAAGGACCTTAAAACGTGCTTATTCATTAAAATCTGAATATACGATTATTAGCATAAATATAATACCTCTGTTAACGAGAGGTAAAAATGCATCTTCAAATTGGGTATAGTTTGTAGAAATAATTGCATTATAATTCATTTAATTTAAAATTAGGCCCAAAAACTATTTAAAACTGCAAGTGTATAAAAATAGAAGAAAATTTATTATGCTTGTTAATTTTTTTTGATCATGCATGAACTTTTCCTCACTGTCTTATTGTCTACATGATCTTTGTACCTTTGTAGGTCGACAGTGTCCTGAACAATCGAATGAAGTTATTACCTTTAGGCTCTGCATTAAAAAAAGTGTTATTGTCATAAAACTATTGTAGGATATAACTATTATTTCCACTATAAATCAAATCACATTTAATGTCAGTGTTGTATAAGTTCATTTAAATGTAAATAATTATCGAGAAACGCTTTATTAAAACTTATAATTATCAATATCGATATTGCATATCAGCATATCAATAATGCAGTAAAAAGATTCACACGGTTCTTATGTTAATTAACTGTTATAATATGTAATGCAGATCCGGATTAAGATAAAATTAATTTGTAAATGCTTTGGAAATGTTTTCATAACTTGTTTTTATTAAAATGTATGACATATGTAGTACAGATGTCAAAATATGTGATGGACGTGTTTTTAATTGTTTATTTTACCACTTTTCACTGTTTATTTAGTATGCATGAAGAGAAAAGTATAGTAGTAAAAGAAAGAAAAGAAAATAAAGACAGATATTTTAATACTTGACCGTATTTTTAAATATTGGATCGATTCGTAAACTAGAAATAATTAATTATTTTTAATAAAATATACAAAGATCACATTAGAATTATTAAGATCACACATAGATTTTTTTTTAGTTTTTAGAATCTTATTTTAAATATGCCCAAGTAATTCCCTTCAACAATAATTTTCTTTCACTTCTTAAAAGCTCCCAACCAATCTTTTTATGGGATTCATGCTAAAAATTGCATATTTATATTTTAGTGAATAAACACGTTTTAATGTCCTTAGGATACGATTTTACCATTTTTACGATAATATCTGTGTGTGCGTTTGTATGTGTAGGTGTGTGTATGTGTGTGTGGATGTTGGATAAACTATTCCGTAGTCTAATTGGACAACCGTAGGTAGTAGTGTCTTAAAAAAAATCTTTTGAAAATTTATGTTATTACAAATATTAAAGAACATTAACCTGAAACATATTTTTTTAAATTATATTTCGTATAAATTTAGAGATAAAAAGTAAAATATATAATATAATTTGTTGTAAAAAATCTCACAGCCCAAACAACTCCATGGAAACCATTTGACAAATTTAAATGTTTGTAATTGACAGAAAAATATCAGTGTCAAAATTTTGTTTTTTTATTAACATTACTGAAAGATTTTTCTGCGTACATTTAATATTTCTTGTTGTATTATTAATTATTTTAAATTATAGGTAGATTAATTTTACATATATTCTTAAGAAATACCGCTAATCCCGTCAATGAATTGAACATACGAGTAGAAAGAAAGAATTGATATAATTCCAATTATTTGCAGAATAAAATAAATAAATAAATATATCATCACGGCTTATTACCCATTGTTGTTGGGTGTGCCAGTCTGCTGTGTACACAGATTTTGGTAATGATGAAATATTTGTACCGTGCGTGCGCTTACCAGGCGTCATCTCACGGGCACTCATGGCTGGCGTGGAAAGTGCACTACAGGGGTCAATTTTGTGCCATTAAAATCGATATAAATTTTGGCGTCGGTAGGGATCGAACCCGGGTTCCCAAATTCGCGACCAGACATACAGGCACACGACCACGACACCCCAATTATTTGTGTGTACAAGAAATGTTAAATTCGGTACCTATGTAACATAAAATGGAAATGGCGAGAGGTTATGTGCTGACCGCATTATATTTTTATCTCTCGCTAAGAGAGGTATTGGATTCATGCCAAAAATCGCATATCCAGATTTTATTGAAAAAGCACCATTTAAGGTCCATGCTGTGTGTTCTAATCTGCGTTGTACACAGATTTCGGTAATGATATTTTTGTATCGTGCGACCGTTTACCACGCGTCACCTCATGGGCACTCATTGCTGGCGTGGGCAATTTTGTGCCATTTATAATTCGAAATATTTGGCATTGGTCGGGATCGAGTCCGGTTCCCCAGATTCGCGACCAGACCCTCCGGCACGCAACCACGAGACCACATCGGTATAAATTAATAAATATTAAATGGCGGGAGGTATTTTGTTGGCCACATCAGAATTTTTAAATGCACTTTTAAATGGATTTGATTTTCAGTTGATGTTCTATTATCGTGTAAATGACTTCGCATGTCTTCGTTGATTATTTTCGCAACAGTAGTTACTATCAGTAACCCTGCTTCTTTTTTATGTTAAAGAAAATACCATTTCCTTTGAAAAAAGTACCAACGATAAATTGCAGCCAAAGAAGACGCTTTTCATTGGAAATTGAATCCTAACTCTTTTTGCACTCATACATACTTAAACCCTCGCTTAAATCTTATTTGAAATCATAATAAAATATAATTCAAAAATATTCTCATATATTATACAACAAGACGATTGAAAATTCTCGATTATACGAAACGTGTTGCCTGGAAACACCACGAGACCAAAGGTCGAGTGGTATTTCCAATAGGCAACTCGTTGAGTATTTCGAGAATTTTCTATTGTCGAGTTGTATACAGGTAGACTATATCATGAATAAAAAATAAATTAAAAAGTAAATAGTAAATTTAACGTAGACCTGTGGTCTATTTTATTTTGACAGAAATGTCAAACTGTATGCTACATAACCTATCTTTTTAAATATAGTTGTAGTAGTATGTAACATTACATTGAAATGCTCGTATTTTAAAATAAATTCTTGTATTTCAAATAAACTACCAACAGTGCAGTTTCTAGATTTGTAATCCAAATAATTATTTGTTTATTTGTCAAATTTTTACTTCAATAATGCCTTGCTGTCAAATGATAGATGCGTTCAATTATTTGTTTCGGTGCACTTGGAGCTGTCAGTGTAATTTTAAAAGTCTACTTAAAGCATGCAACGCACGATTTTCTTCTCAGTCTTTAACTACAGATTCATTTATATAATCGATACTGTGTTCGAAGGAAAAAGGTCATGTCTGTGTATATAACTAAAAATGGCATTGGCAGTTCTGAGTACATAGAACAAAATAACCAAACGCACCTATAAGTGAATATACGAAGGTAGGTATATTCGAATATACAAAGGTTCGTATATTCGTTCACCATGGTTACTTAATAATAACCGCTCAAATACGGGATAACTAAGGAAAATCACACATTCTTATTGGTTTATAACTTAATGAATGATATAGTCTGGTTAATTTTATATTCTCACTCACAATATTACTTTAAAAACATGTTTATCCACGTTATAACTAACTTAATTTTTGCAAATTTCATATATCAAACAATAACTATAAATAAGTTTTTGATTAATGCAAATCTGATTTTCTACGGTTTACCAGAATTTATTATTTTCTATAATTCTAGAGTAACTCTCGTAACCAGCAAAACCCATATACGAGTAGAAGTCAGTAATTAAACTTCTAACTACATTAACTACTTTGTATCTACTGTTTCTGTTTTCTACTTTATCGTCTAAGAAGCATTAATTTATCGATCCGTTAATAACACCAATCAATTTCCGAACAACTATATTTCTTCGATACAAAACGAGGAAGAAAATAAAAATTTCACCATCCTTAGTTGTTATCCCGGTATCTAGAGTGGCCGTTTAGTAGCAGCACACAGGCGTGGCTATAATTAACCTGGCCGTATAGCACACAACAGCCAGCCATTGTGAAATATACTCGCTCTGCGAGCCTAATTACTTACTGTTAGAACTCATTTAAAACTAATAATTTACAATGAAGAACAAAGCACAACTGTTATTACCATACGTGAAATATATAACGCGGTCCAGTTCGAGGTGACTACCTTTTCATTAGGAGTGGATAGAGAGCTATGGTTTACGGGGAAACACGTATATTAGACTACAGAAGTATGAGCACGTAATTTGTATACTTGTGGTTTTAATTAGAGTATGAGGAATATGTATTTAGAAAAAAATGAACGGATATACGTAGCTCTAGTTATATTTGTTACATATCATACAAGGGTCACGCTAAAATTATTGAGAATAAGAAAATCAGGTAGGCTGTGGATAGAAAAAAATACGCTATCATTTTTACCGGTACTTTAACCCATTAGGTCCTCTTAATGTGAAACGCAACATTATGTAATTTTTACCTTCCGTCACCTTTAGGTAAGGAAGGTATTGCCTTTGGTCAAAAAATTCAATGATGAGTTTTTATGAATAAGCATGTTTTAGGGTCCCTATAATAAGATTTTACCATTTTTACGATGATGTCTGTATGTATGTATGTATGTATGTATGTATGTATGTATGTATGTATGTGTGTCTGCTGTGTGTGTGTGTGTGTGTGTGTGTGTGACAAAAGTTTCGGTTCCCATAACTGCAATACCACGATTCCAAAAATTATATTTTTTTCGTATTCCTCAATTTTACATCCAGAAGAACAAGTGATTAGATTTTGGTTATAATTGTTAAACCGGAAGTAGCCTCATTTGAAGATTTAACAGTTAAATTTGATTTATTGGCATTTAACGTTATTATAACTTAAAGAATATATTATTCTCTATACGATTTGATTACTTCATATTCAATAGATGCATAGTTAAAGAATTTTAAATAAATTAAATTTTATAATTCAGCCAGCTATGCTAAACATGGAAACTACTACTATATTCATATAATTCAAATTGACAGATGTCAGTATCAATAAAAATAAATTAATGTGGCAGAGATGAGGATGTTGAAGTAGATGTAGGGGAACACGCGGAAAGATACGGTAAGAAAATAACTCTAGTGTTACAAGTTTCTAGAAAGATACAAGAAAGACGATTACATTGGTTTGAACATATATAATATTGAATAGAGGTTGAAGAAACAGAGGAAGACCAAAATAAGATTGTAGAAGACTTGAGAGAAAAGAACCTGAATGAGAACGACACGCAAAAATAGCGACCCCTAACGAATGGGAAAAGCTAAAGAAGAAGAAGATGTCAGTGTCAAGTGCAATTTGAATAGTTTGTTTATGAAATAATTTTACTGGAAATTTCGAATCTTTGGCAAGAAAAATTATGTATGGAATTTATACATTATATTCAGGTTGACGGAAGGTATTGTGCTGGCCACAAAAGATTTTTTTTGTTTGTAATCACTTTTTCTGAAAATTTGTTTGAATGGGTTTTGTTTAGAAGAGTGCGGAAATGTTCATTTTTTTTTATTAAAGCTATTATACATTTTACAAATTTTTAAAAATAGGCAATTTCAGGAATCAGCCAGCTATGGAAACTGCTACTATATATTTAGATAGAATGACAACATCAATGAAAAGAAAATGAATCTGGCAGAGATGAGGATGTTGAGATAGATGTTGGGGAAGATACGGAAAGATAGGATAAAGTATGAAAGGATAAGGAAAATAACTCAAATGATAGAAGTTTATATAAAGATACAAGACAGACGATTACATTAGTTCGAACATGTCATGAGGAGAGATGAAGAATATGTTGGAAAAAGAATGAATAGCTTAATAACAAAAAGTAGAAGAAACAGAGGCAGACTAAAGATAAGATGAAAGGACTGTATTGCGGAAGACTTGAGAGAAGAGGAAGTGAATGAGGACGACACGCAAAACAGAAATGATTGGAAGAAGAAAATAAAAAACCGACCCCTAACGAATGGGAAAAGCTAAAAACGAAGAAGATGTCAGTGTGAAGTGAAATTTGCATAGTTAGAAATTTAGAATCTTTTGCAAGAAATTTTATGTATGGAATTTGTATATAATACACAGGATAGGCGGAAGGTAATGTGCTGGCCACAACAGATTTTTTTAAATGAAAGTGCAAGTATTTGGCATCATTGTAAATATAATTTTAATACTTTCCGAAAGTATAAAAATATATAAAAAATAAATGAAGATTTCACTTCCGGCGAAACCGGAAGTAGAATTCAAGATCTTTTTACAACATAAAGTTGTATTTAACTTTGCACGCAACTTTGTAATTTAAACTATAGGTCTAATATTAATAATAAAGAAAATAGCAATTTGTCCATATTTTATCAATCACCCCGTATAAGTTCAAATACAATAAAGAATTATTATAAATATTTAAGGTTAATTCGCCGAAAAATCCAATATGCAAGACGGAATTTCCACGAATATTAAAAAGTATATTCTTTGTAGTTTAAATAACTATTATTTTAATTTTTACTTCAAAATCCTATATTTACATAAATATAACATAGAACAAGTTTCTATACCTTCACACTACCCAGAATAAATAACCCTCTTCATCACAATTTTTCCCCGTATTCAACACATTCGTTGTCGCATATAAAAACCTCATCACAGCAGCCCATAAGTCGTTGCGGGGACGTTGGAGATAATTGCGACTTATGGGACAGTTATGGGGCCGCGCTGCTTTACGGCGCCTGCACACCTTGCTGCGACCCACGCACGGCTGATTAGATAGGGATAACGGCCTAGTGGAGCATAGGGAGATCGGATGATGTAAGGTAAGGACTAAAGTCTGAGATAATCTAAGGAGTGTGGATGTGAGGAAGTTAATTAGGAAGTGTACCTGCCTTTATTTGGAAATCATTATATAGGTATATGTCTTGTAGGTATCTAATTATTTCGATACAGCCTTATGGTAGATATAAAAAGGAGAATGTATATGGTAGCATTGTTACTTAGATTATCCAAGATTTTTAATTTGGAATACCGATAGGATAAGGTTGTTTTTAGTCTTCTTATCTTATAATCTTTAGAAATGAAGAATAAAAATTCTGATATGGCCAGCACATTACCTTCCTTCAATCCTACGTATTTTATATAAATTCCACACAGATTTTTTTTGCAAACGATTCTATAGGCGCTTTTTACTTCCTTGTACGTAAGCAAAGGAAGTATTGTAATCGCGAAAAATTTCGGTTTTCAGATTTCAGCGGAAATATCCATTTTGATCATCCCTGAATCCATTTTGACTAATTTCGTCGTGACGTCTGTACGTACGTCCGTACGTATCTCGCATAACTCAAAAACGGTAAGCCGTAGAAAGTTGAAATTTTGTACTTAGGACTCCTATAACATCTAGTTGTGCACCTCCCTTTATGGTTATTACACAATTTCCAGAAGTGGTACTTTACATGAAGCCTATAATAGATTTTAATGAAAAACTCTTTTAAAATATAATCCAAAACTTTTCAAATTTGGTATACAAGACTTTTATGTCAATCGAAATAACATAATAGATTTTAGTTAAAATAGGCTAACCGGAAGTGGTACATTACTTGAAGTTGTTAACAGTTTTTCTTGAATAAAATGATTTTATTTTGATTTTAGAAATAAATGCTTCAAATAATAGTTTTAGAGAATTAATTTCTGCGTCTAGCACATCAAGTATTATTAAATTAGCCCTTTAAATAAGCGAGATATGTAAATTTAAAAATTATTTTTTTGTAATAAAGCTTGCTATGGATTAGGACAAAAAAATAAAAAAATGTTCATGTCAAATTACGTTAAATACGTACAATTTTATGATTCGTACAATAACAAATATTATATTTTTATTGTGAAATTAGTTATATTCATTGTTGTAATCAAATATTTTTTTGTTGTAATCAAAACTCTCTTTAAAAACTCTCTTTATGGTCGCTATATATCTTACTGTTTTGAAGTTAAAATTAATATTTTGTAATTTATTTATTAAAAAAAATATGTATAGTTTAATAATCGTACAAGGAAGTCGTGTGGTGTCCACACCAGATTTTTTTTTTGGGGAGAACTTAACTTTCCTAAAAAGAACAATATGTTTTTACCTTCCATCACTTCTAGGTAAGGAAGGTATTGTCTTTGGTCAAAAAATTCTGTAAGTTTTCATTGAATAAGCACGTTTTATGGTCCCTACAATTTTTACGATGATGTCTGTATGTATGTGTGTGTGTGTGAGAGAGAAGTACAATTTTTACGTATTCATTTTCCTTACATCAATATGCAAACATGATAAGATTTTGGTTATACTCGTAATTGGTCAACCGGAAGGACCCTCATTTGAACATTTTAACAGTTTTACTTGACAAAAAGCTGTTAAATATTATTTTTTGACATTGAATATTATTATAAATATTAAAAAACATTCCTACTATACGAATTGATTGCATTTTATATTTCATATTCAATGGATACAAAGTTAAAAAATTATAAAGAAATTAAATCAGTCAACTATAGTATAACCATGGAAATAGCTACTATTTTAAGAAAATTCTATCTGACAGATGTCAGTGTCAATGAAAAGAAAATGAATGCGGTAGATATAAGGATGTTGAGATAGATATTTGGGAAGACACGGAAAGACAGGATAAGGAAAGAAAGAAAGAATAAGGGAAATGAGTCGAATGATAGAAGTGTAGGTATAGAGAGATGCAAGAGAGACGATTACATTGGTTTGAACATGTTTTGAGGAGAGATGAAAAATATATTGGAAGAATAAATAGTTTAGTATTAGAAGGTAGACGACACAGAGAAAGACCAAAGATAAGATGGAAGGACTGTAAGAAGACTTGAGAGAAAAGGAACAGAATGAGAACGACACGCAAAACAGAAATGAGTGGAAGAAGAAAATAAAAAATAGCGATACCTAACGAATAGGAAAAGCTAAAGAAGAAGATTGCAGTATCAAGTGCAATTTGAATAGTTTGTTTATGAATTTATTTTACTGGAAATTTAGAATCTTTTGCCAGAAAATTTATGTATGGAATTTATACATAATACACAGGATTGACGGAAGGTATTATGTTGGCCACATCAGATTTTTTATCTCTAAATTCATTAAATATGAATAAATATAATTAATTTAAATAGGGAATGAAATATTCTTTATTATTTATAATAACACAAATGCCAAAAAAAGATACTTAATAGTTTTTTTTTAAGAAAAACGGTTAAAATATTCCGATTGTAACCAAAATTTAGTCAAGTCTGCATATGGATGTAAAGAAAAAGAAAATGTAAAAATTGTAATTTTTGTAATTCTATTATTGAAGTTATCGTGGCCGAAATTATAGTCACAAACACACGCACACACACACACACACACACATACATACATACATAGATCATCGTAAATATAGTAAAATCGTATTTTAGGGCCCCTAAAACATGCTTATTCATTCTCACCATCGAATTTTTTGACCAAAGACAATACCTTCCTTACCTTAAATTCAGATTATTTTATAGCTCCGTCCCGTACTTCCACAAACCACGCATTCAATATACATGAAACCTGACATACATCTTTGCAGATCGTGGAACCAACGTGATAAAAATATAGGCTCAATTGAATACAAGTAGAAATTAAAAAAATATATATTATATTTTGAACAAACCCCCTGCGTTTTGAAAAAGTAGACGAAAGAAAATAATCAACAATGTAATGGGTGGATGTTTTGCTATTTCATATACATAGCTTTCAAATTTATACGAAAAAGCATCACGCTAGCTCCGTATAAATCATACACGATTACTTTATGAATACCAGTTCAGAAATGACAGCAAGTAATAGAAAGAAAAATATTAACTAACAATATTTAATCTGAAACATTTTGTTCTGCGCAATGAATATAAATATTTATCCCAACCTCGATTGCAATACAATAATTAAGAGATCTTATTCAAAAATAATTTTCCTTGTGTAATATTATTTATTAATTTTATAATAAGTCAATATACATACATCTAAATGTCAGTAGCAAGTATTTGATCACTTTGTTTATCAACAACTTTAATAATCTTTCTTTATCACTTACAAATCAAGTTCCTGCTTCATCAACAATTCCCAATGAATAAAATATTGACAGACATATTTGTAAATAAAATGTCGCACAGCTGTTTGTTTGGAAGGCATAAACTACTTACTCTAGTTTTTATTCATGAATGCAGGCATTCCAGACGAGAGGGACACTAGAAGATTATATATTATACCACTGTCTCTCAGCCTTTTTCATGTACTTATTTACAATGAATACAGATTTGCAACAAAAGAACATTTTTCATTAATAGGGCAAGGTCGGACATGTACACAGCATTATTCATAAGCGTATTATAATTTAAATTACCTATGGAATATTTCAGCACTGTCATCTAATACATATTGGAAATTTTAATTTGCAGAGTAAAAGTTTACATTAACTTGACAACTTAACCTCAATTAATCATTATGTTTACATGTTGATATTTAGTTTTAATATTTAATTGTTCATGGAATATCATTTGCAAGTCTGGATAATTTATAGTGTTCAGTTGTTATATTCTTGATCTTGATATGAGGTTTCTTTTTGGCTTCTTTGTGGCAAGTAATTGATTATAATTTATTACCAGTTAATTGGAAGATAAATAAAGGCGAATTGTAATTATTCTATTACATATGCAATTTATTGTTGAATTGAAGGTTAATAGCCCCTGATATCCGGATTGTATCTATTCGTATTTTTTATTAGATTCATTTTAAAAATCGCATATACAGATTTTAGTGAATAAGCACGTTTTAAGGACCCCAGAATCCGATTAAAACATTTTTACGATGATATCCGTGGGTATGTATGTACACGCGCGCGTTTGTGTATGTATGTTTGTGGGTGTTTGTGTAAGTGTATGTATGTATGTAAGTTAGAAAGACGATTTCTTCAAAAATAAAAAACTTAGGACTTGTTTCACTACAGAGTCCTCAATTTAACATTAATAGGAAGAGCCTCAATTTAACATTAATAGGAAGAGCTGATAAGGTTCTGGTAACAATTGGATAACCGGAAGTAGTAGTTTCTTAATAAAAATATTCTAAATAATTTTTTTTTTTAAATACAAATAATAAAGATCATTAAATTTTCAAGCTGACACATTTAAAATTTTATTCTATCTTCTATAAATTTAGAGGTATATAATAATATAGAATAATCTGTTGTAATAAATCTCGCTACCATCTCCATGGAAACCAGTTGAAATATTTAAATTTTTATAATTGACCGATAAATGCGAAATATCAGTGTCAAAATTCAACAATTTTACTGACATTACTGAAAGCTTTTTCTGGGAAGTATTATCAACCAGCTATGTTAACCATGGGAACTGCTAATATATTCAGATAATTCAAATTGACAGATGTCACTATCAATGAAAAGTAAATTAATGTGGCAGAGATGAGAATGTTGAGATAGATGATAGGAAAGACACGGAAAGATACGGTAAGGAGTGAATGAATAAGGAAAATATCTCTAATGTTACAAATTTCTAGAAAGATTCAAGAGACGATTACATTTTTTTGAACATGTCATGAGGAGCGATGAAGAATATATTGGAAGAAGAATGAGTAGCTTAGTAATAGACCAAAGGTAAGATGATAGGACTGTATTTCGGAAGACTTGAGAGAAAAGTAACTGAATGAGAATGACGCGCAAAACAGAAATGGATGGAAGAAGAAAATAAAAAATAGCGACTCCTAACGAATGGGTAAGGATAAAGAAGAAGAAGATGTCAGTGCCAAGTGCAATATGCATAGTTTGTTTATGAAATAATGTTACAGGAAATTTAGAATCTTTGCAACAAAATTTACGTATGGGAATAATAATAATAATTTATTTCCGAAGATCATGGTTACATGACATAGGAAACGTCAACAGAAGAATACATAAAAGTGCATAAACATTATAAATAGAAAATGATTTTATGACTGATCATTAAGGAATTCTTCAAAATGATAATAGTTTTTACACAGTAAATACATTTTTAAGTGACATTTAAATTTATTTTTTGTTTTAATATCTTTTATTTCCTGCGGCAATTTATTATAAAATTTCAAGCCGTAGTAATTAGGATTGTTTTTGACTTTGTTTAATTTTATGCGAGGGATAACAAGATTTGATTTTCCTCGAGTATCGTACGTATGTATGTCACTCTGCGTTAATACGTTATTTTTAGAATATCTAATGTGTAAAATTGTGTAATAAATGGATTTATACATAATACACAGAATTGACGAAAGGTATTGTGCTGGCCACATCCGATTTTTTTTATGCATTACCAAAGGAATTCAGTGCGATTTCATCTTAGAATTTCTTTAAATACAAACTAAAATATTATCTTTTACAGAAATGTTTTTATAGTACCGAGGAGTACTCGTACTTGAAGCATTCCTTACTTTTTGCAGAATCAACTAATCTAAATTAAACCTATGTTAGATATACTTAAGTATTACTTATCTATTGAATAAATAAAATAAATAAAGGTACCTTATTAATATTATTAAAAATCTTTAGAAATCAATATTACCAATAAAAAAAATCAATTTCGTCATGGATACAATTAGTTTGACCACATGTATGCAAATGATATGTCGTGTAATTATATGGATTTACCACGAATGAGTAACTTCGCCTAGTATATTTTATCATAATAACTATAATCATAGTGCAATTTACATTGTCACTCGTGCACGGTCGCTTTGCTAATCCAACATCCATTCGCCTATCATCTGTTAGTGGGAGGTACAAATATTTCAATCAATTTGCAAAAAAAAATAATTATTTTAAATAGTTGGAAATCCAAGACTGCGTAGAAAAAATAAAAGCAGTATTGAATACAAGTATTTGTTTTACATTTCCTGATGAAAGTTTATACATATGTCATCCAGTACTTTCTTTTTTTACAAAATAATGATATCTAATGAATGTAATTATTATTTAATAGATATTGATTTCTAATTACAGTGTAAAATAATCATATAAGATAATATGTAACAAAAATTATCAAAATGGTTTCTAAAGTATGGTATTAAAATTTATGGAATTACTCGATACCTACGACAGAGTTGCGTGAAATTTCTAAAAAAACAAATTGGACGAAATATTTTATGTTCTACAAAATCGGAATATGTATTTTGAACATATTTATTTGTTGTGATTTTTTTTTATTCACTATTACATATTTTTGTTTATTTGTTGTTATTATCGTCGTGCAGACTTCCACGCTCGCCACACAAAGACAACTTTATTCTGAATGACACATTATATTTTTTCTTCAATCGTAGATATTTAAAGAAAAATATCTACTACTGACGTTACATTTTACGTAAATTACGTTTGCGATTTCAATTGCCCTGTAACTATGGATACTTATTTGTTCACTTTTTGTTACAAACATTGAAGTGAAAAATTTCACGTTTTGACGTTTAAATAAAAACTGTGCAATTTTATATTCTCCTTGTGTGCAATTATGTCGGAAGTTGAAGTATTATAATGTACGCCCCCTGAAGTTGTTCAATTTGATGGAAATCTAACAGTGTGGCTGAAAGATATGTCCAGGAATCACCGCAAAACAATATAAACTTTTCTTCTTTAATTCTAAGTATTCTTATATTACTGTCCCTGTAATTGTAATCTAAGTCTGCTGTTCTTTTATATATTATTTCCTCAAAAGTGAACTCTGTTTATATGTCAATTCATAGATTATTTATTTAAATTTGACAGCTATGGTATCTAGTAACTTTATTCTTAGGTTACCTAATGTGTTATAGCGACTTTTAAGACGATATTACAAATTTATGTTATACAAGTTACTTCTTATTCGTTAAATCTGTATAGTTTCTATGGATATTTATTTATTTTATTTCTACGCTGGCAACGTAGAAATTAGCTATTTCTACTCCGGCGGCGTAGAAATTAAACTTCTACTTTGTAAATCAAGTCACAAAAGATGATACTTTTATGACGTTTGAAGATAAATATATTTATTTTATTTCATATTTAATCCATTCCTGCCACTTCTTTCTTTCTTTTGCCATCTTTTTAATTTCTTCTAATTTTCTACCTCTTTTATATATAAGTTCTGCTATTCTTTCTTCTCTTGTTTTTCTGTCATGTTCTATCGTTTTATGACGTTTTAAACCTTAAATTGGGTTGATGAGTCACGATACTCCAACTGGTTATTTGGTTGGGAGGCCGCCAGCTTTTAAACTGTGAAGGCGGACGGGGTCGAAACCATAGGAATAACTTCATATTGTCGCCAAAGAATAAAATATTGAAGAATCACTAAATAACATAGAAATAGGGCTAAAGTAGCCATAATAAATATACAGGTAAGTTATAGAATTATAATTACTATGCATTTTAGATAAAAAAAATTGATAGGAAAACTAAAATATAAACATAACCACCAAAGCAGATGAATAGAACAAGAAGAGTACATTATTGCGTAGAACACAAGCAAAAGAAAGCCTACAATTGAAAAATACAAATATACGACGAATAGACAGCATAGAAAGTAATAAGACGATACAGGATAGCCAAATTTAGATTGATAGGGTAAGTAAACATGTAGAAAATTGAAAATTCGTGCAAAAGCGTTTAATAATACTTTAAACCGAAATACCTTTTTTACCTTCCGTCACCTTTAGGTAAGGAAGGTATTGTCTTTGGTCAAAAAACTCAATGATGAGTTTTTACTGAATAAGCACGTATTAGGGTCCATTAATACGATTTTACCATTTTTACGATGATGTCTGTATGTATGTGTATCTTTGTGTCTGTGTGTGTGTGTGACAAAAGTTCCGGATTCCATAACTTCAATACCACGATTCCAAAAATTATAATTTTTTCGTATTCCTCAAGTTTACATCCAAAAGAACAACTGATTAGATTTTGGTTATAATTGGTCAACCGGAAATAGTCTCATTTGAAGATTTAACAGTTAAATTTGATTTATTGACATTTAACGTTATTATAACTTAAAGAATATATTATTCTCTATACGATTTGATTACAATTTATACTTCATATTCAATAGATACAGAGATAAAGAATTTTAAAGAAATTAAATTTTATAATTCAGCCAGCTATGCCAAACTTGGGAACTAGTAATATATTCATATAATTCAAATTGACAGATGTCAGTATCAATAAAAAGTAAATTAATGTGGCAGATATGAGGATGTTGAAGTAGATATTGGGGAATACACGGAAAGATACGGTAAGAAAATAACTCTAGTGTTACAAGTTTCTAGAAAGATACAAGAAAGACGATTACATTGGTTTGAACATATCATGAGGAAAAATGAAGAATTATATTGGAACAAGATTGAATAATTTACTAATAGGAGGTTGAAGAAACAGAGGAAGACTAAAATAAGATGGATGGACTGTATTGTAGAAGACTTGAGAGAAGAGGAACTGAATGAGAACGACACGCAAAAATAGCGACCCCTAACGAATGGGAAAAGCTAAAGAAGAAGAAGATGTCAGTGTCAAGTGCAATTTGAATAGTTTGTTTATGAAATAATTTTACTGGAAATTTCGAATCTTTTGCAAGAAAAATTATGTATGGAATTTATGTATTATATACAGGATTGACGGAAGGTATTGTGTTGGCCACAACAGATTTTTTACTCATTCTTCCAACTTGTATTAATTAGGGATAGGGTTCGTGCTAAAAATCGCATATCGAGATTTTGGTAAATGACCACGTTTTAAGGTACCTACAAGCCGATTTTAACATTTTCACGATTATTTCTGTAAGTGTGTATGTATATGTGTGTGTGTGTGTGTGTGTGTGTGTGTGTGTGTGTGTGTGTGGATCCTGTGGACGCTCTAACTCAAATACTATCATTCAGAAAATTTCTTGAAGCTCAAAATAGTTTTTCTTCAAAAAATGTTATTTTTTCGCAATTTATTTTTTATCAAAATTAAAGATTATTAAATTTTCATTTCTCATCACCGGTCAAATATTTTTAAAATTTATCAACACATTTAGAAAAACAATAATGAAATCCTTTTACAGTTATACATCATTTTTATGTAATATCGAATGCAATATATGTGATTTATTCGCTCATAATAACAATGAATCTCACATAGATGTGGTAGACTTGGTGTAATGGTCGTGTATATACATTGTACAGTACGGTATATAGTGAAGTGCAGTGTATAAAAACGTGTATCTATGGGAAAGTAAACAGGTATTGTTTAGATGAATTTTTTGTTGTATTTAAACGTCCTTGCCGGACACGTGGGGAGAAAGATCTACGGAGTTCAGATTTGCAAATCATAGGCGTGCCTAAGATTAATCAGAATAAAGAGACAAGCAGGAAATTATAGAAACAATTTAAAACATTCATATTTGATGTACCTATTCCGAAATTGTACCTATACAATTAGATTTTGTAGTAAGTTATCGGAGACTTCAATGATAAATCAAGTTCCAAACGTTCTAAAAGGTTTTTCAATAGGGACGACGCATTTTGTATTTGACACTTCTCAAATATTAGTGAAGTTGGCTTCGCAATTCTTTCACATTTTGAAACATCAGTCTATGCCATTTAATCATGGAGAGATACACGTGTCAACAACGTTTGCAAATTATTGAACTTTTTTTTAAAATTCACGTTCTATCGCGAGTACTTTCACAAGAAAATCATCTTTTCGGATGAAGCTCACTTCTGGCTCGATAGTTTTGTCAACAAGCAAAATTGTCGCATTTGGACGAGTGAGCAGCCTGAAGTGATGCACGAGACACAACTTTATCCGAAAAGATTAACTGTTTGGTGCGGTTTTCATTCCGGCGGCGTCATCGGCCCATTATTCTTTTTTGATGAAAACGGCGCGCCAACAACCGTCAACGGCGATCGCAACAGGGCCATGATATCGGAGTATTTTTGGGACCAGCTCGACGCTATGAACGTGGACGATATGTGGTTCCAACAGGACGGCGCAACGTGCCATACAGCGTACGACACAATCGAATTATTGCAGACCAAGTTCGGCGAGCGAGTTATCTCACGCAACGGTGCTTGCGAATGGCCGCCTCGTTCGTGCGATTTAACCCCTGTAGACTTTTTTCTTTGGGGTTACCTTAAATCGCTGGTCTATGCCAACAAACCAGCAACGTTAGAAGAGCTGCAGGCCAACATCGAACGCGAAATTCCTGGTATTTCGGCCGATTTGTGTGCGCGAGTCGTGGAAAATTGGGTCCAGCGTATTCATTCGTGCCAGCGCTTCCGCGGTGGACATTTAAACGATGTCGTATTCCATAAATAATGGCATTGATTGTACTTTTATTTGAAATAAAAATCATTTTAATAACTAACCCCCACAAGTCTTTTAATTGAAAAAACAAAATGCGTCGATCTTAATGAAAAACCCTTTATGTGCCATTTTTTTATTTTATCAAAAAACCAATTAAACAATATGTGTACAGAATGTAAACTATGTAATACAGGTTTGACGTAATATAGATAATTTTATACTAATTTTGACAATCAAAGTCAGTCATAATAAATAAACAAAAATGAGAGGGATAAAGAAAATTATAAATTACCTAACTTGTAAATTAGCAATAATAGTAATACCTGCCGCGGCAAAATAAGGGGAATGTTAGAAAAGCTATGTATTTTACAAAGGATAAACCCTTTGTCATTCATATTTGTGTTGGTAATTCTACATCCACTACAAATAACAAATGACGATATAACATTTAAATATAGCCACCTACTAAAGATTGATTATCATTTATCGCGGTGTTAAATATTGCTTGGACTTTAGTTTTATTAGATATGGGTGTTTAATTCATGTTCATTATAGATGGATCCTAAATAAAATTATCAAATTTTGTATTGAACGTTTGTAGTATGAATTCATGAAATAATCTTGACATATACCCTTCGTGCTAAAGAATTGAACTGATTAAATTTGTTGTCGTACACAATAATTTAAGATAAAATCTCTCGACCTGCGGTCTCGGTTTTCTTACCTCTCGCCAAGAGAGGTATTGGTTTCATGCTAAAAAACGCTTATCCAGATTTTAATGATTTTAAGGTCCCTACAATCCGATTTTAACATTTTTACGATGATGTCTGTGTGTGTGTGTGGATGTATGTGTGTGTATTTGTATGCGTGTATGTGTGTATGTGTGTGGGACGTTGGAACGACGATTACTCAAAAACTATGACTTAATATTTGTTTAACTACGTATTTCCCAATCGGACATTAATGGGAAGAGCTGCAGGGCCCGCTCTAGGGGCGGACAACCCGGACATTTGTCCGGGGCGGCAAATCTAAAGGGCGGCATTTTGGCTGGGAATGGGACAAAATATTGATAAGTTAAATACCCAACTAATCGAAATTTATACTTGCCGATTTTTTTGTAATAGAATTAAAAATGCACTTGGTTAAAATTTTGTAACTATAGGTACAGGTACTTTTTAATTTTTATGGTTTTGTCCTACTTGAATGTTAATTATGTTTCATGTTTCTTTCTAAATATACGTTTTTATTTTAATTTAAAACCATTTGATTTTTATTTTAAATAATTTTAAAATGTATATGTTTAAGGGGCGGCAATTTGTCTTTTTGTCCGGAGCGACGTAAACACTGGAGCGGGCGCTGAGAGCTGAAAAGGTTTTGGTAACAATTAGACAACAAATATGTATTTAAATTATAGGTATGTTAATATTACATATATCCTTAATAAAATACCGCTAATACCGTCAATGAATTTGAAGAATTTTGAACATATTTCCTAATAGATCGAAAGAAGAGATACAATTCCAATTATTTGTATGTAGAAGAGATGTAAAATTTGTTACTTATAGGGCGCGAGCAATCATGTGACTTTGTTGGCCTTGACAAGCAGATATGAGGATTCGTGTCAGAATGACGGCTAGTAGTTATTTACATATAGATGTCACAATTGTCATATGTCATATTTTTTCTTTCAAAATTTCAAAATATTGTAATGTTTATTTGTCATCAATAGTATGGAATATACTTGTCGAGGAAAATAATCCACATGAATTTGGAAAATAATGTTTTGAATAAAAAAATATGATACTTGACACTTATGTACATTATTAATAGCTATCATTCTCTATATCTGCTTGCCAACGCCAGAAAAGTCACGTGACTGCTCTCGCCCTATGTAACATATGAAAATGGCGAGAGGTATTGCGCTCTGGCCACAACAGGTTTTTCAAATTGTTATGTACTCAAACACTTTTTAAGCCAAATTTATTGCTTAAGCCAGACATGTCAAATGTAATCGATTAAATTCTTATAACTCGCGATATACGTATCTATTGATTACCAAAATCTACTTTTAACAGATAACATCCACTAAAATCTCAAAATTATATATTTATTGACAAAAAACACAGTTTGTTTCTCTCCCCGGTCGAACGCCTATGCCGTACCCGACATCATAACTCCGCGTGTGTGATGTAAAAAGCTCGTGAGGTTGTTTATTGCTGACTGGCTGCATGCATGTGCTCTGCATGCCTCCATGTGTGTGCGTGTAGTGCTCCAGCACCGAGCCAGCAATAGCAATAGGCCGGCTCAGCTAATCATTAACTTACGTAAAAGATTAGTCCGAGTTATTACTTCCTACAATCCCTAGGAATTAATTGATAGCGAAGGAGGGAGGGAACATGTATGGTTTTGCGGTTTGTGAAGAAGTCGAAAGATACATAAATATTTACATTAACATACATCTCCACAATATGGGTTCATGAAATAATCTTCTTTCTAAATTTAAATCGTTAAAATATATGAAAACTATCTTAATGCCTACTTTCTTCTTCTCACTCTGCTATTCTCGCTGACTGTTTCACTTCATTTTGACTCTGCAAGTTTCTGTAGATATTTTCTATTTCTCTCTAACAATCTACCTTCAGTTCTTCCTACATACGATACAAGAGAGACGACTACATTGGTTTGAACATATCATGAGGAGATGAAGAATATATTGCAAGAAGAATGTATTGCTTAGTAATAGAAGGTAGAAGAAACAGAGGAAGACCAACGAAAAGATGGAAGGACTGTATTGTGGAAGTCTTGAGAGAAAATGAATTGAATGAGGCGACACGCAAAGCAGAAATAAGTGGAAGAAAATAAAGCGAAAGGGGCAAATTTGTAAACGAAATAAAATTAATAAAAAAAATATTTTTTTTTCTTTTACCGCTTAGCCAAATATGTTCAACATCCTTACTGTCTCCTAAAGCCACTGTCTACCAAAATCCGAGTTTTGTGCGTTAGGTTTCGTTCCTGTCAATTGTTTTTATAAAAAAATTAAAAATCACTTATTTCAGTTACTTATAAAGGGTTTTCCAATATGAGGTGTTATTTTGATATTCAAAGAAAAATGCCATTTTTTAATATAAATGATCGGATGTTTATTTCATTATAAAGAGGAAGGTATGCCGTTAATAGTGGAAAATAACATAAGGCAAATGACCACCACGACCACGCTGACAGGACAATATCCTTTTCATGAAATTTTCCATAACCAAATCGCAAAGTGGCTGTCCTATGTCCTCGATAGCCTCACGAATTCCATCTTTGAGGTCTTGAGTCGACGCTGGGCAGTTGGCGTAGACCTTCTCTTTCACGTGGCCCCAAAGAAACAAGTCGCAAGGTGTTAAATCACAAGATCTCGGTGGCCAATTGTGATCACCTCTTCGAGAGATAACACGGTCCGGAAACTTTTCCCGTAAAAGATCAATGGTTTCGTTGCTTGTGTGGCACGTAGCGCCGTCTTGTTGAAAGTAAACGTTGTCCAGATCAATACCATCCAATTCCGGCCATAAAAAATCGTTAATCATCTCTCGATAGCGCAATCCATTCACCGTAACTGTTGCTCCAGCCTTATTTTCGAAAAAGTAAGGCCCAATGACTCCGCCGGACCATAAACCGCACCAAACAGTCACACGTTGAGGATAGAGAGGCTTTTCAACAATAACTCTTGGGTTTTCTGAGCCCCAGATGCGACAATTTTGTTTGTTGACGAAGCCACCGAGGTGGAAATGGGCCTCATCACTCAAGATGATTTTTCGATGGAATTCCGGATCATTTTCATGCATTTCAACAACCCAATCAGCAAAGACACGACGTTGTTGATGATCGGCCGGCTTGAGTTCTTGTGTTAACTGGACTTTATAAGCCTTAAGACCCAAATCTTTATGCAAAATACGGTGTAATGACGTTTGTGGAATGCCTAATTCCAAAGAACGACGAGGAATGGACAAACCTGGGTTTTCTTCAACACTTTCGGCTACAGCAGCAATATTCTCGGCTGTTCTTGAGCGACGTGCACGGGTTTTATTCTTCACATCACTAACTTGTCCCAACAGCTCGAATTTTTCCACCAATTTCTGTACTGCGGTCCGACAAGGTGCTTCACGACGACCCAAAAATTGTCGAGTTTTACGAACCGTCTCTGCCAAATTTTCACCATTTTTATAGTGAATTTTAATAATTTCAATGCGTTGTTGAAGCGTGTATCGTTCCATTTTTATTAATGACGTAGTTTCTACTTGTCAAATGTCAAAAAATGACACCTTCAAAAGCGACATCTACCGAAATAGCGGGCTATTCAAAATAACACCTCTTATTGGAAAACCCTTTATTATAATGCAGATTATGACAGGTCGACCGGCTATTGCTTTTGCGTAAAATTGTCAGAAATATGTCGTGTTTAGTATTCAATGAAATGTTTTCTCAATGGCTGTCAGGCATCAGTGTCAAAATTTTGACAGGTCGATCGGCTTTTGTCTGAAATTTGTAAAAATGAAAATGTTAGCGTTAGCACTTCGAGTTTAAAGTATACCTAGACGGATTGGATGTACGTATAGACTATCATAAAACACTATCGGCGGAGCCCTAGGGGGAGCTTCCGCTAGTCTTCTTTCTAAATCTAGGATGAATTTCGTGTTACAGAGAAATTGTCTCATTTTCTGCTAATATTGATCATTGTGCGAGAGTGCATTGACTACAGCTGCAGCTGTGAAAAATAACTGGTTTAGTTTACAGCAGGAAATAATATATAGGAGAGGACACTTGAACTTAAACATGGCTATGAAATGTGGCTAGAGAGAGACAGGCTATAAGTATAGACTGTCTATAGTATTATATCTGCCAGGACAAAAGATCATGTCTTTCCGTATCTTCAACATCTACTTCAACATCCTCATCTCTGCCACATTCATTTACTTTTCATTGATACTGACATCTGTCAATTTGAATTATCTAAATATATTAGCAGTTTCCATAGCTGGCTGATTTATGATATGTAATATATTTATAATTCTTTAACTTTATATCTATTGAATATGAAGTATAGACTGCATTCAAATCGTATAGAGAATAATATATTCTTTAAGTTATATTAACGATAAATGTCAATAAATGATATTTAACTATTAAAATCTTCAAATGAGGGTACTTCCGGTTGACCAATTATAACCAAATTCTAATCACCTCTTCTTCTGGATGTAAACTTCAGGAATACGAAAAAATTATAATTTTTAAAATGGTGGTATTGAAGTTATGCGATCCGAAACTTTCGTCACACACAAAGACACACATACATACAGACATCATCGTAAAAATAGTAAGATCGTATTATAGGGATCCTAAAACATGGTTATTTACTAAAAATTCATCATTGAATTTTTTGACTAAAGACAATACCTTCCTTACCTAAAGGTGACGGAAGGTAAAATTCAGAGCAATAAAGAAAATAGGGTCTCGTGGTCGCGTACGGAAAATAAACTAATTATGTCCTTATTACTATTGTACCCATTAGTACACAAAGGTACAAAATATTTTCTACCCATTTTTAAAAATATAATATAGACGCACTACCGCATACACTATATTCAACTGCCTACAAACATTTAAGCTGAAATGTGTAACCATGAGTTATGTTTATAGCACAAGTTCCTAGATATAATTTTTATAGTACTTTATTTATAAATTTATCCATAAAATATATAGAAAAAGTATGAGTGCAAACCTGTAAAAATTAGAATAATCTTTAATTTTTATATTAACAAATTGCGAAAAAATAACAAATAAAGGTACTTTTTAAAGAAAAACTATTTTAAGATTCAGTAAATGGCTATTTCCGGTTATCCGATTGACACCATCATTTAATGGCTTCTTTCCATATTAGAATAAGGTAGAAATACATGGTTTCAAAAGTTTCTGAATGATTGTATTTGAGTTAGAGTGCCCAGAAGATCCACACACATATGCACACACACACACACATACACACACACATATATATATATATATATATATATATATATATATATATATATATATATATATATATATAGATACCCACAGACACTGACGTAGCTATAGGTTTCTTAAGGGGGGGTTCTAGTAGGGTTGGATGAAAAATGTATGAAAAAAAATATAAATATATGCGCCGCAGGCGATTTTTTGAAAATTTTCAAGGTCAAATTTGTTTTAATGCAATATAAGATAAGAGTTCTTTACAATGAAGCAAACTTAACAAATTCTTAAAAATTTAAATCCATATTTTATGACGAAAACGCGTATGTATGCTCCAAAAGCGTATAGTTGACTCTTTTACTAGATTTTATGATACGAGATGGTAGCATAAGCAATAACTACAAAAACAGAAAATACAATGTTGCATTAAATTAAAATAGGTATTATATTACTGAGTAGTAGCAATATCATTATTCTATTGAACTGCTCAAAATAAAATGTATAATATTTAAATGTTAATTAAATTGCGTTCCTCACAAAATACGGGAAAATTAAGCGTCCCGTACAGTACTTTGCGGGACGCTCAAATGTTAGCTGAAATAGGGGACAATCCCGCCTGGCAATCGTGTTCCAACCGACATTGCGGCCCATTTTTGGTTTTCATTTTAAGTAGGTACATAATCCCCCAATTTTGTAAGAAAGTTATATCCAGCTTAATATCAAACGTGGCAAAATATAACCGATGGGGGGGGGGTTTGAACCCCCTAACCCCCCCCATATATACGTCGGTGCCCACAGACATTAAAACGTGTGGTCATTTACCAAAATCTCGATATGCGATTTTTAGCACGATACCCTCGACAATCCCAATACCTCCCTTAGCAAGGGTAGCGGGAGGTAAAAATCTAAATCCTTTATAATAATAACAATAATAATAATAATAATAATAATGGTAAAATTATGGTAAAATTACATAAACAACAAAAAAGAAAGGATGTTGATATAGGTGAAAGTGTCCAAAAATGCATGACATGCTAATACCAAACAAAATAAACTTCTCATATCCTCAGATTCAAAACTAGAAATAACAAATTATAAAAGAACATTTTTTTAAAACTTGGAAGAAGTGTACATGAAAGTATTAATAAAGTGCAAAAAAGTAATAGGAAAATTATATTTCCGATCTAATTTGTGCAAGATCATTAACAATAACCACAATGATGCAATGCTAGTCATTCTTGTTCAATCTAACCGTAATTATAAATAAAGAGGAATTATATTCTATCACTTGAAGGTGGTGACTTTTATATTGTGTTCCCTTCACTTATTTTATGATTTGTAACCAGATTCCGAGAACAAAAGCAAACTTCATAATAAATTACAATGCATTTGTATATGTGTGTGTATGATCTGTTTATTGTTATAAGATTTTTGGAATATAGATAGGTGTAAATTGTATTATATGCAGATTTTAATTATTTATTTATGCAAAGAGATAAGTTATTAAACAATAATTACTCATTATTAATAATATAGGCGGCGGAAAAGTCATAGTAATTAGCAAATGATCTTTAAATAATTAATGACATTTTCTTTTTATACTCACATAAAACCAATCACTGTATTTTTAAAAAGTCGTAACTTATTTTTACAGTGGAATAAATAAAATTAAGTCATTATCATTTTGTAATGAATAAGCATTGAACTTTACACAACAATGAGTCACCACTTAATCCGGGTGTTTCAAGCTTCAAAAAAAAAGATAAGGTATAATTATTGAGTTCACTTTCCTATATTACAATGTTTCTTTTCAAAGAAATTTACAATTAAATTTTAAAATATGAAATTATTGAAAGACAAGTGATTCATACTTTTTAATATTTAGTCCCCTTCAACAAAAATATACCTCACCATCACCATTCTATCCATCCTCTTCTTAAAAGTTTCTAATCTCTAGAATAGGAAATGGCAAATAAACACAACATTTTAAATTATAACTTTTATATCCGTAATAACATTTAATCGAAAAACTAGTATGTTATAGTAAACTAATTAACGGATTTTATGTAAAAATTAGAAAATTATTTACCACCCAGATTTAATTTTATTGCCTCTAGAAAATTATAATCTGAAGATACGATAAATAGGTATAGAATTATACTTGACAACCATGTACAAGCGTTTCAGATGGAGTATCAGTTAAGGTAACACCCGCTTGGTATTAGCGAATAAGAGGTGATCTTTGGTTAAAGGAATTTCAGACGTACATTCGAAAGAAATATTTTTTAAATTGGTATTTTACGTGAAAAGCATGAAAACTTTAAACAGTATAAATACTACTTCTGTAATTTTAAGAAAGAAATATATTAATTTGTTTTCAGTTCCCATTTTTACCTCTCGCTAAGAGAGGTATTGCATTCATGCTAAAAATCACATATCCATATTTTATTGAATAAGCACGTTTTAAGGTCCCTACAATCCGATTTTCACATTTTATGATATCTGTGTGTGTGTGTGTGGGTGTGTGTGTGTGTGTGTGTGTGGATGTATGTGTGTGTGTATGTATGTAGGATGTTGGAAGGACGATTACTCAAAAACTATAAGACTTAAAAATTGTTTAATTACGTATTTTCCAATCGGACATTCATGGGAAGATCTGAAAAGGTTTTGGTAACAATTGGACAACCGGAAGTAGAAGATTCTTGAAAAAAAATCTTCTAAATAATATTTTTTGAAAAATTTTCTTGGTAATATTAAAGAAAATTAAATTCTTTATCTGATACATTTAAATATTTTATTATATATTCTATGGATTTAGAGATAAAAGAAATATAATAAATAAAATAACGTTATAATAAATTTTACAGCCGAAAGGATGCCATGGAAAATAGTTGACCAGTTGAACTGTTTGTAACTGACAGATAAATGTCAGTGTCAGAAATTCATAGATATTACTAAAGAGTTTTTCTGAGAAGTACATATATATTATATTATTTCTTAATGTATTAGTAGTTAAATATTTAAGATTATAGGTCTATTACATATATCCTTCAAAAATTCAGTCAATCCTGACAATGAATTGGAAACATTTCGAAAAATTAGAAGAGGACAAAATTTCTTCATATAATGAATTTAAAATTAAACAATCTAAATATAAGGAATAGATATATGTAAGTACAATTTTTGGTGTAGAATGTAGGTATAAAGAAATGTTAAATACAATAGGGCGCCTTGACAAGCAGATATGGGGACTCATGTCAGAATGATAGCTAGTAATTATGTATATAGATGTATCATAATTTCTCATTCTAAATTTAGTGATTTTCCAATTCCATATGGTTTATTTTCCTCGACAAGTAAATTCCACACTCCTGGTGACAAATTAACTACGTGTATTTAGAAAATCTTGAAATTCTGAATGAAACATACTGACTAATTATCATTCTGAAACGGGCCCCCACATCTGCTTGTCAAGGCCAACAATGTAACATGACTGTTCGCGCCCTATACTTATGTAACCAAAAAAGGAAGTGGCGAGAGGTATTGTGCTGGCCACAACAGATTTTTAGTTTAGAATTAGTATTATATATTAAAATATCTTATTACTTTTATACCCCAATGTACCAATAAATGTCTAGGTACGACGATGCCACAGTTATTCTTCAGCATTGAAATACGATACTTGTGTATGTGTTAGTGCGAGTGGTACAGTTAAAAAAAAAACTTTTGTACGGAAAAATAAAGAAAATTCATCTGTTACAGTGTTTAATATTAGCTTTTAACTATTTTGATGCAATCTGTGTATATAATATAATGTTAGAAAATATAAGTTATTGCAAATTTAAACTGCATTAGCTTAATTTTTATTTTGAACATAGAACAAGTTTTTGAAAAGGTACACTCGAGTGACAACTACCTTAACCTCGTAACATAGTAGAAAAATTAAATGATAATTGTATCTTTGTATTTGTTTACAATGTGAATCTATTAGGAACTGAATAGATTGTAATTGGTTGCATTTACGCCAGGTGTTTAATTTCCTATATATGATAATCCCATTTCAATTAAAATACCATCAGCGTAATGGTTTGAATGTTTTATTCTGCGCGGCCGCTGGCTAATTGACTATTGAGTGACATATTGTTCACCGGCTAACGATTCATCCGCTCCGTCTCCGTTCCATGAAGTGCAGTGCGTAGATGCAACTGCCGATATCGTAAATTTCCCTGCTCTAATGATATCCACATAACCACTACTTTATCCGCTACTGTCTAACTCTTTTGCTCTACATACAGATGAAGAGAAGAATTCAGTTACGCTGGAAGTATTACATAGAAATTATGATGTAAAAATGGTCTTATTTTTCTATGGAATTTAGTTCAAAAAATTCATATAAATATGGCAAGAATAAAAGAAATTATAATTTTACTGAACTATAACTTTTCTACACGATATTTTTTGTCATTATAATTTTATTTCATTTGGAAAGTGTCATTTCAGATGTTTACTAAGCATAAAAAGCATGATTTTTCTATGTACTCGATACTGTTGTTCGAAGGAAAAATATTATACTTTACACTCCGTAAATATAATTCAAAGTGATATTGACCGTTCTGATTCTGAGTACGCAGAACAAAATAATCAAACGCACCTATAAGTGAATATATGAAGGTAGGTGTATTCGAATATACAAAGGTTCATATATTCGTTCACCATGGTTACTTAATAATAATAATCGCTGTAATAAGTGGTAACTAAGGAAAATCACGCATTCTTATTGGTTTAAAACTTAATGAATGATATAGTCATACATAATATAACAAGTGATATGATTATCATCGATGATTTTTCGAGTGAAACCGAGCTGCAGATTTCACGAGTCCGAAGGACGAGTTAAATGTGCTGCTTCGGTTTCACGAGCAATATCTTCGATTATTAATCATATCACGAGCTTATATTTAATGAGAGAATATAATGAACTTTTATAACACATTATGTTAACCTAACTTTTGATATACATATTCATAATGTATTAAAACATGGTACTTACGAGTTTTATTTAATATATCGGAGTTTGAATTATTGTTATTACTTATTTTTACTCAAAATTAACTGTCAATGTCGTAAATAAAGAAAACAATTCCCTTAGTTAGAACTATAAATAAGGTGATAATTTCTTTGTTTTTTATCATCGCTGTGATAGACATGTAACTAGGGAGATTCTAAATGTTGATTGGCGGAAAACGTCACGTGACTAATGAATTATATTCTCTTAGACATAAAATGAACGATTTTGAAATGAGAATATTTTTTTTGTTTCCTGTAATTTAGAGTTTTTGGACATGTCCAGTTCTATAAAAAAACAACCTCAATTGATCCTAGTTACGAATCTTATGAAAGTATTTGTGAAAAAATCTGACGTGGCAAGCACAATACCTTCTGTCAATCCTGTGTATTATGTACAAATTCGATACATAAATTTTCTTGCAAAAGATTCTATATTTTTGGTATTATGTGATTCCCTTTCTCGGCAACTGAATTCCATACTCCTGATAACAAACAAACCATATGAAATAAGAAAATTATGAAATTTTGAATGAAAAATTATAACACTTGTCAGTTATGGACATAATTAATTGCTGTTACTTTGACACGGGTCTCCATATCTGTTTGCCAAAGTCAGCAAAGTCATGTCACTGCACGCGCCCTACATATACATATACATATACATATTTTTTTTGCAAAAGATCCTATATTTCCAGTAAAGTTATTTCATAAACAAACTATGCAAATTGCACTTGACACTGACATCTTCTTCTTCTTTAGTTTTTCCCATTTGCTAGGGGGTCGCTATTTTTTATTTTCTTCTTCCACTCATTTTTGTTTTGCGTGTCGTCCTCATTCAGTTCCTTTTCTCTCAAGTCTTCTGCAATACAGTCTTTTCATCTTATATTTGGTCTTCCTATGTTTCTTCCACCTTCTACTTAATATATTCATCTCTCCTCATGACATGTTCAAACCAATGTAATCGTCTCTCTTATATCTAGAAACTTCTAACACTAGCGTTACTTCCCTTATTCTTTCATTCAATTACTTGATTTTTATTGATACTGACATCTGTCAATTTGAATTACCTGAATATATTAGCAGTTTCCATGGTTAAGTTAGCATAGCTGGCTGAATTATGAAATTTATATGAATTTTTTTATCTTTATTATTCTTTAACTCTATATCTGTTGAATATGAAATATAAAATGCAATCAAGTCGTATAGACAATAATATATTCTTTAAGTTATAATAACATTTAACTGAGTTTTTCAAGAAAAACTGTTAAAATCTTCAAATGAGGGTACTTCCGGTTGACCAATTATAACCAAAATCTAATCAAATCTGCATATAGTTGTAAGGAAGGGGAATACGCAAGAATTGTAATTTTTGGAATTCTAGTATTGGAGGTATCGTTGACGACCCGGCGGTCACATACACACATTCACACACACGCACACACTAATACACACACACACACACACACACACACACACACACACACACACACACATACAAACATCATCGTATAAATAGTAAAATCGTATTGTAAAGACCCTAAAACGTGCTTATTCAATGAAAACTCACCACCGAATTTTTTGACCAGACAATACCTTCCTTACCTAGAGGTGACGGAAGGTAAAAAACAACTTAATAAAAATACAAATATACAACAATGTATAATAAGCCACGATGATGTCTTATTATGTTTAAAGAGAATTCTTTATCCTTTCAACCTTCAGCTACAATTCGAAAAATCTTATTAAATCTCCTTAAACGTCCTCCACAGCCAATTTTATCTTCTCTCACTTTTCATCTTATAATGAAGCCGTCGTTGAACAAACACCTCTAATGATAGCAATTATACCTTCAAGACCTGCGGGACAGCTGTCAGTGAAGACGTGAAGTAGGTTAGCGCAAAGGTTAATTATCCTCAAGGACCATCCGGGTCACAGGTCGCCAAATTCGGATTATCCAAGTCAGGCAACAGTCAAGTAGCACACAAGTCGTGAGCAAAGGCTTCATTTAGGGATCATAAATAAGACTTCAATGTTATGAAGTATTATTGATTGTAATGTAATTAACTTGATTGAGAAACTGTTGGGAAATGGATTTCAAAGATGAGGAGGAATTTTTTAAGATTTACGGTATTGTAATACAAAAATAGCAATTTTAATAAAAAAAAATCTGATGTGGCCAGCACAATACCTTCCGTCAATCCTGTGTATTATGTATAAATTCCATACATAAATTTTCTAGCAAAAGATTCTAAATTTCCAGTAAAATGATTTCATAAACAAACTATGCAAATTTTCCTTGACACTGACATCTTCTTTAGCTTTTCCCATTGGTTAAGGATCGCTATTTTTTATTTTCTTCATCCACTCATTTCTGTTTTGCGTGTCGTTCTCACTCAGTTCCTTTTCACTCATGTCTTCTGCAATACAGTCTTTCCATCTTATTTTTGCTCTTCCTCAATTTATTCTACCATCTATTATAATTTTACAAATTTTACAAGATTTTGCCGTTTGAAAGTATAATTTCCTGATAATTTATTTTGTGTTTTATAATAAATAGGTGTCACCAGTAAAATTATTTCATGAACAAACTATGCAAATGACACTTGTTACAGACATCTTCTTCTTTAGCTTCTTCCATTCGTTAGGGGTCGCTATTTTTCAGTTTCTTCTTCCACTCATTTCTGTATTGCATGTCGTCCTCATTCAGTTCCTTTTCTATCAAGTCTTCAGCAATACAGTCCTTCCATCATATCTTTGGTCTTCCTCTGTTTCTTCAACCTTCTAATACTAAGCTATTCATGCTTCCAATATATTCTTCATCTCTCCTCATGACATAAATATGTTAAAATCGGAATGAAGAGACCTAAAACCAAGCTTATTCATTAAAATCTGGTTATGTGATTTTTATCATGAATCCAATACCTCTCTTAGCGAGAGGAACAAACTAAACTTTAGTTTGTAATAATATTATTAGCAATTTAATGTTTTGGACAAAGGATATGTGACGTCTGTTTGGTAGAATCATGGAAGAAGACCGATAGACTGACAGAGAAAGATTGAGTAATTGATAAGCGTCGCGATTATATGCGGCAAGTCATAGCATGTCGACAACTGGCTACAACTATCTTTTTCTCTCCCAGATTATCGGTCTTTTTCCACGATTCTACCATGCAGACGTCACATACCCCTTCCCCAAATTTTTAATAATTATATTCTCGCAAACTACAGATAATTATTCGATTTAAAAAAATACGGACATTTTATTTTTTATCTTGTATCATATATGTAAAAATCAAAATTTGGTCTCATATCCCACTGTAAATATCCTAATAAAATAATTATTCTCTAAATAAGCAAAATCTTGAAAAAAGTTATACAATACTCGCAAACCACACAAACTTGTGCGTGTGGAATATGGGCCATTCCAATACTTGTTGTAGAATATACTATTACAATTTTTTGTTTTTACTGATTTTGGCACCGCCTAGCTCTTCGAAAAGTTACGACATTCCATTTTAAAACTATGCACTATCGCTGTACCGTAAGTACATATTTGGTTTCTCATATGCTAATAAATTTACCAGTTAACTTATTTTTGAATTTTGAATGCTTCTACAGTAACACATATTTTTATAATAACAAAATAGCAGTAATATATTTTGTACTCCTATAAAAAATAAGTACAGTTAAATTTTTGAAAGATGTCCGATCAAGGTATCTGTATCATGAACGAATTAACAAATTGGAATATATTTATCCCCCTCCTTTACAAAGGCTTTAAGCGTGTGCGATAAGGATGGATATAACACGCTTGTCTTTCAAAAATTCATATTGTTTGGACTAAGTTAGGACATACCACTTTAAAACGATGCTCGTTGTTGATAATACTTTCGCTGTAACGTAAGTTTATATATTAATTCATATACATTACCTTGATTCATAGCCGTACGAATAACGTCATTTTCTGTCAGTGTCACTGACATTGTATCAGTATCTTATTGTTCAAATGTTTGGTTTTACATTTGTTAATAAACTTCCCAGTTGATTTATTTTTGAATTTTGAATGCTGTTATTGTAACATATATTTTTATAATAATAAAATAACAGTAGTATCTTATGTACCCTCACAAAAACTAAGCAAACGACACTACTGAATTTGACAGAATGGACGGAGTGAAAATCTGAATTCATACAATTCGTAGATGACCTTAATCGGACATCTTTCAAAATTTTTACTGTAAATGACACTACTGATTTTGACAGAATGGGTGTAGCTAAAATTCTTAACTCGTACAATACGAAGATGACCTTGATTAGACATCTTAAAAATTAAAATTTACCTAGCTAAAATTTATTTAAAACAAAACCAAATAATAATACCCTACTATCTTCCATTTCTACTATACATCACCTATCTCCCATCTACATAGACAAATGACTTGACCTAACCTACACTTAATAGAGCTTGTCAAACAGATATTAATCACACAATTATAAATGATAATGCGTTGTGACTGTGAGGACACCAGTCGCAGTCGGCCGAGTCCCGCTACCGTATCAAGTCCATGTCAACTCAACTAACCGTGGGAACACGCGTTTTTATCTAGTGACATTCGCGGCTAGAGTTGAGTAATTAGAATATGGTGTTGGGATATGTGGAGCACATGAGCAGTTAAGATGAGAAGTAGAGTTGTTAAGGAGACAAGGAATGCGGGAGATGAAAGAAAGAGAGAAATGCAGTTTGAATAATTATTCAGCAAACTAAAGATTGAATGCTTAGTTTTAGAGTAATGCTGTGCAATTTATCAAGTCAATATGTTAATAAGTTATAGGTAAAAACGGTTTTATTTGCAAATGATGCTCTAAATATGCGGAATTATTAGACATATTTATTAACGTCTACAATATATCCAACAAGTCATGATATTTGATATCTCCATTGTGACAAGGCGAGCAATAACAAATAAATAACTTTTATACACTCTTCTAAATTATAGTTTCAGGATCAATATTTCAAGTTTGTTATCTTTGTTAGTCAAAATTCTGTTTAGAAATAATTATCATTTTTACCTCTCGCTAAGAGAGGTATTGGATTCATGCTAAAAATCGCATATCCAGATTTTGTTGAATAAGCACGATTTAAGGTCCATAGAATCCGATTTTAACATTTTTACAATGATGTCTGTGTGTGTGTGTGTGTGTGTGTGTGTGTGTGTGTGTGTGGATGTGTGTGTGTGTGTGAGAGGTTGTTGGAGACACGATTTCTCAAATTCTGTAAGACTAAAGACCTGTTTGACTACGGATTTCTCAATCTAACAGTAATGGGAAGAGTTGAATAGATTCTGGTAACAATTGGACAACCGGAAGTGGTTGTTTCTAAAAAAAAAATTTCTAAATATTATTTTTTGAAAATTTGTTACTACAAATATTAAAGATAATTAAATTCTCAATCTGACACATTTAATTTTTTTATTATATCTCGTATAGGTTTGGAGATATAGTATATAATAATATAGAATAATCTGTTGTAATAAATCTCGTTGCCCAAAAAACAGTTGCGATATTTAAATTTTTGTAATTAACAAATAAATGCAAAATGTCAGTGTCAGATTTTTCTGGGAGGTATGAGTACATTTAATATATATTATTGTATTATTAATTAATTGTGTATTTAAATTACAGGTGTGTTAATATTACATATATCCTTAAGAAATACCGCCAATACCGTCAATGAATTTGAAGAATTTTGAACATGTTAGAATAGTAGGATAAAATTTCTCATAGAACGAAAGAAGCGAAACAATTTCAATTATTTGTGTGTACTTATAGGGCGCGAGCAGTCATGTGACTTTGTTGGCCTTGGCAAGCAGATATGAGGATCCGTGTCAGAATGACGGCTAGTAGTTATTTACATAGATGTCACAATTGTCATATGTCATAATTTTTCATTCAAAATTTCAAAATATTCTGATGTTTATTTGTCATCCATTAGTATGGAATATATTTGTCGAGGAAAATAATCCACATGGATTTGGCCCCCACAAAGTCACATAACTGCTCGCGCCGTATGCAACATAAAATGAAAATTGCGAGAGGTATTGTGCTGGTCACAACAGATTTTTTTCAAAGCAATTTGTTTAGAATGACTATCAACGGACTAGACAGTTATTTGTTGACAATTAAGGGTATATTCCCAAAATAAAATATAAAAACCGAAACCACGGTTCTGGTAACGGACTGGTTGCAGTCACGTGACTATTTTTAATGAAACACTTCGGTTTCATTCGGTTCTCAAAATTATAACATAACCTCTAAACCTAGATCATATGATAGTAGCGGCAACTCTAAAATATTTCGGACAATGAACGAAAACGTTTTATTTATGGATTTATTACTTTTAACAAGTAGTGATGAAAGCAGTGATGATGAACAAATAAAGCAAATAGTTACATAGTTATTGCCGTCTATAAAAAGCAAGTTAAAAATCATTAATTTTGCGAAATAACTATTATATTATTGAATTATTGTTTGTTTTTGTTAGGGAAGAGACCTAGAATAGAAGAATATGTTGAAATAATTACAGTGACGAGGTATTTCGATCACATTTCCGGATGAATAGAAACACTTTTTATTAAATTTCAATGGTGGCAATTTAACATCTCCCGTTTTCTTAAGAGGTCGCCCAAAAAAAGAAGCCGGATTACAGCTTCTACTTGCAATTTGGTATTTAATACAAAAATAATATAAATTCTGTATATTGTATACATATAAAATGTATGTAAAATAAAAATATATTCTTTATATAACGAAAATGAAGTTCCTTAACAAACTAACAATTGCATTAATGTGTACAAACACATTTATGTTTTAGAAAAGGATAGATATACGTAACCGGCGTAACCGAGCTTAAAGAATGGTTATGCTGGTTGCAACCACTTTAACCGTTACCATGTTTCATTAATCCACAATTTACATCTTTTGATATTTTTGGAACACTTTCGATTAACCATGGTTAAAATTTGTTATTTTTGGAATATACCCTAAGTCTAAAAGTTATTGCAAGCCTACGTGCAGGGTTGATATTTTGATATGGATGCCACATGAAACCCTCTTCAACCCCTCAGAGATAATCCTCTCATGAAGTTAACGTTTTTGTTTTACGTAGTTGATCTTAGACACTCATGTCGACGAGACATGCAATCTGCGTTTTAGTTTCTGGCGCGGGCGAAACGCCTGCCTGCTGAGTTACAATGTAACTATTTAGTTTATTTGATGTAGTTATGTTTAGTTTAGCAATCAATAATAATAAGTTTAATAGTTTATAAATGATTAGTGTTAGTGTAAATATGTATAAATAAAGAAGTTAGTAATATTAATATTGTCTGTGTCCATAATGTAAGTCATCATCATCGGTCATCAATGTTAAGTGTAAGTGTAAGCAGAGCTGGGAACTACTTAAAGTAAAAGTACTGAAAGTATTACTTTAAATACATCCAGTATTTACAATACTTTACTTAAAATACTTTTGAAAATTAGTACTTAGTACTGTACTTAAAATATTTTTTTTCATAAAGAATTCTTGAAATACTTTCTTAAAGTATCTAAAAGTATTTAACGTAACTAAAATACTTTAAATACTAAGTACTTTACGCATGCACAAGAACATATTTCTATGTGTTCTGTTCACTACTGCCAACAGAGTTTGAGCAAGTATAGAAAAGTACTAAAGATTTCGCTATATATAGTTTTAATTTAATAGTTGAAGACGTAAATAAAGATAAATCAAGACGTAATGCAATATATTATGATGAGCATGTTGAACAACTTATTTTTTAAAGAATATTTCTACTTGCTCATCAATATTATAAAACTAAATGAAGAATTTTTCTACTCCAATGCGTGAAGTAGTAGCTACAAACATTAATCGCAGATGTGAGGTCTGAATTAATAGCGATGCGTAAAATGCAATTGGGTCTTATGGAGTTTATTTTAAAACATTTTCTATGCGTGAAGCCATTTTAACACGCATGTGGACAGACTTCTTCACTTATTTCACAAATATAGGTACTACTTTTTTTTAAATAGGTATAGTACTTTAAAATTAGTGGACTACTTTAACTATCTTCTTATATGAGAGTGATATATGTAAATTCGATCATTTTTGGTAATATTTTAACAGATTTCATGAAAAAAAATACTTAGTACTGGTACTGTAAGTAAGTAAATAAAAGTATTTAAAGTATTACTTTACTTAGTATTTAAATACTTTTCTTATAAGTATTTAGTATTTAGTACTTAAATACTTTTTTCGAGTACTGGTCACAGCTCTGAGTGTATGTATGTTCGTCCTTCAGTCGTGTAATAAATTGTATAAATAATAAATTAAATTGGGCATAATTTTAAATGTGTTTCTAAACGATTACCCATCCATACGCTGTTAACCCTTGCTTGACAGATTATAAATTTATGTATAAATAGTAAATAGCAAGTGGTTTATATATAATTGTAAGAATACCTTTTTTCTAATAATTATAATGAAAATAAATTATATGTGACAAATTTTAAACAAACAGTACGTACATCAAACACATTGCATCTTTCGTACGTTAATGTTAAAGCAAGCATAACACCAGGCTTGCATGCTTGCAAACATAAAACCTAGTCTTAAATGAGCACTAGTTACTGGTTACTTGTATATTTTGTAATCCTTTTGTACGACAATGAAGCATTAAAGCATTAAACGATCTCAATCTTGCACAAAACCTACAATTGAGTTAATAGCTCTGTTACCGACCACAGCATTCACAAATGACATTTTCTTCGCTGCGTCATAATGCAACGCAAGACATGAAGAGGTTTTTGCTCCGTAAAAACAGCGCAACTCAATTCATTACGATTTTTATTTAAGTATAAAGACCATTAAGACTTAAAGAAGGGTGTTGCAACGATGAAGAAAGATTTATTGAAGGTAATAAATTGAAAGCGAGGAAAATTCAATTTGGATTTTTAACAATTAAGCTAAGATAATAAGAAAATTTCTATTTATCTATTTAAAACTATTTGTAATCACACTACAGATAAATAGTATCTATTGTGGAACTAATGCGCGAAGTCGACTTTTTGCACGATAAAACTACATAAGCCTAGACAAAACCTCCACGCATGTGTCGAAAAAGTCTTACACTTAATACTAACATTCTTACCTTCCGTCATCTTTAGTAAGGAAGGTGTTGTCTTTGGTCAAAAAATTCGGTGGTGAGTTTTCATTGAATAAGCACGTTTAAGGGTCTTTACAATACGATTTTACTATTTTTACGATGATGTCTGTATGTGTGTGTGTGTGTGTTCATGTGTGCGTGTGTGTGTATGTGTGTGTGTGACCGCCTTTTCGGATACGATATCTCCAATTCTAGAATTCCAAAAATTACAATTCATGTGTATTCTTCTTCCTTACAACCATATGCAGACTTGATTAGATTTTGGTTATAATTGGTCAACCGTAAGTACCCTCATTTGAAGATTTTAACAGTTTTTCTTGAAAACTCAGTTAAATGTTATTATAACTTAAAGAATATATTATTATCTATACGATTTGATTGCATTTTATATTTGTTATTCAACAGATATAGAGTTAAAGAAGAATAAAAATAATAAATTTCACATAAATTTCATAATTCAGCCAGCTATGCTAACTTAAACATGGAAACTGCTAATATATTCAGGTAATTCAAATTGACAGATGTTAGTATCAATAAATTTAAATCAATGAAAGAATAAGGGAAGTAGCTCTAGTGTTAGAAGTTTCTAGATATAAAAGAGACGATTACATTGGTTTGAACATGTCATGAGGAGAGATGAATATATTAATAGAAGGTGGAAGAAACATAGGAAGACCAAATATAAGATGAAAAGACTGTATTGTAGAAGACTTGAGAGAAAAGGAACTGAATGAGGACGACACGCAAAACAAAAATGAGTGGAAGAAGAAAATAAAAATAGCGACCCCCCTAACGAATGGGAAAAACTAAAGAAGAAGAAGAAGAAGTCAGTGTCAAGTGCAATTTGCATAGTTTGGTTATGATATAACTTTACTGGAAATATAGGATATTTTTCAAGAAAATTTATATATACGGCGCGTGCAGTGACATGACTTTGCTGACATTGGCAAGCAGATATAGGGACCCGTATCAAAATGACAGCAATTAATTAAGTCCATAATTGACAAGTGTTATAATTTTTCATTCATATTTTCATAATTTTCTTATTTCATGTGGTTTGTTTGTTATCAGGAGTATGCAATTCAGTTGCCGAGAAAGGGAATCACATAATACCAAAAATTTAGAATCTTTTGCAAGAAAATTTATGTATGGAATTTGTACATAATACACAGGATTCACGGAAGGTATTGTGCTGGCCACATCAGATTTTTTTTTGTGTTATCCTAAATTCTATAATCCTCAAACCATCATGAAATTAAAGAGTATTTAGGAATGAAACAGAGGCTATATCTCATGGAAAACGTCCGGATCGAGTATATGTTTGCTAACAAAAGACGGGTGATCATTTTGTTGTTGTGATTTTTCATATATCGTGTAAAACAAACAAAACAATCAAATTTCTTCAAGTTTGAATAAAATACTATCCTACTTAATTATTTTCCATAATAATAAATATGCTAATATAATAATTTTTCTATTATAGTTCATAATCCGCACTCCTATAACCTTTGTGCGTAACGCATGGCATTTATCTAGTGTCCAGTGTAACCTTTAATCATCGAGAGACTTGCAATGACCGAGTATACGATATCTCCGGACACCGCACCGCAAGGCTAACATCATTCTGTCATAGTGTCAAAGAGGAATATGCAAGCGATATATACCTGTCAGACTCACTGGCTTCTAAGCGATGTATCTTAGAACAAATTATTGAGGAAATAATAAAATGAATCTTAAATTGATTTAGAATTCTTTATCCAATTCTAATAACTATTTGAACTATTGAATTATTTATTTGGTTAATTATATAAATTACTCACTCAACAAAACAAAACTCCTAATTACAGAGTGAGAATAGAGCCTGATACACAAAACACAAGTAGGTACATACAAAGTGAATAATCTTAGCATTATGGTTTGAAAAAATATATAATAATAATTCAGCTTATCTTATTTGACAAAAACAATAGGTTATAATTGACGAGATCTAAAATATTTGCAAAAAATGTCAATATTATTTATATTGTAATATATTTTATTGTACAGGTAGCAAATATGACTAACAGGGTAGAAGGTAGACGAAACAGAGGAAGACCAAAGATAAGATGGAACGACTATATTGCGAAAGAAAAGGAACTAAATGAGGACGACACGCAAAACAGAAATGAGTGGAAGAAGAAAATAAAACATAGCGATCCCTAACGAGTGGGAAAAGCTAAAGAAGAAAAAGATGCCAGTGTCAAGTGTAATTTGCATAATTTGTACATGAAATAATTTTACTGGAAATATAGAATCTGTTGCAAGAAAATTTATGTTTGGAATTTGTACATAATACACAGGATTCACGGAAGGTAATGAGCTGGCCGCATCAGATTTTTTATTTAAAATCTGCTAATATAGAAAATAACCAGGTTTATAACAGCAATTTTTACCTATACAGTTGCCGACAGTTAAAAATAAATTAAGCCAAGTTCTTATAAGTACTGTAACGTTTATTTATTTGAGTAAAGTATAAAATTTAGAGAATTATTATTAATTAAATTAAAAGTTTATTAAACGATGAATAAATATTAAAAATATAATAAAATAACTATCACTATGAATAAATAACTACGAGGGTCATTCAATAAGTAAAGAGACAAATGGCTATAGCTCAAAAACGGTTTATTTCAATCTTTCAAAATTAAGGCTATTTTTCAACATAATCACCCCCCATAGTTATGCACTTGTCCCATCTTTCTTGCAGCTTCCTAATTCCCTTGGCGAAGAATTCTTTCGATTTACCCCGAAGCCACTTTTGCACCGCTTCCTTAACTTCCTCATTGTTAGCAAATCTTTTTCCACGTAGGGCGTCCAAACAGGTAAAAATCAGATCGGGCGAGGTCGGGACTGTAGGCAGGATGAGGTAAGACCTCCCAACCCAATTCTTGAAGCTTATCACGGGTCAGCTGGTCTGTATGAGGGCGGGCGTTATCGTGCTGAAGAATGACTCCTTTTGACAAGAGTCTACGGCGTTTGCTCCTGATAGCTGGTCTAACTTTGTGTTCTAGCATCTCAGAGTAGTATTGGCTATTGATAGTTCGCTGATCTTCAAGGAAATCGCAATAGACTGGACCCTGTAAGTCCCAAAAGATGGTCAGCATCACTTTACCGGCGGAAGGTTGAACCTTGATTTTTTTGCGAACTGGAGAGCTAGTTTCCACTCCATACTCTGCCTTTTGGTTCATACAACTTTTACCGTACTGTATTAACATTCTAGAAAAAATTTCACTTGGTTTTACACCTTCTGCGGCTAAAAATCTAATGACTGAGCGCTGCTCTTCTAAGGTGCAATCTTCTAGTGGACTTGCCATGGTGAACTGAAAATTTTGAGGTTATGTTGACATAAAATGATGAAACAGCTGATCAGAGCATATCCCAAGGTTGTCAACTAACACCCCTGAAAAGATTGTACACATTCATTGAATAGTTTTAAAATTATAGAATTTGTCTCTTTACTTATTGAATTACCCTCGTATATAAAGAAATAAATACTTTCTGATTTCTTTAAAACTCAATTTAATATTTATGTATACTTATAAAATAAATAATACATTGCTGTCAATGATTTTCTACTGCAACTATGTGAAATTATATGTTTATTGATAATATATACTTCCGGTATATCTCTGTATTATTCTAGAAAACTACTCGAACATTCCAGTATATTTTCTGTAACGTTCCAAAACAACAGAACAAAATGTCGGGTGAGCGCGAGTAATTAAACTTAGCTCGGCAGTGTGTTTACAGTGCTGTGAATTGTAATTACATTCTCGCCTTCGTATAATTTCTAAAAATATTAGGTCAGTGGCATCGGTCGCGTGCTCTCCAGACTCAGTGGCGTCGACTGTGCGCGCGTTACAATACGGAGCTGTCAATGATACGAGAACATCCCGACCGAAGCTAAAATGATTTCGAATTATACTTGACAAATACAGATATGGCAATAAAAAAATTAATTCTGTTTATATGATATGCAATGATCTGCAATTTATTTATATTACAGATTATGAAATATTACAGAGATTTAAATTCAGAATATAAAATTCGCTTCATTTGGTATCACTGTATCTGTCACCATTTTTATGTCATCATAAATAATCTTTTTATTTACTATTCCCATCCGTAAACATATCTCGCTCTCCCACGCTAATAATTTAATCCCGCTTATAACGATTTTATGAAGGCGAAGATCAGCTTTATTTTCCCATCCTCTCGCGGGAGATAAAAAAGTAATTAGTTACTGGTTATAAATAAAGATGTTCACAAAATTTTAACTCTTCCTGTATAAACAAGTGATAAAACGGAAATTTAATGGCTACTTTTATTCGTTAAAGAGGATTAAATGTGGGTTCACCAATAAAAAATGTCACACGTAATGAAATATGTTTCCAAGGTAGATTTAAGAAAGTGCGTTTTGATCGCTCAATCAGCATAACTGTTTCTGATAGTAAAAATCAATATACGAGAAATCCGTTCTAATCTGATATCATTTAAATAAGTCTATCTTATATAAGTTTATTCATTATAAAATATAGATTATAAATTATTTATTATTTCTTTATCTGCAATCTATTAGAAACGAAATGTTTTCTAGGCAATTTTTAACAATGCATAACTTAAGCTTGTTTTACATTATACTATTTCTGTGGCACTATACGTTTCGCCAATTCCAATTTATTTTATATGAAGATAGTAGGTAGAGAGGTTAGTTGTCGACAAGGGCAGAAGTGTCTCCTTAGTAATAATATTGTAAAATTTCCAACTTTAGTTTCCATATCTGATATTTGCATTCTAACTAATAGTCCTTCATACATAGGTAAGTAACTTTGTTTTGTGTTTACTGCTTATCTAAAAACTTCTAATATTATTATATTTGTGGGATATTTGTGAACAGGCATGTCGGTGTAGTTATGGACATGTTCAAAAATTAACCAGCACTCCAGAAATGAATCGTTTGGCAAATGAAGCAAAAGAAAACAGTGTTACAATTGTTTTAGTTAATTGTTTTATTTTTTTAATAATGTAACATATAGATTATTTTACATGATTGTAAAGAAAATTTGATGTAATTTTTAAATTTGTAAAAAAATATAGTATATTCTATTTGAAATTTCAAAGTTGATATTAATTACTAATAAACCAAAAGTGGTATCATGAATGTACATCCGTCATCAAGTAGCTTACTTGTTGCTATATAAATCATGTTATATGAAAGAAATTACTAACTTAATAAATAAGCGAGATATTTGCTGGGTCCACTAAAATATAATACCCTGTATACAAAAGATACATCACCTGTCAACCTGTTAATAAATGTCAAAAATATTTTATGGATAATATTGAAGATGTTCTATCTCCAAATGATGAGTCTGAATGTTGCGGTTATTGTAATATTATTTTATCGAAATAAAACTTGCAATCTTAAACCAATTGCAATGTATAGAGTTTGACATATTCGCCTGCGGCTCGTGCGATTAAACTTTTCTATTCGTGAAATAAGACTTTTTACTTTCCATCACCTCTGGATAAGGAAGGTATTGTCTTTGGCCAAAAAAATCGATGGTGAGTTTTCAATGAATAAGCACGTTTTAAGGTCCCTACACTAAAATTTTACAATCTTTACGATGATGTCTGCATGTGTACTATATTTCCAAAAATTACAATTTTTAAGTATTCCTGTTCCTTACACCCATATGCAGACGTGATTAGATTGAGGGAAATGGCTCGAGTGTTAGAAGTTTCTAGATAGATACAAGAGAGCCGATTACATTGGTTTCAATATGTCATGAGAAGAGATGAAGAATATATTGGAAGAATGAATAGCTTAGTAATAAGAAGGTAGACGAAACAGAGAAAGACCAAAGTTAAGATAGAAGGACTGTATTGTGGGAGACTTACAGAAAAGGAACTGAATAAGAACGACACGCAAAACAGAAATAAGTGGAAGAAGAAAATAAAACATAGCGACTCCAAACGAATGGAAAAAGCTAAAGAAGAAGATGTCAGTATAAAATGCAATTTGAATAGTTTATGAAATAATTTTACTGGAAATTTAGAATCTTTTGAAAAAAAATTATGTATGGAATTTGTACATAATACACAGGATTGACGGAAGGTAATGTGCTGGCCACATCATATTTTTTTCTAAACCAAAACAGATAGAGCATTTAATGTTCTTTTAGTATTGGTAGTAACGCAAATTATAAATTATTACTCATCAATACCAAATAAATTCATTTGCTCATTATTCAATGGATACGTCTCTAAAATCAAACCGTCCAATAATTTTATTACTTCCATTTCCTTAAATTTCAGGTTGTTTATCCTTCATCTTCATGTCAACCTCTCAAGTGCTTCATTCCTCTTATTAAATTACCATCCCATCTCATCTGGCTGAGCTTCACAAACAAAACAAGCATGTTAGATGGCAATGGCTCGTGTGTGTTCTCTATAGATCGCATGATCGGATGTCTAGGTGGTACATGGTTTTATTTGAGCGAACATCGGCTTTGGATGATGTGCAAGCAATACAGAATATACCGCCTTGTTTGTCTTGTAAAGTCACCGAGGGAAAAATCCCACTGAACTTTATGATGCAGGTTAATTATGGTAATGTATGAAGAGGATTTATTTCTATGTTGTACAGATCCTTAATTATGAGATGATATATACGAATGAAGGAAGATCTTTTTGTTTCACTTGGTTGTGTTTCTAGATGTATGAGTATGTAAAGTTTGAATTGATTTCGTGTCCATAATACCGGATGCTAATAAAGATATAGTTCATTACTTACTAAATTGGAATGTTCCGCCACAGCACATTTCTTCGCCGTATTGTTTTTGTGTTAATCTGCGATGTTGGCTCATCCGGATCTGTGAATAACGTTTGGTCGTTCCAACGTATGTAGCTTTGAAGTTTGCAGTGATAAATGTTGAGTTTATTCCTTAGTATTTTATTTAAATTTGGCGCCAGTTGAAGGTTATAGACCCTACAGAAGGTGCAAATGTGCACTGAAACGACGGTGTTGTGAGAATAAATTTATATTTTGTTTAACATTTATTATTACCAAATAACTTATTAATTGAAAAATTTAAATTCAAAGGATCTAAGAGCCATTTTTAACTCTCTCTAAGACATGTATTGGATTTATGCAAAAAAATGCATATCTATATTTTAATGATTAAGCACGTTTTAAGGTCTTTACAATCCAATTTAACATTTTTATGATGTGTGTGTGTGTGTGTGTGTGTTTGTGTGTGTGCGTGCGTGTGTTAGAAGGACGATTTCTCAAAAACTATAAGACTTAGTAACTGTTTAACTACGTATTTCCCAATCGGATATTAATAGGAAGTGTTGAAAAGGTTTTGTTGGTAACAATTGGACAATCGGAAATAGCAGATTCTTGAAAACAATCTTTAAATTTTTTTTTTCTAAATATTATTTGTTCTTGCTAATATTAAAGAAAAATAAATTCTCTATCTGAAACATTTAAATATCTTAAATTTTTATAGATTTAGCGATAATAAAAATATAATATATAAAATAATCTTTTGTAAAAAATCTTATAGCCAAAATAATACTATAATACTACTAATAATATTTCTTATTGTATTAATTGTTAAATATTTAAAATTATAGGTATATTACACATACCCTTCAGAAATACTGCTAATCCCGACAATTAATTGGAAACATCTCGAAAAATTAGAAGAGTAGGTGAAAAATTCTAAGTAGAGTTTTTGGTGTGGTGTAGGTACCTATATAAGACTGCGCGAGCAGTCATGTGACTTTGTTAACCTTGACAAGCAGATATGGGGGTCCGTGTCAGAATGATAGGTAGTAATTATATACATAGATGTCAAACATCATAATTTTTCATTCCAAATTTCGTGATTTTCTAATTCCATGAAGTTTATTTTCCTAGACAAGTAAATTCCACACTCCTGGTGACAAATTAACCACATGAACTTAGAAAATCTTGAAATTTTGAATGAAAATTTTTGACATTTGACATCTATGTACATAATTACTAGTTGTCATTCTGAGGGGGGCCCCCATATCTGCTTGCCAAGGCCAACAAAGTCACATGACTCTTCGCGCCCTATACTTACGTAACCAAAAGCGGAAGTAGCGAGAGGTATTGTGTTAACCACAACAGATTTTTAGTTAACAAGAAGTGTTTGAACAAAACTATAACGATAACTTATTCTTATCTTTTCGGCCATTTAAAAAAATGCTGATATAACAATGAAAACATAGATTTTGGGTTGAGTTTATTTTTATTTTCAAAATGGTCTCCGTGTACTTAATGCATTTGTTTCATTGATGATCTAGTGTTTTATGTCATCCAGGAAATTCGTACATGGAACTCCTCAAAATAATTGTTTACTGTAACTTGCCAGCACTTTCATGAGGATGTGCGTTATCGTGATGAAAATTTTTCCTTTTCGACATTCCTGGTTTCTTCTTACGAGTTTTTTTCGTAAGTTAAAAGATTAGAATAATATTCTTTAGTAAATACTGGTTGATCTTTTGGAAGATACTTATCAACAATATCCCGTAAGTATCCCAATAATTAATGCCATAACTTTCAGACCGGATAAAACTGATTGTTGTTTTGACTTATACAGTTCTGTGAAACTTGCGTAATTTAATCTACAGTGCCATTTAAATAGTATACATTTTACAGTGACAAATCCGATCAATCAAAAAATAAAAAACCTTTGAAATTTATTCCTCGCTCTGTATATAATCGATGTGGCAATTAATTGACCGGCAATTATCAGCCTCTTCTCGATCTCGCCTAATTCATCCCGTAGGCCTTGACCTTTCCGCAGACTGCTAGATCTGGAGATCAGAAGTTTAGTTGGCACATCACGCGTAAATGTCGGGTGGAGTCGGAGTTGTAGTTGGCCAAGCAACCGACCAGAATGAGAATGCGTTTGACATTTCCACACTACCGATGGTATATTTTATCATTCTGACAATTACTAATTGTTGTCCTTAAATTAAATGGGGACCAGGCAGTGGCGTGCGAAATTCCAATAAATAAAATAAATATAATAGGAAGCTTGTGGGTGTCACCGTTCATTGAAGATTGTAGTTCTAACAAACCGGGTTATCGAAATTAAATATCGTGAAGTGTCTTCTGGTAAGCTCCCTTTGGGGTACAAGTTTATCACAATTGAGGTATATAGAAATTAATAAATATATTTACATACATTTCTTTCAGTTCGGCAATATTCTAAATCGCGTATTCATAAAAGATTTTTATTCCTAACTCTTGGAAACTTTCCCTTAATTTGCATCAACACTAAATCTTACCTACATATACAGGTGTCTTTAGAATACGAGGGCATAGCTTAACCACAAATTCCTGGGCCTAAAATAAAATGATTTAAATTAACTTAATTTTATCTTTAAAAATTCTGATGTGGTCAGCACATTATCTTCCGTCAGTACTATGTATTTTGTACAAATTCCATACAGAAAGTTTCTTGCAAAAGATACTATATTTTCAGTACATTGCCTTTTATGTATTTATACAAATTCAATACAAAAAATTCTGATGTGACCAGCACAATACCTTCCGTTAATCCTGTGTATTATGTATAAATTCCATACATATTTTTTGCAGTGGATTCTATATTTCCAGTAAAATTATTTCATAAACAAACTATGCAAATTTCACTTGATACTGACATCTTTTTCTTCTTTAGCTTTTCGTTGGGGGTCGCTGTTTTTTATTTTCTTCTTCCACTCATTTCTGTTTTGCGTGTCGTCCTCTTTCAGTTCCTTTTCTCTCAAGTCTTCCGCAATACAGTTCTTTCATCTTATCTTTGGTTTTCTTCAACCTTCTATTATTAAGCAATTCATTCTTCTTCCAATACAGTCTTCATCACTCCTCATGACATGTTCAAGCCAATGTAATCGTCTCTATTGTATCTCTCTAGAAGCTTCTACACTCGAGTTATTTCCCTTATTCTTTTATTCGTTACCGTAACTTTCCGTGTCTTCCCAACATCTATCTCAACATCCACATGTCTGCCACATTCATTTACTTGTCATTGATATTGACATCTGTTCATTTGAATTATCTGAATATATTAGCAATTTTCATGGTTAGCATAGCTGGCTGATTTATGAAAATTATTAAAATGCAATCAAATCGTATAGAGAATAATATATTCTTTAAGTTATAATAACGTTAAATGTCAATATGTGAAAGAAAAACTTAAAATCTTCAAATGAGAGTACTTCCGGTTGACCAATTATAAAGAAAATCTAATGATCTCTTCTTCTGGATGTAAACTTGAGGAATACGAAGAAATTATAAGTTTTGGAATCGTGGTATTGAAGTTATGCGATCCGAAATTTTTGTCACACACACAGAAACACACAGACACACATACATACATACAGACATCATCGTAAAAATGATAAAATCGTATTATATGAACCCTAAAACATGCTTATTCACAAAAACTCATCATTGAATTATTTAACCAAAGACAATACCTTCCTTACCTAAAGGTGACGGAAGGCAAAAAAAAATAAGCATATATATATGATATATTTCAATCAGAATTTTCTTAATATAGTAATTGTTTTCATAGTTATAGCATAGCTGGCTGGTTTATGAAATTAATTTCTTTTTTTCAATTTTTAACTCTGTATCTATTAAACATGATGTATAAAATACAATCAAATCGTATAGAGAATAAAAAATTCTTTAATATTTATAACATTAATTGTGAAATAATGAAATTTAACAGTGTTTCTTCAGGAAGAATTGTTAAACTCTTCAAATGAGGGTACTTCCAGTTGACCAATTTTAACCTATACTAGTCACGTCTGAATATGAATGTAAGGAAGAGGAATACGTAAAAATCGTAATTTTTGGAATTCACACACACATGCAGCACGCGCTCACACATACTCACACACACATATATACAAAAATATTGTAAAAATAGTAAAAATGAATTAACTTTTTATAATTAAAAAACGTTTTGCTCGATTTGGATGAAATTTGGTATGACATCTCTATGAATATAATTTATCTTTTAAGATTATTATTATTACATATTCAGTATGTAACTTTTCTTTTTTTTTGTAATTTGTGATACAGAGAAAAATATAATCTGAAACATTGTATCCACCTTGCAATTTATCAGTCTATCAGTCATGTGAATGGGAAACAACTAATTGTTAATCATAGTACCAATTGTTTACGAGTTGTCAATCTTTTCAAGGTGCTTATGATATGAGTAAGGTACATATTATCTTATAATAAATCCCTTTGACACGATCATAATTATAAAATTTATTAAGTAGTCAATGTTGAAAATTTGCCTACGTCTATGAATAGGCGTGTACTATTTTATTGATGATCTATCTAAATGAATAGAAAAGTAAAAAACTCATTAAATCATTATGATAATCTTGGCGAATGTTACAGTTTCAATATGTTTAGTCGTAATTCTTAGGTTTTATTGCTGCTCCATCTATAAAGATTGCCAAACGTTCATTTTAAATAGATGTCAGAAAGAACTGTATTGTTTATCTAGATAGCCTTGGAACACAACATGGTATTTTGAATTGATGATTGCTGTTATTAAAAGCATAAATTAAAAGCATTGAAAAACAGTATAACCTTTACATCGTTAGGAAGAAGCATAGTTAGAGGACTGCTCTACATTCTAACAGAACATAGATAATATTATACTACCGATCAAAAGTATTTGTTCATTTGCATTATCAACTTACTGGTTTCCAAAAACGCTACATTAACTCTTAATCACAATTTGTAGCTTTGATTGTGTTGGATACGACGTAAAGTTAGCAACTAACCTCTAATTTTACTTAAGTACAGGCTGAAGTTAGCTCTCTGTAGTTTTCATTTCATCACTAGATGGCAACTAAGTAGTAAATGAAAAAAACAGTTCCTAAGCATCTATAGCTTTTGTAATTAATGGTTATACTAATAATTTCACTGTAGGTACTGTGGTTCTACTTTTTATCATGAATCAGAAGAAAACCAAAGATAAGATGGAAGGACTGTATTGCGGAAGACTTGAGAGAAAAGAAACTACATGCAAAACAGCAATATGTGGAAGAAGAAAATGAAAATAGCGACCCCTAACGAATGGGAAAAACTAAAGAAGAAGATGTCATTGTCAAGTGCAATTTGCAGATTGTTTATGAAATAATTTTACTGGAAATATAGGATCTTTCGCAAGAAAATTTATGTTTGGAATTTTTTTATTTTGCTGTAGTTAGTTACCTATTAATTTTAGCCAAAAATGTTTGAAAGTAATCATATTTTATTTTGCACGATTTTTAAACTGTAATACTGTATTTAAAATTTTATAAATTTTACTCATTTCTAGTGATAACTGTCAGAATTATTTGCAGTTTCTCTCAACAAAAATGATCTATTAATAAACTAAAACACAATAAATATTAATATAATAATTATGAAATATCTTTTTATTACCTACACAATTAAAATTAGTATCTACTAACCTAACAAACTAATTTTTTGACAGTTCAAACATTATCCATTTATTTACAATCAACGTGCTATGAAATCTTATTTAGGTGTAGAATTTTATTATCTAGATCCTTTATTTGAATCATTTCTGTCTAAAATTAATAAGTAACTAACTACAATAAGAATATTAACATTATATTTCCTATATAACGAATTTCAAATATACACCCGTTACATACCTTCCAGAATAATTATCATAAGATTGGTAACACTGCATTTGCATGAAATCATATAATGGATTACTTTAGTGCCGATTTCTGAACTGTTAATGACGATCATCATAGTAATGTCAAATGATGACGTCGTTCTGTTTTAAAGCGATACAAATATTGATTTACCAAAAATACAATTATCATTATAGAATTAATCTTGTAAATATTACATCTAAGTTTAAATTATTATAACCAAAATCGTATTTTCTATATTTCTATTTATTTGTTTATACAGAAAACAATGTGTTATTGGAAACAAAAAAAAAATTAAAATATTTTTCTTTTCCTCCATTCGAAGATATGTAAAAACAATAATAACGTATCTGGTATTACATATAAAGTAACAGTAATAACGTATATCATTTAAGAAATTATCAACTTTTTCTTACATCGCTTGGAGTAGAATTCACAAGAAATGATATAGAAATATTAAATATTAATTAACCTTAACAGTAAACTTTTTTTATTACTTCATAATCATATAGTACATGTTATTAATAAAACAAATAATTAACAGTTTATGTTTTTATTTATAACTAAACATCAGTTGCAAAAAATGCATTAAGCGTAGTTGGAAATTTAAAATTCTAAATAAACTATAATCATTTAGAAATACATTTAATGTTCTGTTTTACTGCTGCTTTACAATACAAATGTACCTGATCGCGAATGTTTATTTTTTCTATTTTACTGTTATTGCTCTCAAATGATTAGTTTGGATTTTTTTTAGTATTGTATTGCAGCTGATGAAATAACTTTTTCATTTCAGGCAGGTTTCATAATAGACACATGCTTCATTTTCTTCAAGTTGTTAGAAGGATTGAATTGACAAAGGTTTTCCTTGCGCAAAAATGACCCATTAATTTTAGACAATAATGCTTCAAATAAATATTGTAGAGAATTAAATTCTGCGTCACATTCGCATTATATATCTAACGTTTTTATTTATTTTATTTTATTTATTTAACACATGATCCCCTCGTCATAATAAGTAGAAGAATACTCCTTGTTGCAAACGTTTCGGATTTTATTAATCCATCCTCAATGCTGGAGGACAAGGAAGAATAAAGATGTTACAAAATAATAAACAGCATAGCCTAGCAATAATTATACAATAATAAATAATACTTACCATCAGAAGATTATTACAAAAAAATATTTAAATACATAGTTATACATGTGACAAAATTAGTTGAAAAAAAATTATACATTGTTCTTCCTGCCGCAGTGTAAGTACAACTGCGAAATAAAGATACAGAAAGCTAACAAATAAAAAATATACAATGTTACCAGTATAAATTGGTTATAACACAAAATATCTGTTAGTGTGTATATTGGCGCAAACTTTAAACTGTATACCAATGAAGTCGTTTGTTGTTCCAGTTGAAAAGAGCTAAATCAAATATTCTGATCAAATCCCCCATACATCATATGATTAAATCATACAATGTTATTGAAGGTGAGATTGATATTTTCCAAACTTTAGTCCATGAAATATAGAAGTGTATTAAATTTTTTTAATGTTTTTCTTCTACTTACTCTAGAATTGGGCATTTACCTGTTGGGTATTGTATTTTCAATAATAATAATAATAATAATAATAATAATAATAATAATAAATAATACGTTGACTACAAAAAAGCTTTTGACAGTGTTCCTCATTCCTGGTTACTAGATGTTCTAGACATATACAAAATCAACCCTGCCCTACAATATCTACTGGAAGCACTCCTAAAACGATGGGAAACAAACCTCATGCTGAAGAATAAACAAATTAACACATACGTTGGCAATGTAAAAATCAAGAGGGGAATTTTTCAAGGGGACTCCCTAAGTGCACTCTGGTTCTGCCTTGCGTTGAACCCTTTAACAACATCTTTGAAATCCCACTCTGCTGGATATAAAATACAACACACAGAGATAAGTCATCTTATATATATGGATGATATCAAACTATACTCTGATAATAAAAAAGGCATTAACAAGCTACTTAACCAAGTAGAAGCCTACTCCAGAGACATTCACATGACGTTCGGCATTGAGAAATGTAAAATCAATGTCATGAAAAGAGGACAATGGGAACAGCATGACTAGACAATGAGGATGAAACTATAGAATGTATGGGGAAGACAGACACTTACAAATACCTGGGACTACATCAAAGCAGAGGAATCGATCATACCAACTCAAAGAACGAACTAAGAAGAAGGATGAGAGAGCGAATTGAAAAAATTCTCAAAACAAACCTCAATGGATATAACACTGCTAAAGCAGTGAATACTTTCGCAATCCCAGTAATTACATATAGCTTTGGTATTGTCAAATGGAGCCAAACGGACCTAGAACAAGTGGAACGAGAAATTCGTACAATGTACACTAAATATAGAGCACATCATCCGCAAAGCAGCAAAATTAGATTCCATCTAAGAAGATCAAAAGGAGGCTTAGGTATAATAAATTTACAAAACATGCACTATAAACAGATTACAAACCTAAGAAACTACTTCCTACAAAAACAAGAAACCAGTCAACTCCACAAAGCTATAACAGATACAGACAACAATTACAGTACGCTAAAACTACATGACTCCAAATATGACCCCCTTCAAAACATAATACCAGATGAGGAAAAGATACGAGAATGGGGAGGTAAAGAGATAAATGGCAAACACATAACCATCTTGAAGAACCCATACATAGATTTTAACAAAAGTTGCCAATGGCTAAATAACAACCTATTTAAAGAGACAGAAGGTTTCGTTATGGCTATTCAAGATGGTATTATCCCAACTTTGAAGTACCGGAAACACATCCTTAAGGAAGCCACATTAAAAACAGATATGTGCAGGGTATGCAACAAAACCCAAGAAAGCATAGAACACTTGATAAGTGGATGCGAAGTACTAGCAGGAGTTGAATATACCAACAGGCATAACAACGTAGCCAAACTACTCCATCTTGCAATATGTTCAAAGCATACCTTACTCACGAAAACACCGAAAACATATGAATATAAACCGGAACACATAATAGAAACTGAAGAAATAAAACTCTATTGGGATAGGACTATATTAACAGATCACACAATTAAACATAACAGACCAGACATAACATACCAACTAAAAAAGGAACAAATAACTTACGTAATAGATATAGCAGTACCAGCACCAGGAAATATTGAACAAAAACATCGACAAAAGATTCAGAAGTACCTAGACCTCGCCGCCGAAATAAAAAAGATCTGGAACCAAAAGACAGTAACAATTGTACCAATAATAATCGGAGCAACGGGCGAAATATCTAAAACATTGCAAGAAAATATAAACACTCTAGGACTCAAACAAAACATCTGGAGGGATCTGCAAAAATCCGCTCTCCTTGGTACCTGCAATACTATTAGGAAAGTACTCAACACTGGCAACCCAGAAGAAAAATAGATCCCATATCATATCAAATGACGTACCAGCATGACACCTGCAATAATACATTGTTATTATACGCACAAAAACACAATGTTAATACTTACCACACAACCTAAACAAAATTATCTCCAAACAACCGCCGGGGAGGGGAAAACGTAGCTGACCTGGCGGCCCAGATGAACTCCACCGGGGAACGATGCAGAGGAACCCGATGACAGAGAAGGACCAAAGAACCTGAAACAACCCAGAACACGCATCGCCCCCCCCCCCCCAAATGAGATAATGTATTGTATATAAAACAAAATTAAATGTTAATACTTACCGATAACGACGTATTGTATTGTATATACTTGCCTTATAGGCCGTATGTAAAATGTATGTACCAGTTAATGTGAAATAAATATGAATAATAATAATATCCATTCTTCAGATTGTGAAGTGGGAGTAGAAAAACCTATTTAACCTATAGTGTGAAACACACGAGCAATACGATGGTACTTTCGAGCGAGTTGTGAATACTATTCTTTACACAACTACAAAGAATAACAAGTATTTTCAAGAATTTTATTTGAAATGACAATTGTATACCTACTGCTTTTTAGAAACAATCCAGCAAAACAAAGCTGCCTAGTTATGTTATTTGGTCTCATCATTGCGATATAATCATATCGTGCTAGTAAGATATTCATATCATGCTAGTTGTACAATATTTCTTTCTTAAATAGGCTACTGCTGCGATATCTATTATTTTCTGCAACGGTCGTCGAAAAATATATTAAATAAATTATCCAAAAGTTGCTTTACATCGAACCAAGTAGGGAAAGGCATATAAGAAATATGCAGACTCTGTAGCAATTTAAGAGTAGACGCAAAAAGGGGAATATATATTTTGTTTTATGGAGTTGTTATATGCACAAAATTGAATAATTAAATTTATGGTATGTGCTATAAATTTAATAATTTATTCATAATAAATTTATGAAATTATGTATGAAATACACTTTTATGACATTCTAATCGTTAAATATTTGACACCATACTTCATAATTCTTTTATCACTTTTACTCACATTTCACATACCAGAGCCTGTCGCATTCTATAACAGAATTCCATACCGTTGTCTTAAATAATACTAATCTGAATATATTTGACACCAAATTTTTCTTTTATTCAGTGAATGTATTTATTGACATTACCCCTGCAAAATTACGATTATTTCTCAACAAATCTTTGTTTATGTTGACCATACACTTGTTTATGACTTATCTTTGGCATCTGGATCGTAAATTATATTAAAATATGTGCAGGATAGTGGTTCAGATCTTGTCTGGCTAATACAGTTATTTTTATAACTATTAATAATGCAAATGAATGCACAAGACATTTCACTTTTTGTGGTTGTGTATGAATAGATTGTCCTGTAATTTTGAATAATTATGTCACTGTGAATTTGATTTGTATAGTTTGTAACAGATGTAACAATGTATTTTGTCGGTTTATCACTATTCAAAGTACTTACCATGTATCATCTTTTTACCTCTCGCTAAGAGAGGTATTGGATTCATGCCAAAAATCGCATATCCAGATTTTATTTAATAAGCACGATATAAGGTCCATAGAATTCGATTTTAACCGGTCAAACAAGAAGCGCTACCATCGTAACAAATACCATGATTTGTGAGCCACTAAGCCTAGTTTACAAATATTTAAAAAGAATTAGAAAAATAATAAATAAAATAGTTATTTTGAGTGGCCTGTTTTTCAGTGTCAGCCTGTACACGACTCAATCCATCTTAACAAAGTTCCATGTATTCCAAGTTTATTCAGTTTAAGTGTAAGATGAAGAACCCGATCAAACGCCTAACGAAAATCCGTATATATTAGAACAACTTTTTACCTCTCGCTAAGAGAGGTATTGGATTCATGCTAAAAATCGCATATCCAGATTTTATTGAATAAGCACGTTTTAAGGTCCCTACAATCCGATTTTAACATTTTTACGATGATGTCTGTGTGTGTGTGTGGATGTATGTGTGTGTGTGTGTGTGTGTGTGTGTGTGTGTGTGTGTGTGTGTGTGTGTGTGTGTATGTATGTAGGATGTTGGAAGGACGATTACTCAAAAACTATAAGACTTTAAATTTGTTTAACTACGTATTTCCCAATCGGACATTCTTGGGAAGATCTGAAAAGGTTTTGGTAACAATTGAACAACCGGAAGTAGAAGATTCTTGAAAAAAAATCTGCTAAATAATATTTTTTGATTTTTTTTCTTAGTAATATTAAAGAAAATTAAATTCTCTATCTGATACATTTAAATATTTTATAATATATTCTATAGATTTAGAGATAAAAGAAATATAATATATAAAATAGTCTGTTATAATAAATTTTACAGCCAAAAGATTGGTCATGGAAAATAGTTGAAAATTTAAATTGTTTGTAACTGACACATAAATGTCAGTGTCAGAAATCCGGAGACATTACTGTAGACTTTTTCTGGGAAGTACATACATTATATTATTTCTTAATGTATTAATAGTTAAATATTTAAAATTATAGGTATATTACATATATCCTTCAAAAATACTGTCAATCCTGACAATGAATTGGAAACATTTCGAAAAATTAGGAGAGGACAAAATTTCTTCATAAAATGAATTTAAAATTAAACAATCTAAATATAAGGAATAGATATATTCGTAAGTAGAATGTTTGGTATAGAGTGAAGGTATACAAGAAATGTTAAATACAATAGGGCGCGAGCAGTCATGTGATTTTGTCGGCCTTGACAAGCAAATATGGGGGCCCATGTCAGAATGATAGCTTGTAATTATGTATATAGATGTCAAGTATCAAAATTTCTCATTCTAAATTTAGTGGTTTTCCAATTCCATGTGGTTTATTTTCCTCGACAAGTAAATTCCACACTCCTGGTGACAAATTAACTACGTGTATTTAGAAAATCTTGAAATTCTGAATGAAAAATTGACAATTGACATCCATGTACATAATTACTAATTATCATCCTGAAACAGGCCCCCACATTTGCTTGTCAAGCCCAACAATGTAACATGACTGTTCGCGCCCTATACTTATGTAACCAAAAAAGGAAGTGGCGAGAGGTATTGTGCTGGCCACAACAGATTTTTTCTTTTCGTATATATTTGAACTTCAAAATTCTTTAAAGGGAACCAAATTGCTTAATAATCATATTCCAGTAAAAAATCCATGTTGGTCAGGTATAATAAGATTTTCTAATGCTGAAAAAACTTAAATATGAAGAAGGATTAAATGAAATTGTCATATCAAAATGAAATACAGACGAAAATACACTAAAATAAAATATGTGAGTACAGATATGGGTTTACATTAAGGCTACCCTTGGTAAGGGAGGTATAGGGATCGTGCTAAAAATCGCATATTGAGATTTTGGTAAATGACCACGTTTTAAGGTCCTTAGAATCTATTTTTAACATTTTCATGATGATGTCTGTGTGTATGTATGTATGTATGTATGTATGTATGTATGTATGTGTGTGTGTTTGGATCCTGTTTACCCTCTAACTCAAATACTACCATTCAGAATGTTTGAAACCATGTATTTCTAACTTATTCTAATATGGAAAGAAGCCATTAGATTTTGGTGGCAATCAGATAACCAGAAATGGCAGTTTACTTGAAGATATTTTGGTAAATAACCACGTTTTAAGGTCCCTAGAATCCATTTTTAACATTTCACGATGATGTCTGTTTGTATTTGTGTATGTCTGTATGTGTGGATCCTCTTTACGCTCTAACTTAAATACTATCATTCTGAAAGTTTTGAAACCATGTAGTTCTATCTCATTCTAATATGGAAAGAAGCCATTAGATTTCGGTGGTAATCGGATAACCAGAAATGGCAGTTTACTTGAAGCTCAAGATAGTTTTTTTTTTTCAAAAAATACCTTTAAATGTAATTTTTTCGCAATTTGTCATTATCAAAATGAAAGATTATTACATTTTCTAGAAGTTTGCTTTAATACTTTTTCTATATATTTTATGGATAAATTTATAAAGTAATATAAAAATTCTATTAGTTCAGCTCAAATGTATGTAAGTGACAGATAAATGTTACTGTCAAAAAAATAATCATTTCAAAAGTTAAGTGTTAAAAGGAAAATTGTAAATACAACAATAGTTTTATGGAAAGGAACATAATATACATAATTTCTAGCATTAGTAAATATGCAGGTATGTATTTAAATAAAGAAACAAATAAATATATTATCACGGCATATTATCTATTGCTGGGTGTGCTAATCTGATTTATACACACATTTCGTTAATGATAATAACATATTTGTATTGTGCGGGCGTTTACTACAAGGGTTAATTTTATGCCATTTAATATTCGAATTATTTGGCGTTCCCCAGATTCACGACCAGATATCAAGCACGCGGCAACGAGACCCCATAGGTAAATGGCGGGAGGTATTGTGTTGGTCTCATCAAATTTTTAATTTTACTCTTCTTAGATGACAAGAAAATACAGACTTTAATTTATCTGAAAAGAATATAGCATGCACGAAGATCTCAAATCACAAGTAGAAATTGTAAATTGCTATGTAGTCGACGACAGAAATGAGAGACGCTACTACTAAAATAGTATTTTATTTTCTTGTTTTCCTCCATTACCGGTTAAATTAATGATGCCTCGTTTATGATCATGTCGACAACAATTAGCACTGGTAATTATCATTAATATGTGCTGAGAACGTCATTAACTTTATTATTATTAGGACATCGAACATCTCTGATGGCTACATTGACATTTGTGGATGTCTAGAGACTAGTTATATTCATCACAGACACAGACTTGAAAATATTTCATTTTTAATAAAACTACATATTCTTTTAACTTACTTCTTTATAAATTCTTACGTATGACCATTCATATATTATGTATTTTAAAATTATGTATAAAATTTTGTTGTAATTGCAAAATCGAAAAGTATAATGCTAGTGTCGCATGTTAATATTTTTTTATACATAAAATAATTTTGATGATCTGATGATAATTTGTGTAATTCTCGAGAATTATAAGAGATATCAAGTCGGTTAATATTGGAAAACAATAAAATTGTTATAAGTAAAATATAGTCAGCCTAGATATTGACAGTTAATTAAAAAAAAACTGTTGTGGACAGCTCAATATCTCTCGCCACTGTCGTTTTTGGTTACATAAGTATAAGTCGCGAGCAGTCATGTGATATTGTTGGCCTTGGCAAGCAGATATGGGGCCCCGTGTCAGAATGACAATTAGTAATTATGTACATAGATGTCAAATGTCAGATTTTTCATTAAAAAATTCAAGATTTTCTTAATTCTCGTAGTTAATTTGTTAGGCCTAGAGAGGCAGATATGGAGGCCCTTGCCAAATGACAGTAATTATTTACATAAATTTCAAATATCATAATTTTTCAAGTGATTAATTTGTCATTAGGAAGGTGGAATTTACTTGTCGAGGAAAATAAACCACATAGAATTGAAATATCATGAAATTTTGCCCCCATATTTGCTTGTCAAGTCCAACAAAGTCACAAGACTGCTCGCGTCCTATAAACTTATAATGTCTTTTCTTTATGTTTAGATTATTTTTATAATTTTAAATTTATTTTTTGAGGAAAGTTTCTCCTACACTTCTAAATGTTCGAATTTTTTCCAATTTCTTGGTGGGATTTCTAATGGGTATAAGAAATAGTCAACTTACCAATATCACAAAAAAATTCTTCAATAATGTCAGTTAAGCTTCTTCATTTAACGTAAGAGCGTAATTTGACGTTTTACTACTATGTTGCCAAAAAAAATTTCTAAGATTTAATTTCTGCTAAAAATTACATAAAACCATATTCGTACTATGACAAATTTTGAATCGGTTCTTATCCACTGTCATTTGTTTAGTTAAAATAGCTTAAGGTTAAGTTTTAGAATTGAGCGCAAATACCTACTGTTCAAATAAGATTATGAACTACTGTTGGTTTTTGACACTGACATTTTTCTGTCATTTACATACATCTTATGGTTACTATGGCGTTGTTTAGGCTCTGAAATTTATTACAAGAGATTATTTTATATATTACTTTTTTATCTCAATATATACAAGATATAATAAAATTTTAAAATGTATCGAATAGAGTATATTACGTTCATTAATACCAATAATAAAAAAATCTGATGTGGCCAGCACATAACCTCTCGCCGTATATTTTACCTGGCTGTATGCATAAAGCAAAGAATATTTTTATAAATACAAATAATATATTCATATAAATCTATGACGTATAAACTTCTTTGTTATTCAATAATAGCATGTCTCAACATGAAGATATTTTACCATAAATTATGTTACAATAAATTACAAAGTAGAGTACTATATATAAATATTAGGCTGGTAACAGCAATTTTCAATTCGAACAACGTTGTTTACTTTCTCTTCATATTCTTCTAGTAAAAACATTAATTTTGGGCGGTCTAAAATGTATGTATGGATTGTGCATCTATTCTTACATATCTTCTTTTACATTTTATTTTTTCATACATGTTATATCTAAATAACACTAATTCCCTTTAATAAAGTGACGGATAGATTGCACTCCGATTATTCTTATATCGATGTGTAATTTTGTCTATATTTACAACTTACTTGAGAAGAATTTGATAGCTTTTTCGCAATTCAAAGTTACTCTAGTCTATAGTACTGGTGTACATTGTCCCATAATGTTTGAAACAAATTTAAGTCCTTCAACCTAGACTTGTCATCTCCATAATAGTCACAGATCAAGAATTAAGGGATTCTCCAAATACATTTTTCTTTCATTACTCATTATTTCTGACACTGACATTTATCTGTCAGTTACAAATAATTTAAATTTGCAACTATTTTTCATGGCATCCTTTCGGTTGTAAAATTAATTACATTATTTTATATATTATATTCCTTTTATCTCTAAATCTATAAAATATGTATAAAAATATTTAAATGTATCAGAAAGAGAATTTATTTTTCTTTAATATTAAAAAGAAAAATTTTCAAAAAATAATATTTAGAAGATTTTTTTTCAAGAATCTTCTACTTCCGGTTGTCCAATTGTTACCAAAACCTTTTCAGATCTTCCCATGAATGTCCGATTGGGAAATACGTTGTTAAACAAATTTTAAGTCTTATAGTTTTTGAGTAACCGTCCTTCCAACATCCCACACACACACATCCACACACACACACACACACACACAGACATCATCGTAAAAATGTTAAAATCGGATTGTAGGGACCTTAAAACGTGCTTATTCAATATAATCTGGATATGCGATTTTTAGCATGAATCCAATACCTCTCTTAGCGAGAGGTAAAAATTCAAAAAAAAAATAATATTTAGATTTTTTTTAAGATACTACTACTTCCGGCTTTCCAATTGGTACCAAAATCTATTCAACTCTCCCCATTAATGTTAGATTGAGGAAGCTCTAGTCAAACGGGTCTTTAGTCTAATAGAATTTGAGAAATCGTGTCTTCAACAACCTAGCACACATCCACACACACACACACACACACACACACACAAACACACACACACACACACATACACACACACACACAAACTCACACACACACACACACACACACAGACATCATTGTGAAAATGTTAAATTCGGATTCTATGGACCTTAAATCGTGCTTACTCAATAAAATCTAGATATGCGATTTTTAGCAAGAATCCAATACCTCTCTTAGCGAGACGTAAAAGTAATATAAATAATTTGAATTGTCACTGAAATCCTTTTATATAAAATAAATATTATCATCTATATGTTGTTGTTAAAGGGGATTATTTTAAACAAATTTAAACAAAATTTTAAAACCTTATTTTCAATAATTCTTTCACTACATAAACATACTTTGAATCATTTATAATAATCATCCCCTGTTTGAGTACCTCTTATACATTGAGCCATCCAACCATCCACATATTTACTATCCCATTACAACTCCTACACGAGTGTAGGCCATTCTTCATGATCCATCCTCGTTCTTTATCCCCATGGAATTCGTGCTGCAGTGTAACCGAGAGGCAGCGCAGAACACAAGAGGCGATGGCTTCCCGTGAGCACTCCGTGTAATTTACATGGAAGGTGCCGGTGCCGAGCGCATGAACAGCCAACAGATAAACCCGCAATGAGTAATGGTTATGGAAAAGCTCTGTTGGAGAAGGAGATTTATTAAGTGAAGAGAACAGAAGAAAGGGCTACAAGAGGAATAGATGGTTTATGTAACTGAGACGGCTATAGTGTTTGGTATAGATGATGAGAAATACTGAAAAGATATGGTATTCTGTTAATCTTGAATTTTCATCAATGGCAGAAATTATTGTTTCATATCCCATTTTATATTAAAACACATACATAAAATCACGCGTGTCCCACTCAGTGGGTTAGCGCAAACCCGAAAACAATAAGAACAACATCAACGTCATACAACAAATCCTTACTCTTAAACTTATTAAAGTGACCGATTTTCGGTAGCGAAATAACGCATCCGGATCACAATAATAGTTAGGAAACAATCATCCTTCGCTACACATTCCTATCTAAGCATACTTCTTTTGCCTCGGCCACACTCATAATTACATTCATACATGCTCTTCTTCTCTTCTTACTTGGAAACTTTCTCTCTTTAAGCACCCTACCAACCACATCTACCCACTTACACACTGGTAGGCCACGCAACCGAAAACACTTAACTTCACCAAGATATATACGCTTAACAAGCCGTTCATTCGCCATTCTTTCCACATGCCCAAACTATCTCAACTGACTCATAATCGCATTGTTCCTAACCATACATTCTTCATACAACAAATTATTCCTCACGCGATCCCGTCTTACATACCCAAATACACCGCATAAATACCTCATTTCCCCGTTAACGTTTCGTGTAAACATACCCAGAGCACCCATTACCTTACATCCCGCACTCACTCTCCTTTCTATCTCTCGATCAATTCGACCATCCCTCAACATCATGCTACCCAAATATACAAACTAATTTACCTGCTCCAGTTTCACTCCATCCACCAACACATTGCACTCAGTCACCAATTTACTCCTTTTAAATACTAACGCTTTGGATTTATCAACATTCAACACCAGATTCATATTTCTTCCAACTACATGTATTCTCTCTATCATTCTCCTGAGTTGCTCTTCATTTTCTTCTAAAACAACTACATCATCAGCATACGCTAACGCAGGCACTATACTTTCACCAATATGTACACCATCCATTTCACTCAAAGCTCTCCGCAATAACACATCCATATACAAGTTAAACAACCAGGGAGACATACCACAGCCCTGTTTCACACTAACATTTATACGAAACCAATCACTCCAATACACGTTCGCCATTATATGAGCCAGTACAAATCTAGAAATATACCACCGACTAGCAAATGAGCCATCATCTGTCGCTTACTTATAGCGTTGTGGCAAATATGTTCATTCGGTCTATGTTTCAGGTCTAAGGGTAGAATTCATAGTCAGTCCTCCACTCATACTTATCCTCGACTCAAACAAAGTGACGTTTTCAAATTTATAAACATTTGAGGAAGGTTTATACCTCGACTCATATTCCACTCATACTCGAGTCATATAAAATGACAGTTTGAATTTCACAGGTATTTGAGGCCGACCTCACACTTACCATATAAGTATGCTTTGAGGAAAATTTCGAGTGAAGTAAATTAATACCTTAAGCTTTCCTTAACATTAAAAAAATTTACAATGGAACACAATTTTGGCTTTAAATAGCAACGAATTTATTGATATATTCCAAGCAACAATATTTATTGTAAAATAATATAATTTTCTTTAAATACTTAAAAAGATTATTGCTTGAAGGTAGTAACACTCCCGTAAGCCTTTTGCTTTTGAAGTGATATTCAAAACGCATGGTAGAATGCTATGGAATGTGGAAGTAAAGATTTCGTTATATATAGGAAAAAAGTTACAAAAATTTGTACGTTAAATAAAAAATAGTTGAAATTTACAAAAACTGCATTATTTTATATTATTACTTAATGTAAGAACGAAAATTTTACTTGCAACGCGAATTTTAGAAATAGTGAAATTGAAAATTTAGTAGAAGGATTAAAAATGATCGTATATTTATATAATGGGATCTCTAATAATGAAACGATATATTACAAAATAGTTAATTTTATTTATCTAATTAAAAATATAATTAAAAATTATAATCTAAATATATATTTTTACCTCTCGCTCCCCTTGGAGGTATAGGGATCATGCTAAAAATCGCATATCGAGATTTTAATAAACGTTTCAAGGTCCACAGAATTCGACTCATTTCAGAATGATGTCTGTGGGTGTGTATGTGTATGTGTGTGTGTGTGTGTGTGTGTGTGTGTGTGTGTGTGCGTATGTGTGTCAGTGTGGATCTGCTGGTCACTCTAGCTCAAATACAATCAACCAGCAGAATTTTGAAACTCTGTATTTCGACCTTACTCTAATATGAAAAGAAGCCATTAGAGTTTGGTGTAACTTAGATAACTGGATATCGCACTTTACTAGAAGCTTAAAATAGTTATTCTTCCAAAAATACTTTTAAATGCCATTTTTTCGCGATTACGTTATTATAAAAATTAAAGATTATTGAAATTTCTACTTGCATGCATTAATAATTTTTCTATATATTTTATAGATAAATTAATAAAATATTCAATTTTATAAATACATAGTTTCCAGCATTAGTAAATACAGGTATGTGTTTATATAAAATTAATAATAAATATATCATCACTGCGTATTACCCATTTCTTGGTGTGCTAATCTGCTTTGTACACAGATTTCGGTAATGATAATGACAGAATTGTATCGTGCAGGCGTTTACCAAGCGTCACCTCATGGGTACTCATTTTTGTGCCATTTACAATTCGAAATATTTGGCATCGGTCGGAATCGAACCTGATATTTAAATTTAATTTAATTTAAAGTATTTACATGAATAAAAATTAAATTAAATTTATGGTGTTTGGCCACATCATATATTTAGATTATATTCAAATTTCAAACACTTATTTTACTAGTAACCTAGCAACAACAATATATTGTTGTCTATAATAATAGTGTTATTCAAAACTATAGTAACCATATTTCGAATTTATTTCGAAGCTGTACACTACGTGTATATTGAAGTGCGTAAGAGATAATATAATGGGTATTATATCTATGACTGGAACCTTTTTAAAATGGTATCTAATATCAATTTTTGGTATAGCGCTATATAACACTTTGGAAGAAATTGCCTACGACGTAGAGGACGGGGTGGACATTTTGAGGTAAATTGAAGTTATGATTTACTTATTAGTAATAAGGGATGGGAAAAATATTTGAAAACTACAACATATAGCTTAAAATAAGTTCACTACATTTACTATATTTACATAAATCATATATTATTAGGAAATGCAAACGGCTTCATATATACACTAATTTATTTATATTTTCTTTTTCATAAACATACATAATTAACAAAAAGATACGTTTTAGCACAAAAACAACTCAAAATTATAAGAAAATTAAAATTTACATGGCGGAAGGAAACATGTTTCTTACCTCTCGCTAAGAGAGGTATTGCATTCATGCAAAAAATCGCATATCCAGATTTTATTGAATAAGCACGTTTTAAGGTCCCTACAATCCGATTTTAACATTTTTACGATGATGTCTGTGTGTGTGTGTGTGTGTGTGTGTGTGTGTGTGGATGTGTGTGTGTGTGTGTGTGGGATGTTGGAAGGACGGTTACTCAAAAACTATAAGACTTAAAATTTGTTTAACAACGTATTTCCCAATCGGACATTCATGGGAAGATCTGAAAAGGTTTTGGTAATAATTGGACAACCGGAAGTAGAAGATTCTTGAAAAAAAATCATCTAAATATTATTTTTTGAAAATTTTTCGTGGTAATATTAAAGAAAATTCTCTATCTGATACATTTAAATATTTTATTATATATTCCATAGATTTAGAGATAAAAGAAGTATAATATATAAAATAATCTGTTGTAATAAATTTGACAGCCGAAAGAATGCCATGAAAAATAGTTGATAATTTAAATTATTTGTAACTGACAGATAAATGTCAGTGTCAGAAAAAATGAGTAATGAAAGAAAAATGTACTTGGAGAATCCCTTAGTTCTTGATCTGTGACTATTATGGAGATGACAAGTCTAGGTTGAAGGACTTAAATTTGTTTCAAACATTATGGGACAATGTACACCAGTACTATAGACTAGAGTAACTTTGAATTGCGAAAAAGCTATCAAATTCTTCTCAAGTAAGTTGTAAATATTGACAAAATTACACATCGATATAAGAATAATCGGAGTGCAATCTATCCGTCACTTTATTAAAGGGAATTAGTGTTATTTAGATATAACATGTATGAAAAAATAAAATGTAAAAGAAGATATGTAAGAATAGATGCACAATCCATATATACATTTTAGACCGCCCAAAATTAATGTTTTTACTAGAAGAATATGAAGAGAAAGTAAACAACGTTGTTCGAATTGAAAATTGCTGTTACCAGCCTAATATTTATATATGGTAAACTCTACTTTGTAATTTATTGTAACATAATTTATGGTAAAATATCTTCATGTTGAGACATGCTATTATTGAATAATAAAGAAGTTTATACGTCATAGATTTATATGAATATATTATTTGTATTTATAAAAATAATCTTTGCTTTATGCATACAGCCAGGTAAAATATACGGCGAGAGGTTATGTGCTGGCCACATCAGATTTTTTTACTTTACTTTAGTCTTTGCTCGAATAATATACTCGTAGTATAATTCAAAATATGGGTATTATTTATATCTAATTTGATAGATAATAGCGTTGCAAAGGGTTTTTGCAAGAGGCTTGTTTGAAATTCATCTTCAAATTTTAATTGATTCATATTGGAAAAAAGTTGAGTTTCATTTTCAAACTGCATCATTTATTACTGTAATAGCTTTCTGCAGTTTATCTGATATCTGTACATCTTTAATTTCAAATTTTTAGTCTTCTACAATCTACTTAGAAGCTATTTCACCTGAGTTTTCTTCTTTTAATCAAATTCATCTTCAATAAATCCAGCATGTGTTTAATTTTCGCTCTGCATCCGAGATTACTTTAGTAGCTTTCTGCTTTTTGCTCGACTTATTTACTTCTTTCAACTAATTTATTAATATTCTATTCACCTCGTACATGACTTTTTTATTCCTTCTTTACTTACCAGATGTGCTTAACATAAAGGTGTTCAAAAATAGGAGCCAATATTTTGGGAAAAAATTCAATGATAAGTTTTTAGTGAATAAGCACGTTTTATGGTCCATATAATACGATTTTTTCATTTATACGATGGTTTGCATCCAAAAGAAGTAGCAATAAGTTTTTGGTTATAATTTTTCAACTGGAAGTACCCTCTTTTGAAGATTTTAAAAGTTTTTCTTGAAAAAACGCAGTTAAATACCATTTATTGACATTTAATATTATAATTTAAAAATATATTATTCTCTATACGATTTGATTGCATTTTATACTTCATATTCAATAAATATAGAGTGAAAGAATATTAAAATATTAAATTTCTTTAATCAGCCAGCTATGTTAACCATGAAAACTGCTAAAATATTCAGATAATTCAAATTGACAGATGTCAGTATCAATTAAAAGTAAATGAATGTAGCAGAGATGAGGATGTGGAGATTGATGTTGGGGAAGACACGGAAAGATACGGTAAGGAATGAAAGAATAAGGGTGCTAGAAGTTTCTAAAAAGATATGAGAGACAATTACATTGGTTTGAATATGTCATGAGGAGAAATGAAGAATATATTGGAAGAAGAATGAATAGTTTAGTAATAGAAGATAGAAGAAACAGAGGAAGACCAAAGATAAGATGGAACCTCAATTTTTTTTTTCACACTGCTCTGCTACAATTTTCATCATTTAATCAAATCCATCCAACCATCTGTCTTTCCTTGTATCCTTATCACCCATATAATAAATTTGAGCTTCTTCGCGACTTCTTCCTGATGTTCTAACACCTTTTGCCCTTGTTGTACGCCACTGCTGCCCCGTGCCGGGCACGAGCGGGTCTCGCGCAGCCAGCACGAAGTACACCCGCGTGTCGTGTTCGTGAACGCCGCATCACGTATAACGGCATCGCGAACAGCTAACCGCAACACAGCCCGTACATCTAAATGCAAATACTATACCCGTATACTAAACTATAAGAATGAGTTAGGAGTTCACTGTAAGAAGATGAGGAAAATAAATATTACAAGGTTTCAGAACCAATTGTCTTGTCACCGTCAAGCAAGGATCAGCACGAATAATAATGAAATGGATTACAGTCTGATGGTCTACCATCAGTTATCTTCTTTTCATTTTTCAACCATTTTAAATTTTCATCTATTTTCCATGGCATTCTTTCGGCTGTAAAATTTATTACCACAGATTATTTTATATATTATATTTCTTTTATCTCTAAATCTATAGAATATATAATAAAATATTTAAATGTATCAGATAGAGAATTTAATTTTCTTTAATATTACCAAGAAAAATTTTCAAAAAATAATTAGATTTTTTTTCAAGAAGTTTCTACTTCCGGTTGTCCAATTGTTACCAAAACCTTTTCAGATCTTCCCATGTATGTCCGATTGGGAAATACGTAGTTAAACAAATATAAAGTCTTATAGTTTTTGAGTAATCGTCCTTCCAACATCCCACACACATACACACACATATATACATACACACAGACATCATCGTAAAAACGTTAAAATCGGATTGTAGGGATCTTAAAACGTGCTTATTCAATAAAATCTAGATATGCGATTTTTAGCATGAATCCAGTACCTCTTTTAGCTTTTAGCGAGAGGTAAAACGTCTTTGGTTGCAATTTATTTGAGGTTAAATTATAACGCAGTTCAGACATTTGTTTTCGCTTTTCGCCACGAAGCGAAAACTTGGTAGCATGCGTATCTCAAAATATTCGCCTGCAAGCGTACGACTAGAGGCGAAAGTATTAAAACGAACGTCATTGTTTTGTCACCATTTAATTTAAAGCCATTTTACATATAATTTATATATTTTTTATAGAAAACTGTTATAATATTTTCTATTTTAATAGTACAAAACCCGAAAATTCGCGAAACAAAAGCGAATACAAAATTCTAATGTTCATGCTACTGTAACGCGAGGGGGGTGTTACAGAAGCTCTAATGATGATGGTCTTACTTCTTTTTCCGACGGTGACACTTTTTCTAACTTGTGGTCGCTTGGATGGTCGACCACCACTTGATTAAAGACGGAGGAACACATACACAGTTGCACTTAACTTTGATTGCCGATGAAGATTTACCTTATGGACACAGACATTCTTGATATTACTAACTAATTTCTTTATTTACACTAACACTAATGAATTACTATCTATTAAACTTATTATTATTGATTACTAAACTGAACATAACTACATGAAATAAACTAAATAGTTACATTGTAACTCAACAGGCGTGTGATTAGCCCGCGCCAGAAACTAAAACACAGACTACATGTCTCGTCGACACAAGTATCTAAGACCGACTATCTAAAACAAAAACGTTAACTTCATGAGAGGATTATCTCTAAGGGGTTGAAGAGGGTATCATATTGCATATGGCATCCATATCAAAATATCAGCCTTGCATGTAGGCTTGCAATAACTTCTAGACTTAATTGTCAACAAATCACTGTCTAGTCCGTTAACATTCATTCTAAACAAATCGCTTTGGGAAAAATGATAATTATTTCTAAACAGAATTTTGACTAACAAAGATAACAAACTTGAAATATTGATCCTGAAACTATAATTTAGAAGAGTGTATAATAGTATATTAAAGAACGAATGTCATAATTGTCATTTTATTTTGTGAGAAGGAAGTTTGGATAACGACGCGTAGCGGAGTTGCCCAAATCTTCGAACAAAATAATCGACAATTATGACATGAGTTCTTTATACTATTTTTTCTATTTTGCGCTTTTTATTATCTTTTTACCTCTCGCTAAGAGAGGTATTGGATTCATGCTAAAAATCGCATATCCAGATTTTATTGAATAAGCACGTTTTAAGGTCCCTACAATCCGATTTTAACATTTTTACGATGATGTCTGTGTGTGTGTGTGTGTGTGTGTGTGTGTGTGTGTGTGTGTGTGTGTGTGTGTGTGTGTGTGTGGATGTGTGTGTGTGGGATGTTGGAAGGACGGTTACTCAAAAACTATAAGACTTAAAATTTGTTTAACAACGTATTTCCCAATCGGACATTCATGGGAAGATCTGAAAAGGTTTTGGTAACAATTGGACAACCGGAAGTAGAAGATTCTTGAAAAAAAATCTTCTAAATATTATTTTTTGAAAATTTTTCTTGATAATATTAAAGAAAAATAAATTCTCTTTCTGATACATTTAAATATTTTTATACATATTTTATAGATTTAGAGATAAAAGGAATATAATATATAAAATAATGTTGTAATTAATTTTACAACCGAAAGAATGCCATGAAAAATAGTTGCAAATTTAAATTATTTGTAACTGACAGATAAATGTCAGTGTCAGAAATAATGAGTAATGAAAGAAAAATGTATTTGGAGAATCCCTTAATTCTTGATCTGTGACTATTATGGAGATGACAAGTCTAGGTTGAAGGACTTAAATTTGTTTCAAACATTATGGGACAATGTACACCAGTACTATAGACTAGAGTAACTTTGAATTGCGAAAAAGCTATCAAATTCTTCTCAAGTAAGTTGTAAATATTGACAAAATTACACATCGATATAAGAATAATCGGAGTGCAATCTATCCGTCACTTTATTAAAAGGAATTAGTGTTATTTAGATATAACAAGTATGAAAAAATAAAATGTAAAAGAAGATATGTAAGAATAGATGCACAATCCATATATATACATTTTAGACCGCCCAAAATTAATGTTTTTACTAGAAGAATATGAAGAGAAAGTAAACAAAGTTGTTCGAATTGAAAATTGCTGTTACCAGCCTAATATTTATATATGGTAAACTCTACTTTGTAATTTATTGTAACATAATTTATGGTAAAATATCTTCATGTTGAGACATGCTATTATTGAATAATAAAGAAGTTTATACGTCATAGATTTATATGAATATATTATTTGTATTTATAAAAATATTCTTTGCTTTATGCATACAGCCAGGTAAAATATACGGCGAGAGGTTATGTGCTGGCCACATCAGATTTTTAAATAAAAAATCGTAAATTCAAAATTTAGGGAATTTTGTGTTAGTTGGTAATAATGTGACATTTGAAAATTCAATTGTTTGAATTTAAAATTGTCTCGTGTTGTTTACAATCAAATTCATATCAAATTAAAAATGAATACAGACGATTTTTTGTGTACTCCACCTGAAATACGTGAAATTACGGAAAATACATTTTATAATTCCCAAAAACAAACAATGAAAAAATTCAGGTTTCATAGTCATAACCAAATATAAATTTACTTACATTTTATTGTATAAAATTAACTGAAAAGGATGTGGAAAGTGTAAAACTATATAATTATACACATCTTATATTTAAAACACTATTTTCTTATAAATAAACACTTAATTGTTGTAACATTTCTCCTCCGCCGCCATTTTGCTTTTGACTGAACTACTACACAACCTGCGTAACTTTGGCTATGACATCAGCGCCAAAAAGCTCGAACTAATTTACCGACAGAGTTCATAAATAAATAAAAATAAATTACATATTTTAAATATCAACAATTAATAGTGTTTTGAACTATTTATGCCCTAAATATATATATATAAACAAAAATAAAAATCTTAACAATCGTTAGTATCGTTTATTCAGTGAGGTTTGACATTTGATATTTTTTGACATAACATTTCAGCTATGCTACCAACTTTATAAAAATAAATTGTACTAGGCTGTTACAACACTCAAACGAGCTATTAACGAACTCCTTTGGGTGCTGTAATAGCTTTGTTACAGATGCAAAATAGAAAAAAGTTATTTATTTGTTATTGCTCGCCTTGTCACACTACCAAGATTCGTAAAAGTATAATCGCATTCGCCTGTTTTCTATGATAGAATTCTAAAGTGCGTGTTTTCACTATTCAACTGTCATTACAGTTTCAGTCATAATATTTTCTTATATGCTGCAAAGTTTAAAATGCATATAGTCGAACGCTCCAACCAAAAATATTATTCCTTCATGTTATAAATTTCCTAATACGGTATACAGTATATCTAGTCGAATTTATGAAAACTTCTCTTCGCATTTACCATAGAAAGCAGCATTTAACGCCTCTAGTTCATTCTTTGTGACCGGTGAATAAGGCCATCCATCTTCTACATGTGAGCATATACACAAGTGCATGCTCTGGCCAATATCCTTGCTGTATTTATGTGGTATTCACTTCTAGCAAACGGGGAACCTATTCACAAGTCTACGAAGAAGTGTAAGCGTGTTTTTCACGCACTGGAACGTTTATACGGACGTATATGTGATATGTGGGGTTTATATGTTTAAATATGTGTACAAGGAATAATATATGAGAGAAAAGTGACAATATTAAGAAAATTTCACTATTATATGCGGTATTTCACCTTTAGGTAAGGAAGGTATTATCTTTAGTCAAAAAATTCAATGATGAGTTTTTAGTTAATAAGCTTGTTTTAGGTCCCTATAATACGATTTTACCATTTTTACGATGATGTCTGTATGGATGTATGTATGTATGTATGTATGTATGTATATATGTATGTGTGTGTGTATGTGTGTGTGTGTGTGTCTGTGTGTGTGTGTGTGTGATTAGATTTTGGTTATAATTGGTGTACCGGAAGTAGCCACATTTGAAGATTTAACAGTTAAATATGATTTATTGAGATTTATATTATTATTATTATAACTTAAGCCTGTTTTACACAATCATATATTTACAATTAAATTTATATGCAAAATATTTTCATTTTTACATAATAATTATTCATCAAAATCTTTTCGTTTTACACAGCCAAATATTTGTGACATGTTTGATTGTTGCCAACTTAACTACATTTTTATATGTTGGTAACAGTTTACTACTACGGTTTACTAACTTCTCAAATGTGTACAGCTGATGTTTTCATCTGTGTGGCGTTCGGTTATACTTCAAAATCTTATTTCGTGCATTAACAACTGCGACATTTACAAATATTTTTTAAAAATTTTCTATTCATTGTTCTTCATTTGAACTTGACGTTTGGTTTTGTGAAAAGTTTCATAGAACAGAGTAGCCAATTACCTGCAACTACACATGAAATGTAAACTTTTGTTTAATGAAAACCCTAAATATCACCAAAATGTGAAGCAAATGACCTTCAAAATTAGAACATACCCTATTTGAGAATTTTTTACAGCATCGTATGGTACCATAAGAAGTTGTAAATTTATTACCGTGTAATCATTGAAATTTTGTGATCAAATACGAAGTTGTAAAAATGCATGTAAATTTATGATAATGTAAAACAGGCTTTAAAGAATATATTATTCTCTATACGATTTGATTGCATTTTATACTTCATATTCAATAGATATAGAGTTAAATAATTGTAAAGAAATAAAATTTTATAAATTAACCAGCTATGCTAACCATGAAAATTGTTAATATATTCAGGCAATTCAAATTGACAGATGTCAGTATCAATAAAAAGTAAATGAATGTGGCAGAGATGACGATGTTGAAGTAGATGTTGTGAAAGACACGGAAAGATACGGTAAGGGAATAACTCTAGTGTTACAAGTTTCTATAAAGATACAAGAGAGAGGATTACATTCGTTTGTAAATGTCATAAGGAGAAATGAAGAATATATTGGAAGAAAAATGAATAGCTTAGTAACAGAAGGTTGAAGAAACAGAGGAAGACCAAAGATAAAATGGAAGGACTGTATTATATAAAAATAATATTCTTAATAATCATTTGTGTTCGTTTATTTAGCAAGATTTGACAATTTATAGTATTTAACATTGATTGCAACCAACTTAAAAAAAAAAACTGTACGAGTCTATTACAGCATTCGAATGAGCTATCAACGAACTCTTTTGGTTGTTGTAACTGGTTTGTTACAGACCCAAATAGAAAAACTTACTTATAATTTACTGGGTAGAATTTTTTCGTCTAAAAATTATATTGATGCAACAATTATTCATAATTATTATGAAAGCAGTCCACAAGAAGATTTTATGAAGTAGAGGGAAAGGATAGTGAAGTGCATTATTATTGAACATATTTAAAAAAAATTCTAAAAAATATGAACCATGTCACATTGTCAATAATTAGCATGACCCTCGTACTTTACAAATGTTGAATTGGATTTAAATTATTATGTTTTTCATATGATTGCATAAATTTTATTGAGAATAATTACTTATTTCCAGTTTGTTGGATATTTTTTTGTAAGTTTACTTAAAGGTTAAAAACTTCATTGGCATTCTATTAATATTCTTTCATCTTATTAATTATAGTATAGTTAATATTCTCGTAGTAGTCTGTTATAATGTAGGTACATTTTCTAGGTGAATATGCAATGTGGATATCGGTAACTGGTTTATGTAAGTGTGTCTTGTGTATGAAATGTTACGTCTATTTTAAGCAGTCCAGTTTTTCCTCCGCACCAAGTGAAGGTATGATGTAGTGCAGACTCAACTACTAGTTTTTGTCATCTATTAAAGAAAGTGATAGGTTTTCATTATGTAACTGTAATTAGTTTTCGATTAATCGAAAGAAAAACGTCCTTTATGTGGAGCAAACACCAAACAAAAAATGTTGTTGATTGGTTGCGTTGGTTACCAAATCGATCACTATTCATATTAAACATACATGATTCTGCAACTTACACTTTTAGCGTATCATTTTTTCTTGCGTAGCGGATATTTAATTTTCGAAACTTATATGAAAAGATTTCACGGCTATTTGTAAGACATTATTTAAAGTTTTCTAATATGCAGCAAAACTATTATATACAATTAACTTATTAAATAGCACCAATGTTTATATATGGTACCTATAAACTAGCTCTTGGTACATTTTTAATACGACGTAGCGTCCAAAAGTACCCGTAATCGTTGGAGGTATATTTGTTTTTCTTGAGTTGGCAGTGACCTCTAGCGAAAACGGCGAACCACCCAGTACCCAATTTTAGTGACTGTTCGCAAAAGTTACTGGTTATTTTTATTAAAATTCCTTTGTACCTCCCGCCATCATTGGTAAGGGAGGTATAGGAATCGTGCTAAAAATCGCATATCGAGATTTGGGTAAATGACCACGTTTTAAGTTCCTTTCAATCCAATTTTAACATTTTCACGATGATGTCTGTGTGTATGTGTGTGTGTGGATTCTCTTTACACTCTAACTCAAATACTATTGTTTAGAAAATTTTGAAACATTGTATTTCTACCTTACTCTTATATGGAAAGATGCCATTAGATTTTGAAGTAAATCAGATAACCTAAAATGCCACTTTACTGGAAGCTCAAAATAGTTTTTCTTCGAAAAATACCTTTAAATTTTATTTTTTTGAGATTTATGTTATATAAAAATTAAAGATCATTAAATTTTCTACAGGTTTGCATTAATACTTTTTCTATATATTTTATGGATAAATTTATAAAACTATCTATAATTTTAATCCCGAAACTTACGTTTTAAACAACTCATTCACATGGTTACACAATTCAGATCTCAAATGTTTGTAACTGACACATATATGTCACTGTCAACGAACTAATCATTTCAAATAATAATAGTAACGTTTTATAAAGAAAATAGTAAATAGAACAATAATTATATGGAAAGTAACTTAATACAGTTTCCAGGATAAGTAAATATGTAAAAATATAGGTAAGATAATAAAAACATATGTCATCACGGCATATTACCCATTGATGGGTGAGGCAATCTGCTTTGTACGCAGATGTCGGTAATAATGATGGCATATTTGTTCCGTGAAGGCGTCACTTCACGCGAATTGTGGGAACGGGTTCGGTTCCGACCGACGCCAAACATTTTAGAATTTGAAATGGCACAAAATTGACCCCTGTAGTGCACTCTCCACGCCAGTAATAAATATAGGTAAGTACATAAATAAATAAAATAAATATATCATCACGGCATATTACCATTGCTGGGTCTGCCACAGGGGTCATTCAAATATTAGGCGTCGGTCGGGATCGAATCCGGTATTTATATTTAATTTAATTTTAAGTATTTTTAGGTACTTACGTGGTGTATGTGGGTATGTCAGACGGGATCGCGTGAGGAATAATGTGATTAAGAGAGTTGGTGTGAGTCAGTTGAGATGGTTTGGGCATGTGGAGAGAATGGCGAGTGAACGGCTTGTTAAGCGTATATATCTTGGTGAAGTTGAGGGTTTTCGATTGCGTGGCCGACCAGTGTGTAAGTGGATGGATGTGATTGGTAGGGTGATTAAAGAGAGAGAGTTTCCAAGTGTGAAGAGAAGAAGAGCATGTATGAATGCGATTATGAGTGTGGCCGAGGCGAAAGAAGTCTGCTTAGATAGGAATGTGTGGCGAAGGATGATTGTTTCCTAACTATTATTGTGATCCGGATGCGATATTTCGCTACCGAAAATCGGTCACTTTAATATGTTTAAGAGTAAGGATTTGTTGTATGATGTTGATGTTGTTCTTATTGTTATCGGGTTTGTGCGAACCCACTAAGTGGGACACGCGTGATTTTATGTATGTATGTATGTATGTATTTTAAGTATTTATATGAATAAAATTAAATTAAATGGGATGTATTGTGTTGGCAACATCAGAATTCTTTCGCTTGTCGTGTTTTGAAATGTCGTCTGCAGAGCAGAGTGTAAATATCAAATTCTGCGGTTAGACAATCCAAAAATTGTAGGACATTTATAGGATGTAGTCGACCCAGAACAACTCTACAATTGACGGAACAAGAAAACGCATAAAGATGGCCACCGTCATTATCAATATATTCTGAAGGCGTCGACGAAATTATGTAACTATTATTCTTTCAATATCCTCCAAATTGTCATATGTGTCAAAATATATTTGAAAAAGTTGACAACTCACATTTGTCAGAAACAATTGTTTCATTGTTATTGCTACTGGATCATAAATATTACGAAAATACCTAAACGACTTGTTAATTTATGGAGGGGGGGAATGCTATAAAAAATGAGATTTCGAAAAAAATATTAAGAAATATTGTTGCTCTCGACGAGTTTTATCACTGGTTGAATTTAATGCCTTTATTTCTGTTACACCCTGTATAAGTAACTAATGTAATGCTCGAATACATTCAAATAAAGTTACTTCAGATCCTGGCATGACGTGAAATAAAATATATAAATCTAATATAAAAATCGGATAGACACACCTTGTTTGCCTAGGCTAACTGTAACAATATTACATTAACATAAATGACTGATTGATATTTTTGTTAATTAAACAATAATTAATAATAATTATAACTGTCTTATTCATTAGCCACCATGACTTTTGTGCGTTGGTAAAAATGACAAATTATTTAAACCTTCAGGCGTCGTTCTGCTGCATAATTAAAACGACAAACAAAAGTTTCACACGAATACTTTATATATCTGCTAATTAATTTATCATTAATTAATATTGTGAGCAAACATTTCTTCATCGCAAACCAGTGTACGTCGATAACGCATGTTTATTTCATCTATGTGTAATTAATTTCATATATCATCAAAAGAGAATTCTACTTTCGCTCATTGGAGGATAATATATTTTCAAAAACGGCTTGTCAGGGTAGGCAAGTGAGGCAGTGCCTCACCAGAAAAGAAATAAAGCTGCATGTAATGTAGTATGTAAATTAAATTTTAACTTATTCCGTTAATGCTTGTCTTTATAAATATCAAAAGAATAATTTTAGCCACCACCATAACTAATATGTAATGCAGTTCACCTAATTTACACCCTATAATGTGCTTCTCGAAATGAATAGTATAACTGCCTATGTTTTTGATAAAGCTTTCATTCCGGTAAGAAATACGTGCGCTAGACAAAGAGTTGTTTGAGGCATTGCTTCAAATGCTAAATGCAATGAGTGCGTAAAGGATAAAAGATAGTCGGTTTACCTTCCACGCGGTCCAATAGAGGCCGTTACCATACATGAATACAATCAACGCCACGTACTGATAAATTTTGTAAGTAGGTTCACGACATTACTGCATATTTTTGCAAGCAAGATTAAATAGTTGCAAATTGCATTCGACAATAAACAAACATAACATAACCTGTCTTGTCTAGCATTTTTATTATAATAGGCTCTGGTTTGCGACTGATACATATTGCAGTAAATATTTAATTCTTTTATTTTTTTCGTTGTTTTTATAGTTTACCCACGTAATGTTTTTGTAATTTGAATTTTAGTTGAAAACAAAAAACAAATAATGGCTTCGACTTCAACTTTAAAAGAATTGAGTGACAATATAAGGAATTCTGAAGATATTGTTAATTTTTTAATTAACAAAAATCCATTTAATCAACTGTCTTATGAAGATAAACTATTTGTCAAAGAATTTCCTAAAATGTTCTGTGATCTGGCAATTTATTTTTGTACATGAGAGGGGAAAAATATGCATTTGCACATCTCTTGAAAAAATGTAACTTTCAATTATAAGGCATTTGACCTTGAATGAAAAAAAAATTGCCTCACCAAAGTTTTAGTGCACGAGCCGCCACTGCTGTTACAGTTCTAGTATGTATACGCATTGTGTAGCGGCTTCTTATTATAATGATACACTTTCTCCAGCCTACCTAATTAAACATAAATTATTATTTTCAAAATATCTAATCACGACGACTTACGACTACATTTGCATATTGTCACTTTTTACAATCTGAATAATATATCAAATGCTTATGCACTTTAAAGTCATTTCCGTATAGGTGTCAATTCAATTATTTAAATTTGTAATCCAGAGAAAGTTATAATTGAAGAATTAAAGAAAAAATTATAGCAAATTTTAATTCAATTAAAATTTGATTTTGCATATATTAAATTAATAAAGTTATTTGATTTTAAAAGCGTAAAATACGAGTAGTTTACGTATAAATAGAAACTCACTAGCAAATACATATGCAAACAAAACGAAAAATTTCAAATTTTAGGGGTAAAACAAATTAAACCACAACCCTTACACGATTGAAAAGATAAAAAATCTGATGTGGCCAAAATAAAACCTCCCGCCATTTTGTATGTTTGTATCTGACAGATATATGTCGCTGTGAACAAACTAATCATTTTAAATATTAATAGTAACGTTTTAAAATGAAAATAGTAAATGGAACAATAATAATTATATGGAAAGGAACTTAATAAAGTTTCCAGCATAAATAAATATGTAGGAATATAGGTAAGATAATAAAAATATATATCATCACAGCATATTACCCATTGCTGGGTGTGCCAATCTGCTTTATACACAGATTTCAGTAAAGATGATGACATATTTGTACTGTGCGGGCGTTTATCAGGTCGCACCTCACGAGCACTTATTACTGGCGTGGAGAGTGTACCACAGGGGTTATTTTTGTACCATTTAAAATTCGATATATTTGGCGTCGGTCGGGATCGAACCCTGTATTTAAATTTAATTTAATTTTAAGTATTTACATGAATAAAAATTAAATTAAACGGGAGGTATTGTGTACGCCACAACAGATTTTTTAAAACGTAATTAGATAAAAGTTTCTTATAAAATCAGCCAATGTTCTATAGAAATTACTAATTAAATCTTTGTTTAACATTATGTAATTTTTAATAATATCCATTTCCCAATATTTAATAATATTAAATAATAATGATAATAATATTTAATATTTTTCACCGCCGAAGCGCATGCATTGCTCAAAGCCACAGAGCACATACTCAACCTGAACAACTATAAAGACTACATTATATGCACTGACTCACTAAGTACAATCCTTAGTTTCCAGGACCTCTACAGTATGGATCCAATAATACAAAAAATCAAAGAAAACATATACACGATAACACAAATCCACAAACAAGACGTCATCATATTCTGGACTCCTTCCCACACAGGAATCAAAGGTAATGAAAAACGGACATTGCAGCGAGAGAAGCAACAACATTACCCCAAATTACCACCATCCAATTACCACACAAAGATATGAAAAGTACCTTCAAAAATACTAACAAACAACTTTGAAACAAGCACTGGGAATCAGCACCACAAGAAAACAAATTGAGAAGCATAAAAGAGGATACAAAGTCCCTAAATATGCTCCAAAACCGAAAACACCAGATCACAATAACAAGATTAAGAATAGGCCACACGAACATCACACACAAATACCTAATGAACAAAACAGACCCACCCCTATGTGACACGTGCAACACACAAATTACAGTCAAACATATTATAGTAGATTGCCCAACATATACCACCCAAAGAAGAAAATACAATATACAGAACACATTAAAAATCGCACTCTTCAATAATACCGAAAACATGAAATATAATGTAAAATACTAATATTAATATAATGTAAAATATCTGTACTATTATGTAACCTTGGATGCTAATAACCATGGCAGTTGAAGTATCCTAAATAATAATTTAAAAAAATCTGATGTGGACACCACACGACTTCCTTGTACGATTATTAAACTATACATATTTTTTTAATAAATAAATTACAAAATATTAATTTTAACTTCAAAACAGTAAGATATATAGCGACCATAATCTAACCCGGTTCTTTTTAAAGAGAGTTTTAATTACAACAAAGAAATATTTGATTACAACAATGAATATGACTAATTTCACAATAAAAATATAATAATTGTTCTTGTACGAATCATAAATTTGCACGTATTTAACGTAATTTGACATGAACATTTTTTTATGTTTTTGTCCTAATCCATAGCAAGCTTTATTGCAAAAACAAAAAAGTATATAATTTTTAAATTTACATATCTCGCTTATACAAAGGGCTAATTTAATAATACTTGATGTGCTAGACGCAGAAATTAATTCTCTAAAACTTTTATTTGAAGCATTTATTTCTAAAATCAAAATAAAATCATTTTATTCAAGAAAAATTGTTAACAACTTCAAGTAAAGTACCACTTCCGGTTAGCCTATTGTAACCAAAATCTATTATGTTATTTCGATTGACATAATAGTCTTGTATACCAAATTTGAAAAGTTTTGGATTATATTTTAAAACAGTTTTTCATTAAAATCTATTATAGGCTTCATGTAAAGTGCCACTTCTGGAAATTGTGTAATAACCAGAAAGGGAGGTGCACAACTAGATGTTATAAGAGTCCTAAATACAAAATTTCAACTTTCTACGGCTTACCGTTTTTGAGTTATGCGAGATACGTACGTACGTACAGACGTCACGACGAAATTAGTCAAAATGGATTCAGGGATGATCAAAATGGATATTTCCGCTGAAATCTGAAAACCGAAATTTTTCGCGATTACAATACTTCCTTTACTTACGTACAAGGAAGTAAAAAATATATATATTTAATATTTAACTTAAATGAAATGGAATTGCAAAAATCTTTACCGTGAAGGAAGGCAGAAAGTTTCTTTTAATTATTATTTTAAGATTCAAAATAACGGACTAATTTTGTTTTTGCCAAAAGCTTCTCATTTGCATATTCTCTTGTAATGAAAACAAATATTTAACTAAGCCAATTTATCAATCAGAATTAGTTTACTACGTTGCTGAAAATCCATAAAAAATGAATTTTTAATTACTGATTTTATTAACATATTTTACATTCTTTTGAAGGCCACGAACAATATAATTACACGTCAGTTACTCCACATTTAACTTTTTGCTAAAATGACGAATGATCTACCAATTCCTAGGAATTAATTTACAGTATGATTTAGCAGTTTCTTCAAACCGCAAGTGGCAAGCGCAAAATGCAAGAACGTACGTTGAATGAAAGTAAAACTCAAAAGAAAAAACAACAGTAAGCAAAACATGCATACGTAATTAAAAAATAAACATGTCAAACGTAGTCTGTGCCTACTTTCAAATAAATCAAGTTGACTTTGATTTGGGCGGGACGGCAGCCGCTTTGAACTAACGGAATGCCCTTCTTAGTGGACCATCCACCAAGGTCGTTGAAAAAATGGTGCAGGAGTGTACTGGGAATTTTGTGGTTTTGTAAAGAAATAACGGTTAGTTATCAGATCTTGCATAATAATTGATGTAAAAGAGTGGTTTCTCAGAAAATTAAAAGGTGTTTTTATTGTGTTTTTAAATAATAGGTTGATAGACGTATTGTGGGTAGGAATACTAGAAACCAAATTCATATTAAATATAGTTTTTGTGGTATAAAAAAAGTATTTGTTATATTTTTACCTTTCTCCACCGTAAATAAGAGAAGTATATTATAATGGTGTCAAAAAAATTTAAACGACCTATTAATCAGTTTTTCGGTTATTGTGGCTTACAGCAAATAAGAAATCATAACCATTAAAATCATATAATCAGATTATTCTAAATAATCGGGTTATGGATTCTTGTATAATATACAGTATGACACTGAAAAACGGGCCACTCAATATCACTTTTTACCTTCCGTCACCTTTAGGTAAGGTAGGTATTGTCTTTTGTCAAAAAATTCAATGATAATTTTTTATGGAAATGAAACAATTTCTGGATGTCAGCCAAATTTATTGAAATTTCGTCTCTACAGTTTCGACCCCACTAGAGACGAAATTTCAATAAATTTGGCTGACATCCAGAAATTGTTTCATTTCCATCATCAATCCCAGCCTAGAAATAACCTCCTTTCTATCGATAATTTTTTAGTTTTAGGGTCCCTATAATACGATTTTACCATTTTTACGATGATGTCTGTATGTATGTATGTGTGTGTGTGTGTGTCTATGTGTGTCAGTACCACGATTCCAAAAATTATAATTTTTTAGTATTCCTCAAGTTTGCTTCCAGAAGAACTAGTGATTAGATTTTGGTTATAATTGATCAACCGGGAGTACCTCCATTTGAAGATTTTAACAGTTAAATATGATTTATGGTCATTTAACGTTATTATAACATAAAGAATATATTATTCTCTATACGATTTAATTGAATTTTATACTTCATATTCAATAGATATAGAGTTAAAGAATTATAAAGATATTAAATTTCATAAATCAGCCAGCTATGCTAATCATGGAAACTGCTAATATATTCAATAATTCAAAATGACAGATGTCGGTATCAATGAAAACTAAATGAATGTGTTGGGAAGACACGGAAAGATAGGTAAGAAAATTACTCTAATGTTTCAAGCAGAAAGATACAAGAGACGATTACATTGGTTTGAATATGTCATGAGGAGAAATGAAGAATATATTGGAAGAAGAATAAATAGCTTAGTAATAGAAGGTTGAAGAAACAGAGGAAAACCAAAGATAAGATGGAAGACTTGAGAGAAAAGGAAATTATTGAGAACGACACGCAAAACAGAAATGATTGGAAGTAGAAAAAGAAAAATACCGACCCCTGACGAATGGGAAAAGCTAAAGAAGAAGATGTCAGTGTCAAGTGCAATTTGCATAGTTTGTTTATGATATAATTTTACTGGAAATTTAGAATCTTTTCCAAGAAAATTTATAAACATAATACACAGGATTGACGGAAGTTATTGTGCTGGCTACATCAGATTTTTATTTATAATTCGTTTTAATTTTCTTTATACAGGCTGGTGACCGGTACAGCCAAACATTGGATTTTAACATGTAAAATCAGACTTTCGTAATTTCCTGCTTTCCTAATTATTTTGGGTATGATCCAAACAAAATATAAGTTTTGCTACACTATTTTGTGTAAGGAATTATAAACTAAACTCAGCAATAATATAAAAGTGTAAATTGTGTAACAATATATGTACTCAAATTGATATTTTTTATGATTCAATGACTTCTGTTGAAAATAAATTATCTCTTATATATCCATGTTATTAATGTACCAACGTTGCTCAAGAACTAATTGTTTATTATGTCTTTTTAAATAAGTAATATTTTTAAGTAACTTTTTACCTTCTGTCACCTCTAGGTAAGGAAGGTATTTTCTTTGATCAAAAAATTCGGTGATGAGTTTTCAATGAATAAGCACTTTTCAGGATTTCTACAAAAATCGCATATCTAGATTTTATTTACTAAGCACATTTTAAGGTCCCTACAACCCGATTTTAACATTTTTACGATGTGTCTGTGTGTGTGGATGTATGTATGTGTGTATGTATGTGTGTATGTGGGATATTGGAAGGACGATTACTCAAAAACTATAATACTTTATATTTGTTTAACTACGTATTTCCCAATCGGACATACATGGGAAGATCTGAAAAGGTTTTGGTAACAATTGAACAATCGAAAGTAGAAGATTCTTGAAAAAATCTTCTAAATATTTTTTTTTAAATTTTTTTCTTGGTAATATTAAAGAAAATTAAATTCTCTATCTGATACATTTAAATATTTTATTATATATTCTATAGATTTAGAGATAAAAGAAAAATAATATAATTTAAATTGTTTGTAACTGACAGATAAATGTCAGTGTCAGAAATCCGGAGACATTACCGAACACTTTTTCTGGGAAGTACAAATATTATATTATTTCTTAATGTATTAATAGTTAAATATTTAATATTATAGGTATATTACACATACCCTTCAGAAATACTGTTACTCCCGACAATGAATTGGAAACATCTCGAAAAATTAGAAGAGTAGGACAAAATTTCTGCATAGAATGAATTTAAATTTAAAAAATCTAAATATAAGGAATAGATATAAGTAGAATTTTTGGTGTAGGGTGTAGTTATACAATAAATGTTAAATACATTAGGGCGCGAGCAGTCATGTGACTTTGTTGGCCTTGACAAGCAGATATGGGGGCCCATGTATATAGATGTCAAATATCATAATTTCTCATTCTAAATTTAGTGATTTTCCAATTCCATGTGGTTTATTTTCCTCGACAAGTAAATTCCACACTTCTGGTGATAAATTAACTACGTGAATTTAGAAAATCTTGAAATTTTTAATGAAAAATTCTGACATTTGACATCTATGTACATAATTACTAATTATCATTCTGAAAGGGCCCCCACATCTGCATGTCAAGGCCAACAATGTAACATGACTGTTCGCGCCCTATATTTATGTAACCAAAAATGTACTGGCGAGAGGTATTTTGCTGGCCACAACAGATTTTTGACATAGTAGTATATGATACCTAGTTTTATAAATTAAAAATCGATATGAAATCTTGCTATCCATTGAACCAAAGCTATCCATTTCTATGCAATCTCTCTTATTATTGCATAATACCATCTCTTATCACCTTCTGCAATCCTGATAAGATTTTTTCTTCTAAGGTGCTACCACGTAATACCTAGTAATAATCTGCGGTAATTTTTTCATCTTTCTACTTGGTAAAAACGCACATCCCGAGGTGTTAGCCAAGTGTATTTTACGCATGGTTTCCTGCGATTCTTATCTACGCTGCAAGAAACCTAGACAACTTGGATTTCTAATTCTAGATAGTGGATTTTTGTTGGGATCGAGAGCTACTGATATTTTAACAAGAATTTATAAGATTGATGGGGATTGTTTTATTGGAATAATTATAAACGGTGATTAATTAGATTTATATGATAGATTAATAGCTATACGACTTACAAGTACCTGAACTATTTTATAACTATTTTAAAAGAATGTAAAAAATGTTTTATCCTTTATAACTACTTACAGTAAACGAAAGTTCATCTATTTTATATTTATTGCAGTTGGTCTATCTTCCTATTTATAAAATTGTATAACGATCGGTTTCATAATGAATTTAAAGTCACTTTAAAATTTAAAGAAAACTTTTGCTCATTAATTTAGTCTCATACTTTTTTTCTATTTCGGTGTCATTATGAGTCTATAAACGCTCTGAAAACACGTTGTTAAGAAGATCTATAAACGCACAGTTTTTGACGAGTTTCGTTTTCTTCAGGTGGTATGACTGCTTTCAAAACTGACATTTAACTTCAAATTGCTGTCAATTAACAATGAATTTTCATCTGGGAAGTTAAAAGTTTTAGCGCGAGGGGCTACTAATATAACTGATGAGAAACACCAAGACATATTTTAATAAGTCGCATTTTTTATAAATATAAAATTAAGTCAATAGAAAAAATCTGTTGTGGCCAGCACAATACCTCTCGCCACTTCCTTTTTTTGGTTAAGTATAGGGCGCGAACAGTCATGTTACATTGTTGGTCTTGACAAGCAGATGTGGGGGCCCGTTTCAGAATGATAATTAGTAATTATGTACATAAATGTCAGAATTTTTCATTAAAAATTTCAGGATTTTCTAAATTCACGTAGTTAATTTGTCACCAGGAGTGTGGAATTGACTTGTCGAGGAAAATAAATCACATGAAATTGGAAAATCACTAAATTTAGAATGAGAAATTATGATATATGACATCTATATACATAATTACTAGCTATAATTCTGACATTGGCGCCCATATCTGCTTGTCAAGGCCAAAAAGTCACATAACTACTCACGCCTTAATGTATTTAACATTTCTTGTATACTTACACTCTACACCAAAAATTCTACTTATATCTATTCCATATATTTAGATTTTTTAAATTTAAATTCATTCTATGAAGAAATTTTTCGTGATGTTTCCAATTCATTGTCGGAAGTAACAGCATATATGAAGGGTATGTGTAATATACCTATAATATTAAATATTAAACTATTAATGCAATAAGAAATAATATAATGTATATACTTCCCAGAAAAAATCTTCAGTAATGTCTCCGGATTTCTGACACTGACATTTTTTGACAATTTAAATCCATGGCATCCTTTCGGTTGTAAAATTAATTACAACATTATTTTATATATTATATTCCTTTTATCTCTAAATCTATAAAATATGTATAAAAATATTTAAATGTATCAGAAAGAGAATTTATTTTTCTTTAATATTATCAAGAAAAATTTTCAAAAAATAATATTTAGAAGATTTTTTTTCAAGAATCTTCTACTTCCGGTTGTCCAATTGTTACCAAAACCTTTTCAGATCTTCCCGGGAATGTCCGATTGGGAAATACGTTGTTAAACAAATTTTAAGTCTTATAGTTTTTGAGTAACCGTCCTTCCAACATCCCACACACACACACACACACACACACACATCCACACACACACACACACACACACACAGACATCATCGTAAAAATGTTAAAATCGGATTGTAAGGACCTTAAAACGTGCTTATTCAATAAAATCTGGATATGCGATTTTTAGCATGAATGCAATACCTCTCTTAGCGAGAGGTAAAAATCTGATGTAGCCAGCACAATACCTTCCGTTAATCCTGTGTATTATGTATAAATTCCTTACATATTTTTTGCAAAAGATTCTAAATTTCCAGTAAAATTATTTCATAAACAAACTATGCAAATTTCACTTGACACTGACATTATCTTCTTCTTCTTTAGCTTTTCCCATTCGTTAGGTGGTCACTATTTTTTTATTTTTTTCTACAACTCATATCTGTCTTGCGTGTCGTTCTCATTAAGCTCCGTTTCTCTCAAGTCTTCCACAATACAGTCCTTCCATCTTGTCTTTGATCGTCCTCTGTTTCTTCAACCTTCTATTACAAAGCTATTTATTCTTCATCCAATATATTCTTCATCTCTCCTCATAATATGTTCAAACCAATATAATCGTCTCTCTTATATCTTTCTAGAATCTTCTTACACTAGAGTTACTTCCCTTATTCTTTCATTCCTTACCGTATCTTTTCGTGTCTTCCCCAACATTTATCTCAATATCCTCATCTTTGCCACATTCATTTACTTTTCATTGACACTGACATCTGTCAATTTGAATTATCTGAATATATTAGCAGTTTCCATGGTTAGCATAGCTGGCTGATTTATGAAATTTAATACCTTTAAATTTTTTAACTCTATATCTATTGAATATGAAGTACAAAATGCAATCAAATCGTATAGAGAATAATATATTCTTTAAGTTATAATAAGGTTAAATGTCAATATATGATATTTAACTGCGTTTTTTCAAGTAAAACTGTTAAAATCTTCAAATGAGGTACTTTCGGTTGACCAATTATAACCAAAATATATTCTCCTCTTCTTCTGTATGTAAACTTGTGAAATATGAAAAAAATATAATTTTTGGAATCGTGGTATGTATTGAAGTTATGCGTCACACACACGCACGCACGCACACACACACACACACACACACACACACACACACACACACGCACGCACGCACGCACGCACGCACGCACGCACACACACACACACACACACACACACACACACACACACACACACACACACACACACACACATACATACATACATACATACATACATACATACATACATACATACATACATACATACATGCTATAACAGCTACTGTATTAACGTAAATTTTCACTGACATAAGTCAGTGTCAATGAAAAGAAAATGAATGTAGTAGAGATGAGGATGTTGAGATAGATATTGGGAAGACACGGAAAGATAGGATAAGGATGAAAGAAATTGAAAAATGGCTCGTGTGATAGAAGTTTCTAGATAGAGAGACGATTATATTGGTTTGAACATGTCTTGAGGAGAGATGAAGAATATATTGGAAGAATGAATAGCTTAGTAATAGAAGGTAGACGAAACAGAGGAAGACCAAAGACAAGATGGAAAGATGGAAGACTTGAGAACTAAATGAAGACCGCAAAATAGAAATAAGTGGAAGAAGAAAATAAAACATAGTGACACAACGGATAAGAAAAGCTTGTTTATGAAATAATTTTACTGGAAATATAGGATATTTTGCAAGAAAATTTATGTATGGAATTTGTACATAATACACAGGATTGACGGCAAGTAATGTGCTGGCCACTTCAGATTTTTTAATGTATTATTAAAATAACGTTTGTTTAAGTTAACTAACTTAAGAGAGAAGGAGTTTATTAATATGTTCGTTACATTATTTTTCTGTGATCGTCCAGAAACTATGCTGGTTCTGATCACTTTTTAGACCGGGAAATCCTTCTTTACTGGGTTAACTAGGAAATGGTCTACCTATAAGGGATTGGAAAGTTATTTTCGGTACTTGCATGAATGTTTCTATGACGATCAGTTGTTTATTTATATCTTATTTACTCACAATGAAATATAAAATAATGCGTAGCTATATATTTTTATTTATTTCTTTTCAGGACTGTGAAAAATTATTGTACCCAACATGACCTGACAGTGTCTTTACTGTCACCCAAGCTTCGAAAGCTCGGCTACGGAATCAATAGTCTTTTCAATAAAAGAATAAAAGAGTAAAATATAAATAGTTCCATCTAAAAAATATATTTACAACACAATAACACTTATACCCCTAAAAAGAAAATTATAAGGAATTTTGTAGGAAGACTGAATGAACTTTTAAAGTAGTAGCATCTGCTTATTGACACCTTGAATAACTACAACTACGTTAAGAAACTTTACAGAACAACATTTACCATGCAGCATCAACTTTTAATTATGAAGCTGCCAATTACGTTAAAGACCTCTTTCACACTTGGTGATTTCCTCGTGGTTATTTATTTTTCCTTCGGGTGAAAAGTTCAAAGTCGAGTAGCTGATATTTATGAAGTGCTTATTAAGGAGTAACATCAGTACATACCGCGCTAGGATAGGACACTCCTCAGGAATGTTAATACCACACGCCGGCCGCCGTATATCGCCTTCGATCGCTTTCAAATCACAGCGAACAAGATAAATTTGGTCGGGAAAATTTATTGCCTCCTAGGTACAACTATTTGATTTAGCTATTTTCGCAAATTGGTTCGAGGAGAGTGGAGGGAGAAATTTATGAGGATTCTTAACGATTTTCTAATTTGAAGATATGGCATTCAAAAAACAATAACAGATTTGAAAAATAAATACATAAATCACTTTCAAGAAAAATAAATTGTACTTTTTTGTAGATATAAAATTAAGTATATTTGTATGAGCAGAAATGTTAATGTTATTAGCTATGTAAATATAATAATTACTTATTTACTACCTCTAATACTAAGCAATAATACTGTTTTTACCTCCCGCTACCTTTGGTAAGGCATATTACCCATTGCTAGGTGTGCTAATCTGCTTTGTACACAGATTTCGGTACTGATAATGACACATTTATATCGTGCGGGCGTTTACTAAGCGTCACCTCATTGCTGGCGTGGAGAGTGCAACACAGGGGTCAATTTTGTGCCATTTAAAATTCGAAATATTTAGCGTTGTTCGGGATCGATTCGGGTTCCTCAGATTCGCAACTAGACATCAGTAGGGTTTCATCAAGTCAAGTAGCTTGATATTTTTGTAAAGTACGTGACTTGACTTGAAAATCAAGCTTGTCAAAAATTCGTTACTTGACTTGACTTGATTTTCTATCGTTACTACTTGACTTGATCAAGTAATTTCAAGCAAATTCAAGCTACTTGATAACGAACCGATTATGTACGAAAACGCGCGAATCAGTAGAATCGTAATCTATCTGTGTGTGGTACGGCGTGCCGCGGCATACGCTGTGCTGATTCACTACTGCAAATTAAAATTTCTGCAGAGGTTTAAAAAATTCATTCAATATTGGAATATGTACTAGAATGACCCGAGAATATGTCGACAAAATTTGAAGTCTTAATCATTATTATTAAGATAACTGTAGATGGTTAAACTATCGCACAAAAGCCCAAAAAGCTATACTCCATTCGAATTAAGAATAATAATTGGGACTTCAGATTTTGTCCAAATATTCTCGGGTCATTCTAGTAAATATTCCAAAAATGAATGTATTTGTTAAACCTCTTAATATCTCGGAAAAAAATAAAGTTCCAAAATGTGCCAAAACCGAATGTTATTTAAATGGGGAAAAATCAAGTGCATTTAGGCACGGTCAAATATTAAAATTAAGGGGAATCATTGCCAGTGCAAGGTAGTTATATCGTAAAACTATTTTACCCAGAATTAATTGAAATATCAACTGAAGTATAATCTACCTGCTCTCCAAGTTTTAAAATAATTGACCACGGGGTACCTGAGATATTTGCAATTAAATCTGTCTTTAACACGTGAAGAATAGGAAATGGAAAAATAAACACATTTTAAATTATAACTTTTATATCCATACTGACATTTATTCGAAAAACTAGTATGTTTATAGAAAACTAATTAACGGATTTTATTTTATTTTTGTGTGCATGAGTGCCTGGTCGCGAACCTGGGGACCCGGGTTCGATCCCGACCGACGCCAAAAATTACATCGAATTTAATGGCACAAAATTGACCCCTGTGGCGCATTCTCCACTCCAACAATGAATGCCCATGAGGTGACGTCTGGTAAGCGCCCGCACGGTACAAATATTCCATCATTACCGATATCTGTGTACGATGCAGATTGGCACACCCAGCAATAGGTAATATGCCGTGATGAAATATATATATATTTTTTTTAAGTAAAAAATTGAAAATTATTTACCATCCAGATTTAATTTTGTTGCCTTTAGAAAATTATAATCTGAAGATACGATAAATAGATAGAATTATACTTGACAACCATGTACAAGCGTTGCATATGGAGTATCAGTTAATAACAACGCCCGCTTGGTATTACCGAATAAGAAGTAATCTTTGGTTAAAGGAATTTCAAACGTACATTGGAAGGAAATATTTTTTAAATTGGTATTTTACGTGAAGAGCATGAAAACTTTAAACAGTATAATATTACTTTTGTAATTTTAAGAAAGAAATATATTAATTTGTTTTGCAGTTTCCATTTGTAGTTTAGAATTAGTATTATATCTGAAAATATATTGTTACTTTTATACCCGAATGTACCAATAAATGTCTAGGTGCGAAGTTGCTACAGTTATTCTTCAATATTCATACTGTAGTGTAAGTATATTGAAATACGACACTTATGTATGTGTTAGTGCGAGTGGTACAGTTAAAAAAAAACTTCTACGGAAAAATAAAGAAAATTCATCTGTTACAGTGTTTTATATTAGCTTTTAACTATTTTAATGCAATCTGTGTATATAATATAATGTTAAAAATATACGTTATTGCAAATATAAACTGCATTAGCTTAATTTTTATTTTGAACATAGAACAAGTTTTTGAGTAGGTACACTCGAGTGACAACTACCTTAACACGTTCGCTGCGTATAAATTCACGCGTCGCAGCCGTAACGCGGTAATGAGTTTTGGTGCAGTTCTAGTTTTTTTTCTCAATTTGTTAATATTGTGTGTATGTAGAAGTCTTTACTCTTATTTTTTAGTATTTTTTTTAACGCATTTGGTGCGTCGGCAGCATTGTGGGCACCTTTTGTTCGGCAGTGCTAACGACGCACCTATACGTCCAGCCTCTTGAATTCTGAAATCAACATATTGTTAGACAATTCATGTTTATTTGCTTGATGTTTTATCTTTTATTTATGTAATAGCCATTATTTTAGCCCTTTTGAGTTGTAAATAGCCCTGGTCGTTGTCTCCCATGACGAAAAAAAAAAAAACTGTAAACTAACCCCACAAATCACTTCTCTGTAGTCGTCTGACAATGCTGTCCAACGCACAGTGTTCTCCTTACATAGCTGACGAAACGATGCCGGTTGAAACAAAATAGAGTACTGGACATAACCGTTGCGGTGTGCGCAATTGTTCAACAACATACAGGACGCAACGTGTGCGTCGTACGCAACGAAAGTGTTAATAAAGATGAGATCCTATCAGGATTTGAGATCAGACACCTTCAGTCTAGGATGTGACATTGCTATTAATTGCACTACCTTGGTCGGTATCGGTAGTCATTTGACAATAGAAACCATAAATAATAATTAAAAATAAAAACAATGATTAGCGCGACATATGATATATTTATCTCCAATCTGAATTATAATAATTTAGTAAGTAGATAATGATAGTAATACGACATGAACTAAATATATTATGAGTAATTATCATCTGTTACGTATTATTTTGTTATATTACAAAGTCGTTTCATAAGTAAGTGTGCGGTGACTCTGCGAAACAGTTGCCAGTGAAATCCTTGATATGCCTACTTGATAAGTTCGCCGTGTTGATTTTTATAAATTTAACACGGTGACTAACTAGTTTCCTAACTAATTCATATCGAAATTTTTGTTCTGGTTGATTAATTATTAAATAAATTGGAATTTTAGATATTCGTAACTTGTCATTGAATAACAGTAGTAAGGCATGGGCTCCTAGATGCAATCTAACGGCGTTTATATGGAGCAAGAGTTTCTTGCTTACAATTAACTATGTTTACAGCTGAATCATGTAGGTAGAGCACTGCCCATGAAAGAAATTTTAATACATATTTATTTGTTGTTAATAATAAATATATCAACACGCCCTTTCCATAGCGTAAAGGTGATAATATTTTAATTTAATCTCGTGTTGGTATACAATTAGCTTCAGCTAATACCGTGATTCATCGAAATAAGCTGCAATAATTTAGTTTTTAAATATGTAATGTGATTTAATTTAAATTGAAAATTGTGTTACTATGCCTCCACAAACAACAATATCAATTATAAGAATGAATAGCTGTTCTTAAAATGGAAAGTGAAAGAGGAATATTACATATTCCAATAATTATTAGTAAATGAGGAACATTTATTAAAATTCAAACATCTATGTATGGTGTTTACCTCTCGCTAAGAGAGGTATTGGATTCATGCTAAAAATAACATATCTAGATTTTAATGATTAAGTACGTTTTAAAAATATTGGAACATTTTGTAAATTTATATTAATTATCCTGTTTTTTTTTACTATATATTTAAACAGGATCGTGCTAAAATTTCTTAAATAAAACTACCGCCTTTTTTTCCTAACGTCACAGTGATGTATTAACATTCACTTACCGACAAAGTGTTACACCCTGTAATGGGTAAAAAGCGTCACTATTAATCATTTGTTCATGCTACCAACCATTGTGTTTTGTAAGACTTTAAATAAGTATTACTTGAATTTATTTAACCCTTTACATACAGATTGTTCCAATACTTTAGGAAAAAAATAAATGACAAATACCACATGATATATTGATCATAAGTCAGATATTTATTTTAAAATTCGTAAAATTAAAGGCTTGGTTCTTAAAGTTTATATTTTTAGAGCCACTGGTTGACACGATTTTTTTACATTTTTTAATAACAATAATTTATGTGTTACTCTACAATAGTTAAGTGAATAAATGATTTTTATTTAAATTTCGTGTCGATCATTGAAACTACATAGCGACTCCTAACAGACAAGTTCGAGCTAATATTAAGATCGGTGTTTGTTGTTTATTATTGCTGTCTTTTGTCAGTGTATTTGTTACCTATAAATGAGAATGTCTTCTGTTCGTATTAAGTGTAATTCTCGTGAAAAGCGTATGTTGGGGGAGTTAAAATAGTATATATTTGTTTCTTTTAGTGTTAGACCAACTGTCGTGATATGAATTTTTAATGTGTGATGGTTTTCAGTGGACTAAATAATGAAATAACTGAAATTTTCTTCCAGTAAACATTCCTGGTGGCAGTGATTGCTGTTTTCTTGAGATGCTGAGACCTTCGATTCCTCTGTTGGCCAAATTGGACTGAGAGTAGGCGAGGTTGGTCATTTTATTTTATAATTCTTCTACAGCTTATTAATATTAGTTAGAATATATAATAATTATAAAAATATATGATCAATTTGACAAAGTTTATTTGTCTCAAATAATTTGACTATGTTTAAAAATTGTTTCAAGTAACATATTATATAAATACTTTTTAACTATGTGAATAATTTTTCAAATTTTCATTAGATGATTATTAAATTAGTTCAACATAATACTTGTATACAAGACCCGTCCCATATCAGTTGGCCTATCCTCTTTAATAGCAAGTTATGTTTTCTAAAATATTCTGTTTGAATGTACTCAGTAATGGGTAATACAAGCCGCTATTATATATTTATATATTAATATTTTGTTCGGATACGCTATATATATATTTACCGTAAATATATAAATATTTTCTAACGTATTATTAACTATTTGTTATGTACGCTCTTTTTCAATTTAATTCGAATTTTCGCCCTGATAAAATATCTCAAAAATATGAACAAAAAACCATCGAGAAATCTCGTCCAGATTCTCGGTCGAGACGAGTCTCCATTGTTCGAGATGAGAAAAAATCGAGACGAGATTTAATTTCTTGTCTTCTAAACGAGACGAGACGAGACAATGTAGTTTCCCGTCTCGATCGTCTCGTCAGAAACACTACTACAATCCGATTGTAATATTTTTACGATGATATCTATGTATGTGTGTGTATGTGTGTGGCGAGGTGTGTGGGGAGGTTGGAACGGTGATTTCTAAAAACTATAATACTTATTATCTGTTGAACTATATATTTCTCAATCGGACACTACTGGAAAGAGCTGAAAAGGTTTTGGAAATAATTGGACAACAGGAAGTAGAAGATTCTTAAAAAAAAATCTCGCCGTATATTTTACCTGGCTGTATGCATAAAGCAAAGATTATTTTTATAAATACAAATAATATATTCATATAAATCTATGACGTATAAACTTCTTTATTATTCAATAATAGCATGTCTCAACATGAAGATATTTTACCATAAATTATGTTACAATAAATTACAAAGTAGAGTTTACCATATATAAATATTAGGCTGGTAACAGCAATTTTCAATTCGAACAACTTTGTTTACTTTCTCTTCATATTCTTCTAGTAAAAACATTAATTTTGGGCGGTCTAAAATGTATATATCTGGATTGTGCATCTATTCTTATATATCTTCTTTTACATTTTATTTTTTCATACTTGTTATATCTAAATAACCTTAATTCCCTTTAATAAAGTGACGGATAGATTGCACTCCGATTTTGTCAATATTTACAACTTACTTGAGAAGAATTTGATAGCTTTTTCGCAATTCAAAGTTACTCTAGTCTACAGTACTGGTGTACATTGTCCCATAATGTTTGAAACAAATTTAAGTCCTTCAACCTAGACTTGTCATCTCCATAATAGTCACAGATCAAGAACTAAGGGATTCTCCAAGTACATTTTTAATTCATTACTCATTATTTCTGACACTGACATTTATCTGTCAGTTACAAATAATTTAAATTATAAACTATTTTTCATGGCATTCTTTCGGCTGTCAAATTTATTACAATAGATTATTTTATATATTATACTTCTTTTATCTCTAAATCTATGGAATATATAATAAAATATTTAAATGTATCAGATAGAGAATTTAATTTTCTTTAATATTACCACGAAAAATTTTCAAAAAATATTATTTAGAAGATTTTTTTTCAAGAATCTTCTACTTCCGGTTGTCCAATTATTACCAAAACCTTTTCAGATCTTCCCATGAATGTCCGATTGGGAAATACGTTGTTAAACAAATTTTAAGTCTTATAGTTTTTGTGTAACCGTCCTTCCAACATCCTACATACATACACACATACATCCACACACACACACACACACACACAGACATCATCGTAAAAATGTTAAAATCGGAAAATCTGGATATGCGATTTTTAGCATGAATCCAATACCTCTCTTAGCGAGAGGTAAAAAACTTCTAAATATTATTTTTGAAAATTTTTGTTTTTGCTTGTATTAAAGAAGATTAAATTCTCTATCTCATACATATAAATATTTTATTATACCTTTTATAGATTTAGAGATAAAGAAATATAAAACAAAATGAATGTGGCAGATATGAGGATGTTGAGATAGATATTGAGGAAGACACGGCAAGATACGGTAAGGAATGAAAGAATAAGTGATATAACTCGAGTATTAAAAGTTTCTAGAAAGATACAAAGAGACGATTACATCGGTTTAATCATGTCATGAAGTGAGATGAAAAATATATTGGAAGAAGAATGACTAACCTTGTAATAGAAGGTGGAACAGAGGACGACCAATGATAAGATGGAAAGACTTCACAGAAAATCAACTGAATGAGGACGACACGCAAAACAGAAATGAATGGAAGAAGAAAATAAAAAATCTGATGTGGACACCACACGACTTCCTTGTACGATTATTAAACTATACATATTTTTTTAATAAATAAATTACAAAATATTAATTTTAACTTCAAAGCAGTAAGATATATAGCGACCATAATCTAACCCGGTTCTTTTTAAAGAGAGTTTTGATTACAACAAAGAAATATTTGATTACAACAATGAATATGACTAATTTCACAATAAAAATATAATATTTGTTATTGTACGAATCATAAAATTGCACGTATTTAACGTAATTTGACATGAACTTTTTTTTATTTTTTTGTCCTAATCCATAGCAAGCTTTATTACAAAAACAAAAAATATATAATTTTTACATTTACATATCTCGCTTATACAAAGGGCTAATTTAATAATACTTGATGTGCTAGACGCAGAAATTAATTCTCTAAAACTTTTATTTGAAGCATTTATTTCTAAAATCAAAATACAATAATTTTATTCAAGAAAAACTGTTAACAACTTCAAGTAATGTACCACTTCCGGTTAGCCTATTTTAACCAAAATCTATTATGTTATTTTGATTGACATAAAAGTCTTGTATATCAAATTTGAAAACTTTTGGATTATATTTTAAAACAGTTTTTCATTAAAATCTATTATAGGCTTCATGTAAAGTGCCACTTCTGGAAATTGTGTAATAACCAGAAAGGGAGGTGCACAACTAGATGTTATAGAAGTCCTAAATACAAAATTTCAACTTTCTACGGCTTACCGTTTTTGAGTTATGCGAGATACGAACGTACGAACGTACGTACGTATAGACGTCACGACGAAATTAGTCAAAATGGATTCAGGGATGATCAAAATGGATATTTCCGCTGAAATCTGAAAGGCGAATTTTTTCGCGATTACAATACTTCCTTTACTTACGTACAAGGAAGTAAAAATAGCGAGTCCTAACGAATGGAAAAAGCTAAAGAAGAAGATGTCGTGTCAAGTGCCATTTACATAGTTTGTTTATGAAATAATTTTACTGGAAATTTAGAATCTTCTGCAAGAAAATTTATGTATAGCATTTGTACATAATACACAGGATTGGTATTGCACTGGCCACATCAGATTTTTATGGAAAATACAATTTTTCTAACACAATCTATTAATTTTAGGCATTAATAATCAAATATTTTATTTTTCATGTTTCAGAATTGAGCAAATAGAATTTATAATTTTGTGAAGGTTACAAACTATTTACAATAAATATTATATACGATATTGGTGAGAGGAATTGTAACGCCTTAGCAATATATTTTTAAAGTAGTAACGTTTGACCTCTGCGGTAGGTGTTTTATCTGCCCCTTTTTGTACATTGCTCATCTACGCCACTGACCAACCACCGCTATCAGCATAACAATGATGGATCGGCGGCTACTTGTACTCCGTAAAAAATCTCCTCTTGTGTGGCTTCAGATCACCTGGACAGTGTTTTGTAACGAAACGACTAGTAGACTAGGAAGACAAATACTCCTCATTTTCAATGCGTATAAATATCACTAAGGCTGAGCCTAAATAAAGAATGCAGAATTACAAAATTATATTTTACATAACAGGGATTCTTATCTATCTGGACTAGAATATTGGACTGCAAAGGTCATTCGGATAGGTGTGGAGAAAGAAAGATTCTTTCTAATTGGATTACGCATTCAAAATTGGAACAGATATTGAGAATTTTAAGAAGGAACAAGATAATGATGATTGTTGTTGTCATTTCACATTTCTTAGTTGTCAAACAGATATATTATAATTTATAATGAAATTCGTGATGGAATAGAATACCTTATTTGTTCTAATGAAACAACATATTATCAAATTAGTTAACAAATTTGTTAACAAATTTATTAACAAAATAATGACAGTGTCATATGGGCTTGAGAAAATCCAGAAAAATAATTGATAAAAGGTAATAAAATTCGCATATTTCAAAGTGCCATATAGTGATCGTTTTTTACTGTTTGTTTTACAGATCTAATAATAATAAAAATCTGTTGTGGCAAGCTCAATACCTCTCGACACATTCGTTTTTGGTTACATAAGAATAGGACGCAAGCAGTCATGTAACATTTGTTGGCCTTCAAAAGCAGATATGGGGGCCTGTGACAGAATTACAATTAGTAATTATGGACATAGCTGTCAAATGTCAAAAAAATTCAATAAAAATTTCAAGATAAGTTCACGTGGTTAATTTGTCACTGGGAGTGTGGAATTTACTTGTCGAGGAAAATAAACCACATGGCTTTGGAAAATATTTAAATTTTGAATGAGAAATTATGATATTTGACATCTATGTATATAATCACTATAGCTATTATTCTGACACGGGCCCCCATATCAGTTTTTCTCGCGCCCTATTGTATTTAACATTTCTTGTATATCTACACTCTACACCAAATATTCTACTTAAATATTTTCTTTAACTATTAATACAATATGAAATAATATAATGTATGTACTTTCCAGAAATAAATCTTCAGTGATGTCTCTGGATTTTTGACACTGACATTTATCTGGCAGTTACAAACATTTTAATTATTAATTGATTTCCATGACTTTTTCTGGGCTGTGAAATTTATTACAACAGATTATTATGTATCTTATCTCTAAATCTATAGAAGATATAATAAAATATTTATATGTATCAAATAGAAAATTTACTCATCTTTAATACTAGCAAGAACAAATACAAAAATAATATTTAGTAGAATTTTTTAAGAATCTGCTACTTCCGGTTGTCCAATTATTACCAAAACCTTTTTTACTCTTCCCAGTAATAGCCAACTGAAAAATACGTAGGGTCGTAGTTAAACAGATAATAAGTATTATAGTTTTTGAGAAATCGTCCTTCCAATATCCACACACACACACACACACACACACACACACACACACACACACACACACACATCCACGCACACACACACACGCATCCACACACACACACAGACACACAAATACACATACATCCACACACACACACAGGTAGGGACCTTAAAACGTGCTTTCATTAAAATCTGGATATGCGTTTTTTGGATGAATCCAATACCTCTCTTAGCGAGAGGTAAAAATTAACATTGTATTTCTTATATAACAAATAACAAGACACCCGGTTCAAGCAGATCAAACCTATATTGTTTTCGTAGACGGTTACCCATCCAGATAATAACGGTGAGTACCCATGCTTGACTTTGTATAATCATGTAAGAATATATTTATCTACGATGACAAGGCAAGTCAGCAAACAAATAAGTTATTGTAACATTATTTAAATTATATCATTATATAACTGTTATAATTTTCCATCAACCATTAATATTAATGAGTGCTCATGTTATTTGAACAAAATCAATTCGATATCCTTCATATTATCATCAGAAATAATCAAGAATGCAAAACCATAAAATTAATTTATTCACTCATTCAAAATATCCCATACACAATCCCGTAAACACAAAATTATATCTTGATAACTATTATTAACATATCGTCAGCCTACGTATATTCATGCAACAATTTTCTCCGACAAAAAAATCATTATAATAACAGTGCTACTACGATTTAATTCATTAATAATAGGTATTACACTAGAATATCCATCGCTACCTACAAGTAGAAATCTGAAACCGAATCCTCGTCCTCCATTTGCAATTCAAATTCACAACAATAATTCATTTGTTACCCAGCTGCTGTGATCATTAGTTATTTCGGCACCTACTGTACCGTACGTAGTGTGATCTATTTCGTTGTCAAAGAGTGATCGATTTTAGCCGTGAGTTACGTATCGATAGAAATTCGATATTGCAGGTCTCTGGCCTACTTATGATTGCGTCATTAGAAAATATTGTTTTCTCAGTGGATGATTTGATTGCTAGATGATCACGAAACAGAAGCAAGAAGTGAAGTTGGTTTTTATGATTAAAAACAGAAATGATTGCGTATTTAGAAAAACAAGAATAAGATAAATCAAAACACTTTTATCTGCAACCAACTGGAAAACTAAACATTTTCCGGATAACTTTAAATGTAAAAGAACTTAGCGAACTGGTAGTCCGAAAAGTGGAAATATCAGAATCGATCTTTCGTCATTCAAATTTGGCAATATTATGCCTTGGGTATCTGAAGCTCACAAACTGATAATATTTCTTCAGTTTAATTTATACAGGATGACACTGAAAAACGGACCACCCAAAATAACTTTTTACTTCCGGCTACACTTGGTAAGGGAGGTATAGGGATCATGCTAAAAATCGCACGTTTTAAGGTCCCTACAATCCAATTTTAACATTTTCACATTGATGTTGTTCTGTATGTGTGTGTGTGTGTGTGTGGATCCTTTTTACGCGCTAACCAAATATTATCGTTCAGAAAATTTTGAAACCTTGTATTTCTTCCTTACTCTTATATGACTACGTTTATCTCGCACTAGTTTATCCACTTAAATGCTAACCCGCTTGAGTTAAGCGGGTTAAACATGCGAGATAAACACGTAAGTTTAGCGTAAGTGAAGTAACTTAAATAATGGGTTGAGTTAACTAACCTACTTGAAATTTTGCGAGATAAACGGTTAAGGCTATGGTTTAACCTCAATTGTTTTAAAAAAAACTTGTAAATAATTATTAAAAATACATATTACTACACTCAAAACTTCTAAAAACTGTGTATTTCGAGGTTTGTTTCAAAATCGTGAGCGTTTTGTTATTATTATTATAATAAGTCATCCGCAAAAAATTCTATCTATCCTTGTTCAACAGAAGTGGATAAACGCCATTTATCCTGTAGTCACTTTAAAACATGCGATATAAACGAACTGGAGTTAAGAGTTAGTTTTAAGTCACTAGATTTTTGAGTGGATTATGTCACTGCGAGATAAATGTAGTCTATGTAAAGATTCCATTAGATTTTGGTGTAAATCAGATAACCGGAAATGGCACTTTACTGGAGGCTCAAAATAGATTTTCTTCGAAAAATACCTTTCTCAATTTGTTATTATAAAAATTAAAGATTATTCCATTTTCTACAAGTTTGCTTTAATACTTTTTCTATATATTTTATGGATAAATTTATAAAGTAATATAAAAATTATATCTCGGAGCTTATGCTTTAATCACATCTCCGTGGTTACACAGTTCTGCTCAAATGTATGTAACTGACAGGTAAATGTCACTGTCAAAAAAATAATCATTTCAAATTAATAATAGTAACGTTTTAAAAGGAAAATTGTAAATAGAAAAATAGTTTTATAGAAAGGAACTTAAAATACATAATTTCTAGCATTAGTAAATATACAGGTATGTATTTAAATAAAGAAACAAATTAATATATTATCACGGCATATTATCCATTGCTGGGTGTGCTAATCTGATTTATACATACATTTCAATGATGATGGCATATTTGTATTTTGCGGGCGTTTACCACAAGGGTTAATTTTATGCCATTTAAAATTCGAATTATTTGGCGTTGATCGGGATCGAATCAGATTCGCCAGATTCGCGATCAGACATCAGGCACGCGGCAACGAGACCCCATAGGTAAATGGCAGGAGGTATTGTGTTGGTCCCATCAGATTTTTATTATATTCGGAATCTATGTAACATTACGAATTCAACGATATATTTGAAATGCATTTTTATTAAAAAAATAAATTCCAAAAACATAAGAGAAAATGATGCACCCGAATATATAAAAACATACAGGGTGTTAAATAAAAAGCGGGCCATAGGCGTTTAAATCAGTTTTTTCTTGCGTAAAACTTCCGAATTAATTTGAGACAAAAAAGTTACAGAAATGAGTGGAAGAAGAAAATAAAAAATAGCGACAGATATTAAGTCTTAGTTTTTAAAAAATCGTCCTTCCAACATACACACACATACATCCGTACAAATATACACGCATATATACATGCACACATATATCCACACACACAGACATCATCGTAAAAATATAAAAATCTGATGTGGCCAGCACATAACCTCTCGCCGTATATTTTACCTGGCTGTATGCATAAAGCAAAGATTATTTTTATAAATACAAATAATATATTCATATAAATCTATGACGTATAAACTTCTTTATTATTCAATAATAGCATGTCTCAACATGAAGATATTTTACCATAAATTATGTTACAATAAATTACAAAGTAGAGTTTACCATATATAAATATTAGGCTGGTAACAGCAATTTTCAATTCGAACAACTTTGTTTACTTTCTCTTCATATTCTTCTAGTAAAAACATTAATTTTGGGCGGTCTAAAATGTATATATCTGGATTGTGCATCTATTCTTATATATCTTCTTTTACATTTTATTTTTTCATACTTGTTATATCTAAATAACCTTAATTCCCTTTAATAAAGTGACGGATAGATTGCACTCCGATTTTGTCAATATTTACAACTTACTTGAGAAGAATTTGATAGCTTTTTCGCAATTCAAAGTTACTCTAGTCTACAGTACTGGTGTACATTGTCCCATAATGTTTGAAACAAATTTAAGTCCTTCAACCTAGACTTGTCATCTCCATAATAGTCACAGATCAAGAACTAAGGGATTCTCCAAGTACATTTTTAATTCATTACTCATTATTTCTGACACTGACATTTATCTGTCAGTTACAAATAATTTAAATTATCAACTATTTTTCATGGCATTCTTTCGGCTGTCAAATTTATTACAACAGATTATTTTATATATTATACTTCTTTTATCTCTAAATCTATGGAATATATAATAAAATATTTAAATGTATCAGATAGAGAATTTAATTTTCTTTAATATTACCACGAAAAATTTTCAAAAAATAATATTTAGAAGATTTTTTTTCAAGAATCTTCTACTTCCGGTTGTCCAATTATTACCAAAACCTTTTCAGATCTTCCCATGAATGTCCGATTGGGAAATACGTTGTTAAACAAATTTTAAGTCTTATAGTTTTTGAGTAACCGTCCTTCCAACATCCCACACACACACACATCCACACACACACACACACACACACACAGACATCATCGTAAAAATGTTAAAATCGGATTGTAGGTACCTTAAAACGTGCTTATTCAATAAAATCTGGATATGCGATTTTTAGCATGAATCCAATACCTCTCTTAGCGAGAGGTAAAAATTGGATTGTAAGGACCGTAAAACGTGATTATTCATTCAATTCTAGATATACGAGTTTTAGCATGAACCCAATACCTCTCCTAGCGACAGCTAAAAAGTTCGTATGTATAGCAGTTCATAAATAGAGGCATAATTGTATTTCTAATCTTCCTACAGTTACATAAAAATTATTTTCATATTTCGCTCTCCTCCAAATCTCGAATGTCAATTCAACACACCACCAACACCAGCTTCTCTTCTCTAATAAATCCATTCACCTATAAAACCGAAAGTGTCCATGCCCAATCTTTCAACTTTCAATCTCTCATCCGAATGCGAATGCGATTGCGAATACGCATGTCAATCGGCATCAGAATACGATCTACATGCACGTGCGTAGGATCTAGTTGCGTGATAGTCTAGTGTCTAGTGCCTGGTCTGCCATAGCCTAGCCATCGCCACCGCCACGACCGCACCCACGGAATAAAGAAGCGAACGCCACGCCCTGGTCTTTACACAACCGTTGTAGTTTGTAAAGCCGCGAACCTAGAAAGAGATAATGGGGAGATCAATTGCCGAGAGGTGTTGGAAATGCATGTATGGTATTGGATAAATGGATATGATATAATTAACTTATCTAAATGTTGTGTAAAATGGTATCTATTTCCAGTAATATATTTTAGGAATGTGTTGAATCTATAGGTATTTCAGTTTTACCTCTCGCTACCCTTGGTAAGGCAGGTATAGGAATCATGCTAAAAATCGCATATCGAGATTTTGGTAAATGACCACGTTTTAAGGTCTGTGCGTATGTTGGTATGTGTGTGTGTGTGTGTGTGTGTGTGTGTGTGTGTGTGTGTGTGTGTGTGTATCCTCTTTACACTCTATCTCAAATACTATTGTTCAGAAAATTTTGAAACCTTGTATTTCTACCTTACTTATATATGGAAAGATGCCATTAGATTTTGGAGTAAATAGGTACGTTCAATGAAGTTAGCAAGTTAGCGCTAATGAAGTAGCAAAATAAAATTAGCAAAACGTTTACTGAACGGCAATTGGTGCGAATATAAATTCAAATATTTGACTAAGATATTACTTTGTGAATTTTTAAGTGCTTCATTCAACTTGGAATTAAAAACTGTTTTGGGAATAACAGAAAATTAATTCTCCATCTAAAAATTTAAAAAAAAAATTACATTTACTTCAACATAACCACAAATGTCAAAACATATCTGCTTGTAATGTCAATATAAAATATAATTGTTATTTTTCGACAATATATAGCTAGCGTCTTCATTTAAAACGTGATTTATAAAACTCATTTTTGATTCCATTTTAAATTTGGTATCCTAGCAGCACTTAGCAGATCAAGCTAGCGAAAAAATCGATGCTAGCATTTTTCGCTAGCAAAGCATTAAATATGACGTCATATACAATTCGCTAGTGTAGCATGCTGATTTGCTAACTTCATTAAACGCACCTAATCAGATAACCGAAAATGACACTTTACTGGAAGCTCAAAATAGTTTTTCTTCGAAAAATACCTTTAAATGTTATTTTTTCGAAATTTATGTTATACAAAAATTAAAGATTATTCAATTTTCTGTAGGTTTGCATTAATACTTTTTTTATATATTTTATGGATAAATTTATAAAACTATAATTTTAGTCCCGGAGCCTACTCAATCACATGGTTACACAATTCAGATCTCAAATGTTTGTAACTGACAGATATATGTCACTGTCAACGAACTAATCATTTCAAATAATAATATTAACATTTTATAAAGAAAATAGTAAATGGAACAATAATTATATGGAAAGAAACTTAATACAGATTCCAGCATAAGTAAATATGTAAAAGTATAGGTAAGATAATAAAAACATACCTATATCATCACGGCATATTACCCATTGATGGGTGAGCCAATCTGCTTTGTACGCAGATGTCGGTAATAATGATGAATCTTGGGAACGGGTTCGATTCCGACCGACGCCAAATATTTTAAAATTTGAAATGGCACAAAATTGACCCCTGTGGTGCACTCCCCACGCCAGTAATGAATATTGGTAAGTACATAAATAAATAAAATAAATATATCATCACGGCATATTACTCATTGTTGGGTCTACCACAGGGGTCATTTTTGTTACATTTAATATTCGAAATATTTGGCGTTGGTCGGGATCGAACCCGGTATTTATATTTAATTTAATTTTAAGTATGTACATGAATAAAAATCAAATTAAACGGGACTTGTGTCTTTGGTCATTCTTTTGAAACAATTTTAATACGTAATGTATTATTCGAAAACAAATTGTCTTCAACTTTGGACTTTTAAGTTGTACGAACACTGGATATCTTACTTAATTGAAATAATAGCGCTCATTTGACATCGTAATTAAACTATAACTAATAACTATAAATTATGGGTTAACAATTTTCGACTTCTATTGAAAATTGGTTCTTTGCAAAAGTTGGGCAATGTATTATAGATAAGTATAGGTTTTAATATTTTGATATAGTAGCTCAAATTTATAGCTTACAATGTATTTAATAACATGTTCCGCAAAATTTAATTGATACATAAACATCAACTAAATTCTGTGTATCAAAACAGTTCACAACAATTTTATATAAAATTATATATCTACTACGCATTTCTACTTCTAGTTTACGATATTACGATTAAGACTGAAAGTTGCTTTCTTACTCATGCATTGAAATCTCCACGCACATATAGCTGTTTTAAAGGAGAGATGCAGTTATTTTTGTTATGTGGTGTGGTTGTTTTTTATGTGTTGCACACAATTATATTAAAAATGGATTATACTTCTAATAAAAGCAATTATAGAGATGACATAAATTTAGAATGCTGTTGTAGACGTAGAATATAAAGTACCTAACTAAATGAATGAACCAGCAATTATCTCCGTTATTAAGCAAGATAGCGATTATCTTCAAATAAGAAAATGTACTATAGAAAATATGGGCAATAAGATGAAACAAAAAAGTTCTATTACTATTTTTTTATAATTTTGAAAAGTATAAAAAATTGCTTTACAATGGTGTGTGCGTATGTGTGTGTGGAGGTACGCATGTGTGTGTGTATGTGTGTGTTTGTGTGTGCGTGTGTGTGTGTTTGTGTGTGTGTGTGTGTATGTGTGTGTGTGTGTGTGTGTGTGGAGAGAGGTTGGAAAAACGATTTCTCAAAAATTATAATACATAATATGTGTTTAACTATACATGATAGCAAAACCGGAATTTGCTGACTCTTAAAAAAAAATCTTCTAAATACTATTTTTTGAAAATATTTGTTGTTGCTTGTATTAAAGAAGAGTAAATTCTCTATCTGATACATATAAATATTCTATTGTATCTTTTTTAGATTTAGAGATAAAGAAATATAAGTTATATAATAATCTGTTGTAATAAATCTCACAGCCCAAATAATGTCATGGAAACCAATCGAAAAATTAAAATGTTTGTAACTGACAAATAAATGCCAGTGTAAAAAATCCAGAGACATTACTCAAGATTTTTCTGTGAAGTACATACATACAAAAATACTATCAATGTCGACAATGAATTAAAAACATTTTGAAAAATTAGAAGAAGCCAAAATTTCTTCATAAAATGAATTTAAAATTATAAAATCTAAATATAAAGAATAGATGTAAGTAGAACTTTTTGTGTAGGGTGTAGATAACAAGAAATGTTAAATACATTAGGGCGCGAGCAGTCATATGACTATGTTGGCCTTGACAAGTAGATATGGGGGCCCGTGTCAGAATGATAGCTAGTAATTATGTACATAGATGACAAATATCACAATTTACCATTCTAAATTTAGTGAATTTCCAATTCCATGTGGTTTATTTTCCTCGACAAGTAAATTCCACACTCCTGGCGACAAATTAACCACGTGGACATTTATGTTCATAATTACTAATTGTCATTCGGACACGGTCCCCCATACCTGCTTGTCAAGGCCAACAATGTCCCATGACTGCTCGCGCCCTAAACTTATGTAAACAAAAACAGAAGTGGCGAGAGGTATTGTGCTGGCCACAGCAGATTTTTATTATTGTTTTTCTTTACACCAAATTATTCAATAAGTCCTAATTCACGAAGACGAAGATGTCTTGGTTTTATTGCTTGCTCATATTACCAATGTTTCCCACCGCATATATAATTCTTGAGCAATTTCTTGCTATATTTTCTGCACAATAGCAACAGATAATTATCTTTCCTATTAGTTTTTCGCCTTGTTGTTAAAAATAATAACGAAAAATTGTTTGTTCGTTGCCTTCTGACGGCAACAATAGTTATTAATATAGCCATAAAGAAATATCTTCTTCATCTTCTCTATTTTCTTTGCAACTACCAATTTACAGTAAGCACAAGAAACAATTTCACTCCTTTGCATCTACCAATTTGATCTCCGGTTTAATTTATAGTCCCATTGTTCTAATTTTTGTACGCGGTGCCCCTGAATAAAAACCCCTCCCACCGCCTATGGTGCGTTGCCATGACTACGGGAGTGTGATTTATCGGTGATTAGGTTCGTATCCCGTTGGTTGCTATTCAACCTGATGTATGATTGTTACTAATTTATTGCGTAATGCATGGTGTATTATTTGCCTTGCGATTTGTGTTGCTTAATTTTTATCGGCTCTAAATCATTTTTAATTATCTACGCGGATTACCTATGTTCAGATCCTGATTGTTGCATGGATATGTGAGTGTGTATGTGTGTTAGTAGAAGAATTTCATAGACCCAAGGGCAAAGATATGACCTGAATATTTTTGGCGTTTTTTATTCTAATTTGTTTTATTTTATTTTATGGTTACTTTTTATAGACTTTTTATTTCAATCTTTATGTTATTAAATTACGTAAAGGTAAATATACATATCATCACGTTGTCACATTATGACATGTCTAATAGAAATAGTTTTTGATTTATGGTGTTTATAAAAAGAGATTTTATTTCCTAATTGGCAAATTGAAAATTCTGTAATGACGATATTTAATTGTAATGAATGGAGAAAATATCAAAAGGATCATTTTTGTATAAAAAATAAATTTGTTTTAAGAATCCAATTTATAGGGTTTTCCATTTATATATTTAGTTTTGCACTTAGTGAAGGTAATGACGTTTTGCCCGGCATTATACATAGTTGCTGTCAAATTAGTAAGGAATAGAAATGTAGAAAAGACTAACTATGAAGAAGCGGCAAAATTTGAGCATCAGTCCATACTCATTTGCCGGCGAGTATAGTTGTTATTGTTAAAAATATTGAAAAACGGGCCACTCAAAATAACTTTTTTATTTATTATTATTTTCTAATTCTCTGTAAATATTTGTAAATTAGACTTAGAGGCTCACAAATCATGGTATTTGTCATAATGGTAGCGCTTCCGATTTGACCGGAAGTGACATTAACTTTCATATTTCAAATGGGACATATACTTTTACATATTTTGAATCTACATAAAATTACGAATTCAAGGATATGCTTCAAGTGTATTTTTATTGAAAAAATAAATTAGAAAATCCTAAGGGAAAATGATGCATAATTAACGTGGTAATCTGGTATTTATAAAATATATAATATTTAGAAGATTTTTTTTTCAAGAATCTTCTACTTCCAGTTGTCCAATTGTTACCAAAACCTCTTCAGATCTTTCCATGAATGTCCGATTGGGAAATACGTAGTTAAACAAATATAAAGTCTTATAGTTTTTGAGTAATCGTCCTTCCAACATCTCACACACATACACACACACACTCACACACACACACACACGCACACACACACACACACATACACACACTTAGCGAGAGGTAAAAATAGAAAAAGTTAAAAAAAATATATATTAAGCTATTATTAAACTTAAATGATAAATTATCAATTATTGCAAGAAGCATAGCATGCAGACAGTAATTACTTGAATCTAGAAATGCTGTTGGAAAATAAATCTAATTCAACTAAGCAAATGTCAATTTAGTTCTAGATCTAGGAATATGATTTAATTTAGAGAGGATAAGTAATTTACAAATTGTCATTTGGACTTTCAGAAGTCGGAAAAATCTACGATAATATTTGTTTATTTCTCCAATGGAGTCATATAGCTCAATGCATTTTATGTTCGGTTTTGATTCCGACGGCCCGGATTTAAATTCCATCACAGTCAATTTAATAGTTATTTGTCAAATTCGAGCTCGAGTGGATCAAACGCTTTCTTCTCGTGTTAAACATAACATTTTTTTCACGACATGCTTCTAAAAACGATTTGCTCGGACCTTAAATACACTTTAAGAAAAGATTAGTAGAATAAGGGTAATATTTTCTTTATTTGAATCAAAATAAAGGGTTTTCCAATAAGAGGTGTTATTTTGATATTCAAAGAAAAATGCCATTTTTTAATATAAATGATCGGATGTTTATTTCATTATAAAGAGGAAGGTATGCCGTTAATAGTGGAAAATAACATCAGGCAAATGACCACCACGACCACGCTGACAGGACAATATCCTTTTCATGAAATTTTCCATAACCAAATCGCAAAGTGGCTGTCCTATGTCCTCGATAGCCTCACGAACTCCATCTTTGAGGTCTTGAGTCGACGCTGGGCAGTTGGCGTAGACCTTCTCTTTCACGTGGCCCCAAAGAAAGAAGTCGCAAGGTGTTAAATCACAAGATCTCGGTGGCCAATTGTGATTCGATGGAATTCCGGATCATTTTCATGCATTTCAACGACCCAATCAGCAAAGGCACGACGTTGTTGATGATCGGCCGGCTTGAGTTCTTGTGTTAACTGGACTTTATAAGCCTTAAGACCCAAATCTTTATGCAAAATAAGGTGTAATGACTTTTGTGGAATGCCTAATTCCAAAGAACGACGAGGAATGGACAAACCTGGGTTTTCTTCAACACTTTCGGCTACAGCAGCAATATTCTCGGCTGTTCTTGAGCGACGTGCACGGGTTTTATTCTTCACATCACTAACTTGTCCCAACAGCTCGAATTTTTCCACCAATTTCTGTATTGCGGTCCGACAAGGTGCTTCACGACGACCCAAAAATTGTCGAGTTTTACGAACCGTCTCTGCCAAATTTTCACCATTTTTATAGTGAATTTTAATAATTTCAATGCGTTGTTGAAGCGTGTATCGTTCCATTTTTATTAATGGCGTAGTTTCTACTTGTCAAATGTCAAAAAATGACAGCTTCAAAAGCGACATCTACCGAAATAGCGGGCTATTCAAAATAACACCTCTTATTGGAAAACCCTTTAGTTTATATTGACATGACTAGTAGGAATAAGGGTAATATTTTATTTATTTGAATCAATATATATTATTTTTTATAATTTATATTTACACTTTGACAACACAACACACAACTGACACGTCAAAAGTTAGGTTATCAGACGCAAAGCGGTGTAACAGTGTTGCCAATGAACCAATTTTAAATCTAAATTAAAGTTGTCAAATTATGATTTAATCTAGAAAAAGAAAAATATAAGATATAATTATAAGATAATTTAAAGTATGTATATCACTAAAATAAGGATTTTCAATAAAATTAGGATTTTATTTATAATTTTTACAATATATATATCTTATAAATAACATTCGTTCAGATATATTATTATTACCAATACAACAACTGATAATATATTTATAATAATTACATTACATTGTTTTTCTCTCATTTTGTTTTGCAAAAATCCTCATCAATGACACTTTATACTTAATAATTACAATTACACACTGGTACTCGTATTGATTAGTTTAAACAAAGAGCAAGTTGTGTTGTTGGCTGGTCGGTGGTAATGATTAGTTATGAAAGAGATCAATCATGATTCATGGTCCGCGGAGATCGTCTATAACGGTACCGGGCGGGCAGCGAGGCGACAGCCAAGGCCAGCAGCTATAAGCTAGAGCTAGAGCAGGAGAGAGCCACGCCGTGCCCGCAGGCCACACTTTTCCTGCAACACAAAAACAAAAGTTTGAAGTTACTGCTGGAAGCAAGGTCGGGTGCATGCATTGACGTGCGTAGATACTAGATATAGATATACTAAGGTGGGGAAGCAGCGATTATAGAAAGAATAAGAATATATTTGCACGTACATGAAAGATTTAAGGTAGTTATATCGTGGAACCATTTTACCCAGAATTAATTGAAATTTAAAGTATATATCAATTGAAGTATAATCCACCTGCGCCCTGTTTCTCAAAAATACAAGTCTACAAGTTAACAAGCTACAAGTTACTAGTATAATATTAACAAGGATATGTAAATTCTGTTTCTGAAAGAAATTTACAAGTATTGTAACTTTTTACCTCTCGCTAAGAGAGGTATTGGATTCATGCTAAAAATCGCATATCCAGATTTTATTGAATAAGCACGTTTTAAGGTCCCTACAATCCGATTTTAACATTTTTACGATGATGTCTGTGTGTGTGTGTGTGTGTGTGTGTGTGTGGATGTGTGTGTGTGGGATGTTGGAAGGACGGTTACTCAAAAACTATAAGACTTAAAATTTGTTTAACAACGTATTTCCCAATCGGACATTCATGGGAAGATCTGAAAAGGTTTTGGTAACAATTGGACAACCGGAAGTAGAAGATTCTTGAAAAAAAATCTTCTAAATATTATTTTTTGAAAATTTTTCGTGGTAATATTAAAGAAAATTAAATTCTCTATCTGATACATTTAAATATTTTATTATATATTCCATAGATTTAGAGATAAAAGAAGTATAATATATAAAATAATCTGTTGTAATAAATTTGACAGCCGAAAGAATGCCATGAAAAATAGTTGATAATTTAAATTATTTGTAACTGGCAGATAAATGTCAGTGTCAGAAATAATGAGTAATGAAAGAAAAATGTACTTGGAGAATCCCTTAGTTCTTGATCTGTGACTATTATGGAGATGACAAGTCTAGGTTGAAGGAGAATCCCTTAGTTCTTGATCTGTGACTATTATGGAGATGACAAGTCTAGGTTGAAGGACTTAAATTTGTTTCAAACATTATGGGACAATGTACACCAGTACTATAGACTAGAGTAACTTTGAATTGCGAAAAAGCTATCAAATTCTTCTCAAGTAAGTTGTAAATATTGACAAAATTACACATCGATATAAGAATAATCGGAGTGCAATCTATCCGTCACTTTATTAAAGGGAATTAGTGTTATTTAGATATAACATGTATGAAAAAATAAAATGTAAAAGAAGATATGTAAGAATAGATGCACAATCCATATATACATTTTAGACCGCCCAAAATTAATGTTTTTACTAGAAGAATATGAAGAGAAAGTAAACAACGTTGTTCAAATTGAAAATTGCAGTTACCAGCCTAATATTTATATATGGTAAACTCTACTTTGTAATTTATTGTAACATAATTTATGGTAAAATATCTTCATGTTGAGACATGCTATTATTGAATAATAAAGAAGTTTATACGTCATAGATTTATATGAATATATTATTTGTATTTATAAAAATAATCTTTGCTTTATGCATACAGCCAGGTAAAATATACGGCGAGAGGTTATGTGCTGGCCACATCAGATTTTTTACAAGTGTAGTTTGTTTTCACAAATGATCATAGCTGTATTTAATTTGTGTGTATTTATTTGATAATTAGTTTTATTTAATTTTTCAATTCAACATAGCATTTAGAGAAAATAAACTTCTTTATACATATCCCTTCTGTTTATTAAAAAATTCTTGATTACAATAAAGAAAATTTGATCACAACAATGAAAATTCTTAAAATTGCCGTCCAATCAATAATTATAAAAAGGGGGGTGGGGGATTTATGTTGGATGGTGCGAGCCGGTACTTAAATTTTTACCAATACACCACTGGTCACACAATATATGCTGTCAGTCGAAATATTTCATTGAATTCATATGACATCTCCATATGGCCATAATTAATCCTCCTTCTAAATATTTTAGGTCTTCAAATTCACTTTTAATTCCGAACCTTACTAGACACCTTGTAAGTTACGGACACTTTACACTATTAAAACTGTATGAGGGTTGTTTGAACTGTTAAAAAATTTCATGTATTTCACAAGTCATTACTTGTAAAATATATTTTGAGAAACAAAACGATAATTACACTTGTAAAAAAACTCTTGTATAAAATAGATTTACACTTGTGACTTGTATCTTACAAGTGTAGTTTTGAGAAACAAATACTTGTGAAAATTAATATTCTACAAGTGTACACACTTGTATTACAAGACTTGTATTTTTTGAGAAACAGGGCCCTCTCCTAATTTAAAAACAATTGACCACGCGGTAACTGAAATATTTGCAATTAAATTTGTCCTTTTTAACACGTGAAGAATAGGAAATGGCAAAATAAACATAACATTTTAAATTATAACTTTTACATCCAAACCAACATTTAATCGAAAAACTAATATGTTATAGTTAGCGGATTTTATTTAAATTTTTTTCGAGATGTTTCCAATTCATTGTCGGCAGTAACAGTATTTATGAAGGGTATGTGTAATATACCTATAATATTAAATATTTAACTATTAATACATTAAGAAATAATATAATGTATGTACTTCCCAGAAAAAGTCTTCAGTAATGTCTCCGGATTTCTGACATTTATCTGTCAGTTACAAACATTTTAAATTTTCAACTATTTTCATTGGAATTCTTTCGGCTGTAAAATTTATCACAATAGATTATTTTATATATTATATTTCTTTTATCTCTAAGGCCCGGTCTTTTCACCTCTGGATAAAGTGCTAGTTAACTTATTTGCCAGATAAATGAAAAATATCGCATCGTATAATTGACGTGTGTTTAATTTTGTCAATTTACGCTGTAATATCGATGCGATATTTTCATTTTATCTGGCAAATAAGTTAACTGACACTTTATCCAGAGGTGAGAAGACCGGGCCTTAATCTATAGAATATATAATAAAATATTTAAATGTATCAGATAGAGAATTTAATTTTCTTTAATATTACCAAGAAAAAAATTCAAAAAATAATAATTAGATGATCTTCCCATGAATGTCCAATTGGGAATTACGTAGTTAAACAAATATAAAGTCTTATAGTTTTTGAGTAATCGTCCTTCCAACAACCCACACACATACACACATACATACACACAAACCCACATACATACATACACACACACACTCACACACACACACACACACACACACACACACACAGACATCATCGTAAAAATGTTAAAATCGGATTGTAGGAACCTTAAAACGTGCTTATTCAATAAAATCTGGATATGCGATTTTTAGCATGAATACAATTCCTCTCTTAGCTACAGGTAAAAACATCTGACCCGGCCTGGTTTTTATAGGCATAAGTATTTACTACTATTTACTATTTATTATTTATTAATTAATTTATTAATATTAGGAAACCTACAACCAATTTGAAACCCTTTATATTTTTAATTGCAGAGGACGGCTAATTCGGTTCCTATAGATTTACATACGTATAATCTCATATTTTTCATGCGTTACTTGATTTTTGAAAAAACTTGTTGCTCATAATGTCGCATACTACCGCAATCGAACGATATATATGGCGCATTATATCGGAAACTTCAAGAAATGGACTTCGTAGTGATTCTTGTGAGAACATAATACGCTCCTAAGAGACTTAAATAAAAGCTACACAATTCAAAAATGCATTGCATCATCTTTTGATGACATTAATATTGGAAAGCGTTTCTTCATTGTCATTATCAATCATTCTCCTTGCTCATTTTTAAAGAATTCAAATTTTCACTAATTTCCTGTTTAATTTCTGTTTAGTTGTCAAAGATTTTTTTAATTTTGAAAAATTAAAGTAGCTATTATAAGCTATTAGTAGTATAAGCGGGTATTCAAATAATAAATATGAAGAAGGAGAGTTACAAAAATAAATAGATTGGAGATTGGAGAACAAGAATACGACGAAATCAAAGAAGAAAAGCTTCATTAGAACGTATGTACCAAGAACATAAGACATCAGATAAAAATCCCTGTAAGTCAATAGAAGATTAATGATCAAAAAATAGAAAACCACGTGTTTGAAGGAAGAGTCGAAGTAATTCCATTTATTTAAAACAATTTCAAAAATCTATAATAGCATTAACAGCTAACTTGATCTATAATGAAGTTCCGAGAAACAAAGAAGCAATAAAGTGTTCTTTCTAGTGGGCTGTGTTAGGAGTCGCAATAAAATCATCACGACAAGAAAGTGAAATGCAATTTCGCTTATTACAGAAATTTATAACATAACTCCGAGTAGGAATTTTAACGGCTCATTTAATTATTCTTCGGAAGCACGTGTTGCTCACTGTGCAATTAAAATTTTATTAGCGTCGCTGGCAAACTAAGAAATAAACGGCAATTTAGCGTAATTCAGTAAGAATTTTGAAATGTTTTACTAGCTAATGACGGTGGAGTTTATTAATTATTAAGATTTATTACTTTTAAACTGAATTTCTTGTAAGTATACATTGAGTAAATCGCCATAAGATATGAGTTACGAGCGTCTTCGAAACGGTGCAGTGCGGACTTTTTCCGGCTACTATTACGTAGTTGTCACATATACAATATTTAATGAAAATCTGCAAACGTTGTTATTATTATGTAATTTCCCTAGAACATGTAATCATTTTCTTTGGATATATAAGTACATTTTACCTTCCGTCACCTTTAGGTAAGGAAGGTTTTGTCTTTGGTCAAAAAATTCAATGATGAGTTTTTAGTGAATAAGTATGTTTTAGGGACGCTATTAAACGATTTTACCAGTTTTACGACGATGTCTGTATGTATGTGTGTGTCGTTCCTCAATTTTACATCCAGACGAACAATTGATTAGGTTTTGGTTATAATTGCTGAACCGTAAGTAGCCTCATTTAAAGATTTAACAGTTAAATTTGATTTATTGACATTTAGCGTTATTACAACTTAAAGAATATATTATTTTATATACGATATTCAATAGATATAGAGTTACAGAATTTTAAAGAAATTAAATTTTATAATTCAGCCAGCTATGCTAAACATGGAAACTGATAATATATTCATATAATTCAAATTGACAGATGTCATTATAAATAAAAAGTAAATTATTGTGGCAGAGATGAGTATGTTGGGAAGACACGGAAAGATAGGTAAGGAAAAACTAGTGTTACAAGTTTTTAGAAAGATACAAGAGAGATGATTACATTGGTTTGAAAATGTCATAAGGAGAAATGAAGAATATATTGGATGAAGAATGAATAGCTTAGTAATAGGAGGTTGAAGAAACAGAGGAATACCGAAGATAAAATGGAAGGACTGTATTGCGGAAGACTTGAGAGAAAAGGAACTGAATAAGAATGACACGTAAAACAGAAATGAGTGGAAGAAGAAAATAAAAAATAGCGACCCCCTAACGAATGGGGAAAGCTAAAGAAGAAGATGTTAGTGTCAAGTGCAATTTGCATAGTTTGTTTATGAAATAATTTTACTGGAAATTTAGAATCTTTTGCAAGAAAATTTATGCAGAATACACAGGATTGACGGAAGGTATTGAGCTGGCCAGAACAGATTTTTTTCTTTTATATGTACCATAGGCAAGTTGTTTCTTTCTTTTTGATTTCTAAATTATTAAAATTCAGTGTATTTGACATCTCTATCGTAAAGTTTGACATTTTTGACGGTATATGTACTCAAACGTTTTGACGTACAGTATTTTTTTTTTAAATATTTCCGATTAAGGTTATCTGTATCATAAACGAATTAATAAATTGGCATACATTTATTTCTTTCCTTTGCAAAGGCTATAAGCATGTGCGTTTGGATATAACACTCTTGTCTTTCAAAAATTTATATAGTTAAGATATTCCACTTTAAAACGATGGTTGTTGTTGCTAATACTTTCTCTGTAAGGTAAATTTATTTTTGCACGATCAGGTTTTTTTAAAATTTTACCGATAGGGTTTCCGTGCTCAAGGGCACTCATTTTTGAAATGGAGAGTGCACCACAGTGGAATAATATTCATACTTTGACTGTAGAGAATGGTGTACTTCTCTATCAATGTTGATACCATTATGGGGTTTCGTAGCCGCGTGCCTTAGTGTCTGGTCGCGAATCTGGTGAACCGGGTTCGATCCCGACCGACGTCAAATATTTCGAAATCGCACAAAATTAACCCCTGTGGTGTACTCTGCACGCCAGCAATGAGTATCCGTAAGGTGACGCCTGGTAAGCGCCCGCACGGTACTAATATTTCATCATTACCGACAACTGTGTATAAAGCAGATTGGCACACCCAGTAATGGGTAATATATTTATTTATTTATTTAAAATTGAATTTTACTCTCATGGAAAAAGTATATTCCTACATTTTTCTTGCGCATTTCTACAATTCCTTCTATGTACTATTTATAATTACTTCGAGTTGTAGAAACTAACAAACTTGCCGTTAGCTATAATTACAATCTTTCAAAAATCATGTTCCTATAAAAAATGTCTTCACCTTGTGCGCGAACTACCTCCTTTTCTCAATAAGTCTTCGTTAATTGAATATAAAATCCATAATTCATCTCTCTGAGATAAAGGTGGGTTCTGTTTTCTGTTAATTGTATAAAATATGAGTTTATCGTCCATTCTTTGCTCGTAATAGTCTGACATTAACAAGAAATGTCATTATTTCTTGTTGTATTAAACTCCAGCTATTAATTATTGTTCCTCCAGTAATTAAATTATTTATGAGTGTGTGGTAGATGTGTGGTGAGTAGTTAATGTCATTTTGTAGATGTTAAGATGAAATATGGAACATTATGCTTTATGTGCATACATTCTACCTACTGGTATTGCGTATATAGTCAGCGAAATATTTTAGATAAAGAAACATATCATCACACATTCGACTTATTCTTCTCTGAAGATAATTTATTTAGTTTTAAAACTATTACAAGTTAGGCCGTGATGTTGGTAAACAAAATTTGAACTATAATTTTAAAAAGTTAGAACTTAATCAATTTTATAAAGCATCGTTGTGAGTAAAAACATGGCATAGAATAGAGAGCAGAGTTGATTCAAGTTTTTTTATGATTAAAAATCTGATGTGGCCAGCTCAATACCATACATAAATTTTCTTGCAAAAGATTCTACATCGAATTTTAATGGCACAAATTGACCCTTGTGGTGCACTCTCCACGCCAGCTATGGGTGCCCGTGAGGTGACGCCTGGTAAGCGCCCGCACGGTACAAATATTCCATCATTACCGATATCTGTACAAAGCAGATTGGCACACCCAGCAATTGGTAATATGCCGTGATGAAATATTTATTTATATTTATTTTAGATTCTAAATTTCCAGTAAAATTATTTCATAAACAAACTATGCAAATTGCACTTGACACTGACATCTTCTTCTTTAGCTTTTCCCTTTCGTTAAGGGTCGCTATTTTTTATTTTCTTCTTCCGCTTATTTCTATTTTGCGTGTCGTTCTCATTCAGTTCCTTTTCGCTCAATTCTTCCGAAATACAGTCCTTCCATCTTATCTTTGGTCTTCCTCTGTTTCTTCAACCTTCTGATACTAAGCTATTCATTCTTTCAATATATTCTTCATCTCTTCTCATGACATGTTCAAACCAATGTAATCGTTTCTCTTGTATCTTTCTAGAAACTTGTAACACTAGAGTTATTTCCTTACCGTATCTTTCCGTGTGTTCCCCATCATCCTCATCTCTGCCATATTCATTTACTTTTCATTAATACTGATATCTGTCAATTTAAATTATATGAATATATTAGTAATTTTCATGGTTAGCATAGCTGGCTGATGTATGAAATTTAATATCTTTATAATTCTTTAACTTTATATCTGTTGAATATGAAGTATAAAATGCAATAAAATCGTACAGAGAATAATATATTCTTTAAGTATAATAACGTTAAGTGTCAATAAATCATATTTAACTGTTAAAATCTTCAAATGAGGCTACTTCCGGTTGACCAATTATAACCAAAATCTAAACACATCGTATTATAGGGACCCTAAAACAAGCTTATTCACTAAAAACTCATCATTGAATCAATATTTTTGAAGGGTATATGTAATATACCTAAAATTTTAAATATTTAGCTATTAATACAATAAGATTTAATATAATGTATGTACTTCAAAAAATAATCTTCAGTAATGTCTCTGGATTTTTGACACTGACATTTCAAAAAATCTGCTACTTCCGGTTGTCCAATTATTACCAAAATCCTTTCAGCTCTTCCCAGTAATGTCCGTTCGAGCAATATTAAGTATTATAGTTCCTTCCAACATCCCCACATACACACACATACACACGCACATATATCTACACACACACACATACATACAAACACAGACATTATCTTAAAAATATTAAAATCGGATTGTAGGGACCTTAAAACGTGCTTAATCATTATATCTGGATATTCGATTTTTAGCATGAGTCCAATACCTCTCTTAGCGAGAGGTAAAAATATAATTAAATAGAATATAGAATAACATATTCTTTTATTTATATTAACACAAAAAGTTCAAAAAATCTGTTAAAATCTACAAATTAGGATACTTCCGGTTAACCAATCATAACCAAAATTTACGTACGAAAGAGGACTATGAAAGAATTATAATTTTTAAAATTGTAGTATTGGAGTTACACATACACACACATATACACATATGCAGGCATCATCGAAAAAACAGTAAATTTGTATTGTAGGAACTCTAAAACGTGCTTATTCAATAAACACTCACCATTGAATTTTTTTACCAAAGCTAATACCTTCCTTATCTATAAGATAACGGAAGGTAAAAATATTCGCAATTAATATTTTTTTCTTCTTTTCATTTTAATTCTCAGTTCTTATGTGGGTAGCTGTCTACTTCTCATTCCTTACAATGTTTTAGAATTACATAAACATGTTTTAGTGTCAGCAATAAAGCTTTATACATCTCCTGGGTATTGTACACGCGTCATAACTTATAAACGGTCTAATTTAGCCGCATAAATGTCAATTGGCAACTACTAGCCCGTTGCAACGTACAGTGGCACTTACAAGTTACTTTCATTCCTAGAGTGGGCTGGATTCCCTCCTACTGTCTCAGATAAGCTCTAGATACTATGTTTCACATCTGCTTATTCTGCTTTATATCGCTACGTTACATAAACGGACATCGGGGCAATAAATTCTCTATTTTAAATTTGCTAAATGTCAATTCTGTTTGCTAACAATGTCCCGTTTTATAGGATTGCGCATGGATTTTACGACGAGTATGATTTTGTGATTTTATTGCGCAGATAGTATTAAAAACACATTGAATTAAATTTAGATAACGTTATAGATACTTGATAGTGGACTATCTATTAAATATGAACTTAATTCTAGCAATAAAAATCAATATGCTGTTTGCTACAGCGTCTCTTTTTATAATATTGAACTTGGATTTTACGATGAGTATGATTTTGTTGTTTTATTGCACAGATAGTATTATACATATTAAATTAAATTTAGATAACATTACAGATACTTGATGGTATCTATTAAATGTAAAATTAATTTTAGAATAACAATGCATTATGTATTGCTATTTGCAATTCAAATTGAAGTAATAATATCGAGTACAGAATAAATATTTGAACGTTTTTATTTACTTAATGTAAGGTATAAAAATTTATACTCGTACCTACTATATTTTTAGTACCTCTTGCTTTACGATGATGTCTGTGTGTGTGTGTGTGTGTGTGTGTGTGTGTGTGTGTGGATGTGTGTGTGTGTACTATAAGATTTAACATTTGCTTAACTACGTATTTCCCAATCGGACATTATTGGGAAGGTCTGAAAAGGTTTTGGTAACAATTGGACAACCGGAAGTAGCAGATTCTTGTAAAAAAATCTTCTAAATATTATTTTTTGAAAAATTTTCTTGGTAATATTAAAGAAAATTATATTCTGAATCTGACACATTTAATTTTTTGAATATATCTCGTATAGGTTTGGAGATATACAGTGCTATTCTAGTGTCAACGTTAAAACTTAAAGATCATCGTTAGCGCAGTTTAGAGTTGAACTCTAGAAAATTGTATTATTCTAGTGTCAGTTTTTACCTCCGCTAACGCTAGAGGTCACCTCTAAACTTAAAGGTGCTATTGTGGGTAACTTTAAATCGTTTAAACGCTAACAAGATGGTGGATGAATATGGTGAGTGCGTCGAAATTCAAGATGTTAGACACGTTTTAGACGTAAATACCGGAAGAATTAGAGTTGAACGTGAAAGAACATATCCTTTTCAATAGTTTGATGATGAAGAATTTAGACAAAGATTGCGAAAAGAAACTGTCAATTTTAAATGATCTGGTTAGGGAATAACTGGAATCGATTTCACAGTAAAAAAGAAATATTACTCCAGAACTGCAAGTGTTAAATAGCATTTAGATTTTTGCGAAAGAGTGCTACCAATTTGAACTACATGTGCATAAATTTTATACACAACCTTACCTTAAAATTTAACAGGACTTATTACTTAATACAAAGAGTAAAAACGGTACATTTTAAAGCTTTTTACTATTTTTTTTTTGTAATAATACATTACATTTCAGGAGATCTGCATGGCGTAAGGCAACCTACGGTGTCCAGAATCATAGCTAGGGTATCACGCTCCTTCGAAGCAGTTATGCACAGATTTGTTAAGTTCCCAGAACGAATGGAAGTTCTGTAGCATTGCTGGTTGACAGAGAAATGTAAAATGTCAGTGTCAAAAATCAGATTTTTGTGGGAGGTACGAGTACATTTAATATATATTATGGTATTATTAATTAAATAAGAATTTAAGTTATAGGTATGTTAATATTAGATATATCCTTAAGAAATATGGCTAATACTGTCAATGAGTTTGAAAATTTTTAAACATATTAGAAGAGTAGGACAAAATTCCTTATAGAACGAAAGAAGAGATACATTTTCAATTATTTGTGTGTACAAGAAATGTTAAGTTCGTTACTTATAGGGCGCGAGCAGTCATGTGACTTTGTTGGCCTTGGCAAACAGATATGAGGATCCGTGTCAGAATGACGGCTAGTAGTTATTTACATAGATGTCACAATTATCATAATTTTTCATTCAAAATTTCAAAATATTCTGATGTTTATATGTCATCAATAGTACAGTAAAAATCAAGGTTATCTGTATCATGAACGAATTAACAAATTGGTATACATTTTTCTCTTTCCTTTGCAAAGGCTATAAGCATGTGCGTTAAGGATGGATATAACACGCTTGTCTTTCAAAAATTCATATTGTTTCGACTAAGTTAGGACATTCCATTTTAAAACGATGCTCGTTGTTGATAATAGTTTCTGTGTAACGTAAGTTTATATATAAATTCAGATACACTACCTCGATTCATAGCCGTACGTATAACGTTATTTTCTGTCAGTGTCACTGACACTGACATTGTGTCAGTATCTTAATTTTCATATATTTGGTTTTACATTTGCTAATAAACTTACCAGTTGATTTATTTTTGAATTTTGAATGCTGTTATTGTAACATATTTTTATAATAATAAAATAACAGTTTTATCTTGTGTACCCTCACAAAACTAATCAAACGACACTATTGAATTTGTCATTGTGGGCGGAGCAAAAATCTGAATTCATACAATTCGTAGATGACCTTGATCGGACATCTTTCAAAAATTTTACTGTATGGAATATACTTGTCGAGGAAAATAATCCACATGGATTTGGAAAATCATGATGTTTTAAATGAAAAATTATGATACTTCACACCTATGTACATTATTAATAGCTGTCATTCTAACACGGGTCACCATATCTGCTTTCCAAGGTCAACAAAGTCACATAACTGCTCGCGCCCTATGTAACATAAAATGAAAATGGCGAGAGGTATTGTGCTGGTCACAACAGATTTTTTTATTACATTATTTCTGACTTTTGAGATCGTTTTTCTTAAAATTATCGTCATGCAACCTGATACAATATTTATATCGTTGAAATTAGAAAAAAAAATCTCTATCTAACGGACTAAAAAATTATATATAGTACCATTTAAAAAAATATAATTTTCTTCTACCGTTTGAGAACCACTGGTTGAATTTTTAGTTTGTTATTACTGATAAATTAGCCCCTTATTCTTGATTATTTTTTGTATATACCATTTTTGTTTCAAATCATTAGTTCGCCCAAAAAAACATTGATTGTTTTAAAGGAAATTACCTATATTAAAATAGTTAGAAAATACTTAAATCACGTGTATAAATATATTTAAATTTTAAATCATCCTATATAAAAATCCAAGACTACTGGTTAATTAATTCTAATCGCTGTTAAGAAAGTAAAAGGTGCGCAATTTACAAGCAGAAGTGGTTACCAGATTTAAATTTCGCGCTGTTTTCACACTTGGCTTGTCAGGTTACATCAGTAACAAATGCAAATCGCGCGCACCCGCTATGTTATTATCAAACAGTTGCGATACCATCGACAATTATCATAATCGGTGTAATTATAAGACGTTATGTAAATTTTTAATTACTTGTGCTATGCTAATCTTAGCGCCAATGTACTTACTACTATTGCAATGTAATTAGACGTATAAAGAAAGCATTAAGAAACATTCCGTTTCAATTAGGTGTACTTCCCTATGAGCTATATGATGCCTGGTTACCTAAACTTTGCATTTATAGTAGAAACTTGTCTTCCGGACTTGATGGAACCAAATTTGTTCCGGATGATTGATAGTCCGGGTAAACCGAAAAATTATGTGCATTTTTATTAAGAGATGGCATAAATACAAGATATTAAGAAAAATTAAATATATTATAACGTGTTCATTTTAAGTGGCACACTGTTGATACAATTTCTATATTATAGGACTATTAAAATGAGCGATACAAGATTTTTTTTAGATCAGTGGTTCTGAAAATACAGGGTGCAACTTTCTTATTTTAAATGGTAAATGCAAAATTAAAAATCTGATGGGGCCATCACAATACCTCCCATTTAATTTAATTTTTTTTAAAAAAAATATTTAAAATTTTGAATGTCACAAAAATTACCCCTTTGCTGCACTCTCCACGCCAGCAATAAGTGCTCGTGAGGTGATACCTGGTAAACGCCTGCACGGTACAAATATGTCATCATCGTTGCCGAAATCTGTGTACAAAACCGATTGGCAGACCCAGAAATGGGTAATATGGCGTGATGATATATTTATTTTATTTATTTATATACTTACCTGTATTCATTGCTGGCGTGGAGAGTACACCACAGGAGACAATTTTGAGCCATTTAAAATTCTAAAATACGAGGGTCATTCAATAAGTAAAGAGACAAATGGCTATAGCTCAAAAACGGTTTATTTCAATCTTTAAAAATTAAGGCTATTTTTCAACATAATCACCCCCCACAGTTATGCATTTGTCCCATCTTTCTTGCAGCTTCCTAATTCCCTTGACGAAGAATTCTTTCGATTTACCCCGAAGCCACTTTTGCACCGCTTCCTTAACTTCCTCATTGTTAGCAAATCTTTTTCCACGTAGGGCGTCTTTGAGTGGTCCAAACAGGTAAAAATCAGATGGGGCGAGGTCGGGACTGTAGGCAGGATGAGGTAAGACCTCCGAACCCAATTCTTGAAGCTTATCACGGGTCAGCTGGGCTGTATGAGGGCGGGCGTTATCGTGCTGAAGAATGACTCCTTTTGACAAGAGTCCACGGCGTTTGCTCCTGATAGCTGGTCTAACTTTGTGTTCTAGCATCTCAGAGTAGTATTGGCTATTGATAGTTCGCTGATCTTCAAGGAAATCGCAATAGACTGGACCCTGTCGACATCGGGGTTCATCACTTACATTTGTTCGGCCACTTTTAAACCGATCAACCCACTTGTAAAAATTCGCACGGTTCATACAACTTTTACCGTACTGTATTAACATTCTAGAAATAATTTCACTTGGTTTTACACCTTCTGCGACTAAAAATTTAATGACTGAGCGCTGCTCTTCTAAGGTGCAATCTTCTAGTGGACTTGCCATGGTGAACTGAAAATTTTGAGGTTATGTTGACATAAAATGATGAAACAGCTGATCAGAGCATATCCCAAGGTTGCCAACTAACACCCCTGAAAAGATTGTACACATTCATTGAATAGTTTTAAAATTATAGAATTTGTCTCTTTACTTATTGAATGACCCTCGTATTTGGCGTCGGTCGGAATCGGACGTGGTTCCCCAGATTCGCGTGAAGTGCCGCCTGGTAAACGCCTGCACAAATATGTCTTCATTATTACTGACATCTATATACAAAGCTAATTGGCTCACCCACTTACCTATACTCCTACATATTTACTTATGCTGGAAACTGTATTAAGTTTCTTTCCATATAATTATTGTTCGATTTACTATTTTCTTTTTTAAATGTTACTATTATTACTTGAAATGATTAGTTTATTGACAGTGACATATATCTGTCAGTTACATACATTTGAGATTTGAACTGGGTGACGATGGAGTTGTGTTTAAAACGTAGGCTCCGGGATTAAAATTATAGATGATTTTATAAATTTATCCATAAAATATATAGATAAAATATTAACGCAAACCAGTAGATAATTTAAAAAAAAACTTTAATTTTTATAATAACAAATCTCGAAAAAATAACATTTAAAGGTATTTTTCGAAGAAAAACTATTTTGATCTTCCAGTAATGTGCCATTTCCGGTTATCTGATTTACACCAAAATCTAATGACATCTTTCCGCATAAGAGTGACGTAGAAATAGAAGGTTTCAAAATTTTCTGACACACACACACACACATGCACACATGCTAGGGACCTTAAAACGTGGTCATTTACCAAAATCTCGATATGCGATTTTTAGCATGATCCCTATACCTCCCTTATCAAGGGTAGCGGGAGGTAAAAAACTAAAATAGAAAAATTCAACGAAATCATACGATTATTGAGCTTAGGTTTGACCATAAGTTCATTCTCATAACATGCATAATACCTACTTTCCTTTTTTACAGTTTTCCATTATAATTAATTTATGATAAAACTTAATCGAGATTACTTTATTGAAAATATGTTAAATATATATTTATTTCCTTTAAAAGCATTCTTTTATAAAGATTGCTGTCATTAATTTATGCAATTGATTAATTTATGAACTGGAAAAATTGTAAATCATACAACTATCCCAAGAATTTATTATTGAAAAATTAATTGCAACAACATTTCAGAGTTGCACACAATGACAAAAATGTGGAATGAAAGTTTTATTTGTTATTACAATTATTTTAATTGCTTAATTGGTGTTATATAAAGCAGCAAAGTAATTTTTAATTAATCATGAAATGTCGCATTGATCTGAAAATGAGGTAAACAGTAATCGCTCACTCAATAAAAACCAGAATGAATAAACGGAGGCCGTAAGCAATGTTATACCACGGCGGTTTTTCTCTTAGGAAATCACTCTCTCTGTATTCGCATTTCCACTGATTGTATGCGTTTTGCTCCAAGAACTGAATTACTAGTTCTGAGATCTATTTGAATTTTTATGTGTTCTATAGCCTTTAATTACTATTCATTATTCACAAACATATTTCTTGCTATGTTATACACACTTTCTTTTATAATTTACTAAAATGAAACTTACTAATTTTCTCAACTAATCTAATGATTTTTTTCTGAATATGCTCTAAATTCACTACATTCTCAAGTTAATATTATTTTTCTATTTCGGTGTTCTTATGTTTCTATAAACGCACTGTTTTGTACTGCAAACACGACGTTTAGAAGATCTATAAGCGTACTATTTTTGGCGCCTTTCATGTTCTCGAGTTGGTAGTCATGCTTTCATAACTGACAGATGACAGGTAACCTCAAAATGGTAAGTTGTTGATAATATTTCAACATATTACTTTTAATTATGGATTTTTATACTTTCTTTAGGTGATAGGACTAGAAAAAAATATAATATTAATTTCACAACCAGAATCAGACCTTGAATCATAAATACAATACACCTTGCAATACACTAATTAATCAATAGTTGACAAAATATGAAATTTCAATTGTTAGCGAGAAGCGTTACCAACATAAACATAACTAACAAAAAAATACCTAGTCATAATTTGACGTCGCAATTTAAATAAATTTAATCGTAAAAATACCTCAATAGAAAAAATAGTATAAAAAACACGTATCATAAGGCCTGTTGACGCACTCGTCCTTTGTAAAACTCGCCTAGCGGCTCGTTTTCCAAACTTGGACTCGTACGTTAACAGATTGCCTTATGATACTTGTGTTTTAATGTACTATTATATTGATGTTCTGTTCTGATCATTTTCAAAATTTACATAATAACTTCAGTTTTTTTTTTTAATCTAATATTATTATTATTCATTCGTATTAACATTATCGAAAATTATTGTTAGTACGACTAATAGGCCTATTCTGTAAGCATAGTTCTGACATAACGAATCGTTAAAACGTTATATCGTTATAATAATAACGAAAATCGTTTAATAGACTTATTCTGTACGTCCATTATGTCATTATGCATTGTTATATCGTTATTATAACGATAATCGTTATGTGATATTCTGTAAACAATAATTTAATATTACATAGCGATGTTGTGTGACAGATATACGTAAATGGTGACATTACTTTCCAACACATTACAAATAATAATGACGTATGTCGTAGAGTTACAGATATCTAATTATGTACTTCACTGCCCTCTGTCCTAATAGTTATCCAGTGACGGTGACATTTAAATAAAATTATTATTCCATGGTTTTTGTCAAGTCTATATTTTTGGGTTTTGCCAATACATAGGTGAAGAGCATAAATCTTTGAGAAAGGCACTATTTAAAAAGAAACATAATTTTCAAATAAATTATACTTATATTTTTCAGTTCAAATGTATCCATAAATATTTCATGTTGCACGTGAAATGCAGTGAAGTTATCTGCTAGTAATATTATACCATACGGTTAATAAATTACCTTGAATTGTCATCTTTCGTGAACCAAACTACACAGTAATTTTTTTTAGATGTCCGATCAAGGTCATATGTATCATGAACGAATTAACAAATTGGCATACATTTATCTCTCTCCTTTGCAAAGGCTAAATGCGTGTGCGATAAGGATGGATATAACACGTTTGTCTTTCAAAATTTCATATTGTTTCGAACTAAGTTAGGACATTCCACTTTAAAACGATGCTCGTTATGTTAATAGTACTTTTGATGTAACGTAAGTTTATTTTTTAATTCAGATACATTACCTTAATTCATATCCGCACGAATAACATTATTTTCTGTCAGTGTCACTGACACTGACATTGTGTCAGTATCTTATTTTTCACATATTTGCTTTTATATTTGCTAATAAACTTACCAGTTGACTTATTTTTCAATTTTGAATGCTTTTATTGTAATATATATTTTTATAATAATAAAATAACTGTAGTATCTTATGTACCCTCATGCATAAAACCTAAGCCAACGACACTACTGAATTTGTCAGAATGGACGGAGCAAAAATCTGAATTCATACAATTCGTAGATAACCTTGATCGGACATCTTTCAAAAATTTTACTGTACACAGATTTCGGTAATGATGACTTATTATTTAAATGGGCTACAACCTACAGAAAATTTCTATGAAAGGAAGAAAATTAGTACATTAAAACACAAGGCAATCTGTTAACGTACGAGTCCAAGTTTGGAAAACGAGCCGCTAGGCGAGTTTTACAAAGGACGAGTGCGTCAACAGGCCTTATGATACGTGTTTTTTATACTATTTTTTCTATTGAGGTATTTTTACGATTAAATTTATTTAAATTGCGACGTCAAATTATGACTAGGTATTTTATTGTTAGTTATGTTTATGTTGGTAACGCTTCTCGCTAACAATTGAAATTTCATATTTTGTCAACTATTGATTAATTAGTGTATTGCAAGGTGTATTGTATTTATGATTCAAGGTCTGATTCTGGTTGTGAAATTAATATTATATTTTTTTCTAGTCCTATCACCTAAAGAAAGTATAAAAATCCATAATTAAAAGTAATATGTTGAAATATTATCAACAACTTACCATTTTGAGGTTACCTGTCATCTGTCAGTTATGGAAGCATGACTGCCAACTCTAGAACATGAAAGGCGCCAAAAATAGTACGCTTATAGATCTTCTAAACGTCGTGTTTGCAGTACAAAACAGTGCGTTTATAGAAACATAAGAACACCGAAATAGAAAATAGTATATTCTAGGCTTATTTTTAGTTCAAAATTTACCACCAGATACAGTTTACTTAACTAGGATTTATTTTTAAAAAAGTTATTTAAATAATGATAAAAACTGGGATTAAGACGACACAATTATACATATGAAAGGTTCATAGAATTAAAACTTTAATAGCACTAGAAAGATTTATTGGATTGGAATAAGTGTATCATTTTTTTCTTGAAATTCTGAATTGCAAAATTTTTCATGATGTTAAAGCTGAAAAACAATTTTTAATTACTTGCAAAATGAGACGGTTGCTAATCGTTCCTGGTATAAAAACCAGAATGAGTAAGAGCGGTAGTCTCAATCTAACCGCTCTGTTTTTACCGCGCGTGGTTTTTCTGTTTGGAAATCTAACATCGGTGATGCTTGACTGAGAATCAATGTTCTAATGTTTTGCATAAATGAGATTACAGGGACGGAGTGGATTGTTTTTCTGTGTTTATACTTTGCGGTAAATAATAAAAGATAATATAGTTGAAAAGATTGTAATTTCACACTCATTAATCACAGATATTTATACTGTGCGTTTCTTAAATGCTTGTTAAATACAACATCAAAACAAGAAATGATAAAGTTGCTAAATACAATAGACGGAGAAAAAAATGTTATTAATATTTTGCTATCGATTTCTCCTTTTATTCCATGAGAAGAAAAAATAGTCATTATAATTTAAATTGGAATCCACAAGAAAAACGATGGAATGATCAGTAAGAAACGTTAATTGCGCATAGCCTAAAACAATGAACTCGAAAATTTACTGAAATTAGACGTTCCTCTATAAAAATTTACGAAAGATGATAATGTAAAATAAACGATTTACATTTTTATGGGATTCTAGTTTCATTTTACTGATCGCCTCGAATACGGAACAAATGGAAATATCAATTTCGGTTAATGTAAATCACTTAAGGAGACCGATGGGAGCTTTACATATACGGCTTTACTCTTCTAAGGTTATTGGGCATTATTGTAATCAAGTTTTATCATTGTTGTTATCAAGTATTCTTATTGTTGTAATCAAGTTTTTTTCATTGTTGTAATCAAATATACTCATTATTAGAATACATAAAATAAATCTTTTAGGCCAGTCCTTTAAAATTACTTTATATTCCTTATTTATGTAATATTTGCTAAGTTCAAAAAGATATTTTAAAACAATTGAAAAAATAACATCAAGTATTATTTTTATACGTGGATCACGCTAGAATTACATTCTAGAATTTTATTTTAAATATATAGTTTCCTTCAGTAATAATACACTACATCAAATTTTCCTTCCATTTCTGAAAAGTTCCCAACCAATCTTTTTACCTGTGGTTAAGAGTGGTATTGTATCAGAATCAGAGTATAACATTTTTACGATGATGTGTGTGTGTGTGTGTGTGTGTGTGTGGATGTTGGAGGTACGATTTCTCAATTTCTATAAGACTAAAGACCTGTGTAACTACGGATTCCTCAATCTAACAGTAATGGGAAGAGTTAAATAGGTTCTGGTGACAATTGAACAACCGGAAGTAGTAGTTTCTAAAAAAAAATTCTGAATATTATTTTTTGAAAATTTGTTACTACAAATAATAAAGATAATTCAATTCTTAATCTGACACATTTCAAATTTTTATTATACCTCCTATAGGTTTGGAGATATATTATATAATAATATAGAATAATATGTTGTAATAAATCTCGTTGCCCGAAAAACATGGAAAACAGTTGAGATATTTAAATGTTTGTAATTGACAGATAAATGCAAAATGTCAGTTTCAAAAATTACTTAGCAGTTTTACTAATAATACTGGAAGATTTTTCTGGGAAGTGCGAGTACATTTAATATATCTTATTGTATTATTAATTAAATATGTATTTATAGGTACGTTAATATTACATATATCCTTAAAATTATAAAAATTTCTTGTCTTGCTCATTTCTTGGCGCCGTACTTCTTGTCTTGTTTCAAGAATTCTTGATATTTCTTGATTTTTTAGGGGAGTCCCCTTTCTTTATCGCTTTATCCAATCCGAACGCTCGAGTGTAGAATTGACGTCTAAATATCAAATTTTGTTAAATCATATTGAATAGTTTTTCAAATAAGGATAGTGTAAACTCCCTGTGGGGCAGCCTCAGTGAGGTTATATCATATACAGAATGTAAATGAATATTTACATTTTATACATTTATAGGGTATGTAGATCTAAAATAGACTAATTTTTACTAATAAACTCCAGAAACGCACCGTTTTCGAGCTACAAGCTCTTAAAAGAGTAATTATTATCTATCTAATTTTAGTCGGCTTTGACTTATTACGTTATTAGTTTCGGATCATAAAATATATTTCTTGTCTTGGGCTTGTCTTGATTTCAAGACATGATCAAGTGCATATCTTGATTTTTGTGAATGAATGAATGAAAGAAGAGATACAATTTCAATTATTTATATGTACAAGAAATGTTAAATTCGTTACTTATAGGGCACGAGCAGTCATGTGACTTTGTTGGCTTTGGCAAGCAGATATGAGGACGGCCTGTAGTTATTTACATAAATAGAACAATTGTCATAAGTCATAATTTTTCATTCAAAATTTCAAAATATTCTGATGTTTATTTGTCATCAATAGTATGGAATATATGTACTTGTCAAGGAAAATAATCCACATAGATTTGGAAAATCATGTGGTACGTGATTTATTTTTTAAATTCATTAACAACTAATTTGGAACCTACTTAGTTTTAATTTAAAATGAAAATTATGCTGGATTGAAATTTTCATCATTTGACCGGAAAAATGAAATTACTCGTACGATCTTATATTATGTTATCCATTCAAAGCTCAAAGCGGGATATTGTGCTTCTATACTTCCTATTTTTAGCATGCAAGCTCTAGTCTCGGAATATATTTCGGAATCGAAATATTTCCACTTCAACTTTGCTTGTAAATTTTCTGTAAGTGATGACTTCCATTATTAGTCCCAGTCAGTATTTCTTTTCCTTCCTGCAGTCCACCCCTGCCGTTTTGAAGGTCACAGCAACTAACCGCAGTACGACATTGACTAGCAAATCACTCTTCTGCTGACGTCTGACCGCAAGTCGTTCTGGTTTCTGATGCTCTGGCCCTCCTCCCCCTCACTTACCGTACTCCGTTTGTTTTCCACAGCACACTTCGACCTGCTCGGCACAGTTACAGGTGCAATTTGTGGCCGGTAATCACACTGATGATGGAATACTGAGGTTCTTCTGAGGTTGTGTTTACATAAAGAATACGAGAATGTTAGGTTGGAAATGTTGATGGGATTTATATAGGAAATTGAGGCTTTTGTACGATGTGAAGTTGAGATGATTTGATATTTGTAGATGGAGAGTATGATATATTGAGGAAATGTGCTTTACATAATGTTATACTAGCAGAAATTGTGCAATACTTTATTAACTTGTGGGTTATCCAGTAACTATAATAACCGAAATATTTCCTTGTATCCTTGTTAGAATTATTGAGAAACAGAAAATCAGATAGAAAACAAAATTTATGCTATCATTTTAAACAGTTGTTCATTATTATATTCAAACCGGGGGGGGGGGGTCTGCATTCAGAAACATGATAACAAGTTTTCAATCTAGTAGCGTTTGGAAATACTTCTTGACCCTTTCATAGATGGCTTTAGTAGTACAGATTTTACAGGGATTCTCAAACTTTCATGTCAAAATACTATAAAAAGGTAACATATCGTAACGTAGCCCTCGCCGCTGCCGCGCCATAACAGGCGCCGTTGAGTCGCGCCCGACATGGACGTGTTCGAACTTGTTAGGAAGTATAATATTTTCGTGCACGTAGATCATCATTAATTCCGTCATTTGGTTTAATTGCAGCGAACAATCTTCTAATTTATTTTTTTTGATTTTTGTTCTTGCAAATATTAAAAAAAAAATTCTCTATCTGATACATTTAAATATTTTATTATATCGTTTATTTATTTAAAGATAAAAGAATATAATATATACAATAATCTGTTGTAATAAATGTCACAGCTCAAATAATGCCATTAAAATGTTTGTAACTGACAGATAAATATCAATGTCAGTAATCCTAAGACATTACTTAAGACTTTTTCTGGGATGTACATACATACATTATTTCTAATTGTATAAATAGTTAAATATTTAAAATTATAGATATAATACATATACTCTTCAGAAAAATTGCCAATCCGTACGATGAATTGGAAACATCTCAAAAAATTAGATTAGGACACAAATTCTTCATAGAATGGATTTAAAATTTAAAAAACTGTTGTGGCCAGCACAATACCTTCCGTCATTCTCGTGTATAATGTATAAATTCCATAATTTTTCTTACAAAAGATTCTAAATTTCCAGTAAAATTATTTCATAAACAAACCATTCAAATTGCACTTGACACTGGCATCTTCTTCTTCTTTAGCTTTTCCCATTCGTTAGGGGTCGCTATTTTTGCATGTCATTCTCATTAAGTTCCTTTTCTCTCAAATCTTCCGCAATACAGTCCTTCCATCTTATCTTTGGTCTTCCTCTGTTTCTTTAACGTCATATTACTAAACTATTCATTCTTGTTCCAATATAATTCTTCATTTCTCCTCATGACATGTTCAAACCAATGTAATCGTCTTTCTTGTATCTTTCTAAAAACTTGTAACACTAGAGTTATTCTTACCGTATCTTTCCGTGTATTCCCCAATATCTACTTCAACATCCTCATATCTGCCACATTAATTTACTTTTTATTGATACTGACATCTGTCAATTTGAATTATATGAATATATTACTAGTTCCCAAGTTTGGCATAGCTGGCTGAATTATAAAATTTAATTTCTTTAAAATTCATTAACTCTGTATCTTTTGAATATGAAGTATAAATTGTAATCAAATCGTATAGAGAATAATATATTCTTTAAGTTATAATAACGTTAAATGTCAATAAATCAAATTTAACTGTTAAATCTTCAAATGAGACTAATTCCGGTTGACCAATTATAACCAAAATCTAATCAGTTGTTCGTCTGGATGTAAACTTGAGGAATACGAAAAAATTATAATTTTTGGAATCGTGGTATTGAAGTTATGGAATCCGGAACTTTTGTCACACACAGACACACAGACACAGACACACATACATACAGACATCATCGTAAAAATGGTAAAATCGTATTATATGGACCCTAAAACGTGTTTATTCAGTATAAACTCATCATTGAATTTTTTGACCAAAGACAATACCTTCCTTACCTAAAGGTGACGGAAGGTAAAAACATAAATATAAAGAATAGGCATAAGCAGAATTTTGGAGTAGAGTGTAGGAATCCAAAAATGTTACAATACTTATATTATCAAAAACGAAAGTGGCGAAAGATATTGTGTTGGCCACAACCATCGACCCCTTGGATCTATTCAGCGCCCAAAAAGGGGTGATATCGCCTACTTTGAGAATCACTGAACTATTGCAAACTACAGTAAATTTTTTGAAAAATGTCCGATCAAGGATATCTACGAATTGTATGAATTCAGATTTTTGCCTCGCCCATTATGACAAATTCAGTAGTGTCGCTAGATTAGTTTTTATGAGGGTACATAAGATACTACAGTTATTTAAATTATTTTGACATTTTAAAAAAATTAGTTATCATTTTTAAGTAAGCTATGATCGTTGTTTTGTTATCGTTAAAGCTTTAAAAATTGTACATTTATTTTTTATTTATGTAATTTTCATCGCCTCCAGATCGGTAGGTAGTCACATCACTTACTGATCAGTAATTTGTAAACAAAACTTACTGCCTTGGAAACCCTATCGGTAAAGTTTAAAAAAAACCTGATCGTGCAAAAATTAAAATAATTTTTATATAAAATATTTAACTGCTACTGTATTTATCTATTTTATAGTTACGTATATTTACATCACGCTATTCTAATATCTACATTTCTCTTTTGAATTATAATGTGCGTATCTATTACGCAAAATACCTACATTTAAAAAATATTTTTGCAATGACTGCGGTTTTGCGTAGCCTAGTAATATCCCACAAAAACATTATCTTTTCGATCGGCATCTTGGATGACTGATTGCGAGTGAGCTAAAATTTCTAATGGCTGCGTTTCACCGAATTGTGCCAAGGTGACGTCAAAACAGAACGAATCGACAATAGAGTTATCCGTCTTCGCGGTATGCGACCCTCGCTCGCTTGTTTCAAGGCACTCTACGATTTAGGACATCAAAAAACGTCACCGCGGGTAATAACTGCTGTCGTTTGTCGATGGAAAGCGTTTATAATCATACGGGAGCAATCAACCATGAGGGATGTTAGGCAATTTGTTTCTTCACACGGAGAATAACTCTATTAAAGGTTACCAATATTACGGTACCCAAACTTCCTTAAATAGTCTAATTAATTTTTTCTAACATCTATTTATACACTGGTTCGTTTTTTAATCTATAAAATCTCATTACTAAAATTACACTTTAATTTAGACGTGACATATTTTTTCATATAAAATTTTTGTTCATCTATTAACTCAAAAATAAAATAAATGTATGAAGATCATATGAAAAGTTCGGCCGGGCCAGTTAAAATTGCATCAGTTTATGAAACCTACACAAATGGTTTAAAATTTCTACTTAAAACTTAAAAAATCTGTTGTGGCCAGCAAAATACCTTCCGCCGATCCTGTGTATTATGTATAAATTCCATAAAATTTTCTTGCAAAAGATTCTAAATTTCCAGTAAAATTATTCCGAAACAAACTATGCAAATTGCACTTGACACTGACATCTTCTTCTTTAGCTTTTCCCATTCGTTAGGGGTCGCTATATTTTATTTTCTTCCTCCCACTCATTTTTGTTGTTCCTTTTCTCTCAAGTCTTCCGCAATACAGTCCTTCCATCTTATGTTTGGTCTTCCTCTGTTTCTTCAACTTTCTATTACTAAGCTCTATTCGTTCTTCTTCCAACATATTCTTCATTCCTCCTCATGACAAGTTCAAACCAATGCAATCGTGTCTCTTCTATCTTTCTAGAAACTTGTAACACTAGAGTTATTTCCTTATCTTATCTTTCCGTGTCTTCCCCAACATCTACTTCAACATCCTCATCTCTGCCACATTCATTTAAATTTTAGTGATACTGACATCTGTCAATTTGAATTATCTGAATATATTAGCAATTTTCATGGTTACCATAGCTGGCTGAATTATGAAATTTAATATCTTTATAATTCTTTAACTCTATATCTATTGAATACGAAGTATAAAATGCAATCAAATCGTATAGAGAATAATATTTTCTTTAATTTATAATAACGTTAAATGTTAATAAATCATATTTAACTGTTAAATCTTCAAATGAAGCTACTTCCGGTTTACTAATTATAACCCAAATCTAATCACATGTACTTCTGGATGTAAACTTGAGGAATACGAAAAAATTATAATTTTTGAAATCGTGGTATTGAAGTTATGCGATCCAAAAATTTCGTCACACACACACAGACACATAGACACACGGACACACAGACACAGAGACACACAGACACACATACATACAGACATCATCGTAAAAATGGTAAAATCGTATTATAGGGATCCTAGAACATGTTTATTCACTAAAAACTCATCATTGATTTTTTTGACCAAAGACAATATCTTCCTTACTTAAAGGTGACGGAAGGTAAAAAAACACCTGTGAGTCAAATGACGGGTGATAATAGTTCGACCGGTATTTTAAGGGTCATCTTGTAGTCTAGATGCAGATTCTACCAAAACCAATACTCACAGAAAAATGTATAGGGCTTAGGGATACAATGCCTAATAGAATTAAAGTTGGTATTCTTAAGAAAGGAGATGTAACTCAATATTAAATGGCGGAATACTGGAATAACATATTCAGTTTATGTAAGTTTAAAATCTATATTTTAAACTAGTCGAAAGAAATTTATAGAAATTTCTCACCATTTGCGTAGGTTTTGTAATACTTTTGTTGAAAAAGTACACCGGCCGAAATATTATGGATTTGGGCTGGTATTTCCTAATTATTAATAATAAAAAAATCTGTTGTGACCAGCACAATACCTTTCGCCATTTTCATTTTATGTTGCATAGGGCGCGAGCAGTTATGTGACTTTGTTGGCTTTGGCAAGCAGATATGGGACCCCGTGTCAGAATGACAGCTAGAAATGTGCAAAGGTGTCAAGTATCATAAGTTTTCATTCTAAACATCATGATTTTCCAAATCCATGTGGATTATTTTCCTCGACAAGTATATTCCATACTATGGATGACAATAAATAAACGTCAAAATATTTTGAAATTTTGAATGAAAAATCGACATGCCTATGAAATTTGTGACATCTATGTAAATAACTACTAGGTGTCATTCTGACTCGGACCCACAAATCTGCTTGCCAAGGCTAACAAAGGCACATGTCTACTCGCGCCCTATAAGTAACGAATTTAACATTTCTTGTACATACAAATAATTGAAATTGTTGTTGTTTATAAGAGATTGCAGCAAAATAGACTCGAAGTTTAAAGAGAATTATGTTTATTTTAACTTTTACAAAAATGACATATTGCAAAATCAGACAACTTAAAAACCTTTTTTTTCTTACTTACTAACAAAAGATTGTGTAGCCAACTCAAAATAAAATAAGCTTTCATAATTACATCAATATCGCCTATGTCAACAATTGTCTTCTTTCGTTCTATGAGAAATTTTGTGCTACTATTCTAATATGTTCAAAATTCTTCAAATTCATTGACGGTATATTAACGGTATTTGAATAGGTACACTTACGTATGTCAATATTGTTTTTAACATTTAATATCAAATTTACACTGAGGTTTAACCAAATTTAGCGTTAACAAATATTTCACATCCAACATTCCAACAACGGTTTTCCTGCATCCATATAGGCTTATTTTATAGATGAACCAGTTTCGCGATCACACGAATCTATTCATCACTGTTCGATTCCAATCACCCAACCAATTATTCTCAATCTTCATCATCTGAATCTTTTCCATTCTGTCCACTGTTTCGTTGTCCTCCTGTCTCCCTCGCAAAACATGACAGCTGGCTCTGTTACCAGCGACGTGTGGTGATTTTGTTTTCCGTATTTAGTTGTTAGTGTTGCTCGACTGTCTGGTTGCCGGGAGACAGTTGTGGTGATTTCAATGGAGATTCTTCCTATGAGTATTTATTATGTTGTTGTTTATGCTAATTCCTGCAGATGCGCAAGTTTGCTCTGCTTTGCAGATGGCAGGACAAGTTTTATGGAATTCCGCAAGGAAGAAATGAAGCTGATTCAAATGTAATAGAAGTTAAATGCGTGATTATAGACTATGTTGCTTAGATAATTTACATATTCAAATTAAAACTGATACATGATGATTTTCAGTTGTATACAAAGATACGTAGTAAATATTTATTGTTATTCCAAAAAATCTAGTAAAACAATTTTTTTTCACCACATGCACAGAAAGCTCAACTTTTTTCTCCCGAAGTAGTGAGGAAAATGTGATTTTCCTCTCTAGAGAGGAAAATATAGAAGTGTTACCAACATGAATGTTGTTTACAAAAAATATATTTTAAAAATTATAAATAAATTCATAATTTTATTGAAAATCCGTATTTTAGTGATATACATACTTTTTCCGTCGACCGTTTATTAATAGGCTATCTTAATGTATAGAAAATCATTCATTAATGACCCCTATTAATGTATGATTTTTTATTAAGAAACGATTTATTGGGTGCGTTCACCACATCGAACACAGCATGTATTGCTAACGCTAAGTTGTAGCAAAAAGGTCGACAGAATTTAAAGTCATGCTTTTGACACTTACTAGCTAGGTATATTCACGTAGCATACCTTTAAAATGAATTTGAAAGAATAAAATTCCTCAAATAACATAAAAAACCGTTTGTGTTGTCTAGAATTAAGTAAACTGAACGCACCCACTGAAAACAATTGATGACAAAACTTATTGATTTTCTGACGTAAAATTTGACGTTCGGTCAACCATTACTAACCTAAAAAAATTTGTCATGGAATAAAATTAGATTTTCCATTTAAGTAAGATACGGTCAACGAAAAAATATTGTAACTAACACGTGTGTTAATTGCCGATTAATGATCTCAACAATTAACGTTAAAATGTCTCGATCATTAATCGCCCTCATTAACACACTTGATAGTTAAATAACTATAAATTATCTTACAATTATGTCTTATATTTTTCTTTTTCTAGATTAAATCACAATTTGACAACTTTAATTTATATTTAAGATTGGTTCATTGGCAAAACTGTTGCGTCTGATAAAAAGTCTATTTAAGGTCCGAGCAAATCGTTTTTAGAAACATGTCATGAAAAAAATGTTGTGTCTAACACGAGAAGAAAGCGCTTTTCCCACTCTCTTTTGAATTGCCTCATGAGCGTAGCGAATGAATCAAATTTCGAGCTCGAGTGGGAAAAAGAAGCGCTTTCCTCTCTAGTTTGACAAATAACTTTTGCTAATAGTTCAGTAATTGAACATAAGTCTATAAATAAAATAAACAGGGCCGGCGCGTGGGGTGAAACAGTGAAGCGAATGTTTCAGGCGGCATATTTTTTAGGGCGGCATTTGAGATGAAAAATATTTTTATATCATGTTGCTCGTTACAGTTTACATTATACAACCCAATAATAAAATGTCTTAAATTTCAAAATGTGTTTTTATTGTAAGATAACGTTTGTGCAACGCGATGGGAAAGCCGTATAGAAGCTATCTCAGGTATCAAATCGGAGAAATATACGATGCACTGACAGAACTTTCCTTAAATAAATATACATATTGTGATACTAAATATAAAAGCAAATGTTTGGCCAACAAATATTCAAAATTTAAGTTTATTTGTAGTGTTATAGTTTGGCATGATATTCTGTCGCAAATTAACGTAGGATCAAAAATATTACAAAATAAATCTTTAATTTTATCAGAATGTGTCAAAATTTTGAGAAACATTCATTCTTTTTTGAAAGATTATTGTTTAAACGATTTTAAACAAATGTTACGTTCGTTAAAAGAAATTGCGACAGAATTGGAAATTGAGACAGAAATTGAACAAATACGTCCGATTATAATTCGTCGCAAAATAAAGCAATTTACGTATGAGGGCAGAGATACACCTATAGAAGATCCTCTTAAGAAATTTAAAATTGAATTTTTCAATGTAATTATTGACGTCTCTACAAATTCAATTGAGGAACTTTTTCACAACTAGAAAATCACAGCAATATTTTTGAGTTTTTATATAACATACCATCCCTTGTTAACAAAGAATTGGATGATATTTTTAAAAATTGTCAAGATTTGCATGTTCATTTAACAAATGATATTGAACCTTTAAATTTGTATAATGAATTTTTAATTATAAGAAACATTTTAAGCGGTGAAATGACGCCTTTAGATGTTTTAAATTATATAGATAAACATTCTTTGACAGAAAAAATTCCTAATTTGTTTATTTCTTTAAGAATTCTAATAACGCTGCCTATAACTGTCGTTCATTTTCCAAGTAGAAACTGATTAAAAAATATTTACGTTCGTCAATGTCCCAAGAAAGGCTCATAGATTTGACAGTATTATCAATTGAACAAAGCAAAATTAATTAATTATGATGATATAATTGATGATTTGGCTAAAGAAAAAGCTAGAAAAGTTAGACTCGTAATGTATATAAACATAAATATGTTCATTTATATTTTTTAAATTTATACATTCATTATTCTTGAAATATTTTATTTTTCTTCATTTTGTTATTTAATTTTTTAAGTTATTTTTATGTGATAATAAAACACACACAATAAATATAAGGGCGGCAAATTGAGCGCTCGCTTCAGGCGGCAAATATGTGCGAGCCGGCCCTGAAAATAAATATATCATCACGGCATATTACCCGTTGCTGGATGTGCCAATCCGCTTTCTATACAGATATCGGTAATAATTTATTTATTTATTAATATATCGATCCAACAGGATTCAAGATCCCAATTACAGGACGATCATATGACATACAAATACAGAAACGAATGAGTTGAACAGTAAATACATATAAGAAATTTACCAAGTGACTTATTACAAGAAATATTTTGTTAATATATTCTTAAATTTAGAAAAGGAGTCGCCAAATATATCAATGTCAATAATACATGATACACTGTTATATGCTACACAGAGTCGTCTTATTGGAGATTTCAATTCATAATTAGTCCTAGCTGCTTTAATGAAATATTCGTACCGTACGGGTGCTTACCAGGTGTCACCTCTCGGGTACTCATAACTGGTGTGAAGAGTGCACCACGGGAGTCAATTTAGTGTCATTAAAATTCAAACAAACAACAAAGGAAGCCAAGAACAAGAAATAAATAACAGAATACAGACAGCAAATAAAAGCTACCATACATTGAATAAAATAATACTAAATAACAAACAAATATCAAGTAAAACAAAAACAACTCTATTTAAAACAGTATACAGACCAGCGCTAACGTATGGATGTGAAACATGGGTAATGATTCAGAAAACAAAATCAAAAATACAAGCAGCCGAAATGAAGTTTCTATGACGAATAGAAGGGGTCACAAGATTAGACAAAATTAGAAATGAGGACATAAGAACGAAGCTACAGCTAGAAAGCACGCAAAAAACAATAGAGAAAAGACAGCTAGCCTGGTATGGACATCTAGTAAGGATGCCTGAAGACAAACAAGCAAAAATAGTCTGGAACGCTAGAGAAAGGATTAAAAAGAAAAGAGGAAGACCAGCGAAGAATTGGGAAAGAAACATAGAAGAAATTCTAAATAAGAACAACTTAAACCTTCAAGAAGCAAACAGGAAAGCAAGGAACAGGACAGAATGGAAAGGCTTTATAAATAATATAGTATAAAAAGAATTATAATCTCTACACCCGTAAGGGTAGAGTGAGATTTAAAAAGATAATAATAATAATAAAATTCAAAGTAATTTTTGGCGTCGGCCGAAATCAAACCCGGGTCCGCAGATTCGCGACCAGACACTCAGGCACACGGCCACAGGACCCCATAACTCTAGTTGATGATACACTAAAATAATTTAAAAGGTGTCCTAATAAGAGCCCCGGATTTGGTTTTTACGTATTAAAATATTACTATATTGTGTTATTAGGAGTATAAGTGATACTTTGTGTGGTGAGCGTGGAAGTTTGCACGAAGAGCGAAGCGAATCAGACATTTGCATGCGAGGCACACAAAGACACTTTAACTCCGAATGGCACAGTATATTTTTTCTTTAAACGTAGATAATTAAAGAAAAATATCTACTACTGACGTTACATTTCACGTAAATTACGTTTGCGATTTCAATTGCCCTGTAGCTATGGATATTTATTTGTTCATTTTTTGTTACAGGTAAACATTGAAGTGAAAAAATTTCCGTTTTGTCGTTAAAAACTATGCAATTTTATATCCTCCTTGTGTGCAATTATGTCCGAATTGGAAGTATTATGTACGCCCACTGAAGATGTTTAATTGGATGAAAATCTAATAGTGTGGCTGAATGATATGTCCAGGAATCACTGCAAAACAATATAAACTTAAGTATTCTTATGTCGATTATAGTCTCTGTAAATTGTAATCTGTAAGTCTGCTATTCTTTAATATGTTATTTCCTCAAAAGTAAACTCTGTTTATATTTCAATTTATGGGTTATTTGTTTAAATTTGACAGCTATTGGTGGTATTTAATAACTTTATTCTTAGGTTATAGTGACATTTAGGGCGATATTACAGGTTTCTTTTATACAAGTTACTTCTTGTTCGTTGATTCTGAATAATTTCTATGGATATTTATTTATTTTAGTAACTAATTTTAGAAATTAGCAACTTCTACTCCGGCGGCGTAGAAATTAAACTTCCACCTTGTGAATCAAATCACAAAAGATGCTACTTTTGTGACGTGTGAAGAAAAATATATTTTTTGTTTAATTAACATAATTTTTATTGAATATTAAAGTACACTTATTTCGATTAATTTTGAGCACTGTAACCCGTTTGATATTTTTTTTTATTTTTTTTTGCCAGAAATGTAATTTAGTTTAATTAATAACACTGAATTATAATTTAGAACCTAGGGATTATTTGCGAGTTCTTGGCTTAGATCTTTGATTAATAAGTGTCAAAATGGCAGCTAAATGCTCTATCCGTTCGGTTATTCATGCTACAGATCAGAAATCGCATATGAATCTGTCACGTGATCAGATTGCTCAGAGTGCTCGACAGATTTAAATACCGAACGCACCCTGTAAGGCTGCGAGCGTGACTCCAACGAGAACGGACTTCACATTTTTGAAAAATGTTTTGACTTTTTAATTTCATGTATTTAGCTGCTTAAATTGTGAATTAATAACTTTTTAGCAGTTCAAAATCAAAAATAGGTTAAAATATTGATTCTTGTCAAGATGACAAGCGCACACAAATCAGTCGATTCCAAGCACGTCAAAGTCGCACGAATCACGTGTCTGCTCGCGGCCTATATCGTTAACCTCCTATCTTGGCAATATAAAAAAAACATTCTTTGTCTCATTGCTGCGCATGCCAGAATGCCTTATTTTCAATTTTTGAGTATTTTCATCGGGCCTCGTGGCTCCGGCCCACCGAGCTTAGCTTGGTAGCTTACCGGCCCAATCTGGGCTTGTAATGTGCTGGTCACATCAGATTTTTTATAACAGGTCTAGCGGAACAGGAAATAGATATTTTTATAAATCATTGAGTGCTCTATTACCTTTTGCCTCTTTCTATGTAAATATATACCATAAAACGAAAGTTCAAATCCAATTAAATCCATAATTTCAATAAATCAGATCTGGGTGACCAATTAGACCGCACTAATAACATTTAAATAAATAACAAATTACATTTATCACTACCTTACTGTATTTACGGAAATGAATCCAATTCAATATGAATATGACTTATTAAAACAAAAAGCCCCCGTTTTTGTTCTTGCAGGATGCAATAAAGTTGTTGTAAGTGACAATATCGCCTATAAATTAAGGCGGGAAAACAATAGCGTACCTTTCAGCTAAGTTAGGTTAGGTAGGATATAATATCTGCCCAGCGATAGATAATTAAAACATAGAAAGTCGACGTTGCTAGGTTGCGGATCGTTGTGTACGTGTTAGTTTGTTTACTCAGCCAACTAACTGCACAATAATTATTAGTTTATCAGTGAACATGCAAATTAGTATACCTAGCAAGAAAGGAGCATATGAGCTCTTGTATAGAAATAAAGATTAATCAACTGTTTCCTATATGTGATTAGCGCAATTTCCCAAAAATAAAGGATATAAATAATATAGGTTTTACATAACACCTTTGCCGTTTTTGGAGTAATATACAGAAAAAAAATCTGTTGTGGCCAGCACAATACCTCTCGCCATTTTCATTTTATGTTGCATAGGGCGCGAGCAGTTATGTAACTTTGGTGGCCTTGGCAGGTAGATATGGGGGCCCGTGTCAGAATGAGAGCTAGTAATATACATAGGTGTCATAAGTTTTCATCCGACACATTATGATTTTCCAAATCCATGTGGATTATTTCCCTCGGCAATCGATGACAAAGAATATTTTAAAATTTTGAATGAAAAATTATGACATACGACAATTGTGACATCTATGTAAATAACTACTAGCCGTCATTCTGACACGGATCCTCATATCTGCTTGCTAAGGCTAACAAAGTCACATGACTGCTCGCGCCCTATACGTAACGAATTTAACATTTCTTGTATACACACAAATAATTGAAATTGTTTCTCTTCTTTCGTTCTATGAGATATTTTATCCTACTATTCTAATATGTTCAAAATTCTTCAAATTCATTGACGGTATTAGCAGTATTTCTTAAGGATATATGTAATATTAACATACCTGTAATTTAAATACATATTAAATTAATAATACAATAATATATATTAAATGTAATCGTACTTCCCAGAAAAATCTGACACTGACATTTTGCATTTATTTGTCAATTAAAAAATTTGAATATCGCAACTGTTTTTCGGGCAACGAGATTTATTACAACAGATTATTCTATATTATTATATACTATATCTCCAAACCTATACGAGATATAATAAAAAAATTAAATGTGTCAGATTGAGAATTTAATTATCTTTAATATTTGTAGTAACAAATTTTCAAAAAATAATATTTAGAATTTTTCTTTTTAGCAACTACCACTTCCGGTTGTCCAATTGTTTCCAGAACCTATTCAACTCTTCCCATTTGATTGAGGAATCCGTAGTTATACAGGTCTTTAGTCTTATAGAATTTGAGAAATCGTGTCACCAACAACCTCACACACACACACATCCACACACACACACACACACACACACACACAGACATCATTGTAAAAATGTTAAAATCGGATTCTATGGACCTTAAATCGTGCTTATTCAATAAAATCTGGATATGCGATTTTTAGCATGAATCCAATACCTCTCTTAGCGAGAGGTAAAAAATCATAATAATTTTTACCTCTCGCCAAGAGAGGTATTGGATTCATGCTAAAAATCTCATATCCAGATTTTAGTTTTTCTTCCTAACATTAAAGAAAATTAATTTCTCTATCTGATACATTTAAATATTTTATTATATATTCTATAGATTTAGAGATAAAATAAATATAATATATAAAATAATCTGTTGTAATAAATTTTACAGCCGAAAGAATGCCATGGAAAATAGTTGAAAATTTAAATTGTTTGTAACTGACAGATAAATGTCAGTGTCAGAAATCTGGAGACATTACTGAAGACTTTTTCTGGAAAGTACATACATTATATTATTTCTTAATGTATTAATAGTTAAATATTTAATATTATAGGTATATTACACATACCCTTCTGAAATACTGTTAATCCCGACAATGAATTGGAAACATTTCGAAAAATTAGAAGAGTAGGACAAAATTTCTTCATAGAATGAATTTAAAATTAAACAATCTAAATGTAAGGAATAGATGTAAGTAGAATTGTTGATGTAGAGTGTTGGTATACAAGAAATGTTAAATACAATAGGGCGCGAGCAATCATGTGACTTTGTTGGTCTTGACAAGCAGATATGGTGGCCTGTGTCAGAATGATAGCTAGTAGTTATATACATAGATGTCAAATATCATAATTTCTCATTCTAAATTTAGTGATTTTCCAATTCCATGTAATTTATTTTCCTCGACAATTCCGCACGCCTGGTGACAAATTAACTACGTGAATTTAGAAAATCTTTAAATTTTTAAAGAAACATTCTAACATTTGACATCTACGTACATAATTATTAATTATCATTCTGAAACGGGCTCCCATATCTGCTCGCACCCTATACTTATGTAACCAAAAACGTAAGTGGCGAGAGGTATTGTGCTGGCCACAACAGATTTTTTTTTGTCAGTAAAATCAATCTCTCTTTTTAAACCTACACTAGGGAATTCAAACTATCAACTCGCGGCAAAGGCAAACTCTATACTCACTTTTCTGTTCTATTGTGTAACGTCATGCACTTAGTATTTAGGAACTGTGTAGGATTATAACGCATGACATGCTTCGCAAATGACACGGTCCAGGTATTGCAATCTTTCATTCTGAGATTGCAGATTACACAGATATCCAAAGCAACAGTAATTCACCAGATCTGCAAAGTGAAACTCTGCAAAACTGTTCGCAAACAGTCGAGAGGAAATGACACCAATTAAACTCCCATATTTTATCGTGAATCAATAAATAACGTGGGGTTTAGCGGTCAATTAAAGTTTTCAATTAAGCCAGGCGAACCGATGTGCCAAATATCTCAGACCCGCTCATTTTCCATCGGCAATTAGGGACAGGTTTCACACGTTTAACGATAATTGCGGCGACATCCAGCGAGTAAATAACAATCATAAGACCAGAAGCCGCGATACACATTCGCACTATACACACGTTATGATAAATGATCAGTATGTAGGTTATCGCGATTCGGAATCGAAACGATTTTAATTGGGAGAATGTAAAGATGGTTCTTTTCAAATTTTATTAAAAATATTCAAAATAATATAAATTAATTTGAAATTTGTGGAGTTAGTGCTAACCACAAAATAATAACGTAAACGTGAAGTGCAAGTCAATGCATCAAGTGGGAAGCTCGGAACTATTGCCCCCTGGGTGTCATTGGGTACACTACTTTTGACATATGTCCAATACATGTCAAGTAAATGTCAAATATTTGTCATGTAAACCTGTCAACGTTCATTTGTTTAATATACAGTGATTACTTAATTTTTATAATTTCAGTATATTTAAATAAAATATATATTTTGTGCAACCGACCGCGAAATAGGCACTTCGCAGCCGCAATATAGGCCACGAAATTGAATTTCGCGGTTGTTGTTATGGCAACGGCCGCGAAATCCATTTCGCGGCCGCTGTCATGGTAGCGGCCGCGAAATTGAGTAAACAATCACTATGATTTTTTCAAAACTAATTGTTTTGTTTATCAAATGTCAATTCCATAGCTACCTTGAAAGCCAACTTTCAATTTACAGTGAAACTGTTTAAAATTAATAAAATTTGTAATTACATATTTTTTACGGTTGCACAAAAAATATTGTGTACACCTTGTCCGCGAAATCCTTTAGCGTCCTCGAGATTGTCTTGCCTCGGCCGCAAGCGGCCTCGGCGACTATTTTTCTCTCAGTACGCTAAAGAGTGATTTCGCGGCCTTGATATACAAATAACTATTTTTACCTTCCGTCACCTTTAGGTAAGGAAGGTATCGTCTTTGGTCAAAAAATTCAATGAGTTTTTAGTGGATAAGCATGTTTTAGGGTCCCTATAATACGATTTTACCATTTTTACGATGATGTCTGTATGTATGTATGTATGTATGTATGCATGTGTGTGTGTGTGTGTGTGTCTGTGTGTGTGTGTGACAAAAGTTCCGGATCGCATAACTTCAATACCACGTATTCCTCAAGTTTACATTCAGACGAACAACTGATTAGATTTTGGTTATAATTGGTGAACCGGAAGTAGAATTTGAAGATTTAACAGTTAAATTTGATTTATTGACATTTAACGTTATTATAACTTAAAGAATATATTATTCTCTATCCGATTTGATTGCATTTTATACTTCATATTCAATAAATATAGAGTTAAAGAATTATAAAAATATTAAATTTTATAAATCAACCAGCTATGCTAAACATGGAAACTACTAATATATTCATAGAATTCAAATTGACAGATATATATATATATATATATATATATATATATATATATATATATATATAAAATGTCAGTATCAATAAAAAGTAAATTACTGTGGCAGAGATGAATACGTTGAAGTAGATGTTGGGGAAGACACGGAAAGGTAGGTAAGGATAACTCCAGTGTTACAAGTTTCTAGAAAGATACAAGCGAGATGATTACGTTGGTTTGAAAACGAAGAATATATTGGATGAAGAATGAATAGCTTAGTAATAGAAGGTTGAAGAAACAGAGGAAGACTAAAGATAAGACGGAAGGACTGTATTGCGGAAGACTTGAGAGAAAAGGAACTGAATGAGAATAACACGTAAAACAGAAATGAGTGAAAGAAGAAAATAAAAATAGCGACTCCTAACGAATGGGGAAAACTAAAGAAGAAGAAGAAGAAGAAGAAGAAGAAGATGCTAATTTCAAGTGCATTTTGCATAGTTTGTTTATGAAAGAATTTTACTGGAAATTTAGAATCTTTTACAAGAAAATTTATGTATGGAATTTATACATAATACACAGGATTGACGGAAGGTAATGTGCTGGCCACAACAGATTTTTTTAAAACTGTGTATATTTTCAAATATATCACGTAATCAAAGACAGAGTATGACGTCAAAAGGCACTCGCGTCAACGCATCCAAGTGATAAAAATTTGTACTATTTAGATTTTTGACATATTTTTGACAAATGTTCGTTATTATTATAAATAAACGTATTATTTACAACAATAAAAACGACTATATATTGCATAGTGCCTAGTTGCAAATATAGTAGTTCAGACAAAAGAAAAATGGCGGCGTAGGAGAAATGTCAACAAGAATTAAGTGTTTATTTATAAGAAAATAGTGTTTTAAATATAAAATTTGTATAATTATATAGTTTTACACTTTCCACATCCCTTTCAGTTAATTTTATACAATAAAATGTAAGTAACTTGTAAAAATTTTATATTTGATCATGATTATGAAACCTGACTTTTTCATTGTTTGTTTTTGGAATTATAAAATGTATTTTCCGTAATTTCACGTATTTTTGGTGGAGTATACAAAAAATCGTCTGTATTCATTTTTAATTTGATATGAATTTGATTGTAAACAACACGAGACAATTTTAAATTCAAACAATTGAATTTTCAAATGTCACATTATTACCAACTAACACAAAATTCCCTAAATTTTGAATTTACGATTTTTTATTTAAAAAGATCATAAAAAGCGCAAAATAGAAAAAATAGTATAAAGAATTCATGTCATAATTGTCGATTATTTTATTCGAAGGCTTGGGCAACTCCGCTACGCGTCGTTACCCAAACTTCCTTCTCACAAAATAAAATGACAATTATGACATTCGTTCTTTAATATACTATTAATGTAAGTACGAAATTGTAGTACAAAAATAATATTCTAATTATTTGATCATTCCTGCAGCTTCAAAAGGACTTGAAAAATTGTTCTTTGAATTTGATTTAGGAGGCTAAAACCTAGAACAAACGAAACAATAGCGGAAAATTTTGCACATTAAAAATAAAATGTGTTAATATATTTTTAAAGTTATGGTAGTTTAATAAATTGCATGTTTTATATGTAATGCAATATTCTGTTTTGCTTACTGTTTATTATCTTTATGATTGCAGTGTTTATTCCAAGTTCTAAGAGGTTGCATGTTCAATAAGAAAGAAGCAGTAAATGCGAGTATATTGTTAATTATGTTAGAAACAGGAACAGTGTCAAGACTACATACTGAGTACGTGAGATCGATGGCATCACAATTTTACCCCCTACTGGATAACTAGGAGCGTATTTCCAACATATAGCTTTATTTAGAAACACAAATTCAAATGTAATACATTTTTTCCCCGCCGGGAGCAGAAATAGAAATCTTTGATGTCAAATTATGACAAAAATAAAACATTCTGCCTTCAGAGGAATGGCTAATAATATATGAAGCGAAAATTTAAATAAATTGTTCCTGTACTAGAACAATTAATATTTTTAAAATAAGAACATTAGACGGACATATTTCTGATATTAACCTGCATTTAAAAAAAAAGTATTATTGAAATCTATTAGTATTTGACTGATTTTAAAGGAAATCGAGAAATACCGTTTTCCCCATAAAATCAAAGTTTATAGTTTGGAGCAATAAAGAATGAATAATAATGCTGACAGCCGATCAGAATAGCGTAGGAACAACATAGTCGCAATACAAAGGTTCCGGGCTTGAATCCCTCTTAGGCATCAAAGTTAATTAAAGTAATTCACCAGCTACCGTCCAGGCCAAAAATTTGAGCGCGCTGAACGTATACTGCGCATTCTACGATAACCCCTTTCTAAAGAAAACTTTTGGTAGGTGACTGTACTTTCTCGCGCCGTATGTCATAAGTATATACACCCACACCGCTACGAAACGATGTTATCGGAAAGCTGGCAACATTGCGTTTTGATCGAAAGGGAAAGAGGAGAACAGCTCTAGCAGAGAGCCGTAGTTATATTCGCCGTTTTGACGTGACTTATTTTCGCTGTCAATTTTGACTATTTAAAATAATATTATAACAAATTATATGTAGATAAAAAATATTACTTACATTTGCATTTTTTGTATTTTTTCTTCATTTATATTTTTGAAAAACTATATAACAGCTAAATTGATTTTTTGACATAAAAATGACATTTAAATTTGATATCTGCTAGATCGTAGCCTACTTTATTAATACAAGACCGGGAAACAACTCAAATTTTGTTTCAAAATCTGCCCAAAACTCTAGTTCTAAAACCGGTAATGAGGGCGTGATTTATGCCTGCTGTCATTTAAATGTCATTTTGAGACTGTCAAAAAATCAATTTAGCAATTCTAACGTTGTTATACAGTTTTTCACACATATAAATGAATAAAACATACATTAAATGCAAATGTGTAAGTAATATTTTTATCTATATATTATATTAGTTTTACCCTTCCCCCTGACGTAAACATACAGTGTTGCCGCTGCCTCTCTCCCTCGAGTTTTTCTGTCGTCGAGTACATTATTTTACAAACTATGCAAATTGCACTTGACTCTCACATCTTCTTCTTTAGTTTTTCCCATTCGTCAGGGGATCGCTATTTTTTATTTTCTTCTTCCACTCATTTTTGTTTTGCGTGTCGTCCTCATTCATTTCAATCAAATCGTATAGACAATAATATATTCTTTAAGTTATAATAACATTTAACTGAGTTTTTAAAGAAAAACTGTTAAAATCTTCAAATGAGGGTACTTTCGGTTGACCAATTATAACCAAAATCTAATAAAATCTGCATATGGTTGTAAGGAAAAGGAATACGCAAGAATTTAATTTTTGGAATTCTAGTATTGAAGATATTGTTGATGAAACCGCATACACACACACACACACACACACACACACACACACGCACACACGAACACACACACGTACAGACATCATCGTTAAAATAGTAAAATCGTATTGTAAAGACCCTAAAACGTGCTTATTCAATAAAAACTCACCACCGAATTTTTTGACCAAAGACAATACCTTCCTTACCTATAGGTGACGGAGGTGAAAAACTCAGTTAAATGTTATTAAAACTTAAAGAATATATTATTGTCTATACTATTTGATTGCATTTTATATTTGATATTCAACAGATATAGAGTTAAAGAAGAATAAAAATAATAAATTTCATATAAATTTCATAATTCAGCCAGCTATGCTAACTTAACCATGGAAACTGCTAATATATTCAGGTAATTCAAATTGACAGATGTCAGTATCAATAAAATGTAAATCAATGAAAGAATAAGGGAAGTAACTCTAGTGTTAAAAGTTTCTAGATATAAGAGAAACGATTACATTGGTTTGAACATGTCATGAGGAGAGATGAATATATTAATAGAAGGTGGAAGAAACATAGGAAGACCAAATATAAGATGAAAAGACTGTATTGCAGAAGACTTGGAACTGAATGAGGACGACACGCAAAACAAAAATGAGTCGAAGAAAAAATAAAAAATAGCGACCCCCTAACGAATGGGAAAAACTAAAGAAGAAGAAGATGTCAGTGTCAAGTGCAATTTGCATAGTTTGTTTATGAAATAACTTTACTGGAAATATAGGACTTTGCTGACTTTAGCAAGCAGATATGGGGACCCGTGTCAAAATGACAGCAATTAATTTTGTCCATAACTGACAAGTGTTATAATTATTCATTCAAAATTTCATAATTTTCTTATTTCATGTGGTTTGTTTGTTATCAGGAGTATGGAATTGTGTTGGCGAGAAAGGTAATAACATAATACCAAAAATTTAGAATCTTTATATAATACACAGGATTGACGGAAGGTATTGTGCTCGCCACATCAGATTTTTTTTTGTGTTCTGGTTACTACGTACATGACAACCAAAGACGTGCCTTTTTATGTTTTGTTTATCATTGTGTTGAAAAGATATATTAAAATTTATGATTTTAACAGCAGTGTCAAATTTGCGCGTAGAGAATACAAAAAAAACTGTGTGCGTGTATGTGTATATGTGTGTGTCTGTTTCTGTGGATACTCTTTACGCTCTAACTCACATACTATCACTCAGAAAATTTCTAATCATGCATTCCTACTCTATTCTAATATGAAAACAACCCATTAAATTTTCGTGTAAATATGTCAACCGGAAGTGGCATTTTCTCGTGATTTATGTTATAAAAATCCGATGTGGCTAGCACAGGACTTCCCGTCAATGAGCTTTAAGTAAATTGTCACTTTCGGTTCATCGTTTGTAAACAAAATCTAATTTTTCTACTGTCTACATAGAAAGTAGCCATTTGCGCTCTCGTTTGTCAACGCAAAATGTCGCTTTGCCGCTCTAGCGCGACAAACTGGAAAAAACGCTCGCTGTCCAAATTTCTAACTATACAATGTTGAGAAATGTCACTTGTCTACATTCTTAATGGAAACGTTTAGTCTGGAACTAATGGCACTGTAGTGACACATTTACCACCTTTACAAATCAATCTGACATATAACTGCTCTGTCGGTATATTACATAACAAAAAAAAAATGCTGCACTATTATGAAAATAAAATAGGGCATTTTTACAAAAACGAAAGTATGAAATGTTTAAATTAAATTGAAGCAATAGGTCCAGAAGAATGGGAAATAACGATAAATTAAAATTAAATATAAAAGACGTTTTTACTTCCTTGTACGTAAGTAAAGGAAGTATTGTAATCGCGAAAAATTTCGGTTTTCAGATTTCAGCGGAAATATCCATTTTGATCATCCCTGAATCCATTTTGACTAATTTCGTCGTGACGTCTGTACGTACGTATCTCGCATAACTCAAAAACGGTAAGCCGTAGAAAGTTGAAATTTTGTATTTAGGACTCCTATAACATCTAGTTGTGCACCTCCCTTTCTGGTTATTACACAATTTCCAGAAGTGGCACTTTAGAGAGAATTATTTTCTGCGTCTAGCACATCAAGTATTATTAAATTAGCCCTTTGTATAAGCGAGATATGTAAATTTAAAAATTATATACTTTATGTTTGTTATGGATTAGGACAAAAAAAATGTTCATGTCAAATTACGTTAAATACGTGCAATTTTATGATTCGTACAATAACAAATATTATATTTTTATTGTGAAATTAGTCATATTCATTGTTGTAATTAAATATTTCTTTGTTGTAATCAAAACTCTCCTTAAAAAGAACCGGGTTAGATTAATGTTAATTTAAGAATGATAGTAGTAAATGAATTATTTTTTGTTCTATATCAAAATAATTCTCGGGCTTGGCTTAAGCCTGTCAATATTTTGTAATTTAATTATTAAAAAAATATGTATAGGTTATTATTCATAGCAAACCACAAAAACCAATATATATATATATATATATATATATATATATATATATATATATATATATATATATATATATATATATATATATATATATATATATATATATATATATATATATATATATATATATATATAATTTTAAAATAAAATATCTCGCTTATAGAAAGAGCAAATTTCATTTTTTTTTATATATATTTTGGGGGTATGAAATCTATCAACCTCCCGTTTTAGAGATACGAGTATTCACGATAACTCAAAACCTGTAAGCCGTAAAATGTTGAAATTTAGTATTTACTTGTGTATTTACTTGTGCACCTTCCTTTATGTTCGCTATATATCTTACCGTTTTGAAGTTAAAATTAATATTTTGTAATTTAGTTATTTAAAAAATATGTATAGTTTAATAATCGTACAAGGAAGTCGTGTGGTGTCTACATCAGATTTTTTCTTTATATTAATCCTTATTAATTGAGTAGTAGTGTAAGTACAAAGTGTACATTTTATTATGGTGGAGGATCCCACTGTGGCGACTGTAGAAAAAATCCTGTGTGTGTTTCGATCGCAAATGGACATTGTCGATTTCGAGTTTTGTAGAACTTTTACCATATACATATTACTTCATAAACATTCACATCTCTTCTACACATTCACCCACAAAGATAATATCTAACATCTCTTTATCTCTTCCGTGCCAATCTACACTTTGCAAGTACTCATCCAGTACCCATCGTGCTAGCGTAGGAGATGATACGGTTATTGCACTCGGCGCACGTGGCCAGCTCTGCGCATGCGCGCACGCTTTGCAGGACTAGACCGTGCGCAGAATACAAACGCGCTAATATGCGGGTGAAATGCGAAGATGCCGGAGATCTCCTGCAGATATGCTACAGATAGCTGCATTCGGTAGGTCTGCAGAGAGCTATTAGGAAGTGGAGAAGAAATACCCGAGCAGAAATGCCTCTAGTGGGAGATTATGTATATAAAATAGTTAATAAGAATATAAATGAAAAAAGTGTAGGATATTATAAAGTTTATTCAGAAGTATGGTGCAGGAATTTTACTATTTTATTGATAATTCTGCGTACATTTTATGATGCCTGCAAGGGACCTACAGTTTTAATGGAATTCATACCATTCGGGCATTATAATTAATTACTGATAAAATTGAGGGGGTCAAACGTTGGTAAGGACCTCAGAGGCTGTGAAAGTTGCCAGTGCTTTCATTGTACCAAAACTCATGAGTAGTTTCCCAGCTGTTTTCTAACGAATGGGTCAGTGTTCGATACAACGAATCAGCCCTACCAACAAGTCCTACTCTTACGTCCACGAAGACATAGCAACAAATATGTCGCGTGACCCCTGGAAATACAGGGCGTACAATGGGTGTGCGTTCTGTAGCTAACAAGAGAGGGCGAAGGGCGATTTTCCAGCGCCCTTTAATTAACTGGAACTGACTGGCTAAGGGAGTAAACCCTAATAGAAAATCCTGGTCCTCCAAGTTAGGGGGTTGGATCGATGGAATTCTAGTATTGAAGATATCGCGGGCGAAATTATAGACACAGAAACACGCATACACACGCACACACACACACACACACACACACATACATACACATACACACACACACACAGACATCATCGTAAAAATAGTAAAATCGTAATGTAGGGAATAGGGACCCTAGAACGTGCTTATTCATTGAAAATTCACCACCGAATTTTTTCACCAAAGACAATACTTTCCTTACCTACAGGTGATGGAAGATAAAAAGGGTATTTTTTCTATTTTACCAAAATAAGCGGACTTATGCCAAACACATTTAAAATCGTCAAATTTTAGGACTTTGGCATATTTTACAAAAAAAAAAAATCTGATGTAGCCAGCACAATATCTTCCGCCAAACCTGTGTATTAAGTATAAATTCCATATATAAATTTTCTTGCAAAAGATTCTTAATTTCCAATAAAAAAATTCATAAACAATCTATGCAAATTGCACTTGACACTGACATCTCCTTATTTAGCTTTTCTCATTCGTTAGGAGTAGCTATTTTTTATTTTCTTGTTCCACTTATTTCTGTTTCGCGTGTCGTTCTCATTCAGTTCCTTTTCTCTCAAGTCTTCCGCAATACAGTCCTTCCATCTTATTTTTGGTCTTCCTCTGTTTCTTCAACCTTGTATTACTAAGCTATTCGTTCTTCTTCCAATATATTCTTCATCTCTCCTCATGACATGTTCAAACCAATGTAGTCTCTCTTGTATCTTTCTAGAAATTTCTTATACTAGAGTTATTTCCCTTATTTTTCATTCGTTATTATATCTTTCCGTGTCTTCCCCAACATCTATCTCAATATCCTCATCTACCGCACATTCATTTACTTTTCATTAATACTGACATCTGTCATTTTGAATTATCTTGATATATTAGCAGTTTACATGGTTAGCATTACTGGCTGATTTATGAAATTTAATATCTTTTATAATTCTTTAACGGGGTCTCGTTGCCGTGTGCCTGAGTGTCTGGTCGCGAATTTAGGGACCTTGGTTCGATCCCGACCGACGCCAAAAATTACATCGAATTTTAATGGCACAAAGTTGACCCCTGTGGTGCACTCTCCACTCCAGCTATGAGTGCCCGTGAGGTGACGCCTGGTAAGCGCCCACACGGTACAAATATTCCATCATTACCGATGTCTGTATACAAAGCAGATTGGCACACCCAGCAATAGGTAATATGCCGTGATGAAATATTTTATTTATTTATTTTATTCTTTAACTGTATATCTATTGAATATAAAGTATAAAATGCAATCAAATCGTATAGAGAATAATATATTCTTTAAGTTATAATAACGTTAAATGCCAATAAATCATATTTAACTGTTAAAATCTTCAAATCAGGGTACTTTCGGGTGAACAATTATAAATAAAATCTAATCACGTCTTCTTCTGGATGTAAACTTGAGGAATACGAAAAAATTATAAAATTTGGAATAGTGGTATTGAAATTATGCGATCCGAAACGTTCGTCACACACACACAGACACACACACACATACATTACAGAAATCATCGTAAAAAATGGTAAAATCGTATTATAGGAACCCTAAATATGCATATTCATTAAAAACTCATCATTGAATTTTTTGACCAAAGACAATACCTTCCTTACCTAAAGGTGACGGAAGGTAAAAATACTTTTTATCTATTTATATATTTTACTGGAAAATATTTTGTAGATTAATAAATATTACAATAATTATCTCATCAAGATGGCACTAAAATCTTAATTTTGACAAAAAACAAACTCATCAATTTTCATGACCATAAATTATTAAATCACGATCAAAAAGAAGTAACAGCTGTTGCAAATATAACCCAATTTATCTGGCAGAAATAAACTTAATAAAAATGTGCTACAACTTTATTTAGTTGTCGGTTGACACAGATGCGTAGAGTCGAAGCGTATCGTATATAACACTTGATATAAATGGTTAATAAATTATAATTACTGTCTGAAAAGCTTCAGTCACGTAACATACTAATAATTATTAATGTGCGTATAAATTGACGTTGTAATTGATTTTCACCAATTTGTAGCTGGTAATCTTTTTATTGGGTATAAAATATGGCTTTATAAGTGCGGGAAAAAACTCCTTTATATTCTCGTATGCAAGTACGAGTTAATTATTTGCTGCGAAATGTAATTTCTACAGATTATTTTCTATTAGTTGCCGAGGAGCTCATTATGGATGTTTTATCTTTTTTCTGATCGCTCAACAAACACTAGCTGTACAAGACGTTGAATATCTTAAGTCAGCTTCGTGTAAACATCTATAGAATGCCATGGAAGACATGCATCAAGTTAATTTACTACTTGTAACTATTCTATTACAGATTGTCATTATATGATAATAAAGATTGTCAATATAACTAATAGATATTTAATATTTTCAATGCAATAATAAATAGCATTATATTGTGTAGTAAATTAGATTGTTGATAAATTTTAATTATGATGTGTCTCAGTACTGCAAAAATTATGTCTTAATTTTTTAATGCGACATTTTTTATCGTTCTACCTGACAGATAAGTCAACAGACAGGTTAACCAGAGTTGAAAATTAATCAAGTGGGCGCCTGACATCTGAACAAAAAAATAATAAATGTAGAAAATTACAAAATTGTGCGTTATGTTACGTTATTTTAGTTAAGGTATTAAAATATATTTCCTGCAGCTCAAATGACGGCTTGATATAATTCTTCGAAAGTAACGAATGATTAATTTTTAAACTTTTGACACTTAGATGATTATTACTGTTGTGTATTCACACAGAAGACACTTTAGTAATCACACATACAATACTACTTGTATTAACAGACTTTATTGTAATACCAAAAGACATACAGTATACAATTAATTATGACACACAAGGCACACCATGACTCACATGGCAGACATGTTCTCTTGTTAATCATGTGTTTGTTCACCATGCCTTCGTCTCATAATTCTATAAATACATAACAATTACCAGGGGGGTGAAACTGCATTCAGAAACGTGATAACAAGTTTTCAATCAAGTAGCGTTTGGAAATACTTCCTGACCCTTTCATAGATGGCCTTAGTAGTACAGATTTTACAGGGATTCTCAAACTTTAATATCAAAATAAAGTAACTATGTTTGAGAATTTCTGTAAATTTCCCACAATTCTCTATTGCATCGTTCGAAATTCTTTGACGTTTAAAACTGTTATTTGTGAATTTGTATCTTTATTGCAATATAGTACTTTATCATTTAATATATTTTCGGTAAGTATATTAGTTTTCATACTAGCATTATTATACAGGGTGATATAAAATACAACAAATTAATAATATTTCAGAAAAAAATCACAGAAATATTTGTAACTCCTGCATAGCGAAGACACATTTGCAGAAATTAACAGTGCCCAATAGAAGAAATGGTTTGTGGAAGTGGACCAAAAGAATTTACATCATGGTGGTGCTCTTAGATATTTACACCGTACCAGAGCAGCAAAATATTACATTATTAGGCGAAAGGACGTGAAGCTTCATAAGATTCATCACAGAATGTTGAAATAGTATGGTGTCAGTTTAAAGAAAAAGGAATATAGAAGTGGCTATATTTGTTAAAAAGTGGACGAACATCGATAACGAGGTCAATGAAGCAATGCATTTCTGGCAGACATTTAAAGTAACATCCCATTTTTGAAATAAAATTACCTCTTATAATAATAATTCAAATTTTTGATTCCTTGAGTAGTATGTTCTTAAATTTTAATAGTTGTCGCCGTGTAGTTTGAGATTTGTAGTTTTTTATTTATTATTTGATTTAAATAATGAAATGTATATATTTTTAAATAAAGACATTAACATATTAAGTGCTGTAATTTTTTTTTTTATATAGTTCAACATGTATTTCACATTTCTTGACTATGTCTTTAATAAATTATCAATTTTCGATAGTTTTTTTATTAATTACATTTTCAAGAAATAAAATTTAAAGTTGGGAATAATTCAAATAGAATTCATATTTCCCGCCACTTTCTCGGCTGTCAAATTTAGTTCTTTGACCTTTTCATAGGCGGCACCAAAACTTGTTATCACGGTTTATAGGGGAGATATATACTACTACTATATATTTTCCTTAATCTATGATTATTACCCACTTAACCATCGCCCACTGAAAATCTGATATACATAATAAGGCCGTATTCATAGCACCAGTTTGTTATTCCCGGTATAACTATAAACTTGTTTTTTACATCTCGGTAAGAGAGATATTGGATTCGTGCTAAAAATTGCATATTTATTTTTTAAGGAATACGCACGTTTTAAGATCCTTACAATCCAATTTTAACATTTTTTATGATGATGTCTGTGTGTGGATGGATGGATGTTTGTGTCTGTATGTATATGTGTGTGTATGTGTGTGTGTGTGTGCGTGTGTGTGGATGTTGGAAGGGCGATTTCTCAAAAACTATAAGACATAATATCTGTTTAACCATACGTATATCCCAATCATATTATATATATAATGTAGATTCTTTCTGGGAAGTACATACATATATTATTTCTTATTGTATTAATAGTTAAATATTTACAATTATAGATATATTACACATACCCTTCAGAATCCCGACAATGAACTGGAAATATCTCGAAAAATTAGAAGAGTAGGACAAAATTTCTTCATAGAATGAATTTAAATTTAAAAAATCTACATATAAAGAATAGATATAAGTATAATCTTTAGTGTAGAGTGTAGGTATACAAGAAATGTTAAATACAATAGGGCGCGAGCAGTCATGTGACTTTGTTAGCCTTGACAAGCAGATATAGGGACTCGTCTCGGAATACTAGCTTGTAATTATGTACATAGATGTTAACTATCATAATTTTTCATTCTAAATTTTGTGATTTTCCAAATCCATTTAGTTTCTTTTCCTAACAAATAAATTCCAAACTTCTGGTAACAAATTAACCATGTGAATGTATGAAAATTTTAAAGTTTTGAATGAAAAATTCTGACATTTGACCTCTATGTACATACTTACTTGTTGCTATTTAGACGCGGGCCCCCATATCTTATTGTTAAGGCCAACAAAGTCACATGACTGCTCGCGCCCTATACTTATGTAACCAAAAACGGAATTCCCTTATTTTTTCATCAGCCACCGTATCTTTCCGTGCCTTCCTCAATATCTATCTCATCGTCCTCATATCTGCTACATTCATTTTCTTTTATTTTGAAAATGCTAAGATATGAAGAAACGGCAACACCGCATGGCAAGGGACAGGGTGCGGAGAAGGGAAAATATGTTGCAAATTGAGAATTTTATTTTGCGTTTCTGGGTGATTAATTTTAATCTCATTTTGTGCAACATAGTCGCATCGGATGTATGGAATAATAAAAAGTCCGCAGTCACAGCCACACTACGGCTGCACTCTTTCTTCTTTTTACTTCCTTGTACGTAAGTAAAGGAAGTATTGTAATCGCGAAAATTTCGGTTTTCAGATTTCAGCGGAAATATTCATTTTGATCATCCCTGAATCTATTTTAACTAATTTCGTCGTGACGTCTGTACGTAAGTACGTATCTCGCATAACTCAAAAATGGTAAGCCGTAGAAAGTTGAAATTTTGTATTTAGGACTCCTATAACATCTAGTTGTGCACCTCCCTTTCTGGTTATTACACAATTTCCAGAAGTGGCACTTTACATGAAGCCTATAATAGATTTAAATGAAAAACTGTTTTAAAATATAATCCAAAACTATTCAAATTTGGTATATAAGACTTGTATGTCAATCGAAATAACATAATAGATTTTGGTTAAAATAGGCTAACCGGAAGTGATACATTACTTGAAGTTGTTAACAGTTTTTCTTCAATAAAATGAATTTATTTTGATTTTAGAAATAAATGCTTCAAATAAAAGTTTTAGAGAATTAATTTCTGCGTCTAGCACATCAAGTATTATTAAATTAACCCTTTGTATAAGCGAGATATGTTAATTTAAAAATTATATACTTTTTTGTTTTTGTAATAAAGCTTGCTATGGATTAGGACAAAAACATAAAAAAAATGTTCATGTCAAATTACGTTAAATACGTGCAATTTTATGATTCGTACAATAAGAAATATTATATTTTTATTGTGAAATTAGTCATATTCATTGTTGTAATCAATTATTTCTTTGTTGTAATCAAAACTCTCTTTAAAAAGAACCGGGTTAGATTATGGTCGCTATATATCTTACTGTTTTGAAGTTAAAATTAATATTTTGTAATTTATTTAATAAAAAAATATGTATAGTTTAATAATCGTACAAGGAAGTCGTGTGGTGTCCACATCAGATTTTTTCTCTTTCTGCTCTGATAGAAACAGGTATATTTTGGAATCCTGTAACTTATTTTATATTCACTATATTTGAGTATAACTCTTTAAAATCTCGTTATAAACTTCACCTGTATCTAAAAAATGGAGACAATGGGTGCATTCCGAGCCCATTCCTGTAAAATAAATTCGCATCATGGTTCTAGTTCATTACTTGTGTTGTATAGTAGATCGAAGCAGGCATAGGTATTGTGGATGTAAATTAACAAACAATGGAGTATTGAACGGCTGCTTGACACTAACAGTATACCGGGTGGCTGCGAACCAGAAGTGTGAACATCTAAGCAGGACATCAGAAACGAGATAATATATTTACAGTAGAAAGTATAGGAAATATACTGCTCAGGGAAAATTCTTTTGAACGAGCAGGCTAAAGTCTCCTTCGATTTTCCTTTACTTTTGAAACTGTTTTTACTCCAACAATAAATATAGTGTATGAAAGTTATTTGAAAACTCCACGGTCTAACCAATAAACGGCAGTAATTTATCAAATATAATCAGTGTGAAGTGTCTTCAATGAGAGTGACGTCAATGGTGTTCTTCATTTTCATTGACCACACCACAGCAGTGATCGCCATATTTGTTCCATTCTGTTTCAGTTTTAGCAAGCGTTGTATAGGAGTTCTTATGCCTTTGGCAGTTTTTTAAAAATTATTTAATTATTATTGTTTAATTTCATTTACTGTTAATTATTACGTCTTAATTTTTATGTACCTTGTAGTTTTAGTACAGTTTCAGTACTTGTATGAATGTATGTATATTGTTTCAGGATTATCAACCCTACAGGTTATATCCCTAGGGTGGTCGCACACACAACATCTATTTTAATTTTTTTTACAATTGCCACGAAGTTCCTTGCGTAGATGTCATGTGTGTTGCCCACCCGAGCAAGCCCTTGTTACAACCACTAGCCGGTGCCAGATAGCTTAGTGATTGCCAAGTTAATTGTATCCCAACTTGGAAAGGTAACGGGAGTAGATACCGATCAAGATCAGTCGAGAAAAATTCGACCTGACCCGGATTCGAACCCACGACCTCTGAGTCCAGAGGCTAGCACTCTACCACTGTGCTATCCCGCCGTCTAGTTTCAGTACTTATATGGACACAATTTGTGAAAGTGAATGCAAGTGACTGAATTAAAGATTATTTAATAATTAAATCTAAACTCTAAACAAATAATACCAAACGTATAGCAGTTTAAAAATAATTTAACTCTTTCGCAATATTTAAAAAATGTTTATTTAGTTATGTCAGAATTATTGAATGTTAATTTGAATGTTTCAGAACAAAATTATACAGTACAGAACAGAACCTATAATACAAAATTCTAAATGTAAGGGGTTATTCGGATTAATGAAGTCATAAAGATAAGTGTAAATAATATTAATTTAGAATGTTTGGCATATTTATTCTAGTATTTAAAAGAATAATTAACGCTGAAATTAAGAAAGAGAAACAAAAAAACATATATATCTTATTTTTACCTTCAGTCACTTTTAGGTAAGAAAGATATTGTCTTTGGTCAAAAAATTCAATGATGAGTTTTTAGTGAATAAGCACATTTTAGGTTCCATATAATACGATTTTACCATTTTTACGATTCAATACCACGATTCCAAAAATTATATTTATTTCGTATTCCTCAAGTTTACATCCAGAAGAAAAGAATATATTATTCTCTATACGATTTGATTGCATTTTATACTTCATATTCAATAGATATAGAGTTAAAAAATTATAAAGATATTAAATTTCATAAATCAGCCAGACGAATGTCAGAGTCATGTGCAATTTAATAGTTTATTTATGAAATAATTTTACTGGAAATTTAGAATCTTTTGCAAGAAAATTTATGTATGGAATTTATACATATTACACAGGATTGACGGAAGGTATTGTGCTGGCCACAGCAGATATAAATTAAAAGTATTATTAATGAGGTAGCTAAATTTAATTCGAGCCAATCTGTAGGTATACGAAGCAGTTTACGAAAACCAGTTTAAATTTATCGAAATAAATGCAGGAGTACTTTTTATATGAATTCCCTGTAAAAGGGATCGTTTTAGACACCTTTCCCCTACGTATTATTATTAAATAAACTAGTAAATACCCTTCAACCCTTGCTCGTAAGATGATTTATAGTTAAATATGTTTCAAAGTTCAGATATTGTACAAATGTAAATTATTTAATATTTAAATTTGTACATTAGATTTAAATTTCCCTGAGGACAGCAGATTGACTGCCGAAACGCTGGATTTGTAATAAAAACTATAATTTACATAATAACTAAATTATTTAATTCGATATATTCTTTGATTAAATTTATAAATAAAATGAGTATTTGTAATTGATTGCAAGTATGCTTTCTGATGTAGCATTGAAGTCTCCAAGCTTTAATTCATTTGCTTTTAATTTTATTTAATTTTTGTTACATAATATATTACATAAATATATTAATTAAATGTTGTTTGTGAATATCTTTATCTACTTTGATTAAAATTTCCGCGATAACCCGTATCACTCCTGAAAACAATAGCATTCCTGCTTTACCATCGCGGTATTTCAACACGAAACAATTATATTCACTTCGTGATCTAGAGTGCAAAAATCCCCAGTTTATTACAAGCAGAGCGAAATGTAGAACAATATTATCTGGACGTAATCGTAACATAAATAAACATCGTTACTGCAGATTGCGACACTCAGCCACACCCAGCTTACTGCTCGGCCAAGATCGGAAAGGATCGGGCGATGTCGGCTATGCTCGGAGATGATCGGAGCACAGATGTCGCAGGGAAAGTTGTGGAGTCAGGAAGTGATACGGTTAGTCTAGTTTTAATGTGACACATTCGGGTGATACGCAATGGGCAGGAATTGCAGGGTGGGATTGAAATATTTTGATTCCTGCTGAGATTTTAGATTTATTACTTGTGTGGAATGTTTGAGATTTATAGTACATCGCTGGAATTGCTTACAGTAGATCTTTAGGTGTACACAATGTCCCATTAAAACCATTATATCTTGCAATTCCTTATGTTTACCTCTCGCTAAGAGAGGTATTGGATTCATGCTAAAAATCGCATATCCAGATTTTAATGAATAAGCACGTTTTAAGCAGGGACTAAAAACGAAATATATTTCGTTCAGTTCTTATCCGAACGAATCCGAAAAATTTCGTTTCCGTTCTTAATGTTCCCACCTAAATATTTTCGTTTTCGTTCACAGTAGTTAAATACCGGTTATAACTATTAATGAGTAACAATTGATGAAAATACAGAAATATAATAAGTTTTTTTTTTATTAAACATGAAAATAAAATATACATATAAAGGAAAGATAATACATATATAAAAATAAGAAGAAAAGCTTATGCTATGGCCTGAATTTTTTACGATAAAGAATAAAACATTAATTACATTTTATTTCACCTAACTAATAGTATGTTTTCAAGCAAATCTTCCTTTATGTTAGTTCTCTTATATAAGTACTTAACATAACTAATAAAACGAATACCGACAATGTGTGCAAATGAAAATTATCGCAGTCAGTGTTCAATAGATGAAACTACGAGTATACCGTTTAACCTAACACGTAACAGGGTTAGCTACTGGAGAGCTACTTTGAAAATCTGCTTGTTTGCAAATCAAATATCTGAAAATTCAACAATATTTGCTGTAAATAAAATAAAATATTAAATAAAATAACGGTTAAAACCGGTAACCGACATAAATTATTTCGTTTTCAATCATGAACGAAAAAAATATATTGCGTTTTCGTTTCCGTTTTCGTTTTTATAAAAATTTCGGTTTATTTCGTTATTTCGTTTTCGTTCTCATTTCGTTCTTAGTCCCTGGTTTTAAGGTCCCTACAATCCGATTTTAACATTTTTACGATGATGTCTGTCTGTCTGTGTGTGTGTGTGTGTGTGTGTGTGTGTGTGTGTGTGTGTGCGTGTGTGAATGTATGTGTATGTGTGTATGTGTGGGGACGTTGGAAAGAAACCTAACCTAAACTTTTGAATTGAATAATGATCAGACAAAAGTTTTTCTGTTCATAGCCTACTCCGAGTTAGGTTTTTTATTGAACGCACTGTATCTTTTATAGATTTAGAGGTAAAGAAATATAAGGTATATAATAATCTGTTTTAATAAATCTCACATAATGTCATGGAAAACCAATTGAAAAATTAAAATGTTTGTAATTGACAAATAAATGTTCAATAATACTATTGATCCCGACAATGAATTGGAAAAATTTCGAAAAATTAGAAGAGTTTGACAAATTTCTTCATCGAATGAATTTACATACATACATACATACATACATACATACATACATACATACATACATACATACATACATACATACATACATACATACATACATACATACATACATACATACATACATATATACATAAAATCACGCGTGTCCCACTTAGTGGGTTCGCACAAACCCGAAAACAATAAGAACAACATCAACATCATACAACAAATCCTTACCCTTAACATATTAAACTGACCGATTTCCGAAATACCGCATCCGGATCACAAATGAATTTTAAATTAAAAAATCTAAATATAAATAATAGATATAAGAATAATTTTGGGTGTAGAGTGTAAGTATACAAGAAATGTTAAATACAATAGGGCGCGAGCAGTGATGTGATTTTGTGTCAGAATGATAACTAGTAATTATGTACATAGATGTCAAATATCATAATGTTTCACTCCAAATTTAGTGATTTTCCAATTCCATGTGGTTTATTTTCCTCGACGAGTGACAAATTAATTACGTGAATTTAGAAAATCTTGAAATTTTTAATGAAAAATTCTGACATTTATGTACATAATTACTATCATTCTGACACGGGCCCCCATATCTGCTTGTCAAGGCCAACAATGTCACATGACTGCCCTCGCGCTTTACTTACAAGAAACGGAAGTGGCGAGAGGTACATATTTTAAAAATAGTTGTCAATTGTTCACTGAAATAAATTATTAGATATTCTGATTTTTTTGTAAAAGTTTACTTATGTATTTCATAAGAAAATTATTTAAGTCCACTGAAAGTGCATTATAAAATACCGTATCTATGATTGGTGTTACATATTAATGAATGCAATATGTATGTAAGTATTGCTAATTGGAACACATAGGCAAAAGAGATTCTTTCCAGGAAACATATTTCCTGCTAAACACCTGTATCTTGTAATATTTTTGCACGCTAAATTTAGAACAGCAGGAAAACATTCATTAATAATCCTTATAAGTATTTTGAATTTTATTTGCAATCTGAATTATTCAATAGAAATGATTGGGTTGACATTTTCATAGTTAATTATAAATAGGTAATTATTAGATGTTAATTAATTTTCTATTAAACTATTGAAGGGTTATAAAGAAAAAGTTGAAAACTATAACTACAAAATAATAATTAAAATCTAGTGAAACGATGGAATGAAGAAAATACATCTATTTGTTATTTACCATCGACCCTGAATAATATTCTTGTTTCATAAGTGTCTCTAAAAAGTGCGACAGATAATAAATAAAACATCTGATGTGACCCACACAATACCTCCCAACCTCCCAACCTGTAGAAAATAGAATAATCTTTAATTTTTCTATTTTCTAACTGCAAAAAAATACATTTAAAGGTATTTTTTGAAAAAAAAAACTATCTTGAGCTTCAAGTAAACTGCCATTTCTGGTTATCCGATTGCCACCAAAATCTAATGGCTTCTTTCCATATTACAATAAGGTAGAAATACATGGTTTCAAAACTTTCTGAATGATAGTATTTGAGTTAGAGCGTAAAGAGGATCCACACCCACACACACACATACACACAGACATCATCGAAAAAATGTTAAAAATGGATTCTAGGGACCTTAAAACGTGGTCATTTACCAAAATCTCGATATGCGATTTTTAGCACGATCCCTATACCTCCCTTACCAGGGTTAGCGGGAGGTAAAAATCTAATGTGACTAACACAATACCTCCCGCCATTTAATTTTTATTAATTTAAATACATTGCTCCATAGGTCTCGTTGTCGCGTGCCTGATGTCTGGTTGCGAATCTGGGGAACCCGATTCGATCCCGATCAACGCTAAATATTTCGAATTTTAAATGGCACAAAATTGTCACTGTGTTACATTCTGCACGCCAGCAATGAGGCGACGCTTGGTAAACGCCCGCACGATATAAATATGTCACTATCATTAACGAAATCTATGTACAAAGCAGAGTAGCACACCCAGCAATGGGTAATATGCTGTGATAATATATTTTTTTATTTTTTTTTTAAATACATACCGGTATATTTGCTAATGCTATAAATTATGTATATTAAATTCCTTTCCATATAGCTATTGTTCTCTTTTTAATTTTTGTTTTAAAACGTTATTATTATTAATTTGAAATTATGTATATTGTTTCTTTTCATATAACTATTGTTCTATTTACAATTTTCCTTTTAAAACGTTACTGTTATTAATTTGAAATAATTATTTTTTCAACAGTGACATTTATCCGAATCCGTCGGCACCTTGTCACTCAGCTTCAGTCCGTATTGTAGCATCCCTAACTTTTCAGGAACAGGAAGATCTCGTAACTGTGGTTTTAACAGGAATGAAGGAGGGTCTGAAATGTTGGACAAAAACTAGTTTTCTTGGATGAAAAACTGATTTTGACAATACCTTCCTTACCTAGAGGTGACGGAAGGTATTGTCTTTGGTCAAAAAATTCGATGGTGAGTTTTCATTGAATAAGCACGTTTTAGGGTCTTTACAATACGATTTTACTATTTTTACGATGATGCCTGTATGTGTGAGTGCGCGTGTGTGTGTGTGTGTTCGTGTATGCGTGACCGCGGTTTCGGCCGCGATATCTCCAATACTAGAATTCCAAAAATTATAATTCTTTCGTATTCCTCTTCCTTACAACCATATGCAGACTTGATTAGATTTTAGTTATAATTGATCAACCGGAAGTATCCTCATTTGAAGATTTTCACAGTTTTCTTGAAAAACTCAGTTAAATATTATTATAACTTAAAGAATATATTATTCTCTATACGATTTGATTGCATTTTATATTTCATATTCAACAGATATAGAGATAAATAATTATAAATATAATAAATTTCATAAATCAGACAGCTATGCTAACTTAACCATGGAATCTGCTATTCAGGTAATTCAAATTGACAGATGTCAGTATCAATAAGAAGTAAATGAATGAAAGAATACGGGAAATAACTCTAGTGTTGGGCGTTTCTAGAAAGATATAAGAGAGACATTGGTTTGAACATGTCATGAGGAGAGATGAATATATTGGAAGAAGAATGAATAGCTTAGTAATAGAAGGTAGAAGAAACATAGAAAGACCAAATATAAGAAGAAAGGACTGTATTGCGGAAGACTTGAGAGGAAAGGAAATGAATGAGGACGACACGCAAAACAAAAATGAGTGGAAGAAGAAAATAAAAGATAGCGACCCCCTAACGATTGGAAAAACTAAAGAAGGAGAAGTTGTCAGTGAAAAGTGCAATTTGCATAGTTTGTTTATGAAATAATTTTACTGGAAATATAGGATCTTTTGCAAGAAAATTTATGTATAGGGCGCGTGCAGTGACGTGACTTTACTGACTTTGGGAAGCAGAAATGGGGACCCATGTCAAAATGACAGCTATTAATTACGTCCATAACTGACAAATATCATAATTTTTCATTCAAAATTTCATGATTTTTGTATTTCATGTGGTTTATTTGTTATCAGTAGTGTGGAATTCAGTTGCCGAGAAAAGGAATCATAAAATACCAAAAAATGAAATTTTGAATGAAACATGTGTCGTATGCAGACAATAGTTTATTTGTAAATAAATTATTATTAAAAATAAGAAATTTTATTATAAGTAATGTATTCAAGTTCTATGCACTATTGATACACCATTTCAAAATTTGTTGAATTAATTGAATATATTGCCAGTTTCCTTTACCTTCAGTTTTATAAATAATACTAACATAAGTATGGCACGTGTCTGTTGTCATATATTTGCCCGTAGGTTATTGTTAAAATGATAAATTTAGGTAATGACATTATATTTAAACCAGTACATTTTATTAATACATAAAATAAAAATCTGCTGTGGCCACCACAATACCTCTCGCCACTTCCTTTTTTGGTTACATAAGTATAGGGCGCGAACAGTCATGTTACATTGTTGGCCTTGACAAGCAGATGTGGGGGGCCCGTTTCAGAATGATAATTAGTAATTATGTACATGGATGTCAATTGTCAATTTCTCATTCAGAATTTCAAGATTTTCTAAATACACGTAGTTAATTTGTCATCAGGTGTGTGGAATTTACTTGTCGAGGAAAATAAACCACATGAAATTGGAAAAGCACTAAATTCAGAATGAGAAATTGATACTTGACATCTATATACATAATTACTAGCTATCATTTTGACATGGGCCCCCATATCTGCTTGTCAAGGCCAACAGTCACATGACTGCTCGCGCCCTAATATATTTAACATTTCTTATATACCTACACTCTACACCAAAAATTCTATTTACAGATATCTATTCCTTATATTTAGATTGTTTCATTTTAAAGTCATTTTATGAAGAAATTTTGTCCTCTTTTAATTTTTCGAAATATTTCCAATCCATTGACAGGATTCACAGTATTTTTGAAGGATATATGTAATATACCTATAATATTAAATATTTAACTATTAATACATTAAGAAATAATATAATGTATGTCTTCAGTAATGTCTTCGAATTTCTGACACTAACATTTATCTGTCAGTTACAAACAATTTAAATATTCAACTATTTTCCATGTCATTCTTTCGGCTGTAATATTTATTATAACAGATTATTATATATATTATATTTCTTTTATCTCTAAATCTATAGAATATATAATAAAATATTTAAATGTATTAGAAGAGAATTTAATTTTCTTTAATATTACCAAAAAAAAATTTAAAAAAATAATATTTAGATTTTTTTTTTCAAAAATCTTCTACTTCCGGTTGTCCAATTGTTACCAAAACCTGTTCAGATCTTCCCATGAATGTCCGATTGGGAAATACGTACTTCAACAAATTTAAAGTCTTATAGTTTTTGAGTAATCGTCCTTCCAACATCCTACACACATACACACACACATACATCCACACACACACACACACACCCACACACACACACACACACACACACACACATACACACACACACAGACAACATCGGAAAAATGTTAAAATCGGATTGTAGGGATCTTAACTATTGTAATCTAAAAAAATATTACCTCTCGCTAAGAGAGGTATTGCATTCATGCTAAAAATCGCATATCCAGGTTATATTGAATAAGCACGTTTTAAGGTCCCTACAATCCGATTTTAACATTTTTACGATGATGTCTGTGTGTGTGTGTGTGTGTGTGTGTGGATGTGTGTGTGTGTGTGTGTATGTGTGTGTGTGGGATGTTGGAAGGACGGTTACTCAAAAACTATAAGACTTAAAATTTGTTTAACAACGTATTTCCCAATCGGACATTCATGGGAAGATCTGAAAAGGTTTTGGTAATAATTGGACAACCGGAAGTAGAAGATTCTTGAAAAAAAATCTTCTAAATACTATTTTTTGAAAAATTTTCGTGGTAATATTAAAGAAAATTAAATTCTCTATCTGATACATTTAAATATTTTATTATATATTCCATAGATTTAGAGATAAAAGAAGTATAATATATAAAATAATCTGTTGTAATAAATTTGACAGCCGAAAGGATGCCATGGAAAATAGTTGACCAGTTGAACTGTTTGTAACTGACAGATAAATGTCAGTGTCAGAAATTCATAGATATTACTAAAGAGTTTTTCTGGGAAGTACATATACATTATATTATTTCTTAATGTATTAGTAGTTAAATATTTAAGATTATAGGTCTATTACATATATCCTTCAAAAATTCAGTCAATCCTGACAATGAATTGGAAACATTTCGAAAAATTAGAAGAGGACAAAATTTCTTCATATAATGAATTTAAAATTAAACAATCTAAATATAAGGAATAGATATATGTAAGTACAATTTTTGGTGTAGAATGTTGGTATACAAGAAATGTTAAATACAATAGGGCGCCTTGACAAGCAGATATGGGGACTCATGTCAGAATGATAGCTAGTAATTATGTATATAGATGTATCATAATTTCTCATTCTAAATTTAGTGATTTTCCAATTCCATATGGTTTATTTTCCTCGACAAGTAAATTCCACACTCCTGGTGACAAATTAACTACGTGTATTTAGAAAATCTTGAAATTCTGAATGAAACATACTGACTAATTATCATTCTGAAACGGGCCCCCACATCTGCTTGTCAAGGCCAACAATGTAACATGACTGTTCGCGCCCTATACTTATGTAACCAAAAAAGGAAGTGGCGAGAGGTATTGTGCTGGCCCCAACAGATTTTTTTTTCTTGCTGTTAATATTTTATTTCAGAGAGTACGAATAAATTTGGGGTTGGGTTCGTATAATCCCCTTGAAAATAATTCTTATTCCCGTCCTGGTGGCCGCGTGCCAGGCAAGCGAAGGTAAAAGTGACGCGCTGGTACATCCGCACGCGCGTTTTGGGCGCACTCACCTGCGCACGCGCCCGTAATTGTTTACGGCTCCGGTGCTCCGGGCAAAGTTTCTCTTTAACTTGCGCGCAGATACAGATTCTAAATCTGATTCGCAATCGCCAATCGGTAATCAAATTCTATCTATCGAGTATAGACTATCAGACAGCACAGCTAGGGCTGGTATATGTGATTAGATGCAATGACGAATAGTTTTTTACAAAAGGTGACTTGTTCAAGGCGAAGAGCTTGTTAGGAATTGTATCTGATATGGTGAAATTAGTTAAGTTTACAGTTTAGAGATAAGGGCTTTGTTTGGTCCACAGACAAATTATATAAGGAGTGTTTCTGTTTTTAAAAATAATGAAAATTCTCTATTTCTTAAAATAAGGACCATATTGTGCTTTTAGTGCAACTTGTACGAGAGTGAACTTGAAAAATTCGCGGCCGTATCTAGAAGTTAATTAATATATATTTGTGTTTCATTATTTTTTTACGTAGTTCCCTTTTCAATCTCCATATTTAGTCCATCGTTGCTGCAATGCCATGATCTTCGTAACGGGGTACATATTTTGCAGATCGGGCCGAAGCATTTTAACTGCTAGAGTGATCGTCAGCCAAGAAAAAGCCATTTACGTCATCAATAGATGCGCGAAGCAATGACGTAGTGAAGACGTAGGCTCACACATTTTGTAGGCAGTGGCGTGCCATACACTTTCATTAGAACTAAACGTCAGAATAAGACACGAACGACACTGGCGTATCACGTGAACAGGACAATGACAAAAATTGGTTTCTGCGCTGATGACGTAAATGGTTTTTTCTTAGCTGACGGGAACTCTACAACTTCTTCAGAGAGAGCGTAGTTCTTTTTTAAATCTTTACAATTGATCAATCGAGGCTGCAATACCAAAACCCCAGAATTAAAAAATCTGGTTGCCAACACAATACCTTTCGTTTATTTTAATTTTTACCTCTCGCTAAGAGAGGTATTGGATTCATGCTAAAAATCGCATATCCAGATTTTATTGAATAAGCACGTTTTAAGGTCCCTACAATCCGATTTTAACATTTTTACGATGATGTCTGTGTGTGTGTGTGTGTGTGTGTGTGTGTGTGTGTGTGTGGATGTGTGTGTGTGGGATGTTGGAAGGACGGTTACTCAAAAACTATAAGACTTAAAATTTGTTTAACAACGTATTTCCCAATCGGACATTCATGGGAAGATCTGAAAAGGTTTTGGTAACAATTGGACAACCGGAAGTAGAAGATTCTTGAAAAAAAATCTTCTAAATATTATTTTTTGAAAATTTTTCTTGATAATATTAAAGCAAAATAAATTCTCTTTCTGATACATTTAAATATTTTTATACATATTTTATAGATTTAGAGATAAAAGGAATATAATATATAAAATAATGTTGTAATTAATTTTACAACCGAAAGGATGCCATGAAAAATAGTTTTATTTGTAACTGACAGATAAATGTCAGTGTCAGAAATAATGAGTAATGAAGGAAAAATGTACTTGGAGAATCCCTTAATTCTTGATCTGTGACTATTATGGAGATGACAAGTCTAGGTTGAAGGACTTAAATTTGTTTCAAACATTATGGGACAATGTATACCAGTACTGTAGACTAGAGTAACTTTGAATTGCGAAAAAGCTATCAAATTCTTCTCAAGTAAGTTGTAAATATTGACAAAATTACACATCGATATAAGAATAATCGGAGTGCAATCTATCCGTCACTTTATTAAAGGGAATTAAGGTTATTTAGATATAACAAGTATGAAAAAATAAAATGTAAAAGAAAATATATAAGAATAGATGCACAATCCAGATATATACATTTTAGACCGCCCAAAATTAATGTTTTTACTAGAAGAATATGAAGAGAAAGTAACCAAAGTTGTTCGAATTGAAAATTGCAGTTACCAGCCTAATATTTATATATGGTAAACTCTACTTTGTAATTTATTGTAACATAATTTATGGTAAAATATCTTCATGTTGAGACATGCTATTATTGAATAATAAAGAAGTTTATACGTCATAGATTTATATGAATATATTATTTGTATTTATAAAAATATTCTTTGCTTTATGCATACAGCCAGGTAAAATATACGGCGAGAGGTTATGTGCTGGCCACATCAGATTTTTATTCATGTAAACACTTAAAATTAAATTATATTTTAATACCGGGTTCGATCGCGACCGACGCCAAATATTTCGAATTTTAAATGGCACAAAAATGATCCCTGTGGTGCACTCTCCACGCCAACAATAAGTACTCGCGAGGCGACACCTGGTAAACGCCCGCACGGTACAAACATGTTATCATCGTTACCGAAATCTGTGTACAAAGCAGATTGGCAGATCCAGCAATGGGTAATATGCCGTGATGATATATTTATTTTATTTATATATATACTTATACCTATATTCATTGCTGGCGTGGAGAGTGCTCCACAGGGATCAATTTTGTGCCATTTAAAATTCTAAAATATTTGGCGCCGGTCGGAATCGAACCCGTTCCCCACATTCGCGTGAAGTGACGCCCGGTAAACGCCTGCACGGTACAAATATGTCACCATTATTACCGATATCTGTGAACGAAGCAGATTGGCTCACCCAGCAATGGGTAAATATGCCGTGATGATATATGTTTTTATTATCTTACCTATATTCCTACATATTTACTTATGCTGGAAACTGTATTAAGTTCCTTTCCGTATAATTATTGTTCCATTTACTATTTTCGTTTTTAAAACGTTACTATTATTATTAGAAATGCTTAATTTGTTGACAGTGACATATATCTGTCAGTTACATGCATTTGAGAGTTAAACTGTGTAACCATGGAGATGCGGTTAAAGCGTAGGCTTAGTTTACAAATATGGAAAGAGAATTAAAAAATAATTATAAATAAAAAGTTATTTTGAGCGGCACGTTTTTCAGTGTTAGCCTGTATAATATACTTATAATTTGAAATATTTTACTATTAATACAATAAGAAATAATATATGGATGTAGGTACTTCCCAGAAAAAAATCTTTATTAATATCTCTGGATTTTTGACACTGACATTTATCTGTCAATTACAAACATTTTAATTTTGCAATTGGTTTCTATGGCGTTATTTGGGCTGTGAGATTTATTACAACAGATTATTTTATATATTATACTTCTTATCTCTAAATCTGTAGAAGATATAATAAAAGATTTGAATGTATCAGATAGAGAATTTAATAATCTTTTATCTTTGCAAGAACAATTTAAAAAAATCTGTTGTGGCCAGCACAATACCTACCGTCAATTCTGTGTATAATGTATAAATTCCATACATAATTTTTCTTGGAAAAGATTCTAAATTTCCAGTAAAATTATTTCATAAACAAACTATTCAAATTGCACTTGACACTGACATCTTCTTCCTCTTTAGCTTTCCCCATTCGTTAGGAGTCGATATTTTTGCGCATCGTTCTCATTCGGTTCTTTTTCTCTCAAGTCTTCCGCAATACAGTCCTTCCATCTTATCTTTGGTCTTTTTCTGCTTCTTCAACCTCCCATTACTAAACTACTCATTCTTGTTAAAATATAAATCTTCATTTCTCCTCATGACATGTTCAAACCAATGTAATCGTCTTTGTTGTATCTTTCTAGAAAATTGTAACTCTAGAGTTATTTTCTTACCGTATCTTTCCGTGTTTCCCCAACATCTATTTCAACTTCCTCATCTCTGCCACATTAATTTACTTTTTACTCATACTGACATCTGTCAATTTGAATTATATGAATATATTAGCAGTTTCCATGTTTAGCATAGCTGGCTGAATTATAAAATTTAATTTCTTTAAAATTATTTAACTCTGTATCTATTAAATATGAAGTATAAAATGTAATCAAATCGTATAGAGAATAATATATTCTTTAAGTTATAATAACGTTAAATGTCAATAAATCAAATTTAACTGTTAAATCTTCAAATGAGGGTACTTCCGGTTCACCAATTATAAGCATAATCTAATCAGTTGTTCTTCTGGATGTAAACTTGAGGAATACGTAAAAATTATAATTTTTGGAATCGTGGTATTGAAGTTATGGGGTCCGGAACTTTTGTTACACAGACACATATACATCATCGTAAAAATGGTATTATAGGGACCCTAAAACAGCTTATTCAGTAAAAACTCATCATTGAATTTTTTGACCAAAGACAATACCTTCCTTACCTAAAGGTGACGGAAGGTAAAAAAATATTTATACTTCATTTCACATAGTTTAGATAGGGATATATTTTCTTCCCTTTGATTAGTCACAATGCAAACATGCAAACCTTCTTCCGGCACTGCCCCTACATATTTTCTCAGACCATCAATTCGTAAATAGATCAGTATTGACGTCAGACAACATTTAATAACAAATAACAGTACCAGAAGTAAATCATAAGCGTCCATATTTGGCCATCAATTTTCTTACGCTTAATTTACCATAAATTCATACATAATTTCTTTATTAAACTGCTGTCCAAATTAAAAAGTAAAAGTCCTGCATATTTCGGCTTCCTTTCTGTCTCACTGCATCTTACATAAACCTTCACGTCTGAAGTCTGAAACTCCTAACTCACTGTTTGCAATTGTCATACGGCTTGGTCGAGTGATTTAGGATAAAGAGTAAAGTGTGTGTAAGTTATGATGTGGACTAGAGCTGTGAAAGTTCCAATCGGAGTGTATTAAAACGCCGTGAAGATAATTCAGGTGCGCGGTATGCAAGGGTATGGACGGTGGCCAGCACGAGATACGTCCCATTGTGGTAGCTTAGATCACCAACGACAGAGGTTTCAAAACTATGTTCAACTTAAAGTAGTTGATTATTGCAAACAGTGTTTCAAGAACCCGTTTTCTAATTAAAAGAGAATTCAGTATTTTCTGTTATGCGCTATCGTACGGTTGTGTTTAAAATGGTATTCAAAAATTCTCAATTTTGACATTTTATGGTTTAACCTCTGTCTCTTTAAAGTAGAATCAAACCTAAGCCTTTTTTCGATCTTTTTGTTAATATTTCTAATGATAGAAATATTACAAATAATGTAATATGGACTAAACGACTGTGTTGTTGATTAGATGAAAAAATAATAAACAGGATTGCAGTCCAAAAAAATATTTTATTTAGTCTGAAGCCAACGTTTCGCTGCCACTTACAGCTTTATCATGGCAAAAGACAGCGTTAAAAATAAATTTATTTTCAATAACAAATATACTTAAAAAATCTGTTGTGGCCATCACAATACCTCTCGCGCCCTTTCCATTGTGGTATATATAAGTATTGTATTTAACATTTCTTGTACACGTACGTATTTTCTATAATTTTAAATTCATTCTATGAGCAAGTTTTCTCTATTTCTTCTAAATGTTCGAGGTTTTTCTAATTCATTAACGGGATTGGCGTTATTTCTGAAACGTTCATGTAATAAATATAAATAAATAAATATTTCATCACGGTATATTACCCATTGCTGGGTGTGCCAATCTGCTTTGTATACAGATATCGGTAATGATGGAATATTTGTAGCGTGCGGGCGCTTACCTGGCGTCACCTCACGGGCACTCATAGATGGCGTGGAAAGTGCACCACAGCGGTCAATTTTGTGCCATTAAAATTCGATGTAATTTTTGACGTCGGGATCGAACCCGGGGCCCCAGATCCGCGACCAGACACTCAGGCACACGGCCACGATACCCCATAATATACCTATAATTTTAAATACATAATTAGTAATACAATAAGAAATATTAAACAGGGTTCCCAGGAAGAGCCTTCAGTACTGTCTCTAAATTTTTGACACTGGCATTAGTGACATTTATATGTAAATTACAGACATTTTAATTTCTAAAGTAGTTACCATGGAGATGTTTGGGCTGTGAGCAGGCTGTGAGATTTACTACAACAGATTATTTTATAGAGAATATAATTGCTTAGTCACGTGACATATTTTCCGCCAATCAACATTCAGAATTTCCTTAGCCACGCGTTTATCACAGCGATGATAAAAAACAAGGAAATAAACACCGTATTTATAGTCGTTACTAAGGGATTTGTTTTCTTTATTTATGACATTGACAGTTAATTTTGAGTATAAAAATAAATAATAACAATAATTCAAACTCCGAAATATTAAATAAAACTCGTAAGTACCATGTTTTAATACAATATGAATATGTATATCAAAAGTTAGGTTAGGTTAGATTGCAAAAATTCATTATATTCTCTCATTAAATATAAGCTCGTGATATGATTAATAATCGAAGATATTGCTCGTGAAACCGAAGCAGCACATTTCATCTCGTCCTTCGGACTCGTGAAATCTGCAGCTCGGTTTCACTCGAGAATATCATCGATGATAATCATATCACTTGTTATATTACGTATGATTATATATCTATATCATTAAAACTATAGAAGATATAATAAAAAAATTATATGTGTCGGATATACATAGAATTTTGATTTTTAATATTTGTACTAACATAATTTTTGAAAAAGTAATATTTAGAAGATTTTTGTTAAAATACTACTACTTCCGGCTGTCCAGTTGTTACCATTACTGTTACGATTGAGAAATCCGTAGTTACACAGCTCTTTAGTCTTATAGAATATGAGAAATTATACCTCCAACAACCTCACGCACATACACACACACATCCACACACACAGACATCATCGTAAAAATGTTATTATTGAATTCTAGGAATCTTAAAACGTGCTTATTCACTAAAATCTGGATATGCGATTTTTAGCATGATTTGCAGCTTAATTGGAAATGATTGGGAAATAACTGTTTGCTAGTACAACATTTGTTTTTCTCAGCCTACCTGATTTTTTATTATTTATAATTCTAGCATAACCCACGTATACCACTTCCAAAATTCGGCATACTCTGAAGAATTATGATACGAGTGGGCGCCATTTTCTCAATATTCTTTGGTATTTACTCAATTTGAAATTTCATGCAAATACTCTAAAATTACTACACGAAACTACTAAATAAGTGTTGTGAAGACTTCAAAGAATAATTCTTTTGTTATGAAGTACAAGGACTGAAATTATACTGAATAAATGCTTTTGTAATTTGTGGAGATATAATTGAAAAGTCAAAGATAATTTCGATACCCAATAATATTATATCATTCTTAGACTGTGTAACACGAGGTGGGTGTCACAGAGGCTCTGATGGCGGTGGTCTTACTGCTTTTCCCCTCGATGACCACGACTTTATTAACCGAAGGACGGACACACATACACTTACACTTAACTTAGATGGCCCATGAACACACTTTACATTATAGACACAGACACTATTAATATTAATAATTTCTTTATTTATACATATTTACACTAACACTAATCAATTATAAACTATTAAACTTATTATTATTGATTGCTAAACTAAACATAACTACATCAAATAAACTAAATAGTTATATTATAACTCAGCAGGCAGGCATTTCTCCCGCGCCAGAAACTAAAACGCAGAATACATGTCTCGTCGACATGAGCGTCTAAGATCGACTATCTCAAACAAAACGTTACTTTCGTGAAAGGATTATCTCTGAAGGGTTGAAGAGGGTATCATATGGCATCCATATCAAAACATCAGCCCTGCACGTAGGCTTGCAATAACTTCTAGACTTAATTGTCAACAAATAACTGTCCAATGTCCTTGACAGCTAGACTAAACAGTCAGTTAATAAAAGATGATAACTATTTCTAAACAGAATTTTGACTAACAAAGATAACAAATTGAAACATTATTTCTGAAACTATAATTTAAAAAATCTGATGTGGCCAGCACAATACCTTCCGTCAATCCTGTGTATTATGTACAAATTCCATACATAAATTTTCTTGCAAAAGATTCTAAATTTTTGGTATTTTATGATTTCCTTTCTCGGCAACGGAATTCCATACTCCTGATAACAAACAAATCACATGAAATAAGAAAATCATGAAATTTTGAATGAAAAATTATGACACTTGTCAGTTATGGACATAATTAATTGCTGTCATTTTGATACGGGTCCCCATATCTGCTTGCCAAAGGCAGCAAAGTCATGTCACTGCACGCGCCCTATACATAATTTTTTGCAAAAGATCCTATATTTCCAGTAAAGTTATTTCATAAACAAACTATGCAAATTGCACTTGACACTGACATCTTCTTCTTCTTTAGTTTTCCCATTCGTTAGGAGGTCGCTATTTATTATTTTCTTCTTCCACTAATTTTTGTTTTGCGTGTCGTTCTCATTCAGTTCCTTTTCTCTCAAGTCTTCTGCAATACAGTCTTTTCATCTTATATTTGGTCTTCCTATGTTTCTTCCACCTTCTATTAATTTATTCATCTCTCCTCATGACATGTTCAAACGAATGTAATCGTCTCTATTATATCTAAAAACTTCTAACACTAGAATTACTTCCCTTATTTTTTCATTCAATTACTTGCTTTTTATTGATACTGACATCTGTCAATTTGAATTACCTGAATATATTAGCAGTTTCCATGGTTATGTTAGCATAGCTGGCTGAATTATGAAATTTATACGAATTTTTTATCTTTATTATTCTTTAACTCTATATCTATTGAATATGAAATATAAAATGCAATCAAATCGTATAGAGAATAATATATTCTTTAAGTTTCAAGAAAAACTGTTAAAATCTTCAAATGAGGGTACTTCCGGTTGACCAATTATAACCAAAATCTAATCAAGTCTGCATATGGTTGTAAGGAAGAGGAATACGCAAGAATTGTAATTTTTGGAATTCTAGTATTGGAGATATCGTCCACGAAAAAGCGGTCACATACACACACACACACACACACACACACACATACATACATACACACACGCACATACGAACACACACACACACATACAGACATCATCGTAAAAATAGTAAAATCGTATTGTAAAGACCCTAAAACGTGCTTATTCAATGAAAACTCACCACCGAATTTTTTGACCAAAGACAATACCTTCCTTACCTAGAGGTGACGGAAGGTAAAAAGATTATAAAAAGTTATTTATTTGTTATTGCTCGCCTTGTCACAACTGTGAACATTCATCCCAACCAAAAAACCGACAAAATCTTCAGAATCGCAATACTAAGAATAGGAATCTTTTACTCCACTATAAGTTTGTTAATCTCTTCTAGTTCTTTAAAAAACTTCTCTTATCGTTTAGTATCATATACTCCATTATCTAATATGTGATAGTTTGAGCATCACTGCATCTGTGATCACCTACACCGTGTTCGCGTGTCTGGTTCGCGTGCGACGTGGCCCGCGGCCCCAGGCGCGACCTACATTGTGACCTTTCACTTCGCCACTCCGACTCCGCCAAGCCGAGCAGCACACAGTCGTGTGCCCAACACTCACCTCATGAACGATGCACTCACCGAACAGATGCTGGAACCAAGCAAACACGTAGCAGGGATAATAGCGTCTAATATAACCTATAGGTAGCCCTTGGATAGGACGACTTCGACTTGAATACATTCTGTTAATTGCTGCTTTTAGCATTTTGCTGGCAAGCAGATGTTAGAAATCAGCAAAGACAACAGGAATAGTAAAGGAAAAATCTGATGTGGACACCACACGACTTCCTTGTACGATTATTAAACTATACATATTTTTTTAATAAATAAATTACAAAATATTAATTTTAACTTCAAAACAGTAAGATATATAGCGACCATAATCTAACCCGGTTCTTTTTAAAGAGAGTTTTGATTACAATAAAGAAATATTTGATTACAACAATGAATACAACTAATTTCACAATAAAAATATATTTGTTATTGTACGAATCATAAAATTGCACGAATTTAATGTAATTTGACATGAACATTTTTTTTATTTTTTTTGTCCTAATCCATAGAAACCTTTATTACAAAAAAAATATTTTTAAATTTACATATATCGCTTATATAAAGGGCTAATTTAATAATACTTGATGTGCTAGACGCAGAAATTAATTCTCTAAAACTTTTATTTGAAGCATTTATTTCTAAAATCAAAATAAAAATATTTTATTCAAGAAAAACTGTTAACAACTTCAAGTAATGTACCACTTCCGGTTAGCCTATTTTAACCAAAATCTATTATGTTATTTCGATTGACATAAAAGTCTTGTATACCAAATTTGAAAAGTTTTGGATTATATTTTATAAGAGTTTTTCATTAAAATCTATTATAGGCTTCATGTAAAGTACCACTTCTAGAAATTGTGTAATAACCAGAAAGGGAGGTGCACAACTAGATGTTATAGGAGTCCTAAATACAAAATTTCAACTTTCTACGGCTTACCGTTTTTGAGTTATGCGAGATACGTACAGACGTACGTACGTACAGACGTCACGACGAAATTAGTCAAAATGGATTCAGGGATGATCAAAATGGATATTTCCGCTGAAATCTGAAAACCGAAATTTTTCGCGATTACAATACTTCCTTTACTTACGTACAAGGAAGTAAAAATCTGTTGTGGCCATCACAATACCTCTCGCACCCTTTCCGTATCGCAAGCCTTGTTTTAACTAAAACGATATTTTAAGAAATGTCAAATTTCATTATTTAATATTAATAATAAATAATATTAATTATCATCAAAATATGATTTTAAAGCAGAATATAATTTATAATCAAACAAATATTTAAAAAAAAACGCTCTTTAAACGTAAGGGTGAAATTAAATATTGAAATTTGAATTTGACATTTCTTAAAACAGCGTTTTAGTTAAAACTAGTCTTGTGGTACCAGCCATTGTACTTAACATTTCTTGTACAGAAAAAAAAAATATAATTACACCTAATCTTTATATTTACGTATTTTCTATAATTTTAAATTCTTTCTATGAGCAAGTTTTCTCCATTTCTTCTAACTGTTCGAGGTTTTCCAATTCATTTAACTGGATTGGCGGTATTTCTGAAGGGTTCATGTAATATACCTATAATTTTAAATATATAATTAATGATACAATAACAAATATTAAATATCATTCCCAGTAAAAGCCTTCAGTACATCTCTGAATTTTTGACATTGACATTAATGACATTTATCTGTCTATTACAGACATTTTAATTTCTCAAGTTGTTACCATGTAGATGTTTGGGCTGTGAGCAGGCTGTGAGAATTATTACAACATATTATTTTATAGATTATATATCTATATCTTTAAATCTATAGAAGGTATAATAATTTTTTTAAAGTGTCGGATAGAGAATTTGGGTTTTTAATATTTGTAATAACATAAATTTTCAAAAAATAATATTTAGAAGATTTTTGTTAGAGTACTACTACTTCCGGTTGTCCAATTGTTACCAGAATCTAATCAACTCTTCCCATTACTGTTAGATTGAGGAATCCGTACTTACACCGGTTTTTAGTCTAATAGAATTTGAGAAATCGTGTCTCCAACAACCTCACACACACAAACACACACACACACACACAGACATCATCAGAAAAATGTTAAATTGGGATTGTAGGGACCTTAAAACGTGCTTATTCAATAAAATCTGGATATACGATTTTAGCATGAATCCAATACCTCTCTTGGCGAGAGGTAAAAGATACAGATTGCGAGGTTGGACAGCTTATATTTGAGTTCTATAGTCTATAGATTTGTGCGCGAGTGTCTGACCGGATCCCAAACTTATTCCATAATTATTAATACACTCGTGGCAAAAAAACCAGACACCAAAAAAAGTTTTTTAACGACTTATAACAAATGAAATATGGGTTTATTTGTTATCTTTATGTTAAAATATGAACATCTGGTCTATAAAGTAAGATTAGAAAATAAAAAAAATATAGAAAACAGTTTATTACGAAAAAAAATCTGATGTGGCCAACACAATACCTTCCGTGAATCGTGTGTATTATGTATAACCATACACAAATTTTCTTGGAAAAGATTCTCAATTTCCAGTAAAATTATTTCATATACAAACTGTGCAAATTGTACTTGACACTGACATTTTCTTGTTCTTCTCTAGTTTTTCCCATTCGTTAGGGGACGCTATTTTTTATTTTCTTCTTCCACTCATTCCTGTTTTGCATGTTGTTCTCAGTCAGTTCCTTTTCTCTGAAGTCTTCCGCAATACAGTCCTTCCATCTTATCTTTGGTCTTCCATTGTTTCTTCAACATTCTAATACTAAGCTATTTATTCTTCTTCCAATATATTCTTCATCTTTCCTCAAACCAATGTAATCGTCTCTCTTGTATCTTTCTAGAACTTGTAACACTAGAGTTATTTCCTTACCGTATTTAAATATCTCAACTGTTTTTTGGACAACAAGATTTATTACAACAGCTTATTCTATATTATTATATCCTATATCTCCAAACCTATACGAGATATAATAAAAAAGTTCAGTTCCTTTTCTCTGAAGTCTTCCGCAATACAGTCCTTTCATCTTATCTTTGACCTTCCTTTGTTTCTTCAAGCTTCTAATACTAAGTTATTCATTCTTCCAATATATTCTTCATTTTTCCGCATGACATGTTCAAACCAATGTAATCGTCTCTCTTGTATCTTTTTAGAAACTTGTAACACTAGAGTTATTCCCTTACCGTATCTTTCTGTATCTTCCCCAACATCTACTTCAACATCCTCATCTCTGCCACATTAATTTACTTTTGACTCATACTGACATCTGTTAATTTGAATTATCTGAATATATTAGTAGTTTCCATGTTTAGCATAGCTGGCTGATTTAAAAAAATTAATTTCTTTAAAATTATTTAACTCTATATCTATTGAATATGAAGTACAAAATAAATCAAATCGTATAGAGAATAATATCTTCGTTAAGTTATAATAATGTTAAATATTAATGGTGCTTCTGAAATTTAGAAAATGCACATCTGACTGCGTAATATCTTTTGCTCCATTTGTTCTCGAGAATTTCATCTTAAAATTTGACAACATGCATCCTAACAAAGCAACATTTAAAATAAGTCAATATTTGATTATTACAATGGTCAAAGCGCAGCCCTAACTTAAATTCGCGCGAAAAATTGACATTCCTAACACATTATTCAGAATATTTTTAATTCGTACATAGGTCAACACGTAATGAACTCTTATTTTTTGTTTCCAAAATTTTCTTATAAATACTTTTAATATTTATACGTGATTATCCTTGAGATGTTCAAAAATCACTAAATCATCTTCTAAGATCTATTTATGAACAAAATCGACACTCCCAAATTATTAACAAATTTCAAGGTTTGTGATACATTCCCCGAATTTTCAATAATATTTTTTTTGTAGAAATTCTTCTCGAATATCAAATACCAAATTGATGAATAATCTATCAGGAAACGTTACTTTCATGGAATCAAGATGTATCTGTTTTAAATTTTCAATAATTATATTTTTTTACGGGCACATAGAGCTAGTGCAGTGTGAGTCCAACAACCAAAGTTTTAGGTTAAAAACTAAACAAACGGGGCTCAATCGAAACCCAAGCAACCGTTTTTGGATGGCCAGTACAATACCTTCCGTCAATCCTATGTATTATGTATATATTCCATACATAAATTTTCTTGCAAAAGATTCAAAATTTTCAGTAAAATTATTTCATGAACAAACTATGCAAATTGCACACTGACATCTTCTTCTTTAGCTTTTCCCATTCGTTAGGGGTCTCTATTTTTTATTTTCTTCTTCCACTCTTTTCTGTTTTGCGTGTCATTCTAATTCAGTTCCTTTTCTCTCAAGTCTTCTGCAATACAGCCCTTTTCTTATCTTCGGTCTTCCTCTGTTTCTTCAACCTTTTATTACTAAGCTATTCATTCTTATTCCAATATATTCTTCATCTCTCCTCATGACATGTTCAAACCAATGTAATCGTCTCTCTTGTATCTTTCTGAATACTTAATAACACTTGAGTTATTTCCCTTATTCTTTCATTCCTTACCGTATCTTTCCGTGTCTTCCCCAAAATATATCTCAACATCCTCATCTCTGCCACATTCATTTTCTTTTCATTGACACTGACATGTCAATTTGAATTATCTGAATATATTAATAGATTCCATGGTTAGCATAGCTGGCTGATTTATGAAATTGAATGTTTATAATTCTTTAACTCTATATCTATTGAACATGAAGTATAAAATTCAATCAAATCGTATAAAAAAAAGTGTTCTTTAAGTTATAATAACGTTAAATGTCAATAAATAATATTTAAATACGTTTTTCCAAGAAAAACTGTTAAAATCTTCAAATATGAGTACTTCCGGTTGACCAATTATAACCAAACTCTAATCACCTCTTCTCCTGGATAAACTTGAGGAATACGAAATAATTATAATATTTGGAATCGTGGCATTGAAGTCATGCGATCCGAAACATTCGTCACACACACACACAGACACACACACAAACACAAACACACACACACACACACACGCACATAGCCACACATACATACATACAGACATCATCGTAAAAATGGTAAAATCGTATTATATGGACCCAGAAACGTGCTTATTCACTAAAAACTCATCATTGAATTTTTTGACGCATGGCATATTTTTAATTTGAAAGTAATATTTCTGTAGCTAATGCATACCAATTGATTATGTTGATAATATAGTCATGTGCACAAGTGCACACATGAGACACATACTTTAGACATCTGCTAACTACAAATTTTCTCAAATCAATCAACTTTCAATCACTCTTAATAAATCCTCATCTTTTTCAAATCAATCTCACAATTTTCAATTAATCTAATCTTATTAGCTTATCGAGCACATTTGAAACATTCTATAACCAGACAGACTACGTGTAATAATCAATTTAATTTGCATATTTGCAACGTTAGCAAGGGGACTTATACTTCCAGATGCGCTCGATCTAGATAACTCCAGATATAATCTGTAACTGTGCAATTAAACTGGAATTACCATCATCGGACGCACTAAGCGGAGGAAATGGATTCCTGAGGTTGTAGCTAAAAACTAAACTCATTCATAACTTTCTTTCGGATGGTTTCTTCCTGATTATGATTGGTTTCAGTTTATTTTGTTGGTTTTTGTTCAAGAGTTATTCAATTACTTGAACTACACTTGCAGTTTAAGACTAAGAGAGGTAATATAGAAGATACGTTTCATTTCATATTCGTACGTTGAAAATGGTTTTTATGGCATGAAAAACGAGGGTTATTTAATAATAACATACAAGATTTGTTACATTTTTTATGTAGACCACATATTAACGTTGTACAGTAAACTTATTACATTAATGTCTTCCTGGTTTTTGCCAATTTAAATAAGTTTGTTGACTTGTTTCATATATTAGTTCTTATTAGTTTCTGCCGTTTATTGGTAACGAATTTACCTATTTTGAAACGAGAGTCATAGCAGAATTATTAAGATTAAGACACCAGGGTTCATATTATTTTCATAATTTTAGTTTAAATTTGTTCAAAATATCGGAATGTATTTTTGCGGACGATCTAGCTATATTTGCTTCGTCACAGAAAGATTTGCAAGACAACATAAATATATGGACGGAGGAACTAAAAATAGCAGGAATGACAGTAAATATACAGAAAACTAAAGTCATGAAAATCAGCGACAAAAAAGAAACAATCAACATACAAATAAACAACAAACTCTTGGAACAAGTAAACTACTATAAATACCTCGGATCCATAATAGAAAATCAAGGAGGAATAGAAATGGAAATAAACAATAGAATACAAGCAGCAACAAAACTATACTACATCCTAAACAAGCTAATACTGAACAAAAAACATATCTCACGAAAAACAAAGATAACAACTTATAAAACAATATTCCTACCAACCTTAATTCACGGAAGCGAAACCTGGATTCTCTCTAAAAGGCAGAAAAGTAAAATCCAAGCTATGGAGATGAAGTATTTGAGAAGAGTGAAAGGGATAACGAAATTAGATAAGAAAAGAAACGAAGACATAAACTAGAAATAACAGAAATAAACAAAATAGTGGAAAACAAACAACTTCAATGGTGGGGCCATTTGATACGAATGAACGATGAAAAACTGGTCAAGAAAGTATGGCAAACGAAAGTAACAGGAAATAGAAAAATTGGAAGACCGAAGAAAAAATGGGATACGGTAATAGAAGAAATACTGAAGAAAAAGAAGATATGCAAAAAAGATGCGAGAGAGATTGTAACAAGGAAAAAAGATTGGCATAATTTAATAAAAGAAGAATAAAAACAGAAAGAAGAGTACTTCGACACCCGAAAGGGTATAAGAAGAAAGATTATATATACAGGATGTCCCAGAAGTCGACGATCAAACTAAATGGGGTGATAGAGGAGATCATTTCCAATCAAAATAACTATATATATATATATATTGTAATGCAATTGTTGATGGTTCAAAAGTTATTGCAACTTTTGTAGTTTCTCCTAAAAACGGCAAGGCGTCCAATAGAATTATTATTATTTTTATTACGAGACATTTGTTTCTCTTTTTCTTTTTTATTGTATGCACCTGAAGGGTTCTACTTTCTAATAAAATTATTTTCTTGAACATGAGTACCTTCTATTAATAATAAAAATATTGTTTTGTGAAAAAATTTTCTACCGAAAAAAAGCTACTTGATTTTAAAGTGACGCTGACAGAAAAAAATGTCCTAAAAAAAAATTAACCAACTATCAGAAGAAGTTGTGTATTTAATGTAGATTTTAACGCGGTATAACACATGGGGATATTCAGAGCAGATTTTCTTAAATAATTTTTTTTTTCTACAAGAAAGTATTTCAGTTAAAAATACAATTGAAAAATTCGAGAATTATCTTAGATGCTGTGTCAAAAATAAAACAAAATAATAGTTGTAATAGTTTTTATACAACATTAAAACAAAATAGGGTTTATGAAGCTTTTCATGATGTTTTCAAATTTTACAAAAAGTGTTAAAAATTTCTACCATGTTTTCTAATGCACATTAAGCATCGCCGAATAAAATTTCTTTTTATTGTTCGGAACGCCCGTTGATTATTTTTAATAATGTTGGTTGCAAAATGAGTTCGGTAGAAAAATTTTTCACAAAACAATATTTTTATTACTAATAGAAGGTACTCATGTTCAAGAAAATGATTTTATTAGAAAGTAGAACCCTTCAGGTGCATACAATAAAAAAGAAAAAGAGAAACAAACGTCTCGTAATAAAAATAATAATAATTCTATTGGACGCCTTGCCGTTTTTAGGAGAAACTACAAAAGTTGCAATAACTTTTGAACCATCAACAATTGCATTACAATATATATAGTTATTTTGATTGGAAATGATCTCATCTATCACCCCATTTAGTTTGATCGTGGACTTCTGGGACATTCTGTATGTATATATATATATATATATATATATATATATATATATATATATATATATACATATATATATATATATATATATATATATATATATATATTTGTTCAAAAATAATACACTATATCATTATTTACTGCCACTTCTTATAAATTGCCAACAAAACTGATAGCATGTTTGCGAACGATGACGTTTTCCCTTCGCCGGAATTACCTCGATGACGTATCCCCCGGGGAAAACCCATACGCGTTCTGACTGGTCAATTACATTCAGTTGAGTGAATCTTTTGTGTTCGATGATGGTCGCGTCAGAGAGTTCTAGAAGGATAATGGGCTGCATAAATACCGTCTGAATGACAGCGGAGAAATAGTCTGTGATATAGAAGCAACGAGTAATGAAGTCGGTGATATAAATAAGTAGTCTACGAGTATGTAGTTATATAAGTAAATATAGTGATATAAATATTGGTTAAATATATAATATTAGTGTTTAAACATTTAATAATATTCTTAGTATTAAATTAGTGTTTATAATTATTTAATCATAGTGTTAGTTACTTTTACCATCTTCTTAATATTTAATCTTAATTATTTATGGTTTAATAAACGTATTATTTTAATTAATAATATCTCTCTTATTTTTACCCTTCACCCATATAAATAAAACGTTACAATATAATATTTCTTCTTCAGACAAAATCTACTACTCTTTCCAGAAAATAGCCAATTGTCGAACGTCGAATATTACCAAACCAAGTGCGTATTACTTTTATATTTATTTTCGCCGAAAACTACAGTATACAAGCTGCCGTACTACTAATGATTTTAGAAAAAAATATTATATATAAAAAATGATCAAGAATAAGGGGTTAATTTGTCAGTAATAACAAACCAAAAATTCAACCAGTGGTTCTCAAACTGTAGAATAAAATTATATATTTTTAAATGATACTTTATATTAGTATATTATTCAATGAGCATGTAATGCTGTAATGTATGCTATTACTCATGGGAATGAAGTTTGCCGAGCCGGAATGCAAGTGAGTAAATCATTCGAGTGAGTAATAGCTATTACATGCGACTAGAATACTATACTTTATGCACAACTGTTAAATAATAATATACTGTACAAATTTTAGAAAATTCTTTGTTTACAAACATAAACATAGTTAGCGTTGATTATTGGATATTTGTTTTAACAAAATTATACAGTCATTTGACATTTAGCAGAAAATTTTAAACCGACTATTCCTCTACAGTTTAAGCTTAAGAAGTAAATAAAACTATAATAAAGGAGAAAACTAGTATATTTTGGTTTTTTATGTGGAAAAAAATACTTATTAAAAGTAATTTGTTTTTACTTTTCGTAAGGTAAGATTTGAATTTGACATAACGATTGAATTCCATCGAACTGTCAATATTATTCACTTAGCAACAGTAACGAAGCTCATTAATTGATAAAAACGGTTGTAATTTGGGTATATTATTTGACAGTACTTGGATATTTTTATAGCCCATTAGATGGAGGCTTGTTTTCTGATTTCAACGATATAAATATTGTATAGAGTTAAATATTAATTATTTCGAGAAAAATCATATCAAATATTCCATACAAAAAGGGTCTCAAATAAAAGTGACAAAATATAACAATATCGATTTACATTTTCATTGATTCATTGTGAATAACACTTTTGAAGACTAATCGGTTAATAGGTTGTTGTCTACTGTTCGCGGTTAACCGATTTCAACCACTTAGACGTATTCCAACTTTCAATAAACCAAATTAAATTTTTGCTAAAATAGTATAATGAAGTAGTATTTATCACTTTATTATATCTTTTTCTGTTCTTTACTAAAATATCACTGTGTACATGTATGTACCTTCAAGTTCTTTTTGTATGTTTGATTATAATTAGTGGATGTCTGTTATTGGTACTCTGTAATGTTGATTTCCTTAATTAATTAAATATATAAATCGATAAATAAATCTACTTGTATATTGCCAAAGTCGTATTATTTATTTAATTTATCTTTTGCAACTTAATTTCTAATTAGGGATAAATAACTGATTAAATGATATTGCAAATTTTGTTTTTCACGGGCTCCTTGATTTTCATTTCAATAATTTTAGCGGACCCTTCTTATTTATAAAATAAAATGGGTTTAGTTTTTTGCGAATTCCTAACAAGAAAACTACTAAGTATGTAATGACATCCGTTTGAAATCAATTTCAACATAAATGTTTTTTACTTCATTCAAATAAATAGACACAAAAGTGTATTTACATCATGTATGATAACATCAAATTATATATCGTTCATTGAAAGTGTATCATACAAAGAGCCACACCTTAAAAATAAATATTATATAAAACATTTATGTAATAATAATTATCTTTACAACTACTTACCAAGAAAAATCATAAATTACTTTTCATTTTGTTTATAATGAGGCTTGTTTACATGCATGAAGAATTTCCAACAGAATTTTTATTCTGTTTAATTACTATAGAATCTCTTACAATTTCTCTATTTTATTAATAATGTTTTGAAGGTGTAGTTTAATATAAATACCAATAAAAATTATTATTAAACGATATCTTCACGATTAAACGCATGTATAAATGCCACAGAAGATATAGTTTACGATTATATTTTAATTATTTTCATCTTGTGTCTTCTTTCATAATATTTACTATAAATTCTAACCTAAAGCGGTCATATTTCACAGATAATGAAATAGGATGTAAGATACTAGTATATTCATACAATAAATAACGTATTATTATGTTAATGTACAAGTTGAAATTGTTTGCGCGAGGATTTTATCTGTTAAAGTGCAACTATTGTTCAAGTAAATTAATTTTCTAAATATAGCGTATGAAAAGGCTAAATGTTCATGTCGGTTCGTTTGATAAAAGTGATGTTTACATATTAACAGTCATACCAATTATGATAATTATGCTACAAGTATGTTCGTTTAGTTTATGGATCATTTATTATAATTTTTAAAGGATTGAGAAAAAATCTTTGCGGTATTAATTCTAATTAAATAAGACAAATATCTTGTAGCACAAAATCATATGTTTTACTTTCCTTTAATATTGATTGTTCCATGTTACTTTGCGTTATAGTGTTGTATGTAAGTGCAAGATATTAATTTAATTTAATTTTGTGTAATAACAACATGAAATAATTATTATTGTAAAGATACAAAGTGCCCGTATACAGATTATTTTTTTAATATAATTCGGGATATTCTATGTATATTCTTAAAAAATTTGTTGTGGCCAGCACAATACCTCTCACCACTTCCTTTTTTGGTTACATAAGTATAGGGCGTGAACAGTCATGTTACATTGTTGGCCTTGACAAGCAGATGTGGGCGCCCGTTTCAAAATAATAATTAGTAATTATGTACATAGATGTCAAATGTCAGAATTTTTCATTAAAAATTTCAAGATTTTCTAAATTCACGTAGTTAATTTGTCACCAGGAGTGTGGAATTTACTTGTCGAGGAAAATAAACCACATGGATTTGGAAAATCACTAAATTTAGAATGAGAAATTATGATATTTAACATCTATATACATAATTACTAGCTATCATTCTAACATTGGCCCCCATATCTGCTTGTCAAGGCCAAAAAAGTCAGATGACTGCTCGCGCCCTAATGTATTTAACATTTCTTGCATACCTACTACACTCTACACCAAAAATTCTACTTATATCTATTTTTTATATTTAGATTTTTTAAATTTAACTGCATTATATTTTCGATTGGTTTCCAATTCGTTGTCGGGAGTAACAGTATTTCTGAAGGGTATGTGTAATATACCTATAATATTAAATATTGAACTACTAATACATTAAGAAATAATATAATGTATGTACTTCCCAGAAAAAGTCTTCAGTAATGTCTCCGGATTTCTGACACTGACATTTATCTGTCAGTTACAAACAATTTAAATTTTCAACTATTTTCTATGGCATTCTTTCGGCTGTAAAATTTGTTACAACAGATTATTTTATATATTATATTTATTTTATCTCTAAATCTATAGAATATATAATAAAATATTTAAATGTATCAGATAGAGAATTTAATTTTCTTTAATATTACCCACATACATACATACACACACACATACATCCACACACACACACACACACACACACACATCCACACACACACACATCCACACACACACACATCCACACACACAGACATCATCGTAAAAATGTTAAAATCGGATTGTATGGACCTTAAATTGTGCTTATTCAATAAAATCTGGATATTCGATTTTTAGCATGAATCCAATACCTCTCTTTGCGAGAGGTAAAAATGTGTGCTACTTGCTACTACATAAAATTATTAGTGATATCGTTAATCGTAAAAAAAAGTTGACGTTCCTTTATTAAATATATATTTTTACCTGTTACTAAGAGAAGTATTGGATTCATGCTAAAAATCGCAAATCCAGATTTTAATGAATAATCATGTTTTAAGGTCCCTATTTTAACATTTTTTGGATGATGTCTGTGCGTGGATGTATATATGTGTGTGTATGTGTGTGTGTGTGTGTGTGTGTGTGAATGTTGGAAGGACGATTTCTCAAAAACTATTAGACTTAAGATCTGTTTAATTACGTATTGCTCAATTGGACATTAATGGGAAGAGTTGAAAAAGTAGCAGGTTCTTAAAAAAATTCTTCTAAATATTATTTTTTGAACAAATTTGTTCTTGCAAATATTAAAGAAGATTAAATTCTCTATCTGATACATTTAAATATTTTATTATATCTTTTATTGGTTAAGAGATAAAAGAAAATATATAAAATAATCTGTTGTAATAAATCTCCCAGCCCAAATAATGCCATGCAAATCAATTGAAAAACTAAAATGTTTGCAACTGACATTACTTAAGACTTTTTCTGGGAAGTACATACATATATTATTTTTTATTGTATTAATAATTCAATATTTAAAATTGTAGATATATTATATAAACCCTTCAGAAATACTGTCGACCCTGACAATGAATTGGAAACATCTCGAAAAATTAGAAGAGTGATATTGAAAAATTCTGACATTTGACATCTATGTACATAATTACTAGGTGTCATTCTGACATGGCCCCCCATATTTGCTTCTGAAAGCCAACCTGTAATTTTAAATATTTAACAATTAATGCAATAACAAATAATATAATGGACGTACTTCCCAGAAAAAGTCTTCATTATTGTCTGCGGATTTCTGACACTGACATTCATTTATCAGTTACAAACATTTTAATTTTTTAATTGGATTCTGTGGTATTATTTCGGTTATAAGATTTATTACATCAGATCATTTTATATGTTATGTATCTTTTATTGCCAAATCTATAGAAGATATAATAAAATACTTAAATGTATTAGGTAGAGAATTTATTTTTCTTTAATATAAGCCACATCAAAAAATTTCAAATAATAAAATTTAGAAGATTTTTTTAAGAATCTGCTACTTTGGGTTGTCCATTTGTTACCAAAACCTTTTCAACTCTTTCCATTAATGTCGACTGGAAAATATGTAGTTAAACAGATATTATGGCTTATAATTTTTGAGAAAACGTCCTTCCAACATCCACATATACACACACACACACACACATACACACACACACGCAAACATATACATCTACACACACAGACATCATCGTAAGGACCTTACAATCCAATTTTAACATATTTATTCATTAAATATGCAATTTTTAGCATAAATCCAATACCTCTCTTAGCGAGAGGTAATAAAAGTAAGCTCAACCTAAATACTGCATGTTTACATTATTACGCAGTGAACTTTTCAAATAATCCTCCTAAATTTACATGTACAATTCATTAAACATTGACCGATACGGCAGAATGGTTGTAACTGTACCAACCATGCTGGAATCAGTGGAATCTGATCAAATTAAAGTTAAATTAACCATTAAAACGCATCTACATCACATTTAGTTGCGTCTCTATCCACCCACACACTTTGCGACGGCCGTAATCGGCAGCAGTCTCTGCGATCCGCGGTCGGTTAGTAGCCGGGAGCTACACTCGCGGTGGCGTGGTCGCAGTGAAAGTGCACGCATTCCAGCCAGGGAGATCGCAATGCTAGCGTAGCACACAAACCCAACGTACTAACACAACTAAATAGATAGATAGATGTGGTTATGGAATACATAATATAAGTATAAATGATGTGGTTTGAGAATATAATATATAGTTACAGAGGTATTTGGGATGGTAGGTTATTATATTTTATATGGGAAGAATTCTGTATTGAGAGGTAAATATGTTGGAATGTGCCGTCTGGTAATTCCAGGTAATTGATGTGGTGTGATGAACACAACATAATATGCAGATAATATGGTTAGTCTAGAAATATCCAGTTAAAAAATATATACGATTATATTTTATTTTTCATATTACGCAGGTTTTCAAGAAGGGTTACTCTCAGTATTGTTTGTAAGTTGTTTGTCTAACATTTTATGGTAACCAAAAAGGAAGTTTAACCGTAGAGAGCTAATCTTGTTTCGAAATAAATTAAGACTAACCTTTCGTAAATTTTCCGATTCTAAATTAAAAGTGTTGTAATTTTCATCATTCTTGATATTTTTGGAGAAATTTGATTCCACAGTTCGGATTACGAGTCCTTGTTGGAATTACCTTCCTTCCACTCCATGTTCGGATTATTGGATGTTTGGATTAACGTTCCACACAGAAAGTTTCTTCTTGAAACTGTTTCCATTGGTGACGCAGCAAAGATTACAAAATTTATGAAATTAATTTCTTTATAATTTTTTACCTGTAAATATATTGAATATGAAGAAAATAATGCAATTAAATTGTATAGAGAATAAAATATTCTTTAATATTAACTTTTTTCAAAATCTCATTTTTTAACATATTTACCCCCCTCCCCCCCATTAATTAACAAGTTGTTTAGGTATTTTCATAATAATTTGATCTAATAGCAATAACAATGAAACAATTGTTTTTAACAAATGTGAGTTGTCAACTTTTTAAAATAAATTTTGACAATTAAATCGATTAATAATTATTATAAAAGATATCAGTAAAAAATGCCTGCCTTTACGGATAGCGAATATACAAACATTGAGCTGCCTTTATCGAGAGTGAGTATACAGATATTGTGCTGACCCATGCTGAAGCTCAGGGAAACGCTATCGAAGCCCATCAAATTTATTTGGCACGTTTTTTGTATCGTCATCTTCAAAACGTTTGCACCTTTGTACATGTATCTAAATAAAATGAACAAATCTCCGAGATCATGAATCTTTTAAGCCTGCTGCTCAAGATAGTGGTAGAATACCCCCTGATCACATAGAGATTATTTAACAGGTTGCTGAGCGCCAGGATCTAGTACTCGAAGAAGAACACTACAACACAGTGTCACACATTACAATTTGGAGGATATTGAAAGAACTACAGCTACATTATTTCGTCGACGCCTTCAGTGTGATTTCATTTATACCTGCATAATTTTTAATCATCTTTATGAGTTTTCGTGTTACGTCAATTGCAGAGTTGTTCTTGGTCGGCTGCTCCCTATAAATATCCTCGTATTTGGATTTATGTATAGTTTCATCTTCTGGTGTATATGTCAATTTATTCACCAGTTTCTAATCTTTCGTGTTGAAATTCATTCATTTATTGTATTCAGTCACAGTCACAACGGAAACATATCAAAAACAACTGTTCGTAGACGCACGCGCAAAATATTATACAACACGCTCTACTTTTCCGACATTCGGGTGTTGTTTTATTCTAGAAGGATTACAAGAAAACTTATTAAAAAATATTGTACCTGAAGTAAAATTTGTGAACGACTTTGCTAGCCTAGCATTTGCTTGATTTGCTCGCTAGCAATCCAAGCACCAAATTTCTCGCTTGTCTTGCTAACTTATCCAAGATAATGGCGGGAAATACAAATTAGGCATATACAAAGTTCCTTGTACTGTTTCTATAATTTTATGGTGTATTTATATCAAACACATGTCAAAAAGGCTTTTAATGATTTGTGGTGAATGCTTGTGAAATTAATATATTATAAATATTTTCTTACACCCAAAAAGTATCTTTAAAATTAATTCCACTATCTGCAAATAACTATACGTATCTATAAATTCATTTTGTATAACTTTCCAGACCAATAAAAGAAATACGAGAGATACACATGTTATATTTGACAACTGCATAACTTTCTCGATAACAGTTATCAATGACAGTTCGTCATATAGCTAGCAAATCGTTCTGTGTACTAAGCAAATACATATCTCCTTTGCTTACCTAGCATTTGCTTGATTTAATTACTTCATTGAACGCTGCTACTGTGTCTTTTTAAGAAAAACAGTTAACAGCTTCAAATTAAGGTAAATTCCGGTTGATCAGTTGTAAAATCTAATCAAGTGTTCATTTAAATGTAAGAATGAGGAACACGAAACACATACAAACTCACCATCGATTTTTTTGACCAAAAAAATACCTTCTTTGCCTAAAGGTGACGGAAGGTAAAAATTCATCGCAGAGAAATTTCATCGTCAAATTGTATTCGATCTTATTATACATAGGGCAAAAATTGAAGGGATTATTCCCTGGACCATTAAGATGATTTTGTCCTTTGATGATTTTTGAAAAGCCGCTTTGCTTCGAAGATACAGGGCGAAAAAAAAATTCGACAAAACCAATTTTGATATTTTTCAAATTATTAATCTAGTAACAGCAGGCAAGTTATGTGTCAAATTTGTTGAGACGTTTGGCTGTTTGACGTGTATTTTCTGTCTATAATACTTAAACTTTTGTTAGTGAAGTCCTCTTATCATGAATAGCTATACGAACGCCGAGATGACTGACATGCATTTCATTTATGGACTTACCGGCGAGGTGTATCGCAACTTTTTGGAACATACTCTACCTCAGTTTCTGGAGGATGTACCATTGGCAACAAGAAATGCAATGTCGTTTATGCACTATGGTGCACCAGCGCATTTTAGTGTGGTTGCTCGTGATTTTTTAACAATAACATATGGAGATCGCTGGATTGGTCGAGGTGGACCTCACTTATGGCCTGCTCGATCCCCGGATTTTTTCCTATGGGGCCATCTAAAGTCATTAGTTTATTCTACTCCATTGGCAAATTTGGAAGATTTAAGACATCGGATAATTGCTGGCTGTAATTCCATAAGAAACGACCCTGCTGTTTTTGAAAGAGTTCGGCAATCAATGAGAAGAAGATTTGATTCTTGCATCGTAGCTGGAGGTAGTCATTTTCAACAGTACTTGTAGATTAAGAAACTTTACATGTAATTTTTGGTATTAAATGTTGTTATTGTCGAAATTTTTTTTCGCCCTGTATCTTCGAAACAAAGCGGCTTTTCAAAAATCATCAAAGGACAAAATATTCTTAGAATAGTCCAGGGAATAACTCTTTGATTTTTTGCCGTATGTTTTATAAACATCCTGTATAAATTAACATCAAAATATTATTACATTCTTTTTACCTTTCGTCACCTGTAGGTAAGGAAGGTATTGTCTTTGGTCAAAAAATTCAATGATGAGTTTTTACTGAATAAGCACGTTTTAGGGTCCATATAATACGATTTTACCATTTTTACGATGATGTCTGTATGTGTGTCTGTGTGTCTGTGTGTCTGTGTGTGTGTAACAAAAGTTCCGGATTCCATAACTTCAATACCACGATTCCAAAAATTATAATTTTTTCGTATTCCTCAAGTTTACATCCAGAAAAACAACTGATTAGATTTTGGTTATAATTGGTCAACCGGAAGTAGTCTCATTTGAAGATTTAACAGTTAAATTTAATTTATTGACATTTGACGTTATTATAACTTAATGAATATATTATTCTCTATACGATTTGATTACAATTTATACTTCATATTCAATAGATACAGAGTTAAAGAATTTTAAAGAAATTAAATTTTATAATTCAGTCAGCTATGCCAAACTTGGGAACTAGTAATATATTCATATAATTCAAATTGACAGATGTCAGTATCAATAAAAAGTAAATTAATGTGGCAGATATGAGGATGTTGAAGTAGATATTGGGGAATACACGGAAAGATACGGTAATAAAATAACTCTAGTGTTACAAGTTTTTAGAAAGATACAAGAAAGACGATTACATTGGTTTGAACATGTCATGAGGAGAAATGAAGAATTATATTAGAACAAGAATGAATAGTTTAGTAATAGGATGTTAAAGAAACAGTGGAAGACCAAAGATAAGATGGAACGACTGTATTGCGGAAGATTTGAGAGAAAAGGAACTGAATGAGAACGACATGCAAAAATAGCGACCCCTAACGAATGGGAAAAGCTAAAGAAGAAGAAGATGCCAGTGTCAAGTGCAATTTCAATAGTTTGTTTATGAAATAATTTTACTGGAAATTTAGAATCTTTTGTAAAAAAAATTATGGAATTTATACATTATACACGAGAATGACGGAAGGTATTGTGCTGGCCACAACAGATTTTTTATGTTAAACGTCATATGATTTCATTTTGTAATCAAGTGCATCAATCCAGTAACAAATATAATTCATCTCTTGGCGACAACATATGAACACGTCTATTAACTTAGTAGCAAATAACTCCAAGAAAAATAATTAACATGCAGTACGAAGGTTCTGGATAATTAACAAGGCTCACGCTTAGGCCGATGATATGGCTCTGACAATCTCGATGTAGTTCACCTAGACATAGCAGTGATATTTCCATGTTCCCTGACCTTTTCTAATCACTGAGATTGCTTTATTATTTACACCATACCATACCATGTGCATAGGAAATTGTTGTGTTTTTATGCAGGTGAATGATAGAATGCTGTGCGGTCGCCTAACCGCGTAATTATTTTAATAAATGAATTAATGAATAGTTAAATATGAATCATGATGATTAAAGGCTAATTGAAAATTGTTTCACGTATGGAAGGTGAAGGTGTGGTCGTTTTGCAAATCATCATCATTATTACTTCATAAATTTATCAGATATTTTTTAATATCTGGATAATTCGTTATTTTATCTTGGTATTTGCACCCACAGAATTCGACATACGAGGAATTTTAGGAAACTAAGTTACCTAATGGCGGCCGGTAGATCATCTCAGATATGTAAATTCGAAGAACCATCAGAAGATCTCACACATTTATTTTATAATTTCATATGAAAATGTATAATATATCGATATCAAAAAATCTGTTGTGGCCAGTACAATATCTCTCGCTACTTCCGTCTTTGGTTATACAAGATAGGGCGCGAGCAGTCATGTGACATTGTTGGCAGATATGGGAGTCCGTATCAGAATAACAACTAGTAATTATGTACATAGATGTCAAATATTAGAATTACTGAAAATATTCTCTGGGAACTACATACATATATTATTTCTTATTGTATTAATAGTTAAATATTTAAAATTATAGGTATGTTACACATACCATTCAGAAATACTGTTAATCCCGAGAATGAATCTCGAAAAATTAGAAGAGTAGGACAAAATTTCTTCATAGAATGAATTTAATTTTTAAAAATCTCATTATAAAGAATAGATATGTATAATTTTTGATGCAGAGTGTAGGTATACAAGAAATGTTAAATACAATAGGGCGCGAGTAATCATGTGACTTTGTTGGCCTTAACAAGCAGATATGGGGACCCGTGTCAAAATGATAGCTAGTAATTATGTACATAGATGTCAAATGTCATAATTTTTCATTCTAAATTTAGTGATTTTCCATTTACATGTAGTTTATTTTCCTCAACATGTAAATTCCACACTCCTGATGACAAATTAGACATCTATGTACATAATTATTAATTGTCATTCTGACACGGGCCCCCATATCTGCTTGTCAAGGCCAACAATATCACATGACTGCTCGCGCCTTATACTTATGTAACCAAAAACGGCAGTGGCGAGAGGGATTGTGCTGGCCACAATAGATTTGTTTACCATTATGTTTGGAAACAAGATGTTTCTAAATTATTTACTGTGTCTTCATGAATTTGCTTCGGTGTTTTTTGCAGGTATTTGATCACTGTACGGTGTTCTATTTTTTTTTCATTGTTAAAAAAATCAATGCATACGTTAATTCAAAAATCTGATGTGACCAACACAATACCTCCCGCCGTTTACTTATGGGGTATAATTTTTATATTATTTTATAAATTTATCCATAGAATATACAGAAAAAGTATTAAAGCAAACCTGTAGAAAATGGAATAATTTTCAATGTTTACAATAACAAGTTGCGAAACAAATACATTTAAAGGCATTTTTTGAAGAAAAACTATCTTGAGCTTCAAGTAAACTGCCATTTCTGGTTATCCGATTGCCACCAAAATCTAATGGCTTCTTTCCATATTAGAATAAGGTAGAAATACATGGTTTCAAAACTTTCTGAATGATAGTATTCGAGTTAGAGCGTAAAGAGAATCCACACCCACACACACACATACACACAGACATCATCGTGAAAATGTTAAAAATGGATTCTAGGGACCTTAAAACGTGGTCATTTATCAAAATCTCGATATGCGATTTTTAGCACGATCCCTATACCTCCTTTACCAGGGGCAGCGGGAGGTAAAAAGTTTCAATTAAGTCACAAATTAACGAATTAACGCAAATTTTGCAAAAATACTAATGACAGTTTACATAGCCTCACAAAAAAATTGTGTGTCTAGTGCTACCCTCTCTCTGTTAGGCTGTAAACTTTTCAATTCAGCCTCGTACGTTAATGTAACGAAGCGTAAATGACCGGCTGGGAACATGCGATTGTGGTTTGACACTTAACGTAGCATTAAAATCTCCTGAAGCTATAACTTAATTGCTTTCAAATAATATACTAACAATATATCATTGAAGACGATACATTAGGAAATCTTTTTCTGTCATAATTACCCAATAAATTCCGATGACTTTAGACCTACTGACATAATTGGCCCGCTGTTGTTTTGTTATTAAACAACGCCAACTCAATCCTCTTAATTACAACAAAGAAATCGAAAGTGTTCCAATCGAGGTAGCTGAAGCGATTGTCGATTGCCCGATTGCCGATTGTTCTACTGCGACACGGGCACGGGCGACTAGATGCCATCAGCGCAAATGACTAATGATATTTCTAGCGTGCGCGCGCATAGCCCGTGCGCTCGACCGTCAGTTATTTCAAAACAATCGAATTAATTTTGTAACTACTGAAACTGGAACGTGCTCTGTGCTACTATTGCAAAAATGCCTCCGTTATCTGATGTTACGATGCTGATGAGCGCCCAAGTACTTGGATAGTAGAGATTAGAGATGGCTATACATCATTCCGAATGGAATTAGAGTGAACTGGGACACCGAAAACAAACAGACTACTGGGTTTCGACATTGGTGTTTTGGAATACACATAAATCTTAAAGTTAGGCTTTGTACTGATGCTACAATTAATGACATTGTCAAAATATTCATAGATAAAAGATCTATTCGAATACTTGAAGAGAATGAGATTATCTTGAGAACAAGCTAACTGATAATTAAACAATTTATTAAAGTAGTTATTTAATATTTTATAAACTGGATTTATACAGTTATTTTTGTAACATTCAGAATTGTGAACGATACAAATATAGAAAATAACTGTTGTGGCCAGTACAATATCTTCCGTCAATCTTGTGTATTATGTATAAGTTCCATACAAATTTTTTTTGTAAAAGATTCTAAATTTCCAGTAAAATTATTTCATAAACAAACTATGCAAATTGCACTTGACACTGACATCTTCTTCTTCTTTAGTTTTTCCCATTCGTTAGGGGGTCGCTATTTTTTATTTCCTTCTTCCACTCATTTTTGTTTTGCGTGTCATCCTCATTCAGTTCCTTTACTCAAGTCTTCTGCAATACAGTCTTTTCATCTTATATTTGGTCTTCCTATGTTTCTTCCACCTGCTATTAATATATTCATCTCTCCTCATTACATATTCAAACCAATGTAATCGTCTCTCTTATATCTAGAAACTTCTAACAATAGAGTTACTTCCCTTATTATTTCATTGATTTACATTTTATTGATACTGACATCTGTCAATTTGAATTACCTGAATATATTAGCAGTTTCCATGGTTAAGTTAGCATAGCTGGCTGAATTATAAAATTTATATGTAAATTATTTTTGTTCTTCTTTAAATCTGTTGAATATCAAATATAAAATGCAATCAAATCGTATAGACAATAATATATTCTTTAAGTTATAATAACATTTAACTGAGTTTTTCAAGAAAAACTGTTAAAATCTTCAAATGAGGGTACTTTCGGTTATAACCAAAATCTAATCAAGTCTGCATATGGTTGTAAGGAAGAGGAATACGCAAGAATTGTAATTTTTGGAATTCTAGTATTGGAGATATCGTTGACGAAACCGTGGTCACACAGACACACATACACATACACACACACACACACACACACACACACACACACACACATACACGAACACACACACCTACAGACATCATCGTAAAAATAGTAAAATCGTATTCATTAAAAACTCACTATCGAATTTTTGACCAGAAACAATACCTTTCTTACCTATAGGTGACGGAAGGTAAAAACTGTAAGCCAAATTACTGGCAATAATAGTTCGATCGGCATTTAAGGGTAATCTTCTAGTCTAGTTGTACCGAGACCCTTTACTTTGGCACAATGAAAATTAACTTCATAAAAATTCAGTGTGTACAGTAAAATTTACATATATGGGACAAAGCAGAAAAATTTGCAGGGCTAATGCCCAGTTGCATCAACAATTTTGATACCAATATATTTTACTACACTGGCTTGTAAATAAATCGCGTATATCTATTTTTTGCTGTATTGAGTCGGTCTTGAATTTTAACTTGTCAATGTCACTAGTGTCAATTTAGATGCCATAGTTAATATAAAACAAGAAATACATTGTCCTTCCATTTTTCAGGAATATAATATGTGTATGTAATTTAACAGTAACTTTAAACTTAAACACAATGAAGAACTTGCTCTACAATAGATAAAATAGTGACATGATATTGACAACTCAATTGACAGTTGATTTATTTTTGAATTTTGAATGCTTTTATTGTAACATATATTTTTATAATAATAAAATAACAGTAGTATCTTATGTACCCACGACACTACTGAATTTGTTAGAGTGGGCGGAGCAAAAAACTGAATTCATAAAATTCGTAGATTACAGTAAAATTTTTGAAAGAGGTCCACTCTTTCAAAAATTTTACTGTACAGTAAAATTTTTGAAAGATGTCTGATCAAGGTTGTCTACGAATTGTATGAATTCAGATTTTCCTCCACCCATCATGACAAATTCAGTAGTGTCGTTTGCTTAGTTTTTATGAGGGTACGTAAGATACTACTGTTATTTTATTATTATAAAAATATATATTACAGGAAAAACATTCAAAATTCAAAAATAAGTCAACTAGTAAGTTTATAAGAAAATATGAAACCAAATATGTTAAAAATAAGATACTGACACAATGTCAGTGTCAGTGACTCTGACAGAATATAACGTTATACGTACGGCTATGAATCCAGGTAATGTATCTGAATTAATAAATAAACTTACGTTACAGCGAAAGTATTATCAACAACTAGCATCGTTTATAAATGGAATGTCCTAACAGTCGAAACAATATGAATTTTTGAAAGACAAGCGTGTTATATCCATCCTTATCACACAGTCTTACAGGCTTTGCAAAAGAAAGAGATAAATGTATGCCTATTTGTTAATTCGTTCGTGATACAGGTGCCCTTGATCGGACATCTTTCAAAAATTTTACTGTACGCGATTTTTTTGCAAGCCAGTAAACATTTGACATTTCATTTCAGTGCAATATTGAATTGAAGCCAAGTTTAATATTTAAGTTACGTTGGTGCAACATGCCATTAGGGATACAATTGCTAATAAAATTAAAACTAGTACTACAAATAAAGGCGATGAAACCAAATATTAAATTTCTCATCATTTGAGTAGATTTTATAATTTATTTGTTGACAATGCAGACCGACCGAAATATGGATTTGGGCTTGTATACCCTCAATTTTCTACGATAAACTTACATTTAAAATGTGAACTTCTCAATGAAGTTTGCACGCCTTTCAACTTTTACAGAACATAAAATTATTTGCGCCACCAGTGCATGCAGCCTACAGTGTATTTAAATTTAATAATATCCAGTGCAAATTTAATTAATATACAAACATAAGCTAAATTTTATGTATCAAATCAGTTTCAAGATATTTTGTATAAAATTATAAACTATGCTTTCCTACTTCTACTTTACGATTAGATAGCATGCACATATACAATTTTTAATCTTATTCATGCATTGAAATCTCCGTATGAAGAAAATCTGTTTTAAATTATAGTTGCAGTTATTTTAAATACTAAGTTTGTGTCATAATATTATTAATTAAATATGAACTAAGTTATGCTCTACAGAAAATGCTATATTTTTTTTTGTTTATAATAATTTATCTTAAACTCAGGATGCAAAGGGAACATTCAAGGCAACGCGTTTTTCAAAAAGTGTAATGCACATTAATTTGAACTTTAAGTAGGTATATTCTAATGAGAATATAACTCCTTAGTCACGTGACATGTTTTCCGTCAATTAACATTCAGAATCTCCCTAGCTACAAAGTCTATCACAGCGATGATAAAAAAACAAGGAAATTATCACCGTATTTATAGTCGTTACTAAGGGATTTCTTTTCTTTATTTATGACATTGACAGTTAATTTTGAGTGTAAAAATAAATAATAATAATTCAAACTCCGAAATACTAAATAAAACTCGTAAGTACCATGTTTTAATACAATATGAATATGTATATCAAAAGTTAGGTTAGGTTAGATTGCAAAAATTCATTATATTCTCTCATTAAATATAAGCTCGTGATATGATTAATAATCGAAGATATTGCTCGAGAAACCGAATATCCAAATACGCTGTGTTATTTCCTACACTAAGAAAATAAATAGCATTACCTTCCCATATAATACACATGGTTCAGTTCTTGATAATGTTAAATCATTTAAGGATTTGGGCGTAACATTCTCTTCGAACTTCAATTTTTCCGAACACATAAACATTGCTTCTAAAGAAGCTAATAAAATGCTTGGTTTCATTATTCGATCAACAAACATGTTTCACAATATTCATGCCATTAAGTCGCTGTACTTTGCTTACGTCATGAATAAACTTGAATATGCTCACCTAATCTGGACCATCGTTATGAATATCAACAACTAACACTTGATCGCGTTCATCGCAGGTTCTTAAAATTTCTGTCCTACAAGCTACATAGGATCTATCCTTTTTGAGCGCCACAATATGCCGTCCCTGAAGTCTAGGAGAGAGCTGAGCAATGCCAGATTTCTGTGGCTCCTATTACGAGGCGAGAAGGATGCACCAGAGCTCCTTTCGTGTGTCCAGATCAACGTTCCACGTCAGGCCATCCCATACGGATGTTCTACAACGGGCTCCTATTACTGTCATGTGTCGATGTGCCAACTTGCATTATAATGACATATTTATGTAATTCATCTTCATTTGTAATTTGTTAATTTTTGTGTATCTTTTATTGTTCTAGTAATTTGTCCTTTAATTGGTTTGTAAAACTGTTGGGCAATAAATTAATTATTATTTCCGCTCTTTTGTTTCTTACTACCTCAGGAATCCTGGGTACCATTGACCTGCCTCTCAGCAATTGCTGGAGAGGCTAGGCGCGGACGATATGCCCAGATGGTCAGGGCAGCCACCTAGGTGGTCGGTAGGTAGAAAAGACAGAGAGCCTGAAGGGTGCGGCGAAGCCATGCTGAAGCCCCTAAATATCAGGTCTCTGCCATGCACAGGTACCATCACCTCATGAGACTTACAGCCTGTGGGTAGGCCTCCACACAACTGGAGGCAACACTTCGCAGACACTGCACATCCATATTGGAGGTGACTAGTGCTTAGTTCTGCCATCCTTTTAATTCGACTACGCCCTCAGGATTCAATATTCGCTCTCGACAAATAATGACGAACTTTACTCCCTTGATAATATATAAACTAATATTAATTTTTAATAACATATATTGCGAGAAAATAACAATTAAAGGTATTTTTCGAAAGAAAAACTATTTTAGCTTCAAATATAGCGCTAGTTCCGGTTATTCGATTTACAAAAAAATCTAATAGCTTCTTTCCGTGTTAGAATAAAGCAGTAATACGCGGTTTCAAAATTTTCTGATTTATAGTATTTAAGTTAGAGCGTCCAGAGGATCCAAACACACACACATACTCCTACACACACCCACAAAGATTGTTGTGAAAATATTAAAATCGGATTCTAAGGACCTTAAAAGCGATCATTTACCAAAATCTCGAAATGCGATTTTTGGCTTGATCCCTATACCTCCCATACCAAGGGTAGCTGGAGGTAAAGTTCATTCGTTTAATACGCTTTATAATAACGTGAGACATGAACCATGTCAGTATTTATGCTATCCTATACTAACACAGGTGAAATAGACATATAAGTTTTTCATTGTTTATATAATAGTGTATCTAAAGATCAGAAAGTAACCGTACAATAAAATTACTATAACGAGATCTCAATAGTGCATCAATAAAATGTTTTGGAGCGGAAAATTTTATAAATAAAATTAAATTTATTTAAGATCAAATCAAATGCCGTCAGATATACAGCCATGATTCTATTCATATAATGAAAAGCTGTGTAACAATCAAATCATATTAATTTTGAAATTGAATCTGAAAAGAATCACAACGGTAGGTATATTATGTATCAAATCCCTGCTGTTTTATTGGTTGAGATAGCTAATACTAGAAGGAAAATGTCCGAAACAAATCTACTAAAATGTCTCCTACGCAATATTGTCTGTTATCAATAATACTAGTATTCTAGTTTATTCTTTTTACCCTCCACTACCCTTGGTAAGGGAGGTATAGAGATCATACTAAAAACTACAATCGTAAAATTTGTAATCCTTGTATTTCGACCTTATTCTAATATGGAAACAAGTCATTAGATTTCGGTATAAATCGGATAACCAGAAATCGCAATTTACTAGAAGCTCAAAATAGTTTTTCTTCCAAAAATACATTTAAATGTCATTTTTCTCGATTATGTTATTGTAAAAATTGAAGATTTTGAATTTTCTACAAGCACGCATTAATAATTTTTCTATATATATCATAGATAAATCAATAAAATAATCAATTTTATAAATCCCGGAGTCTACTTGATTTGTAAGTTACAGTTAAATTTTGATTTTGAAAAATTTTGTTAAAACTTTTAGAAGCGTTATCGTACGGTAATGTTGTGCATTTATTATTATTATTATTATTATTAGATGGTGTTAATGTTAGCGATGTTTAAATTTATAAACTAATTTATCGAAGTAAAACCATTAAATCTTTATTAGGTAATCTTAAAGATAAAATAGATACTTACAAAAATCCGGTATTTATAAAATTAGCTGTAAAGATTGTAATAAAGTTTACATCGGTCAAACTAAAAGACAATTTGACACTCGGTTTAAAGAATATTTTTATCATCTAAAAAGCGGTAATCCCGAAAAATCTACAAAATTAACAATTCTAATATTAAAATTTTAAAACATACTGTTAATGATACATATGTAGATGCATACGAGAGAATAATAAATAAGTTTAAAAAGAATTTGAAGAACGCAGATCCCATACCAAACTCTAAACTATTCGATGGGATATAAACTTAAATTCTATTTCTTAGAGGACGTTTTCAATTTTAATATCTTTGGACGCTATAATCTTAGTTTATAATTGGTATTCATTCTCCTATGATTCCCATTCCTATATAATCCCAGTTCTCTCCCTTGTCTTTCAGAGTTGTTAGAACCTCTAGCATGGTTTACATATTGAGTAATCTTAGCAACTCTGCTTAAATTTGTACTACTGATGATGAGAACTTAGTTCTCGAAATACGTATATCGCTTATTTTATAATTTTAAGGTTAAGGGGTAATTATATTAGTTTTAGTTATAATTTAACCTTAGACTCCTTCTATTATTAATCTTTAATTGTGTAATTTGCGATTTTTCAAGACTACGAATTTATGTTTTATTGGAGTGTATTTGTAATCATGTGAATAAAGTACACAGCAAAAAGATTATTACGTAGAATTACAACAGGATTTCATTCATTTATATTTTATTAAATAGTTGCTAAACGCTTCCGATTTCGCCCATAAAATAATGCAACCTAATGTTGCAATAACTATTCATAATGAATCAGAAAGCAATCAAAGTTTTTGAGCATGAGTTATACTTTACGGTATGTCGTTCATGTTCATTAATTAGAATTTTAATTTTATCTGATGATAAAAAAGAAGAAATGGATTTGGCCACTCACCACATGAGCTGAAGGACTTCCTCGAGGCGTTGTTGGAGTTGCGTTATGTTAAAGAATGAAAAGTTACGTTATATTTGACGCTGGCTATGATAGTATTATGTTTGCTATAGAAAAAATCTGATGTGACACCACACGACTTCCTTGTACGATTAGGTATTAAACTATACATATTTTTTTAATAAATAAATTACAAAATATTTATTTTAACTTCAAAACAGTAAGATACATAGCGACCATAATCTAACCCGGTTCTTTTTAAAGAGAGTTTTGATTACAACAAAGAAATATTTGATTACAACAATGAATATGACTAATTTCACAAAAAAAATATAATATTAGTTATTGTACGAATCATAAAATTGCACGTATTTAACGTAATTTGACATGAACATTTTTTTTTATGTTTTTGTCCTAATCCATAGCAAGCTTTATTACAAAAACAAAAAAGTATATAATTTTTAAATTTACATATCTCGCTTATACAAAGGGCTAATTTAATAATACTTGATGTGCTAGACGCATAAATTAATTCTCTAAAACTTTTATTTGAAGCATTTATTTCTAAAATCAAAATAAAATCATTTTATTCAAGAAAACCTGTTAACAACTTCAAGTAATGTACCACTTCCGGTTAGCCTATTTAAACCAAAATCTATTATGTTATTTCGATTGACATAAAAGTCTTGTATACCAAATTTGAAAAGTTTTGGATTATATTTTAAAACAGTTTTTTATTAAAATCTATTATAGGCTTCATGTAAAGTGCCACTTCTGGAAATTGTGTAATAACCAGAAAGGGAGGTGCACAACTAGATGTTATAGGAGTCCTAAATACAAAATTTCAACTTTCTACGGCTTACCGTTTTTGAGTTATGCGAGATACGTACGTACGAACGTACGTACGTACAGACGTCACGACGAAATTAGTCAAAATGGATTCAGGGATGATCAAAATGGATATTTCCGCTGAAATCTGAAAACCGAAATTTTTCGCGATTACAATACTTTCTTTACTAGCACATCAAGTATTATTAAATTAGCCCTTTGTATAAGCGAGATATGTAAATTTAAAAATTATATACTTTTCTGTTTTTGTAATAAAGCTTGCTATGGATTAGGACAAAAACATTAAAAAAATGTTCATGTCAAATTACGTTAAATACGTGCAATTTTATGATTCGTACAATAACAAATATTATATTTTTATTGTGAAATTAGTCATATTCATTGTTGTAATCAAATATTTCTTTGTTGTAATCAAAACTCTCTTTAAAAAGAACCGGGTTAGATTATGGTCGTTATACTCGTATATCTTACCGTTTTGAAGTTAAAATTAATATTTTGTAATTTATTTATTAAAAAAATATGTATAATTTAATAATCGTACAAGGAAGTCGTGTGGTGTCCACATCCGATTTTGTCTTACTGGGAAACTATTTGTAAAAAAAAAATGTTCATATGAGTGAGTTTATTCAGAAAAACAAATGTCCTACTAATCTGACAAGTTTCGTTTAAATTAACTGATCTAATATATCCTATGGAGATTCTACAACAAACTATACTCCATCATTAATCTGTGTTTAAATTATCCTTTTTAAAAATATTGATGTATTAATTTAGAAATAAATAAAACATCTACAAATCCGTTAAATTTGACAGATATTTTGTAATAACTGGTATTTAAAAGTAGGAAAATAGGATCACACGCAAGTACTCTAGTATCAACAAGAAAAAAATTCTTGTATAATTAAAATTGAAATCTTGATTCTTGACTCGGGGCTTGTGGCTAGTGGGTATTTACCAAGCGATTGCGTGAAAATATTTTTAATTATTTATCGTAAATACGTGACACATGCATAGGTATAATGATAATTATAGTTAACTGAAGAATAAACCAAGCAAAGCCGCAGCCTTCATAGTTCGAAACTATTTAATTGGGATATTCTAAATATTTCATTGACGAATACAAAAATTTCTATATTTAGTCCACAACACTAGAATTATTAATTATGGAAAATTTCTTTACTGTGATGTCAAACAACCTCAGCAGGATCTAATAATATTGGACCACGTAACCAGAAAAAGTTTTACACCATACCGAACGTAGAGGTTTTGATGCTGAATCTAAATAAAATGCAAAGGAATAAACTGAACGTTGATATTGCATGTAAGCCCGTTTCGACAGTAGGCATGCTTTAAAGCAAACTTAAGTACCCAGTTGACAAGAACGTGGTTTATAAAATTCATTGCTTCACTGAAAACTGCAGAGCCACACACGCGTTAAGACGATCATACTAACACCCGGTTCCATAATCATATTGAAGTCTCCTTTAAAGCGAAAAGGAGCCTTTTTGTGATAGTACCTGTTCCATAATCCTTTTTACCTTCCGTCACCTTTAGGTAAGGAAGGTATTGTCTTTGGTCAAAAAATTCAATGATGAGTTTTAGTGAATAAGCATGTTTTAGGTTCCCTATAATACGATTTTACCATTTTATCGATAATGTCTGTATGTATGTATGTATGTATGTATGTATGTATGTATGTATGTATGTATGTATGTATGTATGTATGTATGTATGTATGTATGTATGTGTGTGTGCGTATGTGTGTATGTGCGTGTGTGTGTGTGTGTGTCTGTGTGTGTGTGACGAAAGTTTTGGATCGCACAACCAATACCACGATTCCAAAAATTATATTTTTTTCGTTTTCCTCAAGTTTACATCCAGAAGAACAACTGATTAGATTTTGGTTATAATTGGTGAACCGGAAGTAGCCTCATTTGAAGATTTAACAGTTAAATTTGATTTATTGACATTTAACGGTTTATAACTTAAAGAATATATACGTTTTGATTGCACTTTATACTACATATTCAATAGATATAGAGTTAAAAAAATTTAAAGAAATTAAATTTTATAAATCAGCCATCTATGCTAAACATGGAAACTATTAATATATTCATATAATTCAAATTGACAGATGTCAGCATCAATAAAAAGTAAATTAATGTGGCAGAGATGAGGATGTTGAAGTAGATGTTGCGGAAGACACGGAAAGATAGGTAGGGAAATAACTCTAGTGCTACAAGTTTCTAGAAACATACAAGAAAGACGATTACATTGGTTTGGAAATGTCATGAGGATAAAGATAAGATGGAAGAATGTATGCGTGTGTGTGTATGTGTGAGTGTATGTGACCACCGGGTCGTCAACGATATCTCCAATACTAGAATTCCAAAAATTACAATTCTTGCGTATTCCCCTTCCTTACAACCATATGCAGATTTGATTAGATTTTGGTTATAATTGGTCAACCGGAAGTACAGAAAAGACTGTATTGCAGAAGACTTGAGAGAAACGGAACTGAATGAGAACGTGTCGTAAAACAGAAATGAGTGGAAGAACAAAATAAAAATAGCGACCTCTAATGAATGGGGAAAACTAAAGAAGAAGAAGATGTTAGTATCAAGTGCAATTTGTATAGTTTGTTTATGCAATAATTTTACTGGAAATTTATAATTTTTTGTAAGAAAATTTATGTATGTAATTTATACATAATACACAGGATTGACGGAAGGTATTGTGCTGGCCACAACAGATTTTTTTAAAGAGCACTTTACAATAAAGTCTCCTTTATTGTGAAGTCCCGAATTTTGTTTTTTATGCAGACTCTTTACAAACTATTATGGAACAGAAGCAATTAAAGTCGACTTTCAAAGTCGACTTTTCGAAAAAGTAAGCTTTAAAAAGGAGACTTTTATATGATATTATGGAATCGGGTGTTAAACAAACTTTTGATCTGAATTTTAGAAGAAGATCAGAATTACTCCAAACGTATGTTTCTTAAAATGTTACATATCAGGAATGATTTCAACATCAATGCAAGAACTAATATACATGCAGGGATGGGCGTGTAGATTACTTCACATCGACAATGTAATAGTTTACGAGTCGACATTGATGTATACGTAGACATATTCAGAATCATAGACAATGTAGAGAATGTAAATAATAAAATTTGAATATATTTATTGTAAAATATTATATTAATTAAAAAAATCCGTTGTAGCCAGTACAATACCTCTCGCCACTTCCTTTTTTTGGTTACATAAGTATAGGGCGCGAACAGTCATGTTACATTGTTGGTCTTGGCCTTGACAAGCAGATGTGGGGGCCCGTTTTAGAATGATAATTACTAATTATGTACATAGATGTCAAATGTCAGAATTTTTCATTAAACATTTCAAGATTTTCTAAATTCACGTAGTTAACTTGTCACCAGGAGTCTGGAATTTACTTCCGGTTTTCTAATTGTTACCAAAACCTTTTCAGATCTTCCCATGAATGTCCGATTGGGAAATACGTAGTTAAACAAATATAAAGTCTTATAGTTTTTGAATAATCGTCCTTCCAACATCCCACACATATACATATACACACACATCCATCCACACACACACACACACACACAGACATCATCGTAAAAATGTTAAAATCGGATTGTAGGGACCTTAAAACGTGCTTATTTAATAAAATCTGGATAAGCGATTTTTAGCATGAATCCAATATTAGCGAGAGATAAAAAACTTAAGATGCCTATATAATATAATCTTTGAAAATATAACTCATGAAATGTCCCTAGATTATTCATACAAATCTACAATTATTACACTTCATTTCACGTAATAGCGTTGGTTTACACAGGGATATAAATTCTGCCTTTTCATTGGTTAGAATGCAAACCGATTTCACAAAAACGAAAAAATATCACCTGTCAGTTGTCAATTATCAAATAAAATCTATAGAATTAATTGATGTTTAACCATGTTTTGTTGTAATTTTTAATATTCAGGTCTTGTACATTATTACAGGTAAAAAAATCTGATGTGGCCAGCACATAACCTCTCGCCGTATATTTTACCTGGCTGTATGCATAAAGCAAAGAATATTTTTATAAATACAAATAATATATTCATATAAATCTATGACGTATAAACTTCTTTATTATTCAATAATAGCATGTCTCAACATGAAGATATTTTACCATAAATTATGTTACAATAAATTACAAAGTAGAGTTTATCATATATAAATATTAGGCTGGTAACTACAATTTTCAATTCGAACAACGTTGTTTACTTTCTCTTCATATTCTTCTAGTAAAAACATTAATTTTGGGCGGTCTAAAATGTATATTCTTACATATCTTCTTTTACATTTTATTTTTTCATACATGTTATATCTAAATAACACTAATTCCCTTTAATAAAGTGACGGATAGATTGCACTCCGATTATTCTTATATCGATGTGTAATTTTGTCAATATTTACAACTTACTTGAGAAGAATTTGATAGCTTTTTCGCAATTCAAAGTTACTCTAGTCTATAGTACTGGTGTACATTGTCCCATAATGTTTGAAACAAATTTAAGTCCTTCAACCTAGACTTGTCATCTCCATAATAGTCACAGATCAAGAATTAAGGGATTCTCCAAATACATTTTTCTTTCATTACTCATTATTTCTGACACTGACATTTATCTGTCAGTTACAAATAATTTAAATTATCAACTATTTTTCATGGCATTCTTTCGGCTGTCAAATTTATTACAACAGATTATTTTATATATTATACTTCTTTTATCTCTAAATCTATAGAATATATAATAAAATATTTAAATGTATCAGATAGAGAATTTAATTTTCTTTATTATTACCACGAAAAATTTTCAAAAAATAATATTTAGAAGATTTTTTTTCAAGAATCTTCTACTTCCGGTTGTCCAATTATTACCAAAACCTTTTCAGATCTTCCCATGAATGTCCGATTGGGAAATACGTTGTTAAACAAGTTTTAAGTCTTATAGTTTTTGAGTAACCGTCCTTCCAACATCCCACACACACACACACACACACACACACACACACACACACACACACATCCACACACACACACACACACACACACACACACAGACATCATCGTAAAAATGTTAAAATCGGATTGTAGGGACCTTAAAACGTGCTTATTCAATAAAATCTGGATACGCGATTTTTAGCATGAATGCAATACCTCTCTTAGCGAGAGGTAATAATTATTATTGATAAAGATTGGTTTCACGAATCTAAATTATTTATTTAATATTTTGTCATATAGCGATACAGACTCCATTTCGAATATTCTCACGATTGTAAACTGTAATTAAATCAAAACTAAATAGCTTATAGATAGCATGAAACAGAATATTGCGAGTATATTAATTAAAATATACTTTCATATTTTCCTAAAAACTCATGTAGATCATTCTGATATAACACGAATTTGCATAAAATTTCATCATACAAGAAAAGTGAAAAATATGTCATTGCTTGATACAGATCTACTACTCTCATTACGTATGCAGTATTTCCATACATCCATCATTAATTCAGAGATTCTAACCAGTATCAAAGTTGAAAAATAACTTATAATTAAAAGTGTAACCTTAATACATGAATTTCAATATTGAATATGCAATAGCAGCTCGTCAACATGTATTGACAGCAAGGTTCTATGTTAAACTGTCCGCCCACTTATACAGATAGAAATATTGACGTGCCAATGAATCTGTCATCCACTTGAAATATGCAAGAATTAATCAAATTTTTAACAAGGATTATTAATTTTGAATATGGAGCAATATTTCAAGTAGCTGTTACCGTTTGACAGATGGCAATGTTATATTAATTAAATCTTCTGAATATCGAATAAATGATTAGTTATAAAATATATAAAACGGCTAAAACATTTTTACCTTCCGTAGCACGTTTTAGAGTCCCTACAATACGAATTTACTGTTTTTACGATGATGTCTGTATGTGTGTGTGTGTGTGTGTGTGTGTGTGTGTGTGTGTGTGTGTGTGTGTATGTATATATGTTATTATAAATAAAAGAATATGTTATTCTCTATTCGATTTCATTCTATTTTTTTCTTCATATTCAATGAATTTAGAGATAAAGAATTATAAAGAAATAAAGGAAACAGAATATTCAAATATAACTAATTGACATATGTCAGTGTCAAATAAAATTTATATAATATCTTTGTGAAATAATTTTACTGGAAATATAAAAATATATAATAATTATTTAAGGTGGCAAAAACAAATCCAATAAGGTAATGCAATAGACTATATCATTCATTAAGTTGTAAACTAATAACAATGCGTGATTTTCCTAGTTACCATGTATTACAGCGGTTATTATTAAGTAACCATGGTGAACGAATATACGAATATACGTACCTTCGTATATTCACTTATAGGTGCGTTTGGTTATTTTGTTCTATGTACTCAGAACTGGCAATGTCATTTTTAATTACATTTACGAACATGATCTTTTTCCTTCAAACACAATATCGAGTATATAAATGAATCTGTAGTTAGACTTTAAGGAGAAAAATCGTGCTTGTATGCTTCAACTAGTAACTAATAACGAAACAAATAATTGAACGCACCTATTACTTGACAGCAAGGCATTATTGAAGTACAAATTTGACAATATTATTTGAAATACCAGAATTTCTTTTGAAATACAAGCATTTAAATGTACTCCAACTATATTTAATAAGATAGATTATATAAGCATACAGTTTGACATTTCTGTCAAAATAAAATAGACCACAAGTCTACGTTAAATTCACTATTTTTTTATTCATGATATAGTCTACCTGTATACAACTCGACAATAGAAAATTCTCGAAATACTCAACGAGATGCAAGAGAGACAATTATATTGGGTTGAACATGTCATGAGGAAAGAATATATTGGAAGAAGAATGAATAGCTTAGTAATAGAAGGTTTAAGAACCAGAGGAAAATCAGAAATAAGATGGAAGGACTGTATTGCGGAAGACTTGAGAGAAAAGGAACTGAATGAGAACGAGACGCAAAACAGAAATGAGTGGAAGAAGAAAATAAAAAATAGCGACCCCTAACGAATGGGAAAAGCTAAAGAAGAAGATGCCAGTGTCAAGTGCAGTTTGCATAGTTTCGTTTTGAAATAATTTTACTGCAAATTTAGAATCTGTACATAATACACAGGATTGACGGAAGGTCATGTACTGATCACATTCTAAAATTGAAGTTATACTTTTTTCTGAAATTGAATTTATTTTGATATCATAAACTTTTTAAATTTTCTATAGGTTCGCATTAATACATTTTCTATATGTTTTATGGATATATTCATAAAAATTATTTATAATTTAAATCACGGAGCCTACGCTTTAAACGCAACTCCTTGATTACACAGTTCAGATTTCAAATGTATGTAACTGACAGATGTATGTTACTGTCAACAAACTAATCATTTCAAATTTATAATAGTAACGTTTTAAAAAGAAAATAGTAAAAAGAACAATAGTTATGTATATGGAAAGGAACTTAATACAGTTTACAGCAGAAGTAAATATGTACAGTAAAATTTTTGAAAGATGTCCGATTAAGGTCATCTGTATCAAGTACTAATTAACAAATTGGCATACATTTATCCTCCTCCTTTACAAAGGATTTAAGCGTGTGCGATAAGGATGGATATAACACGCGTGTCTTTCAAAAATTCATATTATTTCGTTAGGGCATTCCATTTTAAACCGATGCTAGTTGTTGATAATACTTACGCTGTAACTTAAGTTTATATATTAATTCAGATACATTACCTTCATTCATACCAGTTGATTTATTTTTGAATTTTTAATACTTTTAATTGTAACATATATTTTTATAATAATAAAATAACAGTTGTATCTTATGTACCCCCATAAAAACTAAGCAAACGACACTACTGAATTTGTCAGAATGGGCGGAGCAAAAATCTGAATTCATACAATTCGTAGATAACCTTGATCGGACATCTTTCAAATTTTTTACTGTAGATGTGTATTTAAATTAATGAAAATTAAACGGCAGTAGGTGTTGTGTTGGCCATATCAGATTTTTTTTAAGTTGTTCAAATTATAAATAATACAAATAATTCGTATTTTATATGAAAGGTGTTAGTATTAAAACTTTATATCTCTTATAGCCATTTACCAATTAATAGTTAGTGAAAAATCATCCACACAATAATTAAAGAAGCAATAACAATAAATCTCATCATCTTCAAAGGTTAGGTAAGAGATCTCACGTTTCTCATTCGGTATTCGGTATCCATGGTGCCCGCTCTATTCCCGTATCTCCTAACATCTTAATTGGAATCCTCCTCAGCTTCCACAGGTCGCAGTTAGCCATGAAGGTCAAACCACAGCCTTCTGGACCTGGAGCACAACTTTATTAATTCACGGCATTGCGTAATTAACGGAGGAATTAATTGGCGTATTGCGGAGTTTCGACTCACTGATCACTAGATTAAATATCAGTATTGTTTTTAATTTATGATTATTGTTGATTCATGCACGTTTTTATAAGTGAATGCGATTTTTATGATATTCAGATGTCTGCCAATTGAGCTGTAGAAGCGGTTAATTGCTTAATAGGAGCTTGTTGTCTGAGAAATGAACAACAACGTAACTAATTTTATAATAATTATTGATTATTGAGCACTAAATGATATCACTGTCATTATGATAAATGAATTTTTAGTAATATAAAAATGTTTTTTCTACTCATGCATTGAAATGTTTTGTTTCGCGTCGCCTTAGCAACGTCTCCATGAAATAAGTGACCGGGAAATTTTGGAAAAGCACTCTCCTATTTCTAAGGCATGTCTTAAAGAACTATATTCATAATAAAAAATCTGATGTGGCCAGCACAATACTTTCAGTCAATCGCAATCCTGTATAATATGTACAAATTCTATACATCAATTTTCTTGCAAAAGATTCTAAATTTCCAGTAAAATTATTTCATAAACAAAATATGCAAATGGCACTTGACACTGACATCTTCTTCTTCTTTAACTTTTCCCATTCGTCAGGGGTCGCTATTTTTTTATTTTCTTCATCCATTCATTTCTGTTTTGCGGGTCGTCCTCATTCGATTGCTTTTCTCTGAAGTCTTCCGCAATACAGTCTTTGGGCTTCCTCTGTTGCTTTCACCTTGTCGTAATAAGCTATTCATTCTTCTTCCAATATATTCTTTATCTCTCCTCATGACATGTTTAAACCAATCTAATCGTCTCTTTTGTATCTTTCTAAAAACTCTTAATTCTCGAGTTATTTCCCTTATTCTTTCATTTCTTACCGTATCTTTCCGTGTCTTCCCAACGTCTATTTCAACGTTCATATCTCTGCCACATTCATATTCTTTTCATTACTGACATCTATCAGTTAGAATATAGTAGCTGTTTCCTTGGTTATAGCATAGCTGTCTGATTTATGAAATTTAATTTATTTATAATTCTTTAACTCTATATCCAGTAAATATAAAATGCAATCAATTCGTATAGATAATAGAATATTCTTTAATATTTACAATAACATTAAATGTTTAAATAATATTTAACAGAATTTTTTTAAGAAAAACTGTTAAAATCTTCAAATGAGGCTACTTCCGGTTTACCAATTATAACCAAAATCTAATCAAGTCTGCATATGGATGTAAGGAAGAGGATTACGTAAGAATTGTAACTTTTGGAATTCTAGTAATTAGACATATCGCAGCCGAAACACACACACACACACAAACACACACACACACACACACACACACACACACACATACATACATCATCGTAATAGTAAAATCGTATTGTAGAGACCCTAAAATGTGCTTATTCATTGAAAATTCACCAATTAATTTTTTGACCAAATACTTTCCTTACCTAGAGGTGACGGAAGGTAAAAAGTATATTTCCTCAAACACTCTTTCGCTTAATAATAATAAGAGAAAATTAAATTTGCCAACAATTTTTCCTTGGCGGGTGTCGGTAAAACAAAGCAGTCGTGCAAACGTTATGTAAATTGTAACAAACCAATTTGGAATTTAAGAAGTAAAACCAAGTATGTGAAAAATAAGATACTTGCACAGTATTAGTGTCAGTGACACTGACAGAAGATAACGTTATTCGTACGGCTATGAATCAAGGTAATATATTCGAATTAATAATAGTTATTTATGCAACAACACTAAATATTGTCTGCAGTGTGTAAAGTATCAACTTTACACATCGGAGTATAAAAATAAACTTACGTTACACAGCGAAAATATTGTCAACAACGAGCATCGTTTTGAAATGGAATGTATTAACTTAGCCTAATCAATATGAATTTTTGAAAGACGAGCGTGTTACATCCATCCTTATGGCACACGCTTCGTGTTATGGCAAATGGAAGTGATAAATGTATGCCAATTTGTTAATTTGTTCATGATACAGATGACCTTGATCGGACATCTTTAAAAAAAATACTATACATATTTACTAATGCTGGCTATTCGGCTACTGCATTATGTTCCTTTGCATGATGTATGGCCGGTTTCACCAACATCAAATAAATCATCGAATAGCTTATTCGTCGATAATTAAATTATTTTATAAATTTATTTATAAAATATATAGAAAAAATATTAATGCATATCACACACACACACACACACACACACACACACACACACACACACACACACACAGATCTTTGTGAAAATGTTAAAACTGATTCTAGGAACCTTAAAACGTGCTCATTTACTAAAATCTCGATATGGGATTTTTAGCACGATCCCTAAACCTCCCTTTACCAAGGGTAAAAACTGCAAAATTTATATTTTCGCTTACATCCAGAGACCAGTCCACTTTTCCCTAAGACACAATACATCGCTAAAATGGCCTTTAAATGCAGTAACTTCTGTGTCATTTAACCGACTTCGTATCCATTTTAGTTTTCAAAAGTCCCATATAAAACATGTTATCCTGGACACTGTATATAACGTAGATATACGATATAGGAATTATTTTAAAAATGTAATTGTATTTGAAATTTTCATTGCTACAATTAACTCGTACGTTCTGCGTACAGAACATTTGAACCGATATCGCCATCTATCCGTTCTTTGCTGAACTATCTATTGCTGCGGCTAGCTTTTTAACTCCGGTGCTCCGGGTTAATTAATTTTAAATGAGAAAAGTGTAATGAAAATATTTCTTGATATTTATTTATTAATACAATGCCCAACTGGTAAAGAATTAATGACATTTGTATTCATTATTAATAGTGCAGAATATTACACAGAAAGGCACTCACGATTATATTAACAATAAAAATTACGAAACTCTAACATTGATTGTTCTTAATCCAAAATGGCGTTTAATTTACATAATAATCATGTTGCTTATGCTGTATACTTTTGTATTAACATTAACATAATTTAAATATATCTTTAGCTACGCATTTTATATAAAAAAAATCATATACCTACATAAAATTTATATCTGTCATAATATTTCTTTCCAAGCATTTATAACCATAATTGACACTAACAAACTTAACATATGTACTCAATTAATAACATTCTATTTATTAACATGTTTGGTGACATCTTCCACACTTTGAGTAGTGTGCGTAATTTATATATTCTGTATACTATGATTAGCATCTGTTTATGATCATGTTTAAATGGAAGCAAGCACTCATCCATAACTTGGAAATTTCATCGAAAGAGAAAGGCGGCTCTGACACGACACGCGTAACAACTAAAACAACTGAGCCACTCGTGGCATGTGGTGTTTATTTCAAATTTATAGCGACGGAGAGAAATTATTCGCATGGCAGAGAAGAATGCGGTGATTGATGTGGGCAATGATTTAAATGCTAGGAATTGGATTTTCTAAAAGTTTTATTAGGAAAAGAGTTAGATATATAATCAAATACTTAAACTCATTTTTGTACGGGTGCGTAAGATAAATGATTTTCTGACTCCATCCGGTATGACATACCTTTTCAACATCAATTTCAGAAAAATCTAATGTGACCAACACAATACCTCCCGCCATTTACCTATGGGGTCTCGTTGCCGCGTGACCTGATGTCTGGTCGCGAATCTGGGAAAATCCGATTAGATCCCGATCAACGCCAAATAATTCGAATTTTAAATGCCATAAAATTAACCCTTGTGATAAACGCCCGCGCAATACAAATATGTCATCATCATTACCGAAATGTATGTATAAATCAGATTAGCACACCCAGCAATGGATAATATGCCGTGATAATATATGTATTTGTTTCTTTATTTAAATACATACCTGCATATTTACTAATGCTAGAAATTATGTATATTAAGTTCCTTTCCATAAACTATTGTTTTATTTACAATTTTTCTTTAAAACGTTACTATTATTAATTTGAAATTATTTTTTTGACCGTGACATTTATCTGACAGTTACATACATTTGAGCTGAACTATGTAACCACGGAGATGTGTTTAAAACATAAGCACCGAGATATAATTTTTATATTACTTTATAAATTTATCCATAAAATATATAGAAAAAGTATTAAAGCAAACCTGTAGAAAATGGAATGATCTTTGATTTTTATGATAACAAATTGCGAAAAAATTACATTTAAATGTATTTTTTGAAGAAAAACTATTTTGAGCTTCAAGTAAACTGCCATGACCGGTTATCCGATTGTCACCAAAATCTAATGGCTTCTTTCCATATTAGAATAAGGTAGAAATACATGGTTTCAAAACTTTCTGAATGATAGTATTTGAGTTAGAGCGTAAAGATGATCCACACATACACAAACACACACACACACACACACAAAAACTATGCAAATTGCACTTGACACTGACATCTTCTTTAGCTTTTCTCATTCGTCAGAGGTCGTTATTTTTATTTTCTTCTTCCACTCATTTCTGTTTTGCGTGTCGCCTTCATTCAGTTCCTTTTATCTCAAATCTTCCGCAGTACAGTCCTTCCATCTTATCTTTAGTCTTCCTCTGTTTCTTCTACCTTCCATTACCAAACTTCTAGCACTAGAGTTATTTCACTTATTCTTTCATTCCTTATCCTATCTTTCCGTGTGTTCCCCAACATCTATCTCAACATCCTCATCTCTGCCACATTCATTTACTTTTCATTAACATTGGCATTTGTCAATTTGAATTATATAAATATATTAGCAGTTTCCATGATTAGCATAGCTGGCTGATTTATGAAATTTAATATCTTTATAATTCCTTAACTCTGTATCTATTAAATATGATGTATAAAATGCAATCACATCGTATAGAGAATAACATATTCTTTAAAATATAATAACATTATATGTCAATAAATGATATATAACTGCGTTTTTTCAAGAATGAGGGTGCGTCTACACTCGAGGATTATGAAAAGTATAATTTTTGGAATCGTGGTATTGAAGCTATGCGATCCGAAACGATCGTCACAGACGCACACACACATACAGACATCATCGTAAAAATAGTAAATTCTTATTCTAGGGACACCAAAATGTGCTTATTCATTATAAACTCACTATCCTCCTTACCTAAAGGTGACGGAAGGTAAAAAAGTAACTCTAATTTCAGAAAAAGTAAATTCAATTTCATAAAAATAATATTAATTTACCTTTTTCTGAAATTCGGGCGCAATTTAGCTTTTATTGCCCGAGAGCCTAAAAAGTTGCCCGATAAAAGCTATACAAACATATAAAAATTGTGGCTTACTGGTAAATGTCAAATAATATAACAAATTCGATGATAAATCACATTTTTTGATCACCGCCACTCACAAAACTTTCGTATATTTTATCTTATACGTCTTTTGATTTGCCCTGTGTAGTTTCAAATTAATCCGATATTTTTTTGGATTAATCAATATCTATCATTTTCATGTAACACTAAATTAAAATTGTTTATAACAAACAACAAAGCAACATACCACGTAGAAACCACAACACACTTAAAATTCACAACGCCGGTACAACGATACTGAATATACAAGAATACCCATTGAATTCTCGAACTTCGAGAACCAAAATAAAATAAAACGTTATATGTACCACGGGCATTATCAAGATTATAACGCTACGTGTCGAGCTTTAAATATTCCCTCGTACTACAATCTTTTAATTATGCCCTTAATACATGAATAACTATTATTTTTTCCGAAATTCTATTTACTTTTTCTGATATTGAAGTTATTTTTTCTGAAATTGAAGTTGAAAATGTATAGTTTTGTATTTTAAATTATCCAGGAAGCAGTCTTTTATGCACATTCGGTTAGTAATATGCGTGTTTCTAATTTTCATAACAATTAAGAAATGAGTCTTTGTTTATTTCACGTTCTAGCTAGCTGGAAAAATATTCCGACAGATAAATGTCACTTTCTAAACAGATAAAATCTTAATGCCATTTTGACAATGCAAATTGTAACGAAATGTTCCGGATCAATATACATTTTGTCATGTTACTTATAACACTCATAGATCACAGATCTATACTAAAACTAAACAAATTATAATAAAACTATTAAAAAATGATTGTGAATAATATGTAGTTATTTATATATCAAAGCACTGAAGTTCTACTTTTTATTACGTGTATGGAATTTAGTTCAGTGTCGAGGCGCATATGACATTTTATTTGAAACTGAAAAATAGTGAAAACGAAAGGAAAGAAATATTTATTTTTATAGGTTATGTTTACATATAGATATATCTGTCAGTCAAACAAACGAACTTATGTTTAGTGTTGCTAACCTCCAGACATTGAAGTTATCATAAAGAACACCCATAATGAGGCAGTACTGCAAGCACGCCTTATTTATTATTAAATGTAGTTGTTTATGAATATTTATTTGTGGGCATGTATTTACAATTATATTTTTTATTTCGACTATTTTTGTGTGTGTATTTGTTTACATCCCTAAGCAGGTAAAAGGATGGCGCCATGCAGACGGGCGAGTCTACAGCCACTTGAGGCTGGGACATAGGTTTCGCTAGAGGGCATCTGGCATCCCACATGTGATAAGCGGCGATGACAAACTTATGATGTTCTAGAAATTTCCATCGTCCACCCAACCACCCACCCACACCGGTGACAGAGAGGGCAAATCTTACCCCCGAAACGCCCTAGATCGGAAGGAGGCAAGAGGGATATTTTGGTTTAAATACTGGGCCAGAAATCGTATTCTTCAGTCTTGCTTCGGCAGGACTCACAGATACCGGACCTCTGGCGTGGTTGACACGTTGAGTAACCTGGGATTCTGACATCACCGACTTTTTACCTCTGGCGTGGTTCACACGTTGAGTAATTTAAAGTTCGGACTCAACAAAAATTTACACTTGGCTTGTCCGAGGTAAGTTCATCAAGTCTAACTCTGACCCTACTTTCCGCCCATCCAGCTGCTATGGCTATGCCAGGCACGTTTGGGATCCTACTTTCCCCCCATCCAGCTGCTATGGCTATGCCAGGCACGTTTGGGGATCCTACACACTTTCCCCCCATCCAGCTGCTATGGCTATGCCAGGCACGTTTGGGGATCCTACACACTTTCCCCCCATCCAGCTGCTATGGCTATGCCAGGCACGTTTGGGGATCCTACACACTTTCCCCCCATCCAGCTGCTATGGCTATGCCAGGCACGTTTGGGGATCCTACTTTCCCCCCATCCAGCTGCTATGGCTATGCCAGGCACGTTTGGGGATCCTACTTTCCCCCCATCCAGCTGCTATGGCTATGCCAGGCACGTTTGGGGATCCTACTTTCCCCCCATCCAGCTGCTATGGCTATGCCAGGCACGTTTGGGGATCCTACTTTCCCCCCATCCAGCTGCTATGGCTATGCCAGGCACGTTTGGGGATCCTACTTTCCCCCCATCCAGCTGCTATGGCTATGCCAGGCACGTTTGGGGATCCTACTTTCCCCCCATCCAGCTGCTATGGCTATGCCAGGCACGTTTGGGGATCCTACTTTCCCCCATCCAGCTGCTATGGCTGTGCCAGGCACGTTTGGGGATCCTACTTTCCCCCCATCCAGCTGCTATGGCTATGCCAGGCACGTTTGGGGATCCTACTTTCCCCCCATCCAGCTGCTATGGCTATGCCAGGCACGTTTGGGGATCCTACTTTCCCCCCCATCCAGCTGCTATGGCTATGCCAGGCACGTTTGGGGATCCTACTTGCTTTCCCCCCATTCACTTGCTACGAAGAACTTATCTTAGACAAGTAATAAACTCTTTCACACGAATATATTATGATTTATTGTTGTCACAATGATATAATGAATTTTTATCTATTTGATCTGATATTGGTTGACAATCAAACGTAATTTTGCGGGTCGTTGCTTTGCAACTACTCAAACTCAAGATGTGTGCCGTATCAGCACCGAGCGCTGGCCTGTCCACGTTCACTTGGGTATCACTTAACAAAACACCCCCGACGAGTGCGACACAGGTACTCGTCGGATCAGACAGTGTGGCGACTCAGTCGCACACTCTACAGCCGTCTCGGTGGCGCCGAGCGTCCTGGTCAAAAGGTGAGGCAGCTCAGCTGCGAACCTAAATAGTGTTGCTAAGCGCACGCTAACCATACAAAGAATGGCCCGTCGGCGTCGCCGAGCGTCCTGTTTAATTAAAGGTGAGGCAGCTCAGCTGCGAACCTGACCATACAAAGAACGGCCCATCGGCTCAGCCGAGCGCCATGGCAGTTCGGGAAACCGAACTTACCAAACTTACACATGCACAAACATGCACGCACACAAATGCGTTTGTAATTGTCTATCAATATACAAGGTCTAATTAATATATTATTTTCAATGTTGCTAATATCAAATTGTTGGGACAACCTGGTTTGTGTTTTTGGATTAATTTGTTATAAAACCATTTGTTTAAATTATGTCTAGATGACTCTCTGTGCGAGGTTTTAGCTGTGGTTTCCCTCGTACGTAAGGCGTGTGCCGGAGAGCGGACCATTCCACAGCAGGGTGCCATGTTCAAATCATTACACCCAATCATATTTCTCATATTATTTATTATTTACTTTCATTATTCATTTTCAATAAATGCACAAAGATAGACATTCTGTCTGCTTTTTGGAGAGAACATTCTTCTTTAATTGTATCAATTACCTATCCCGATTCCCCCACTTTTGACAGCTACTCTGTATTACGAACGAAGCAAGGGTTACTTATTAAAAATAAACACAACGTAGGGTAAGTACAACCTTGAGATGGACGAGGCCAGGTATGTCGCGTTACAATAATTATGTGTTTTATCCCAAATTTATTGATCAAAATTATGTAATTCATATTTCTTCCACAAATTATTTTTTTCATTTTACATTTTTTCATCGTACACCTGCCAATGAGGTAGTTACCATATGTTAAAATTTAATGAAATTTTTATTTTTTTACAATATATGACTCATAATATATATATATATATATATATATATATATATATATATATATATATATATATATATATATATATATATACACTGCAATAAAATTCGCCAATTATTATGTAATGATTCAAATCGACCTCTTCTCTGTGACGTCACGCTTACATATTTAAAGCCGCAAATGTCGCTAGTGTCGTTTTGCAGCGATGGGATGTGACATGTCAAAGTGACAGTTGATGGTGTTACTGACCACATACAGACGCCATGGACATAACCTTGTTTCTATTTATCAACTGTAATTCAAAACGTCGTTACAAACTTGCTCAAACAAAAATATATAAGTAAAAATACCTGCTAACTTGACAGGAATCTAACCTAACAAACAAGTTCCCCTTATCCCGCAAGACATACATCGCAAAATATCTTCATCATACTTCGAGCAGCACATCGGAACTAAGTAGCAACGGAAACCACAAGAGTAACGTCACAGTGATGGGAATAGGTATGTCCGGTATTTTTAGTATTTTTTTCTCATTTAAAAACAAAAATTGTGCAAAATAAAAAAATACGGAGCATTATCTTACTTGTAAAGGAATTATCATAATATTGGTTTAGTCCTTTAGAGACAATTTCAAATAAAATAAAATACATACCTAGTAAGAATGCTTATTCCTGTCTCGTGCTCATAGCGCTATCTTCAGTATACTCTTACTACTATTACCGAACTAGGCCGGAAAAAAGTAGGAACTTTAAAAATTTGACGGCAACTGTAATACTGCAAATATGAACTATCAAGACTCAAGATAGCCAAGAATATTCAATTTTCTTGGTGGTTTCGAGAAAATTAAATGTTTTTAAATAAATATAAATATATTATCACGGCATATTACTTAGTCCTACCAGCCTGATTTGTACACAGATTTCGATAATGATGGCATTTGTAGCGTGCGGGCGTATGCCAGGCGTCACCACACAGGCACTTATTACTGGGGTGGAAAGTGCACCACAGGGGCATATTTTGTGCCATAAATAATTTCTGAATTTATTAAATTGTATTTTGAAACGATTGCTAACATTGACCTTAGAAATTTATTAAGAGATATTATGCATCAAGCAAGTTATTAAAAAATGTCTAGACAATTTTCTAGGAAAACATATATCAAATTTAATAAATCAGCCAGCTATGCTAAGAGTGGGAATTTCTAATATATTCAGATAATTCAAATTGACAGATGTTAGTATCAATGAAAAGAAAATGAATATGGCAGAGATGAGGATGTTCAGATAGATGTTGGGGAAGACACAGAAAAATAGGGTAAGATATTAAACGATAAGGGAAATGACTTGAGTGATAGAAGTTTCTAGAAAGACACAAGAGAGACGATTACATTGGTGTGAATATGTCAGGAGGAGAGATGAAGAATATATTGGAAGAAGAATGAATAGCTTAGTAATAGAAGGTAGAAGAAACAGAGGAAGACCAACGATAAGATGAAAGAACTGTATTGCGGAAGACTTGAAAGAAAAGTAACTGAATGAGGAACAGAGATGAGTGGCAGAAGAAATTAAATGCTATCCCTAACGAATGAGAAAAGCTAAAGAAGAAGTTCTCAGTGTTAAGTTACATTTGCATAGATTGTTTATGAAATAATTTTACTAGAAATATAGTACAAGAAAATTTATGTATGGAATTTGTACATAAAACACAGGATTGACGGAAGGTGTTGTGCTGGCCACATCAGATTTTTTACCTTCCGTCACCTTTAGGTAAGGATACGATGATGATACGATTTTACGATGATGTCTGTATGTATATATGTGTGTGTATGTGCGTGTGTGTGTGTGAAGAAAGTTTCGGATCGCATAACTTCAATTCCACGATTCCAAAAATTATATTTTTTTCGTATTCATCAAGTTTACATCCAGAAGAACAACTGATTAGATTTGGGCTCGGATTTGGGTTATAATTGTTGAACCGGAAGTAGCCTCATTTAAAGATTTAACAGTTAAATTTGATTTATTGGCATTTAACGTTTTATAACTTAAAGAATATATTATTCTCTATACGATTTGATTGCATTTTACACTTCATATTCAATAGATATAGAATTAAAGAATTATAAAGAAATTCAATTTTATAAATCAGCCAGCTATGTTAACAATGGAAATTGTTAATATATTCAGAGTGACAGATGTCAGTATCAATAAAAAGTAAATTAATGTGGCAGAGATGAGGATGTTGAAGTAGATGTTGGGGAAGAAAGTAGATAAAGAAATAACTCTAGTGTTTCTAGAAAGATACAAGAGAGATGATTACATTGGTTTGAAAATGTCATGAACACTGAAGAATATATTGGAAGAATAATAAATAGCTTAGTAATAGAAGGTTGAAGATATAGAAGAAGAACAAAGATAAGATGGGAGGACTGTATTGCGGAAGACTTGAGACAAAATGAACTGAATGAGAACGACACGTAAAACAGAAATGAGTGGAAGAAGAAAATAAAAAATAGCGACCCCTAATGAATAGGAAAACCAAAAGAAGAAGAAGATGCTAGTGTCAAGTGCAATTTGCATAGTTTGTTTATGAAATAATTTTACTGGAAATTTAGAATCTTTTGCAAGAAAATTTATGTATGGAATTTTATACATATTACACAGGATTGACGGAAGGTATTGTGCTGGCCACAACAGATTTTTATTACTGGTACCATAAGTTACTAATAGGCCCACTAATATTATGCATTGTATAAATAGTTTTTTGTAATACTTACCTTCGCTACTAAATTGGAAAATTATTAATTCATGCAATAAATTATTAGTCCAAATATTTGTATTAAAAATTATGTAGAACTCAATGAATATGTATTTAAAACATAATTCATTCAGAATTGATATCTAATTTTATTTAACAAATTAATTGATCCTGTCTTACATTTGAGTGTCAAAATCTTGATATCTTCCTACCTTGTCATGTTTTCTACAAATTTAATAAATTAACTAATTATAAAATGATTTATATTCCAATAAAATTTAAAATATAATTGACAGATAACGGAAGATAATAAATTTTCACTGCTCTATATAATTTTCCATTGATTAGTTTAATGATAACGAAATTACATAAATTGCTCTAATTAGACTAAATATTGCTTTTTCTCTAAACCAAATGAGGATTAATTTACGACAAATTTCAAAATTTTACTCGAAATTAATATGAAATTACTAGCGGTACTGTATTTTCTAAAAATAATAACATATCATAAATAGAAACATGAAATGAAACAGGTAAAATTGAAATCTTAATCAATGTTTACCTCAATACTATTTATTATATTTTGCATTAGTTATTATTAAATAATGTAATAGATAATAATTATATAGCAAGAGATTTGCATTATATCAGATTTATAGGTTATTTTATGCCATTCTAGTTTCTAAAATAACGTTTTTGAGCGATGTATAAAACAAAAAATCTGATGTGGCCAGCACATAACCTCTCGCCGTATATTTTACCTGGCTGTATGCATAAAGCAAAGAATATTTTTATAAATACAAATAATATATTCATATAAATCTATGACGTATAAACTTCTTTATTATTCAATAATAGCATGTCTCAACATAAAGATATTTTACCATAAATTATGTTACAATAAATTACAAAGTATAGTTTACCATATATAAATATTAGGCTGGTAACAGCAATTTTCAATTCGAACAACCTTGTTTACTTTCTCTTCATATTCTTCTAGTAAAAACATTAATTTTGGGCGGTCTAAAATGTATATATCTGGATTGTGCATCTATTCTTACATATCTACTTTTACATTTTATTTTTTCATACTTGTTATATCTAAATAACACTAATTCCCTTTAATAAAGTGACGGATCGATTGCACGCCGATTATTCTTATATCGATGTGTAATTTTGTTAATATTTACAACTTACTTGAGAAGAATTTGATAGCTTTTTCGCAATTCAAAGTTACTCTAGTCTACAGTGCTGGTGTACATTGTCCCATAATGTTTGAAACAAATTTAAGTCCTTCAACCTAGACTTGTCATCTCCATAATAGTCACAGATCAAGAATTAAGGGATTCTCCATGTATATTTTTCTTTCATTACTCATTATTTCTGACACTGACATTTATCTGTCACAAATAATTTAAATTTTCAACTATTTTTCATGGCATCCTTTCGGTTGTAAAATTAATTACAACACATTATTTTATATATTATATTCCTTTTATCTCTAAATCTATAGAATATATATAAAAATATTTAAATGTATCAGAAAGAGAATTTATTTTTCTTTAATATTATCAAGAAAAATTTTCAAAAAATAATATTTAGAAGATTTTTTTTCAAGAATCTTCTACTTCCGGTTGTCCAATTGTTACCAAAACCTTTTCAGATCTTCCCATGAATGTCCGATTGGGAAATACGTAGTTAAACAAATTTAAAGTCTTATAGTTTTTGAGTAACCGTCCTTCCAACATCCCACACACACACACACACACACACACACATACACACATACACACATCCACACACACACACAGACATCATCGTAAAAATGTTAAAATCGGATTGTAGGGACCTTAAAACGTGCTTATTCAATAAAATCTGGATATGCGATTTTTAGCATGAATGCAATACCTCTCTTAGCGAGAGGTAAAAATAAAACTTTAAAGGCGTTGAACTTTAAAATGCCGAATTCTTTATTTTATGCAGCATTAAATTGTACTTGAGTTCAGCAGATACATCCAAAATATTTATCATCTATTATAGCGAATAAGAATGTAAAGGAAAGCAGAAAAAATCAAATTCAATCTGTCAATTAATTATTTTATTATTTATAGATAATATAATACTGTAGTTAGGGGCTCACAAATCATGGTATTTGTCAAGATGGTAGCGCTTCCGGTTTACCCGGAAGTGACATTAACTTTCATATTTCAAATGGGACGCTATATATTTTTACCTCTCGCTAAGAGAGGTATTGAATTCATGCTAAAAATCGCAGATCCAGATTTTATTGAATAAGCACGTTTTAACGTCCTTACAATCCGATTTTAACATTTTTACGATGATGTCTGTGTGTATGTGTGTGTGGATGTATGTGTATGGATGTATCTGTGTGTGTATGTGTGGTGTGTGGGATGTTGGAAGGCCGATTACTCAAAAACTGTAAGATTTTATATTTGTTTAACTACGTATTTCCCAATCGGACATTCATGGGAAGATCTGAAAAGGTTTTGGGAACAATTGGACAATCAGAAGTAGAAGATTATTAAAAAAAAATCTTCTAAATATTATTTTTTGAAAATTATTCTTGGTAATATTAAAGAAAATTAAATTATCTATCTGATACATTTAAATATTTGATTATATATTCTATAGATTTAGAGATAAAAGAAATATAATATATAAAATAATGTTGTAATAAATTTTTCAGCCGAAAGAATGCCATGGAAAATAGTTGAAAATTTAATTTGTTTGTAACTGACAGATAAATGTCAGTGTCCAGAGACATTACTGAAGACTTTTTCTGGGTGGTACATACATTATATTATTTCTTTATGTATTAATAATTAAATATTTAATATTATAGGTATATTACACATACCCTTCAGAAATACTGTTACTCCCGACAATGAATTGGAAACATCTCGAAAATTAGAATAGTAGGACAAAATTTCTTCATAGAATGAATTTAAACTTAAAAAATCTAAATATAAGGAATAGATATAAGTAGAATTTTTGCTGTAGAGTGTAGGTATACAAGAAATGTTAAATACATTAGGGCGCGAGCAGTCATGTGACTTTGTTGGCCTTGACAAGCAGATATGGGGACCCATGTCAGAATATCTTTTTTGGTATTTTATGATTCCTTTTCTCGGCAACTGAATTCCACACCCCTGATAATAAATAAACCACATGAAATAAGAAAATCATGAAATTTTGAATGATAAATTATGACATTTGTCAGTTATGGACGTAATTAATAGCTGCCATTTTGACACGGGTCCACATATCTGCTTGCCAAAGTCAGCAAAGTCACGTCACTGCAAGCGCTCCACACATAAATTTTCTTGCAAAAGATCCTATATTTCCAGTTAAATTATTTCATAAACAAACTATGCGAATTGCACTTGACACTAACATCTTCTTCTTCTGTAGTTTTTCCCCCTAGGTCGCTATTTTTATTTTCTTCTTCCACTAATTTTTGTTTTGTATGTCGTCCTTATTCAGTTCCTTTTCTCTCCTTTCAAATTATATTTGGTCTTCCTATGTTTCTTCCACCTTCTGTTATAAGCTATTCATTCTTCCAATATACTCATCTCTCCTCATGACATGTTCAAACCAATGTAATCGTCTCTCTTATATCTTTCTAGAAACGCCCAACACTATAATTATTTCCCTTATTCTTTCATCATTTAGTTTTTATTGATATTGACATCTGTCAATTTGTATTACCTGAATATATTAGCAGTTTCCATGGTTAAGTTAGCACAGCTGGCTGATTTATGATATTTTATAATTATTATAATCTTTATAATTCTTTAACTCTATATCTGTTGAATATGAAATATAAAATGCAATCAAATCGTATAGAGAATAATATATTCTTTAAGTTATAATAACGTTAAATGTCTTTTCAAGAAAAACTGTTAAAATCTTCAAATGAGGATACTTCCGGTTGACTAATTATAACCAAAATCTAATCAAGTCTGCATATGGTTGTAAGGAAGAGGAATACGCAAGAATTGTAATTTTTGGAATTCTAGTATTGGAGATATCGTGCAAGAAACGGCGGTCCACACAGACACACACATACACACACACACGCACACACGAACACATACACACACACATACAGACATCATCGTAAAAATAGTAAAATCGTATTGTAAAGACCCTAAAACGTGCTTATTCAATGAAAACTCACCACCGAATATTTTGACCAAAGACAATACCTTCCTTACCTAGAGGTGACGGAAGGTAAAAAGGTTGTATTATTCTTAATAAAAACATGTTACGGTACAATAAATTCTTTATTAAATACATTTCCAAGATATAGTGGTGTACGTTAAGTACATAAGTATCGGTGCCCTAGTTGCAAGTACATTATATAGTTATAAGTTCAAAGTTTATAATATATTAGTGATAATATCATTGCAAGACATGTGTACACTGCTGCATGTGTGAGGCGAGTGTACACTATAGCTTTTACAGTAGTACTTATATATAAACAATCTTCAACATTTGTACAGACTTGCTATCCTATCCATCAAATGGAACAGAACAATCCATCCACGATTGAGCTAAGGTATTTAAAACGTGTTGAAAATGTAGAACACTTCTGGAATTTGTAGAACGAAAAGCAAACTGTATATGGCATAAAAATATAAAAATTATTATTACCTAAATATTTGTGCTAATTTTATGCGGTTTTTACATATTTATATTATTGTGCAGATCTTCAATATTGCACCTTTATACATTCTTTTCATTTTTACACATTATACAATAATTCTGCATCATCAACATATCACGAATATACACATGGGGCTGCTTTTACCACCTGCAGTCAAATTCTCTGTTTTCAAACCAAACCGGCTGTTTTCTTCTAAAAATATAGGGATTTTTTTATTAAAATAATACTACTGATTGTATACTATTATCTGTTATTAAACGAGATAGCGATTATCTTCAAATAAACAAATTTACTATAGACAATATGTGGAATAAGATGACGTATCAACAAGCGTTCTGTTACTTCCGGTTCCGGAGTATGTGATGCCAACAAATTTCAAATGGAACATACTATATTTTTTATATTTTTGAAAAGTAAATAAAATTTGTTTTACAACGGTAGTAAATTAATAATACGTTGCATTATTAAAAAATAAAATGACGGACGTTTGAAATATGAATATATTGAATTGAAAAAATCAAGTGTGTGAGATTTTGTTGTTTTTTTTGTTCATAGATGATGATATTTTTTGAGATAAATTCATTTATATGATGTAACCTAGGCAACAAATCCATTAAAACAAAATTCCACACTTTCTTGACTTATTTTGTAAGATATTTCAAACGTCCGCCATTTTACTTTTTAATAATACAACGTCCTTTTTGTTTACTATCATTGTAAAGCAAATTTTGTGTACTTTTCAAAAATATAAACAAATATAGTATGTTCCATTTGAAATTTCAAAGTTGGTATCACGTACTTCGGAATCGGAAGTAATAGAACTCTTTCTGATACGACATCTTATTTCCCATTTGCCTATAGTAAATTTTCTTATTTGAAGATAATCGCTATCATGCTTAGTAACGAAGATAATTGCTGGTTCATTCTCGCGTGATCATCCTGTATATGAATAAAAATACATATAATATAACCATAGTGAATGGATCAAAATGCACAACAATTTAGAGTGTTTTAGCACATGTGTATAGCAAGCTACTTCAGATTAAATTTATTACTACAGTCGAGTCTTTCTAATTCAAATTTGAAGAGAAGACAAAATTTCTTCAAATTATACCCTATAGGCTTTATTATTTATTATCGAATCTTCTAACTTCAAAGAAATAAATTCGGAAATACAGTTTTTGCACTCATTGTAATAATATTTATTTACATAATTAGTTATCACGTTTTCATAACGTATTATGTACAAAATTTTATCTAATTCCTCTAGAATAATTTAAAAATACACAAAATTCTACAACTCAATATACAGATTTTAAAATCAATTTACCAAAGCGTTGCCGTGAAATAAATGAATTTAGCTTTTTAATTTAATGCTTATGTCAGTGCATGCATTATATCATTAAGAATATAAGTCATTAGTCACGTAACATGTTTTCTACCAATCAACATTCAGAATCTCCCTAGTTACATGTCTATCACAGCGATGATAAAAAACAAAGAATTATCACTTTATTTATAGTCGTTACTAAGGGATTTGTTTTCTTTATTTACGACATTGACAGTTAATTTTGAGTGTAAAATAAGTAATAACAATAATACAAACTCCGATATATTAAATAAAACTCGTAAGTACTATGTTTTAATACATTATGAATATGTTTATCAAAAGTTAGGTTAATATAATGTGTTACAAAAATTCATTATATTCTCTCATTAAATATAAGCTCGTGATATAATTAATAATCGAAGATATTGCTCGTGAAACCGAAGCAGCACACCGAATCTGCAGCTCGGTTTCACTGGAGAATATCATCGATGATAATCACATCACTTGTTATATTACGTATGACAATGAGATCTGAATGTGTTCTGAAACCGACATAACCTTTCTTCTTAGCGGAATTAAATGTGAGTCAATAATCCATAAATTGATATTAAACAAATCATTATTGATATATTTTTGTTTCTTTTATTATCAGTTAGTTAGCTGCGTAATATTCTTTACATAATTGAGTTACGTAAAGATTTTTGCAAAGCTCATTTCGTATTATGTAAAAAGTGACATTTCATAACGATTTGATGTCAGATAAAATTCAACTTTTTATATCGGAATTAGATAAAATAATATACTGTTGTGTACACGTTAAGAACAAGCCGGGTCTATCATCACTCGGTTTTGCTGACCACGCCTTAAAAATTTCTACAAAATAATCTATTTAAATTTACAAGCAAAAATATACGCTTCATTACGTAGCTTGTAATTTTAAACAAAACTGGCGAGCCTATAGTTTCGGATCGTAGCCAATTATAAACGTCAACATTTTCTTTCTCCATTTAGAATAATTAAAAAATAAGTGTGGATGATCGTATTGCCTTGTATAAAAGTCGGCAAAAGTCAGTTTACTATAAGTTGAGACAAACTTATTTTAAAATTCGAGTTGCAGAAATATAATTTTATTTCGAATTGTTCAGGTTTTTTCAAGGGAACAAATAGTATTTTAAGTTGTAGAGATTTTCGGATTAGCGAGGTTCGACTATATTATAAACAGATATGTAATACTTATTTAAAGTTAGAATACTTTAAATATTTTGATAAAAATCGATTTATGCATTAAATTTAATGATTTTTTTTTAGGTATTTATCAAATGGTAGTTTACGTAGCCAATCCGCAAAGTAAATTAAATTATTATTTGTTTCGTATGCTCAATTGAAATGCATTTTTTTCACTTAGCAACACTTATCTACATAGCAACTACTTTATTCATTCAAAATTAGCAAATCTGAATGTATATATATAGCTTCTTTAATTAAAAATATTATATGGCAATGGCATTATCAAATTTAATTGTATATTATTCAATGAGCATGTAATGTATGCTATTACTCATGAGAATGAAGTTAGCATGTAAATCATTCGAGTGAATAACTGCCATTACATGCGAATACTTTATTCACAACTGTCAAATAATAACATACTGTACTATAATAAAATCAGAAATAACCTAACAAATTTTAGAAAATTGTTTGTTTACAAACATAAACATAGTTAGCGTTGATCGATAGATATTTGTTATAAAAATAGTATGAATTGATTTAACATTTACCAAAAAAATTGTAACCGATTATTCAGCTACGTTTTATGCTTAAGAAGAAAACAAAACTATAAAAAATGAGAAAACTAGTATAATTTAAAAATTTTATGTAGAAAAAAATACTTATTAAAAGTAATTTGTTTGTACTCTTTGAAAGGTAAGATTTGAATTGGATATAACGATTGAATAATATTATTCCATCGAACTGTCAATATTTTTCAATTAGCAACAATAACGAAGGTCATTAATTGATAAAAAACGGTTGCATTATGGTATATTATTTGACAGTATATTTTCCATTAAGTATACGTTCAAAGAAAACTTTTACACACGAAAACTACCACTTTTATCTTGGTGAAAATGATTAAGGAGAAGATTCACGTCATCAACCTGAAAAAAAACATTATAAAAAGAAATATAACTTGTAAAAATTATTAGTTATTTATTTTTTTTAAAAAGAAGATAAATATACTAGTATTAAAGAAACGTATATATTAATGAAATTTACAATTATTTCTAAGTCAATCCTTATTACTTTTACGAAATATAAAATTATTTGACACAACATGGTTCTTCTCAGCAGTGCCAACGTATGGTACGAATATAAACTACAATTAATTGAAATAATTTTATATTCCGTAAAAGGAATAACGATTGATTTAGAAATAATTGTAAATATCTTTAATATATGCATTACTTAATACTAGTACTTTTTTTCGTCTTTTAAAAATAAATAACACCCAATAATTTCTACAAGTTATATTTTATTTTATAAGGTTTTTTTCAAGTTGATGACGTGGTCTTCTGCCTAATCATTTTCACTATATTTCTTTATTATGTTAATTATAATTTGGTTCTATACTTTAAAATTTATATATTTTGTAAATATATAATGTGCTGCAGCTATAAAATCTTTATAAAATTTATTGAAAAAGGTCATTTCACTTGAGGCATGTCTTATTCAAATAAGAGTAAATTCTAGTATTTACAATAAATTTACTTGATGTTAAACCGATATTTTATCCTCTAGTTATGGTCACCGATAGTTTGACTATTGGTCACTGTTAACCAGAGATGGTACAAGAATTCTTAAGAAAATCATCGGTTAAATTAAACCGAAACTTTGATCAGAGGTCGTAAAAGCAGCCCTTATTTAAATTAAATTAAAATTATAGTACAAAATAAACTTAACTACGAGATCTACACTAGTTAGATAATGCAGTTTATAAAATCTACTATTCGTACTTCAATCAGTGCACAATTGAACAAAAGTCTGTTAGGTGTAGGAACTTGGAATTGGTTAAGTTTAATGTGTACACTAAGTTGTTATTTGTATGCTTTGTTCCGGCGTTAAATTATTATTAAACATCTCATCTTTTTCCTTCTTTATATTGCTTTCGAACGTATTGTCTAGAGACATAGTTCTCGATCTAGATAAGTCTTCAGTAGGTGACGGATCTTCCGTATAACTTTCAGAATCATCATCATCCTTACCAACCACATCTATGACATTATTTAGGTGAGGTGGTGTGTATATATGTGTTTGGTTGTAAGGATCAGCTCCTGAATAGGTAACCTTTCCCATAAATGTACGGATTTCATCAAAATAAGCATCTTCTCTTTCGTTTTCGTTGCTAGAACCTGGAGAATCAGCTACTGCTACAACACCGCTACCATCATCGGCTTCATGTTTCTTCAAATGACGGTCTAAGTTTGTTTGTTGCCCAAAACAACGTTCACAAAGCGGACACTTAAAAGGTTTTTCCTTATTGTGAATATTTCTAACATGTCGCTGAAGATTCGACGAGATACTGAAGGATCTTTCGCAGTATTTACACTTATAAGGTTGCTCTCCGGTATGTGTACGAAGATGTCTGGTTAAATTTGCGGATCTAGGGAAAACTTTACCGCAAAACTTACACGCGTACCTATCTTTCATTTTGTTGTTTGCTTGGTGTGCCCCCATCACGTCTTGGAAGGGTTTTACGTTTCCAAACCCCGGAAGACTTGGGCGAAGCATTTCCAAGGGTTGTCGCTGTTGCCCAAAAGGGCCTAGAAAGGGAAACCCCCTTGGGTGGCCAAACGGACTTGGAGGGGGTAACAATCGATCACTTCCAGATGGAGGTCCTGGAAATTCGTGGAATGGAGGTCGTCGCATCGCTTCGAACAACACCAATGGATGAATTGGTCTTGGATAAGCCATTGGAGGTGTCACAGATAATTTGTCATACATTGATTGAGGAGGAGGTGTTTCTTGTCTTTTAATTTCTTCCACATCCATATTATCTAATTTTTCATCTTTTACAGGTGGAGTTTCTATTTTGACTTCCTCTTTAATGCTGATCACATCTTCGTCTTGTTTGTTCCTGTTCATTGTCAGGTCCAAGGGTTGTTCATTTGATTCGTTGTCTGTTTCAGATTTGGTGTCAGTATCGTCCATTTTGACAGGCGAAGCCCTTCGAGATAAGTCTTTCGGAGTTTCTACGTCTTCTCTGATGTGTTCTCTGGGGTTGTTGAATATATTCGAGTTGACGTTTAGGGGTGGTCTGGCAGGGGATGGTGTGAGATGTGTGGAGGCTTCGTCCGCTGTTGGTGGTGAAATCTTAGCTGCCTTTGTAGGGGAAGGGGAAACACTTTCAGTAGGGGGTGATCTTCTTTTCCACGCTCTTATATTTGTCTTCAATTTATCCAATTTCGGGTAATGATTCATCAAAAAGGTGTTGTCGAATATCATTGGTGGTGGTTCATTGGGGTGTAAGGAAGGGTGTAGTATGGGATTGTAAGGGTTGAAGGGTGTGGGGAAGAAAGGCAACCCCGGAGGGCGGTATATCAAGAAAGGGTTTTGCTGGTTGTTGGGCATGGGTACACTGGACATTGGGTGTTGAGGAGGTACGGTTAAGGGAGCCCCAGAAGTGGTGTCGCAGAACCGTTTGTGTTTCTGCAAACTGGTGACGGTGCTGAAGCTCTGGTTGCACTTCACGCACTTGATCTGCATCCGGCAGTCTGCGTGCATACGCTTATGGCGGCATAGGTTGGAGAACTGGGTATACGCCTGAAACAACGTCCAGGTCACATTAATTTTTACACTACAAGGGGTACACCTAGCATAAACATACTCAAATAAATTATAAAATAAAGCTGCTTCATTAATCCATAAGGATTTAAAATTATAAAAGGTAAATTTAGAATATATACTTATTATGTAAATAATAACAACAGTTATTAAATTAGATGTGATAATAACAACCTATATCCTATGCTCTACATAACCTCTAAATGTATGTCATAATAATTATTGTGTATCTCTTAAATAAATGAATTTTTATTGCCTTTATGAATTATTTAATATTCCTTTATAATATAATTAGTTTAGTAAAGCCACCTTGCGGGAAAAGTTGGTACTAGCGACCTACCTCCCACCAGAAAATAATTCTCAGAAATTTTGGGTGGCATCTCCTATCTACAACTGTCGGCAAAAACTTTTTTCTACTCCCATTTGAAAAACTTGTCATTTCATCACAATCTACAGAATGGATATGTATGCAATAGAGGTTAACAGAACGAATATAATTTCATATTCATCCTAGGATGGATATGAAATCCAAGAAACACAAATCACGTACAGTAAAAATTTTGAAAGATGTCCGATCAAGGTCGTCTACGAATTGTATGAATTCAGATTTTTGCTCCGCCCATTATGACAAATTCAGTAGTGTCGTTTGCTTAATTTTTATGAGGGTACGTAAGATACTAGTGTTATTTTATTATTATAAAAATATTTATTACAGTAAAAGCATTCAAAATTCAAAAATAAGTCAACTGGTAAGTTTATAAGCAAATGTAAAACCAAATATGTTAAAAATAAGATAATCACACAATGTCTCTGTCAGTACAGAAAATAACGTTATTCGTACGGCTATGAATCCAGGTAATGTGTCTGAATTAATAAATAAACTTACGTTACAGCGAAAGTATTATCAACAACGAGCATCGTTTTAAAGTGGAATGTCCTAACTTAGTCGAAACAATATGAATATTTGAAAGACAAGCGTGTTATATCCTTCTTTATCGCACACTCTTATAGCCTTTGCAAAAGAAAGAGATAAATGTATGCCTATTTGTTAATCCGTTCATGATACAGATGCCCTTCATCGGACATCTTTTAAATTTTTTACTGTAAACTGTATTATAACCTATGCAACTGTCTATTCATTTATTACAAGATTAAGAAGAAGAGCGGTACAAATGTTATATTTGACATTTCAATGTTGTCATTTAGATGGAAATATTTTCAGTATAAAAGGAGATTTGAATAATTTAATAGAATTATATTATGAATTAATAGATAAGTTGTAAGTATTCAAAAAAATGGAAAAAAAAAACATAACCAGAACGGTATGAAATATCACATTTGACAAATCAATGTTATCCTTTTTAAATTTGTCAATAATTTCAGAATATTGAAATTTTGAATCTTCAAGTGAGAAGTTTTTTTAAAATTGTCAGACTGCATTACCGCCATTTTAATGAACAACATTAAATTAAAAATATCTATTGTATGTTTAAAAAATAAAAAACCCCGTCCCAAAATCAACCCAGTAAATTCTAACCGTGATTTGTTTACCTTGAAACAAACTTCACACTGGAAGGGCTTGACCGAGCTATGTATATGCGTGTGCTGCTTGAGGCCTGAGGACGTTCCGAAGGTCTTCCCGCACTCCGGGCAAGCGTGGCTCCTCGCCCCCACGTGGTGCGTGCGTATGTGTCGCTGGAGGTTGCTAGGATCGGTGAACTCCTTCCGGCAGTTTTCGCAGGGGTACTTGCGTAAGTCTCCGTGCGCGATGGCACGGTGTCGCAAGAGGTACGGACGGTGGGAGTATGCCCTCGGGCAGAGCTCGCAACGGTATTGTTCGGGTTGGTAGCGGTGCGAAGAGATTAGGTGGTCGTCGAGCCTAAAAGAAAGGAAATTGTTAGTTTTGTGGAGGAAAAATAAAGATCATGATACTTGATCTTCTAAAACCATGTCCGATATCACATTTCAGTATTTAGATCTTTTAGATAAGCTTTTTTACCTTACTTCACCTTTGGGTAAGTATTAGTACAGTAGTAAAAATCTGTTGTGGCCAGCACAATACCTCTCGCCACTTCCTTTTTTTGGTTACATAAGTATAGGGCGCGAACGGTAATGTTACATTTTTGGGCTTGACAAGCAAATGTGTGGGCCCGTTTCAGAATGATAATTAGTAATTATGTACATAGATGTCAAATGTTAGAATTTTTCATTAAAAATTTCAAGATTTTCTAAATTTACGTAGTTAATTTATCACCAGGAGTTTAAAGTTTACTTGTATGCCTTAGATATTTAACATTTAATTCTGCTCCACATGGAATTGGAAAATCACTAAATTTAGAATGAGAAATTATGATATTTGACATCTATATACATAATTACTAGCTATCATTCTGACATGGGCCCCCATATCTGCTTGTCAAGGCCAACAAAATCATATGACTGCTCGCTCCCTATTGTATTTAACATTTCTTGTATACCTACACTCTACACCAAAAATTCTACTTACGCATATATCTATTCCATATATATTTAGATTGTTTAATTTTAAATTCATTTTTGATGAAGAAATTTTGTCCTCTTCTAATTTTTCGAAATGTTTCCAATTCTATTAATACATTAAGAAATAATATAATGTATGTACTTCCCAGAAAAAGTCTTCAGTAATGTCTTCGGATTTCTGACACTGACATTATCTGTCAGTTACAAACAAATTTTCAACTATTTTCCATGGCCATTCTTTCGGCTGTAAAATTTATTATAACAGATTATTTCACATACTATATTTCTTCTATCTCTAAATCTATAGAATATATTGTAAAATATTTAAATGTATCAGAAAGAGAATTTATTTTTCTTTAATATTATCAAGAAAAAATTTCAAAAAATATTATTTAAAAGATTTTTTTTCAAGAATCTTCTACTTCCGGTTGTCCAATTGTTACCAAAACCTTTTCAGATCTTCCCATGAATGTCCGATTGGGAAATACGTAGTTAAAAAAATTTAAAGTCTTATAGTTTTTGAGTAACCGTCCTTCCAACATCCCACACACACACACACACATACACACACACACACACATCCACACACACACACACACACACAGACATCATCGTAAAAATGATAAAATCGGATTGTAGGGACCTTAAAACGTGCTTATTCAATAAAATCTGGATATGCGATTTTTAGCATGAATGCAATACCTCTCTTAGCGAGAGGTAAAAAAATGTATCTATTCAAAATTGCAAAATTTGGCAACGCTAGCCCAAGACAGTCTGGCCATTCTACTGCGGCAGCACGAACCAAATGTATCGGTCAATCCCTCACTGCGACGGTGTTCCAAGAGAACATTCTAGAAGAAGTTGTAATGTTTTACAGTAACATAATCTTTCTAGCAGGATTCAGTCCCGCCACACAAGGCCAGAACGACGCAGGCTTGGCTAAAGCCCAATGTTCCAGCCTTCATTGCGACCCAAGTCTGGCCCTCTAGCTGTCCAAACCTGAACTCTTTGGACTACAAATTGTAGTCAGTGTTAGAAGAGAAGGCATGCACTAAACCCCCAGCGAAATTTGGACCAGATAAAGAGAAGTTTGGAGAAGACATTTAGTTAACTACCGATAGATACGGTTCATGCTGCCACAGCAAAATGGCCAGACAATCTTAAGCTTGCACTAAAATAAATAAATAAATATATATATATATATATATATATATATATATATATATATATATATATATATATACATATATATATATATATATATATATATATATATATATATTGCATGTATTAGTTTATATTGTTATCCAACCACTTGTATTAGCTATGAGCTATATATCAAATAAATAATTATTATTATTACAAATTTTTAGCAGCCTATATACCACGTGACAGTATATATAGCAGGAATATGTATATCATATAATTTCATTGATCCTAACAAAATGACCCCCCCCCCCTTCATGGTCCGGTCCGGATTTTATCCATTGCCTAAATAGTCACCATGAGTGAGAAATATTTGCTGCATGTAAGATGTACGATTAGTAGGAATGTTGTGATGTGAGTCAGATGAGCTCTTATTGTTATTATTATTACTTTCGGATTTATGCTAGCCCCACTAAGTGGGATGTGTTATAACTAAAACATTACAGCGTTATGCAAATTAACATAGCCAGCAATGGGTAATATAAGACGTAATGATATATTAATTTTATGTAGTAAAACAGTAACCTAATTTCTAGTAAGTAATAGCACATGTTGTATTCCGAACTATCATCTATTAATTTTATGTATTCCTATTTCTTCATAAACAAAACAAATCACCCTATAGTGATTGTAGTAATCAGAAAAAACTAAAAAAAATACAATAAATTTATTATTGATAGGAAGTAATCAAATACCCCAACCAAATTTACACCCACCCTATCAATAAATTCATTTGTTGATAAATATTTAAAGAAAACGAATATCTGTTTCACTATAATCAGAAACAAAGACACACAAGTCCAATTAATAAAATATTCATGTTATTGTCACCTCAAGCACCGAGGCAGTCATCATCAAAATTATTTTCCGATAGATTATGTTGCCACCTGAGCGTTCACATGCCATCGAAAAAGTAATAGGCTAATAATAATATAACACGAACGTCGAGGCGAACGCTAACGCTATTTCTAGGGCATCTACAGCTGTAAACATCATGGCATATGTGATCACAAGTGTACATGAAACGCAATTATGTGATTCCTAGTAATTGCGATGGAATCAATGGATTGGTTTTCGAATATTTAAAAGCTTTTCAGAAGAGATTAGAATTAATTTTTACTATTTTAGAAGCAGATAAGAGTTATTTAGACTAGCGTATTTAACGAAAGTTTTGCCACAAACTAAAAACATTTCATATGTATTTTTAATATTATGCAACTTAAATAATAAAGGGTAGTTATAGTTATTTAAGTATTAAGGCCAATAAGTGCACTTTACCGGTTGAGGATTAGTTGTCCAATACATCCGATACCGGTTAAGAAGCACTTCATGCCCGCAATGCTTATTATATTTTTTGCACGATCGTCCCAATAATAACAAATTAAAGTTTAGAATTATTTAAAAATTATTTTGACATTTTAAAAAAAATAGTTGTCATTTTTAAGTAAGCTATGATCGTTGTTTTGTTATCGTTAAAGCTTTAAAAATTGTACATTTATTTTTTATTTATGTAATTTTCAAAACTTACTGCCTTGGAAACCCTATCGGTAAAATTTAAAAAAAAAAACAGATCGTGCAAAAATACATATTTTAGCAATACATATTAATTTTCACATCTCGGTTTGGTGCGCGCATTTCGCATAAGGCGCTGGAATGTATACAGGGTGAACACTAAAAACCAAAACATAGGCGTTTAATATGGGAAAACAGTTATTTTTTCAAATATTATTTGTCCCATACGAGTATTTAATACTTGTAATTTAATGACGTATTATTGAAATATTTACTAAAGTATAATGCAATTATAATTTATTAAAAACAGTAATCATAGATGAGTTGAAATAAGCACGTTTTAAGGTCCTTACAATCCAATTTTAACGTTTTTACGATGATGTCTGTGTGTGAGTGTGTGTGTGTGTGTGGATTTATGTGTGCGTGTATGTGTGTGTGTGTGTATGTTCTCCAAACCTATAAGAATTAATATCTGTTCAAACGACGTATTTCCCAATCGGATATTAATGGGAAGTATTGAAAAGATTTTGGTGACAATAATTGGACAACAGAAAGTAAAAGATTCTTCTAAATATTATTTTTTGAAAATTTTTATTCTTACTAATGTTAAAGATAATTAAATATTTTTTCTTCAAACGTCATAAAAGTAGCATCTTTTGTGACTTGATTCACAAGATAGAAGTTTTATTTCTACGCCGCCGGAGTAGAAATAGCTAATTTCTACGCCGCCGGCGTAGAAATAAAATAAATAAATATCCATAGAAACTATACAAAATCAACGAATAAGAAATAGCCTTAATAAAAGAAACCTGTAATATCGCCCTAAATGTCACTATAACACGCTAGGTAACCTAAGAATAAAGTTACTAAATACGATCCATAGCTGTCAAATTTAAATATATAACCTGTGAATTGAAATATAAACAGAGTTTACTTTTGAGGAAATAACATTATTAAAGAATAGCAGACTTACAGATTACAATTACAGGGACGGTAATGAGCATAAGTATACTTAGAATTAAAGTGATAAGAAAAGAATATATTGTTTTGCAGAGATTTCTGGACATATCTTTCAGCCACACTGTTAGATTTCCATCCAATCGAACAACTTCAGGGGGCGTACATTATAATCCTTCAAATTCCGACATAATTGCACTCAAGGAGGATATAAAATTGCACAGTTTTTATTTAAACGTCAAAACGTGAAAATTTTCATTTCAATGTTTATAACCAAAAGGGAACAAATAAAGTATCCATAGCTACAGGGCAATTGAAATCGCAAACGTAATTTACGTAAAATGTAACGTCAGTAGTAGATACTTTTCTTTAAATATCTACGTTTGAAGAAAAAATATAATGTGTCATTCGGAGTAAAAGTGTCTTTGTGTGCCTCGCGTGCATTTATCCGACTCGCTTCGCTCGTCGTTTAAACTTCCACGCTCGTCACACAAAGTCTGACTTTTACTCCTAATAACACAATATACTATTGTTATATCTTCTATAGATTTAGCGATAAAATAAATATAATATATAAAATAATCTGTTGTAATAAATCTTATAGCCGAAATAATACCATGAAAACCAATTAAAAAAATAAAATGTAACTAACAGATAAATGTCAGTGTCAGAAATCCGGAGACTGAAGAGTTGTGGGAAGTACATACATATATTATTTCTTATTTTATTAATAGTTAAATATTTCAAATTATATGTATATTACACATAGCCTTCAAAAATACTGTTAATCCCGAAAATGAATGGGAAACATTTCGAAAAATTAGAAGAGTAGGACAAAATTTAAAATCTAAATAAAAAGAATAGATATAAGTAGAATTTTTGGTGTATAGTGTAGGTATACAAGAAATATTAAATACAGTATGGCGCGAGCAGTCATGTGACTTTGTTAGCCTTGACTAGCAGATACGGGGGCCTGTCTCAGAATGATAGCAAGGAATTATGTAAATAGATGTCAAATATAATTTTTAATTCTAAATTTCGTGATTTTCTAATGCCATGTAATATATTTTCCTAGACAAGTAAATTCCACATTCCTGGTGACAAATTAACCACGTGAAATCTTGAAATTTTGAATGAAAAATTCTGACATTTGACATATATATATATATATATATATATATATATATATATATATATATATATATATATATATATATATATACATAATTACTAGTTGCCATTCTGTCGCTTCTATATCTGCTTGTTAAGGTCGACAAAGTCACATGACCCCTCGCGTCATTTACTTATGTAACCAAAAATGGAAATGGCGAGAGGTATTGTGTTGGCCACAACAGTTTTTTTTATTTGTAAAATATATTATTAAATACACAAATCTTCACACAAGTTTATAATAGACGTATTACACTTTCTATATTGTCATTTTTTGATACATTCTTTGTAAATATTTTTTAATCCAATAGATTTTTAATTTGCTGGAATATATCCTAATAGACAATATTTTTTTATTTTTCTTGGTTACTTTCTTGTTACATATTTTCATATTTCACTTCTTTTACATTTAGTCAATAAAATTCTTGATTAACCAAACAATTTATGTTTTAATTCTGTAATTTATTTAATAATACATTTTACAAATTAAAAAATAATAATAAAAATAAAAACATGAACTGGGCGGAGTACTTCGCTGTAACCAACCGGCTATTTAACATGTTTCCATGATTACTGTTTTTTTTTTATATAAATTATGAATAATAACTATGAAATAGCATTATACTTTTATAAATATTCCTAAACAATCATATCAAAAACTCCCACTATAGTCTTACGGCACAGATGATATTTAAAAACAAAAAAAAAATTGTTTTCTCATGTTAAACGTTTATGTCAAGGTTTTCAGTGCAGTGCAAAAGTTTTGAGCCAAACATATTTTTAAACCATATCATATAATGTGAAGGTGATACAAAAATGAAACAGTTATATTAATAAAAATATTCATTTGTGCATAAAATATTTTTATATTATAAACCAGAAACTATGTCAATAAACTTCCGTAGTAACAAAATAATTTATCGTGCTGTTCTACAAAATTGGTTCAATGTTTTTGGATTTATGATTTTTGTACTTCATAGTTTGATAAAATCACTGTAGCCCACTGTCGAGGCATTTATTTAATTAATTTTTAACTACTGACATAAATGTTTTATTGGATTTAAATCTGGAGATTAGGATGGTCAGTCAAAAATTCGGACTTCAGTCGACTTCATTCCAATGTTGATATGTTTTGCAAAATTTAGTCTCGCTTTTTTATTTCCTTTCTGCTAACTAAAGGTTTTTTAAACACAGATTGTAAAATCCATCGTTTTATAAAACGCCTAGTCTTTTTATAAAATGGCCAAATTACGTAATATCTACCTTTCTATAAGTATTTGCAGCAGTCAAAACTCGAGATCGGCTATTTCCAGAAAAATTAATAGGCCTATTTTGTAAGCATCGTTACGACATAACGAATCGTTAAAACGTTATATTGTTATGTTGATAACGAACCCCGTTTAATATGCTTATTCTGTAAACGATCGTTATGACATTATGCATTATTAAATCGTTATTATAACGATAATCGTTAAAGTGGTATTCTGTAAACAATAATTTAATTCTACATAATGAAAAAAAGATAACGATATCGTTATTTTTTAACGGCTGGAAAAATCATTCGTTACCTAAACGTTTCGTCAATAATTCAGTATTTTTATTCGTGTCAAAATAAAATTGCTATTATTTTGAATAGTGATCTCAAAAACCCGTCACATTATAGTTTTTTACAAGGTTATATTAAAATAATTTAATAAGTTTTTATTCCTAGCGCCTAACGCAAGCTTCCCAATTTAACAGCTGACTCCCACCAGAACTAATCTAACCTAGAAGTTTTGTGAGTGATATTAAATTATTTTAGATATTTCATTTAAAATTAAATTTCATTTTAGGAAATAAAGTTCTTAACTTGATCCCAAGGTTATTATTTTTTAAAATGAGTTACAGGATACGGATACAAAGATGACGATTATCGTTAAGTAGATATAATGATTTTCAAAATAACGATTTCATTATGATAACGATTCGTTAAGCGAATATTTTACAGAATAAGGCCTATAAGTCATGGAATACCTTTATAGATCGGTATATTGTTCTAACAGATATATTTTGATTCGTATAAAAGTTTACAATATGTCGTTTGGGCATTTTTCCAACTAATTTTTTTTTTTATAAAGTAGACATTGTTTGTGAATTTATTAATAAAAATCTGATGTGGCCAGCACATAACCTCTCGCCGTATATTTTACCTGGCTGTATGCATAAAGCAAAGTATATTTTTATAAATACAAATAATATATTCATATAAATCTATGACGTATAAACTTCTTTATTATTCAATAATAGCATGTCTCAACATGAAGATATTTTACCATAAATTATCTTACAATAAATTACAAAGTAGAGTTTACCATATATAAATATTAGGCTGGTAACTGCAATTTTCAATTCGAACAACGTTGTTTACTTTCTCTTCATATTCTTCTAGTAAAAACATTAATTTTGGGCGGTCTAAAATGTATATATGGATTGTGCATCTATTCTTACATATCTTCTTTTACATTTTATTTTTTCATACATGTTATATCTAAATAACACTAATTCCCTTTAATAAAGTGACGGATAGATTGCACTCCGATTATTCTTATATCGATGTGTAATTTTGTCAATATTTACAACTTACTTGAGAAGAATTTGATAGCTTTTTCGCAATTCAAAGTTACTCTAGTCTATAGTACTGGTGTACATTGTCCCATAATGTTTGAAACAAATTTAAGTCCTTCAACCTAGACTAGTCATCTCCATAATAGTCACAGATCAAGAACTATGGGATTCTCCAAGTACATTTTTAATTCATTACTCATTATTTCTGACACTGACATTTATCTGTCAGTTACAAATAATTTAAATTATCAACTATTTTTCATGGCATTCTTTCGGCTGTCAAATTTATTACAACAGATTATTTTATATATTATACTTCTTTTATCTCTAAATCTATGGAATATATAATAAAATATTTAAATGTATCAGATAGAGAATTTAATTTTCTTTAATATTACCACGAAAAATTTTCAAAAAATATTATTTAGAAGATTTTTTTTCAAGAATCTTCTACTTCCGGTTGTCCAATTATTACCAAAACCTTTTCAGATCTTCCCATGAATGTCCGATTGGGAAATACGTTGTTAAACAAATTTTAAGTCTTATAGTTTTTGAGTAACCGTCCTTCCAACATCCCACACACACACATCCACACACACACACACACACACACACACACACACACACACACACAGACATCATCGTAAAAATGTTAAAATCGGATTGTAGGGACCTTAAAACGTGCTTATTCAATAAAATCTGGATATGCGATTTTTAGCATGAATGCAATACCTCTCTTAGCGAGAGGTAAAAACTGACATATAAGTGAAAGACGTAAAAAAACGTAATTATTTTTGTTTTCAGTGGTGAATAAATTCATTTGACAGCAAGTAATTAAGCGATAATTTTTAAGCCAAAGTTTTTGTTATATACTTTACAATAGTAGGTTTATAATCGATGTTATGTTAATTTCAAATTTAGACTATTGTTAACTATATAAAGCACGATATTATATGAATGATAATGTGGAAAATTGTATTTCATCAAAAATATAATTAACAACAAAATTATAATTACGATATTTTATATACAAAATAATACTCATACCATGTCGCGTTTTATTTGATACAAATTTATAATAAATATTGTTTCATGTGTAGGTTATTCATTGAAAATTTATTAATTATGCATATTCATGTGTTCGGTGTAGCCATTTTCACGCTGAATAATTGAAATATGTTGTAAAAAAGACTGTATTATAAAATTATTTATTTATTGTATTTATTAATATGGGATATGTTTTATCACGAAACGACGAGTACATACATCATTGACGTTGTTTAAATTTTATCAACATACATAGTACTAATTATATTGAAATATCTATACAAACATAAATTTCACAATAAAGTATAATTTACTCTGGCATCTGAAAGTTATATTCTAGTACAAATAATTTATTTATTTATCAATAATTGTGACATTTTACAGACTGTTAGCTGTCAAAAAAATTGCACTTTTAATGAAAATCAACACAAAAATTATTTGAAAATATTCTCCCAGAATTACATATTCATCCCAAAATTCTGTAACATGTAATTATTAACTCTTAGCAACATTGCTACAGCAAATAACCAATAATAATTGCAAACATTGAATAAAAAAAGAAAATGGTTGGCTTTAAATTTTTGTTTCACTTGGTTACAATTTTAAGCAATGTTGCTAAGACAGTAACTTTCTTACAGAATTGGGATGGATAACGTAAAAGAAAATTCATTATGATAAGTACTGTTATTTTTTTTATAAAACAGTACAAGATTTCTTTATTTTTTAAATAACTTAATACAACTTTTTACCTTCTGTCACCTTTAGGTAAGGAAGGTATTGTCTTTGGTCAAAATGAGTGATGAGTTTTTAGTGAATAAGCCTGTTTTAGGGTCCCTATAATACGATTTTACCATTTTTACGATGATGTCTGTATGCATGTATGTATGTATGTATGTATGTATGTATGTATGTATGTATGTATGTATGTATGTATGTATGTGTGTCTATATGTGTGTGACAAAAGTTTCGGATCGTATAACTTCAATACCACGATCCCAAAAATTTTATTTTTTTCGTATTCCTCAAGTTTACATCCAGAAGAGCAACTGATTAGATTTTGGTTATAATTGGTGAACCGGACGTAGCTACATTTGAAGATTTAACAGTTAAATTTGATTTATTTACAATTAACGTTTATTATAACTTAAAGAATATATTATTCTCTATACGATTTGATTGCATTTTATACTTCATACTCAATAGATATACAGTTAAAAAAAAAATTAAAGAAATTAAATTTTATAAATCAGTCAGCTATGCTAAACATGGAAACTACTAATATATTCATATAATTCAAATTGACAGATGTCAGTATAAATAAGAGATGAGAATGTTGAAGTAGATGTTGGGGAAGACACGGAAAGATAAGTAAGGAAATAACTCTAGTGTTATAAGTTTCTAGAAAGATACAAGCGAGATGATTACATTGGTTTGAAAATGTCATGAGGAGAAATGAAGAGTATATTGGATGAATGCTTAGTAATAGAAGGTTAAAGAAACAGAGGAAGACCAAAGATAAGATGGAAGGACTGTATTGAGGAAGACTTGAGAGAAAAGGAACCGAATGAGAACGATACGTAAAGCAGAAATGAGTGGAAGAAGAAAATAAAAAATAGCGACCCATAACGAATGGGGAGTTAAAGAAAAAGAATATGTTAGTGTCAAGTGGAATTTGCATAGATTGTTTATGAAATAATTTTACTGGAAATTTAGAATCTTTTGCAAGAAAATTTATGTATGGAGTTTATACATAATACACAGGATTGACGAAAGGTATTGTGCTGACCACAACAGATTCTGGAAAGGAACAGCATTAAAAAAATTGATAAAATGGCAATCATAGGGATAAAAGGTCCACAAAAAATATATAAAAATGATTTGAAAATACAGCTGGCCAAATATTTTAAGTTGAAAATTTTTTCAGTTAAAATTACATCTTTTATTGCCTGTTTCTAATTCCCAAAGGATTTCGAATATAATCCCCAAACCTTAATTTCATTACCTTCTCCCTACAACCCTTGCTATCCTACCTTCTATCTTCCTAATATTTCTCTATTATTCTATCCCATTTCTACCTACAATTCAATTCCCTATATGAGCAATTGAGTTTGCGTGTCTTTCAGCAGTTCCGCGGGCAATCAAGGCTACCGCGCGTGTGACATCGCAGCCACTCGTCCGCCCCGATAACGTGTATTACCACCCACCCCAGCGACAGCGACGTTGCAAGGGCTATTAGCAAGGGAAGGTGGCGGACTCGACCAAATTCATATAGTGTGCTGTGGAATAGGGTCAAAGAAATAATAAAGTATAAGATTGGATTGTGAGTGATAGTAAGTATTAATTTCTAATTCAGCTTTACAAATATTGTTGTATCCATGAATCTTTGAGATCATTTTGCTTAAAATAAATCGTTCATCTCAAATTGTTTTTACTATCTTTTATAATTAAAACTAATACAATTACCCCTTAACCTTAAAACTAATAAAATAAGCTATAAGCGAAATACGTATTTCGAGAACTAAGTACTCATCATCAGTAGAACAAATTTAGAAGAGTTGTTCTACTGATGATGAGAACTTAGTTCTCGAAATACGTATTTATTATTTTAAGGTTAAGGGGTAATTGTATTAGTTTTAGTTATAATTTAACCTTAGACTCCTATTATTATAACCTTCTTTTATATCAGAAAGAAATTCAGTTTAGGTTCATTTTTACCTTCCGTCACATTTAGATAAGGAAGGTATTGTCTTTGGTCAAAATATTCAATGATTAGTTTTTAGTGAATGAACATGTATGTATGTATGTATGTATGTGTATGTGTATGTGTGTGTATGTGTGTGTGTGTGTGTGTTGTGTGTGTGTGTGTCTGAGTGTGTGTGACAAAAGTTCCGGATAGCATAACTTCAATACCACGATTCCAAAAATTATATTTTTTTCGTATTCCTCAAGTTTACATCCAGAAGAACAACTGATTAGATTTTTGTTATAATTGGTGAACCGGAAGTAGTCTCATTTGAAGATTAAACAGTTAAATTTGATTTATTGATATTTAACGTTATTATAACTTAAAGAATATATTATTCTCTATACGATTTGATTATATTTTATACTCCATATTCAATAGATACAGAGTTAAAGAATTTTAAAGAAATTAAATTTTATAATTCAGCCAGCTATGCTAAACATGGAAACTACTAATATATTCATATAATTCCAATTGACAGATGTCAGTATCAATAAAAAGTAAATTAATATGGCAGAGATGAGGATGCTGAAATAGATGTTGAGGAAGACACGGAAAGATACGGTAAGAAAATAACTCTAGTGTTACATGTTTCTAGAAAGATACAAGAAAGACGATTACATTGGTTTGAACATGTCATGAGGAGAAATGAAGAATTATATTGGAACAAGAATGAATAGTTTAATAATAGGAGGTTGAAGAAACAGAGAAAGACCAAAGATAAGATGGAAAGACTTTATTGCGAAAGACTTGAGAGAAAAGGAACTGAATGAGAACGACACGCAAAGATAGCGACCCCTAACGAATGGGAAAAGCTAAAGAAGAAGAAGAAGATGTCAGTGTCAAATGCAATTTGAATAGTTTGTTTATGAAATAATTTTAATGGAAATTTAGAATCTTTTGCAAGAAAAATTATGTATGGAATTTATACATTATACAAAGGATTGACCGAAGATATTGTGCTGGCCACAACAGATTTTTTCTCAATACTTTTGTAGTGACCTACGTAGATAAGATTGTTATTCCAGAATATTTACTATGTAAAATATACTAAACAATTTTAATTTAATGCGGTCCTGCACGTGGTAGTTCTCGTGAAATATGAATCTTTGTATGCCTATAAATAATTAATTCGACAGGTACAGAATATAAAATGCAGATAAATAAATACACGAATGTCATCACGCATCGTTTGAGGGCGATCGGTGTTGCGATAACGCGCCGCGTAATTAAACTATCCTACCTATGTGTGTGTTTTGTTTAGTGTTTCTGGACAGGCTAAATTTATCGCACTCATCCTTTCCTTTACCTACATTTATCATTACTCATTGCTCATCAAGGTAGATATCATGTTTTTAAATTTTAATAAAGAGGGATTGTTGGCTTATCGAAAATATGATAATTCAAACTTATAAATGACCTCGTTCTTAATAAAACTTTTGTTGATTTAACTTAATTTATCAATTTGATTATATTAGATATATGAGTATATTTTGAAACCAAAAGGAAATATAACTTCATTTTTAAAACAATAATATTACAGACTAAAAATTACAACAAGGTTATTTTATTTTGTTAGTATTTAATATCAAATATTACTAGGAATTATTGTAATCAGTTACAAAACGAAGCGTTATATTTTGTTGTAAATATATTTTCATACTTAATATAATAAGTGATATGATTATCATCGATGATATTCTTAAGTGAAATCTGCTACTTTGGTTTCAGGAGCAATATCTTCGATTATTAATCATATCACGAGCTTATATTTAATGAGAGAATATAATGAATTTTTGAAACATATTATGTGTGCTGCTAACCTTACTTTTGATATACAAATTTGTATTGTATTGGAACATGGGACCTACTTACGAGTTTTACTGAATATATCGGAGTTTGAGTTATTATTACTCATTTTTATACTCAAAATTAACTGTCAATGATGGAAAAACAAATCCCTGAGTAACGATTATAAATAAGGTGATAATTTCTTTGTTTTTTATCTTCGCTGTGATAGATATGTAACTATGAAGATTCTGAATGTTGATTGGCGGAAAACATGTCACGTGACTAATGAATTATATTCTCATACATATATTATACAACAAGACGATTGAAAATTCTCGATTATACGAAACGTGTTGCCTGGATACACCACTAGACCGACGGTCGAGTGGTATTTCCAATAGGCAACTCGTTGAGTATATCGAGAATTTTCTTTGTTGAGTTGTATATACAGGTTGACTATATCATGCATAAAAAATAAATTAAAAAGTAAACAGTAAATTTAACGTAGGCTCGTAGTCTATTTTCTTTTGACAGGAACGTCAAACTGTATGCTAGATAACTTTTAAAAATATTGCTGTAATAATATGTAATATTATATTGAAATGCTCGTATTCAGAATAAATGCTCATATTTGAAATAAACTAGCAACAGTATAATCCAAATACTTATTTATTATTATTGTCAAATTTTTACTTCAATAATGCTTTGCTGTCAAATAATAGGTGCGTTCAATTATTTGTTTTGGTACATTTGAACCTGTGTTATTTAAGATGTCTACTTAGAGCATACAATTTTTCTCCTCAAAGTCTAAATTCAGATATTATGTTTGTACTTCATAGTGTGTTCGAAGGAAAAAGAATATACTTTATGCTCCGTAAATATAATTAAAAATAACATTGACAGTTGACAGTTCTGAGTAGAAAGAACAAAAGAACCAAATGCACCTATAAGTGAATATACGAAGGTAGGTATATTCGAATATATGAAGGTTCGTATATTCACCATGGTTACTTAATAATAACCGCTGTAATACGTGATAACTAAGGAAAATCACGCATTCTTATTGGTTTAAAACTTAATGAATGTTATAGTCATACGTAATATAACAAGTGATATGATATCATCGATGATATTCTCGAGTGAAATGTGCTGCTTCGGTTTCACGAGCAATATCTTCGATTATTAATCATATCACGAGATTATATTTAATGAGAGAATTATAATGAATTATGTTAACCTAACTTTTGATATTCATAATGTATTAAAACATTGTACTTACGAGTTTTATTTAATATTCCGGAGTTTGAATTATTGTTATTACTTATTTTATACTCAAAATTAACTGTCAATGTTGTAAATAAAGAAAACAAACCCCTTAGTAACAACAATAAATAAGGTGATAATTTCTTTGTTTTTATCATCGCTGTGATAGACATGTGATACATAGAGATTCTGAATGGTGATTGGCGGAAAACGTGTCACGTGACTCATGAATTATATTCTCAACAGTATAAAAGCAATATCAATATGATGTACTTACTGGTCTATATCAGGAAAAGCTTTTTCGCAGACGAAACACCTCGTATCAGTTTCGTCTTCTTCAGCTTCTTCACGTTCTTCGTCGACTGTACCACTGTGTTGTGACGCTGAAACAAAAAAATATATTTTTTACTGTGCCTCATTTAGACATTTATTAATGTTAAGAAAAGTGTTTTCTATAGTCAAAATTCAGAATTTCATATTAGGGAATTACTTATATAAAGTAAAACATCGCATATATCAATTTTCAATTTTTGATACTCTTGTCACCAAGAAGTAGTGCCTGAGTTCTCTAATGCGTTAAGACGGTCCATTTTAGAAGAAAATATTCTGTAGTTTTTTCCTAATATATAATATTATACTCGTATTTGTAGTAGTAGAATAGAAATTATTGCCTGAATTATTTCTTCCACTTCTGAAAATTTTCGATCTATAGAATATAGATTCTGTCAAGAAAATACCGGGAATTGTATATTAAAAAATCCCGCTTAAAGGAAGTGACGAAATTATTTTTGTCGCTACGTTGGCACAACTGTCCTCTACGCGGAGTTTGAGCGCCATCTGTTATTTAGTTTGTTTGCAATGTTTACAATGGATAAAAAAAATCGATCAAAGAATCTGTCTCAAATTTTGCATTGCAAATGGAAATTCGTTTGCCGAAGAACTGAAAATGTTACATAAGGCTTATGGTAAATCGACTTTATCAAAAACACGTGCCTATGAGTGGTACAGTGCATTCAAAAGCGGTCGAGATGTGGTGGAAGATTTGCCCCGCTCAGGTCGGCCATCAACGTCTTCAACTGAACTTAACATCGCTAAAGTAAAGGAAATGGAGACTGAAAATCGTCGTTTAAGTCTGAGAGAGATAGCCACTGAAATTTCTGTGTCTCACGAATCTATAAGTACCATTTAAAACGATTGTTTGGGCATGAAATGCGTTGCCACTCGACTAGCGCCGAAAGACCTGAATTTTCTGCAAAAACTCAATCCCGTAAGGGTCGCTGAAGACATGCGAGAACGAATCAATTCCGACCCCACATTCATAAAACGCATTGTAACTGGTGCCGAGACATGGGTTTGCGAGTTTAACATGCAAACCAGTCAACAAGCTTCGGAATGGCGTCTTCCAACTGAGCCAAAACCGAAAAACTCATGTCAAAGTCGATCAAAAGTGAAGGTGATGTTGACAGTTTTTTCGATTATCGCGGTGTTGTGCACTCAGAATTCTTGCCAGAAGGTGAGACAGTAACTAAAGAAATATTATCTGAGCGTTATGCGGTGTTTGAGAGAACAAATTCGTCGAAAAAGACCAGATTTGTGGAACGAAAACTCATAGATTTTGCACCACGATAACGCACCATCTAACAAGGCTATCATTGTGAACGAATTTCTGGCCAAAAACTCAACAAATCTTATCGAACAACTACCGTATTCCCTTGATATGGCTCCAACCGACTTTTTCCTCTGTCCAAAACTCAAATTACTACTTCGAGGCGCTCGTTTTCAGTCGATAGAAGACATAAAAAAGAATTCGCGGCGTGTACTGAAGTCGATTCGTGAATATGCGTTTGAAAAATGTTTTGAAGATTGGATTATTCTAGGAAAATAATGAAATTAACTCTGAATAGTTTCAGAGTTAATTTCATTATTTTCCTATTATAAATCAAATTCTGAAAAAATGGAGTCATTCATCCAAAATATTGGATTATTCGTTGGCGATAAATTTGGATGAATAATGCATATTTTATGTTTTATTGACCAATTCCCGGTACTTTTTTGATATAGTAGTATTTTAAGCTTTAAAACACAAAATCTTAATCTCTGAATAGTATTATTCTACAAAGCTTAAAGTTCAGCTTTAAACAATATAAATCTAATTACAATTTAATGTTCAATTCCATCCCCCCTTAATTTTCTTCAACCCTCCTTTATTTCAACTAAACAAAAGCACAAACTGACGGTAAATATTTGCCATCATTCAATTAATAAACACTTGAATTTTCCCGTCGATACGATAGCAATCAGTCTGACGATTAGAGCGCGAATGAACGCCGCCGTCAAGGATTCCTATTTGTTTACTTGATACACGTAAATTCACCTAAGTATCATGATACGGATCATTTTCTAACGTATATGTCATTTAGATTATTGTTTTTTGATGTCTACTTTCAACGAATTACTTTTATTATATTTAATTTGTATTTATTGGTGATTGTTTTTCAATAAATATATTGAAATATTTTATTTGTTATGAGTAAATAGATATTCCATTACGGTTAAACAATAGAAGTTCAATTTCATTTTCATTCAATTTCCACATTTCTAATTGTGTAGTTTTTGTCAGTAATTTAAAAAAATCTGATGTGACCAACACAAAACCTCCCGCTATTTAATTTTTATTAATTTAAATACATATACATATGGGGTCTCATATGGCCGCGTGTCTGAATGTCTGGTCGTGAATCTGGGGAGCCGGATTCAATTCCTACTATCAAATATTTCGAATTTTAAATGGCACAAAACTGACCCCTTACTCCATGCCAAAAATGATTACCAGTGGGGTGTACAAAGCAGATTAGCACTCCCAGCAATGGGTAATATGCCGTAATAATATAGGTATTTATTTATTTTCTTATTTAAATACATAACTACATATTTACTAATACTAGAAATTATGTATGTTAAGTTCTTTTTCACATATAACTATTGTTCTATTTACAATTTTCGTTTTAAAACATTATTATTAATATGAAATTATGTGTATTAAGTTCCTTTCCATATAAATATTGTTCTATTTACAATTTTCTTTTGAAATTATTAATTTGAAACGATTATTTTTTTGACAGTAACATTTATCTGTCAGTTACATACATTTGAGCTAAACTCTGTAATCATGGAGTTGTGTACAAGAGCTCCGAGATATAATTTTTTTATTATTTTATAAATTTATCCATAAAATATATAGAAAAAGTATTAATGCAAACCTGTAGAAAATGAAATAATCTTTAAGTTTTATAATAACACATCGCAAAAATAACATTAAAGCTATTTTTTGAAGAAAAGCTATTTTGAGCTTCAAGTAAACTTTCATTTTCCGGTTATCCGATTGACACCAAAATCTAATGTATTCTTTCCACATTAGAATAAGTAAGAAATACAAGATTTCAAAATTTTCTAGTACATCTCAACTGAAGTATAATCTACCTGTTCTCCAAGTTTTAAAATAATTGACCACGCGGTACCTGAGATATTTGCAATTAAATTTGGCCTTTTTAATACGTGAAGAATAGGTAAAATAAACACAACATTTTAAATTATAACTTTTATATCCATACCGACATTTAATCGAAAAACTAGGATGTTATACCATCCAGATTTAATTTTATTGCCTCTAAAAAATTATAATCTGAAGATACAATAAATAGGTAGAATTATACTATGTACAAGCCTATCAGGTAAGTTAACAATACCCGCTTGGTATTAGCGAATAAGAGGTGATCTTTAGTTAAAGGAATTTCAGACGTACATTCGAAGGAAATATATTTTAAATTGGTATTTTACGTGAAAAGCATTAAAACTTTAAACAGTATAATACTACTTTTGTAATTTTAAGAAAGAAATATATAAATTTGTTTGCAGTTTCCATTTGCAGTTTAGAATTAGTATTATATCTCAAAATATCTTATTATATTTATACCCGAATGTACCAATAAATGTCTAGGTGCGACACTGCCACAGTTATTCTTCAACATTGAAATACGACACTTGTGTATGTGTTAGTGCGAGTGGTACAGTTAAAAAAAAAACTTTTCTACGGAAAAATAAAGAAAATTCATTTGTTACAGTAATATTAGCTTTTAACTATTTTGATGCACTCTGTGTATGTGTATATAATATAATGTTAAAAAATATAAGTTATTGCAAATATAAACTGCATTAGCTTAATTTTTATTTTGAACATAGAACAAGTTTTTGAATAGCTACACTCGAGTGACAACTACCTTGTACGTAAGTAAAGGAAGTACTGTAATCGCGAAAAATTTCGGTTTTCAGATTTCAGCGGAAATATCCATTTTGATCATCCCTGAATCCATTTTGACTAATTTTGTCGTGACGTTTGTACGTACGTACGTACGTATCTCGCATAACTCAAAAACGGTAAGCCTTAAAAAGTTAAAATTTTGTATTTAGGACTTCTATAACATCTAGTTGTGCACCTCCCTTTCTGGTTATTACACAATTTCCAGAAGTGGCACTTTACATGAAGCCTATAATAGATTTTAATGACTTTTAAAATATAATCCAAAACTTTTCAAATTTGGTATACACGACTTTTATGTAAATCGAAATAAGATAATAGATTTTGGTTAAAACAGGCTAACCGGAAGTGGTACATTACTTGAAGTTGTTAACAGTTTTTCTTGAATAAAATGATTTTATTTTGATTTTAGAAATAAATGCTTCAAATAAAAGTTTTAGAGAATTAATTTCTGCGTCTAGCACATCAAGTATTATTAAATTAGCCCTTTGTATAAGCGAGATATGTAAATTTAAAAATTGTATACTTTTTGTTTTTATAATAAAGCTTCCTATGGATTAGGACAAAAAAATAAAAAAATATGTGCAATTTTATGATTCGTACAATAACAAATATTATATTTTTATTGTGAAATTAGTCATATTCATTGTTGTAATCAAATATTTCTTTGTTGTAATCAAAACTCTCTTTAAAAAGAACCGGGTTAGATTATGGTCGCTATATATCAAACTGTTTTGAAGTTAAAATTAATATTTTGTAATTTATTTATTAAAAAAATATGTATAGTTTAATAATCGTACAAGGAAGTCGTGTGGTGTCCACATCAGATTTTTTTTCAATGCATATATAAATCTACTGTGCTTCAATCTTCAATCTACTGTGCATATCTCCACCCTCACACCAACTTACTTCCACTTTTCGCTCTCTACTCTTCACTAACTCCACTCTTCGAATCTCAATAGCTCACTACCACCTCTGACCTGTCGCACTCTACAGGTATGTCAATACTAATAAAGCCGCGAACATATCCAGTAGAGCACGCACACATGCACATGTGAAGTCAAGGGGTGAGACCTGCAGCAAGTGGTCAGGTTCCGGAATACACGCACCCCATTGGTTCCGGGGACATGTATGGGGGAGTGGGAGGGTGCAGGTGAATCACAGGGTGGAAAGAAGAAAAGAGTGTATGATGGAATTTTAGGGGATGGGGATAATGTTTTATCGTAAATATTAACGGATTTTTTTTGTAAGTTATACTTAATTTAAATTATTTATATTTATTTGTGTTGGACAAAAGTATGGAAATTTTTAAATATAAGGTGAGCCAAATAGAATACCACACGTCAAATCTTTATTCTACAAAAATAGTAAAAGATACAAATTAGTTATTTACATACCAAGTTCACAAACGCGGTTTGAATATTTTTTGTACAAATAATTTTATTTATTAAAACTTTATTACATAATATACTTATACACTGCTTTGTAGTTAATTTCAGAGTGATGCGTCAAATTTAAATTCCAATTATTTTAATGTTTATTTTTATGTAATGTAGTGTTAATCTTGGTATGTAAATAACTATTACTTACCAAGTATTTCACTTGTAATATATAGCAAATTTAAACTTGTTAAATTTCTTATTGTTTTGTTACAATTTACATTAAGTTTGTTGGTTATGTGTTACCGATTTCCCCGGTGCCCTATTTTGTCGACATCCGCCGAGTAGAAACTGTTGCCAACATTGTGAAACAAGTACACTAAATTCATTATTTTAAAATTAAATTTCATTTAATATTCCACCATTTTCTCTTATTATTATTATGTTTGACAAACTATACTTCTTTATTATAAATATAATTCTTTAAGTAATGCTTCAGAAATAGTGGAGTGTTGTCTAAAAAATTTCCATGTCACTTATTTGGTGGTGACCTGGGAAATTGACGTTTCGGACGTTGATTAGGCGTCGCGAAACAACACATTTCAATGCTGTGTACAAAAAGTATATTACTAACCGAGGTGGAAAGTGTTGCATTACTGGCGAGCGCGAAGATGACTAACCAAGGCGCAAAGCGCCGAGATTAGTTATAGCCTGAGAAATAATTAAACTTTTCATCGAGGTGTATGCATATACTATTTGATTCACAATCGGAAATTAATAATGAGTAATTGGAGTCATAAATCTAGGCGACGACGAATCTAACAACCTTACCAACGATTCAACCTTCATATCTGCGGATAACGAGGCGACAGAGACGGACTCTACTGCTACGGCTTCAAAGGGCACCCAGTATCCCTTTCGGAATTCAACGCCAATCCCACCGAAGAAATGACAGGACATCAGAGGACAACGAAACCCCAAATTCTCCCATATTAAATTTAAGTAACCGTAATACAGTAAATATTGATCGTAATATTTGTTTCTGGAATATTTCAGGTATCAAAAATTTGTTTAATCTAGACAATGACACTATTCAAAAGCTTCTTAAGGCGGAAATAATCTGCTTATGTGAAACGTGGTGCCAGTGGCCGATTGTCGCTTTTCCTGAATTTCTTAAATGTTACACCGATAATATTATCTACAGTTTTGCAACTAAGGATAAACAAAAAGGCCGTGCAAGTGGAGGAATTATGCTTATGTTTAAAAATAGTACATGTAAGGACATTAAAATTTTGGATATATCAAATCTGTGGATTGTTGCAGAGGTAAGCATTAATAGTATTTTCTTAATAATCGGTTGTTTCTACAATAGCCCAAACCTAGATAATTCTTACTTAAAATTAGTTTCCGAAATGATTGAATCAGTAGCCCTAACACATAGTCATGCAAGGATAATATTACTAGGTGATTTTAATTCAAAAGTCGGTAATCTTAATCAAATAGAAATAAATAATTTTTTTGCTAATCCTAACATCTTGGAAGAGAGATATTCACTGAATAACAAAATAGACGTAAGAGGCAGAAATTTAACTGAAATAATGGAAAGTTCTGGTTTTTTTCTTCTTAATGGGAGGACCAGGGGTGATATACCAGGTAATAGTACTTTTATAAACCACATGGGCCACAGTACAATTGACCTTGCATGGTCGAACTTTAGATTTGCGGATGATATTTCCATGCTAGAGATTTATCCTACTTTGTGCAATACTGGTCATAGCATAATCAATTTACAATTTCACAATGCAAAAACGAATTGGGGAGGTATCTGTCCTTACAATAACAATGAACATGCACAAAGCAAAATTAATTACATAGTAAAATTTAAATGTAATAATTTTAATTCTAATCAATTTAATACCTTAATGATGCAACATGAACGAATTTACTTCAACTCGAACAGCGCAGATGACTTATATAAAAATCTTTTATATGCTATAAAAGAATGTGCAAGCAAGTCAAATATGTTAGTAGTCCAAAAAATCAATTCTCAAAAAAATAGTATTGATATTATCAGTAGTATCGAATCTAAAGTCTGGTTTAATTCGGAATGCAAGCAATTCAAAATTCAAGCAACAAAGAATCTGAGAAAATATAAAAAAAATCCTTGCAAACAAAATTTAGAGTCATACCTGCAAAGTAAAAAATTGTATAAAAATAAATTAGAATTTCATAAAAAAAGTTACGAAATTAACATTAGAAAGTCTTTAGCCGACACTAAAAACAATATTGAATTTTGGCAAACAATAAATAAACTATCTTTTAAAAAATCAGTTTTTCATAATATACCAATTGAAGAATGGCAACAGTATTATAGCTCATTAAATACAAGCAAAGTATTACTCACAAACAGTAGATACAGTGATTGCCTTCACCCTCATTTAGATGGTAGTATTAGTCTGGATGAATTACAGTTAAGTATAAATAACTTCAAAAATAATAAAGCAGCAGGCTGTGATGATTTAAATTACGACTTCTACAAAAATCTCCCTGAGAACTGGACTCACTATATTCTCAATTTCTTTAATAACATTTTATGTAATGAATGCGTACCTAATGATTGGTCGAAAATAAAAATTAATATGCTTTTTAAAAAAGGAGATCCAAATTTACCAGAAAATTATCGCGGGATTGCCCTCGTGAATAATTTATGTAAAATTTTTACCCAGATTCTATACAATAGACTGAAAACATGGTTAGAAAATAATAATTTGTTGACAGAAAATCAATCCGGGTTTAGATCGGGGAGAGGTACGATGGATAATATTTTCTGTCTAATGTCTCTAGCGCATTTTCAACTAAGACTAAAAAAAGGCAAAATGTATTCGCTATTCATAGACTTTAAACGAGCTTTTGATACGATTAACCACGCCAAACTTTGGCAAAAACTTTATGATATTGGTATCAGCTCGAAATTTATAAGAATTATCCAAAACCTATATAGCAATGTTAACATTTTTATAAACTGTAAATACAGTCACTATGATAATGACCCCATTCCTCTTCATGAGGGTGTCTTACAAGGAGAAATTCTAAGCCCTATCTTATTCGCAATCTACATTAATGACTTAGAGGAATTTTTAAGAACCAACAAACAAAGGGGAATAGATGTAGATGCGCACACTAATATTTTAATGTTAGCCTACGCGGATGATATCGCGATTTTAAGCGATTCTCCTGTCTCGCTTCAACAAAAATTAAATCTGTTATCCCAATATTGCGACAAAAACGACCTAACTGTAAACACAACAAAAACGAAAATCTTGCCCTTCTTTCGTGGTCGAAAACCAGCCATGCCTACTTTCAGGTATAAAAATTGTAATATAGAAGTAGTCCCAAATTTCTGTTATCTTGGCATTGTTTTCTCCTCATCGGGAAGGTTCCATGAAAATACCTTATGTGCAGAGAAAAAGGCTGCGTTAGCTACCTCAAAAGTCAATTGTATATTAGCAAAGGGTAAATCTCAAACATGGAATGAGAAAAATATTCTTCTTCAGTCAATTATCAAAGGTACCTTACTTTACGGCTCGGATATTTGCGGTCTACGCTATGTGAATGATCTTGAAAAATGTCAAACAAAATTTATAAAATCAATTTTAAGATGTTCTCGATCTACACCGGGTTTTATGCTGAGAATAGAGACAGGAACTTATCATACTATTTTTCAAATTGTTAAGCGAAGTTTAAACTGGTATTTAAAAGTCAGTAATATGGAAAATACTAGGTTTCCTAAAAAAATTCTTGACCGACTAATGCACTTAGATGGTGTTAACATCAATAGAGTAGAATACAACTGGTACTCCCAATTAAGAGCTCTTTTTACTTTATATAATCTTTCTGAATATTGGCAAAGTAATATAACGAAAACTAAAATCAGTGTCATTGCAACATTATTTAAAGAATCCTCTTCCAATATGGACATGGACCGCTTAAAAAACAGTAACTATAATGATTATTATAAAGAAATAAAGAAAGAGGTTGGTATTGAAAACTATTTGACTGTAAATATCTCTATGCCAAAAGTTAGACTATTGGCAAATCTACGTTTAGCATATAAGAAAATTTTCTCTGTAACAGTAAATAATATAAGATACTATTGGGATACTACAGTAAACTGCTCTATATGCAATCTTTATTTAGAAGAAAGTGTAGAGCATTTCTTTTTTCAGTGCCCAATTTACAAACCTTACAGAGACATATTTATAACGCAACATATACCTTCTGACTGTGATAATCCAAAGATTTGTATTTTGCTCGGAAACCTCAATCATAAGAAAGTAAATAATATTTTCTATTACACAGTTAAAAGTCTGACCTTAAGAAGCTTTTGTATAAATGAGTAAAATCATGTACCCTTAACAAGAAACTTTAATGTGAATAACTTTACTGTATTGCAAGTACTTTCCTCCTAGTTTTGTATTGCACAAAACATATTATTATTATAAATTTCTTATTTGTTTAATGCATGTATTAGCGGGTATTAATTATTAATATATTTCTATGTGTGTATATATGTATAGTTTAACCTATATACTGGATATATATTTTTCTTTTTTTATTGTAAATAATATTTTTCTCTCTCTCTTTTGTATAAGGCTGTGAACCTTAAAACGAAATAAATATTATTATTATTATTATTATTATTTAAATAATGATAATAACCTTACATAAATAAAGGAATGGTCTAAGCTTGTTCATTTGTCATATGAACTGTCTGTTTGATTTCTATCCTTAAACCTTAATTTCACATTTATCTACTTATTTATATTATTTACAATGTCATTCGTTTCTTTATATATAAAATGTAAAAAAAAACTCTATATATTTATAACTAATATGCCTGGATCAGGGTGGATAATTGAAATGTGGCGTCATCCAGCCCTGAGGTTAACAATAACTAACTTACTAACTATTTCAGTCAGATATCACATCAGCGATTGTGAATAAAAATATTGTAACACAAAAAAGGGTAAATAATAGTTATTTGTGTATCAAGGTTGTAAAAGTGATCTTTTTTGGCCGAATCTGAAGTTTGCAGCTGAGGCGAAGGCCGGAGCCAGCAAATCAGATGAGGCTAAAAAAGAACTTTTAAGCCAAGGTGCACACAACATTTTTAGGCGACTATTACAAAGTCATAAATTTTATTTAAACTATATGCTCGTATTTCATATCTGATTAATTTATATCACTTTTAGATAGAGTGCCGTGTTATCATCTAAACAATTTGCATACTGTCAAAATACATTACAAGCTAAAAATGAAAATAAATTATCTACAATAATTAATTTATTGAGCAAGGAAATAAGTGATAGGGGTAGCGAGAACGATTTTTTAAATACTCCTTTTTAAAATTTATGAAGCTGCATTTAATACAATATTAAATTTATTTGATATTTAAACAAACGTTTGACATTTCAGTTCGTAAAGTAAATGCGGCCGTAAAGTAGCCTTGGACATACATACATACATACATAAAATCACGAATGTCAAGTGGGTTAGCACAAACCCTAAAATAATAACAACAACATCAAACAACAAATCCTCACTCTTAACATATTAAAGTGCCCGATTTTCTGTAGCGAAATACCGCATCCAAATAACAGTAATAATGAAATAATCATCCTTCGCCACACATTCCTGTCTAAGCACACTTCTTTCGCATCGGCCACAGTCATTATCGCATTCATACATGCTCTTCTTCTCTTCCCACTTGGAAACTTTCTCTCTTTGAGCACTCTACCAACCACATCCACTTATACATTGGTCGGCCACGCAATCGAAAACCCTCAACTTCACCAAGATATATACGCTTAACACTCGCCATTCTCTCCACATGACCAAACCATCTCAACTGACTCACGCCAATTCTGTTAATAACATTACTAGTAAAAATAGAATTTCTTTTAAATGACATTAAATGTGGGAAATTTCTCGACTGTGATTTGGATAAGTTGTTACAACAACAACGTGTGCACCGAAACGTCGGTGTTATAAAAATAAATGCTGTTTGTCACTTTTTTTTAAAAAGTAAAGTGTAATTTAGAAATCTTCTCTTATTCCTTGTTGGGTGTAAAACATCAATATCGATCAGTGTATCGATCTATCTCTGCTACAACGATTTAAATATTAAATGCAAATGTTAGTTTCCGCTTGGGTAATTATCTATTCCAACCAACCTCTCTTTCTCCAACCGTTTGACATTTCCAACTCATTAATATATTTAAAAAAGCATTAGCATTAGCAAATCTTATTAATTCTGTTTCACTTGTCTGGATTAGTCTAACACGGTACCATCAGATGTCCCGCCATATTCTGCGATTGTCAGTTATTAATGTCAAGCATTTTTAGCTTTTGTTTAGAACTGGATTATATTGAACAGGTTTCTAAACTTGGAGAGATATTTTTGTTGATTATTGTGAAGTAAGATTAGATTCTAAGAAGATTGAAGGATTGTTTTGATGTTAAAGTTATGTAGATTTTTATAATCTTTTGGGATTTGCTCATGTTAAAGTTAATCATAAAAGAAGGTGAAATTTCAGCAACATCGCTGAGATTTGCAGATCGTGTAATGTGTATGTGTATTTGGAATGGATACAATATATTAAAACCACAGTTAACTACGAAAGAAAAATGTAACCATTGTTAAGGCTTCTAGAGATACCAGAACACTCAGAAAGTATTTTTTTAGAAAAAGACAATATTTAGTTTTAAATTTATTTTTATCAGTTAACACGTTTTTTCTATAACTCTTTTTTTACACAGATGTCTCACAAAACACGCCCTACATAGGGATCTCGAGAATTATAAGAGATACGAATTCGGTTAAACTTTAGACAAAAATAACTCCATTTTGAGGCCATTTTCAGCAGTTAATAACTGCTGAAAATGACCTCCCAGTTATCGTTATATGAGAGAAAAATTCATATGTCACTAGATATAGGCGAAAGTATAAATTTGGCAGTTTTATATTTTTTGCGAATAACTTTATACTCGTATAAGGTAATAAAATAATTTGTCATTGTTGGATTTTGAGTTATGGTGTCAAAGATTTATTTTTCTATGGACGCAATATTGGATAGTTACAGCATTGAAAAGATATATTTTCCAATGATATATAAATTGTCTGTTATTTTTTCAAACAACAAAAAATAACCAATTATTAAATAGTTTATAGGTACGAGTATTTATTTGATTTTTTTACATTAATGATCAGTATTCTGTAAAATAAATTATCAGTAAACATAAGTTTAGTTATGGTTAGGTTAGTTGAAGTTAGTTTAGATTAAATTGGGTTTGGTTAAATTAGGCTAGATTAGGTTAAATAACATTTTCATTATAAGTTACCTATCATTGATAATACTGATATTTTTTTCTAAATACTGATCCAATTAATAGTTGCTATATATTAAGTTTATAGATAAATTCTCATTTCACTATTCCATAGAATATTATAGTTTTATTGTTTGTTTATTATTTAAAAATTAAATATTTTATATAAAAAATATATTCAGATGTTATAATAAATTAGTAAAGAATTAAGTTATTATTGACTATTAAATGAATATCTCAAACCTTGACGTAAAACCTGTTTGAGAGGATCATAAATTTTTATCAAATTTATTAACAAATTCTGTGACAATTTGTTTTATTAGAAACGACTATTTTGAAAAATAGGACGTTCTATTCCATTTTAAATTTAAATATAAATTATGATAAAAGTCCGTTTCCACGACTTGATTCCCACGTCATTAATCGCAACCATATAATTCAAATCGCCAGGGGGGGGAGGGGGAATTGATGACGTCATGTTGTCGGATGAAGTCGGGCGAAATTGTCTGATTTCCGTAGGATTCATACAAATGAAAACTGAAATCTGACATTATATAGTATAACTTATACCGTGTGAATATTATTATACATCAATATTTGAAGATGCTAGATAAAAGTTTAATAATTCTTGCATCAGATATTAATAACGTGAGGATCAACTCGGAGATTCATAGTGTATCACAAATCAAATATTGCTTAACAAATGTTTCAGTTTAATCATAGTTATACAATAAATAAAATGGTGTTATTTTTCTGGAATATCAGTGCTACTCTCAAACAATAATTATTGTATCTGCGAAAAAATTACCGTCTTCAAATATGATTCTGCAAATTTATTGATGTTACAACATTCAAAGTGTGACAAATAACACTTATACATAAACTGATCCGCAGACACGAGTTTAAGGAAACGACAGTTCAACTAACTGCCAATTAGTTATATTTTTTTTAATCTGAATTTTAAATATGTCCAAAAGCTTCCGTAATTTATATAAGTTATAAGATAATAAAAGAAAATGTCAGCTTTAAAATTGTATCAGTACTTAAGTTTCTCCTTGCTAACGATAAGCGTAGCGCAAAATAATTATACATAACTAGTTCCGTTTTTACACCCACACCTTTCTAATATCAACAACAAACAAATGTCAAAATAAACAAAAAACCCAAGAAACTATACGATAATTAGCAATCAATGTGCCGTGTAAATACAATTAGCAACATAACACTTAAATTGAATCTTATTTCTTTTTTAGTGCGTATGAGTGGTTCTTAATACGCCTCTAATTGATATAGTTTTACAGTGTGTTATTACACTGGTTAAGTAGTCTAAAAAGTCGAATTAATGTGCATTTAAAGAAGAAAATGTGGCTTTTTGTTTCTACTTCTGTTGATGGTTTCGCTTCGGCAATTCTGCAGGTGTTGGGATGCTTGGATGACTCTGGACTTCGCAAACCATGTGTCGGATGGACTTAATAAAGGACGGAAAGACGGCAATTTGAATATAGACCCATAAGGCACTGCAGGGGTGGAGGAATAGAATTTTATTTGGGAGTTATTTAGTTCAGTAATTATTGTTGTACTATGAAAGAAATTCAATGAAAGAAATATCAAAGGATGCTATTTCTTGTAGTACGAGTGTTGGTTAAAGGAAAGGGCAGCACTAGACCCACAATTATTATTTTGCGTTTACGTAAACTGTAAGTGTTTCTAGGAAGTTTTACTTTAATCCGCTATTTTATAACCTAAAGCGTTTTCCATTTCTATATTCAGTGCGCACTAGCTCAGTTTTACCAGTTTTACGAACTTCATTTATGCGTTATGAATGAAGTGAACATTATTCAGTGCGCACTTTCTTACACTTACTACTATCATCAGTTCTTGCCAGTGCAGTCTACCAAATTCATATACAGGTGACACTGAAAAACGGGCTACTGAAAATAATTTTTTTACCTCTCGCTAAGAGAGGTATTGCATTCATGCTAAAAATCGCATATCCAGATTTTATTGAATAAGCACGTTTTAAGGTCCCTACAATCCGATTTTAACATTTTTACGATGATGTCTGTGTGTGTGTGTGTGTGTGTGTGTGTGTGTGTGTGTGTGTGTGGATGTGTGTGTGTGTATGTGTGTGTGGGATGTTAGAAGGACGGTTACTCAAAAACTATAAGACTTAAAATTTGTTTAACAACGTATTTCCCAATCGGACATTCATGGGAAGATCTGAAAAGGTTTTGGTAATAATTGGACAACCGGAAGTAGAAGATTCTTGAAAAAAAATCTTCTAAATATTATTTTTTGAAAATTTTTCGTGGTAATATTAAAGAAAATTAAATTCTCTATCTGATACATTTAAATATTTTATTATATATTCCATAGATTTAGAGATAAAAGAAGTATAATATATAAAATAATCTGTTGTAATAAATTTGACAGCCGAAAGAATGCCATGAAAAATAGTTGATAATTTAAATTATTTGTAACTGACAGATAAATGTCAGTGTCAGAAATAATGAGTAATGAAAGAAAAATGTACTTGGAGAATCCCTTAGTTCTTGATCTGTGACTATTATGGAGATGACAAGTCTAGGTTGAAGGACTTAAATTTGTTTCAAACATTATGGGACAATGTACACCAGTACTATAGACTAGAGTAACTTTGAATTGCGAAAAAGCTATCAAATTCTTCTCAAGTAAGTTGTAAATATTGACAAAATTACACATCGATATAAGAATAATCGGAGTGCAATATATCCGTCACTTTATTAAAGGGAATTAGTGTTATTTAGATATAACATGTATGAAAAAATAAAATGTAAAAGAAGATATGTAAGAATAGATGCACAATCCATATATACATTTTAGACCGCCCAAAATTAATGTTTTTACTAGAAGAATATGAAGAGAAAGTAAACAACGTTATTCGAATTGAAAATTGCAGTTACCAGCCTAATATTTATATATGGTAAACCCTACTTTGTAATTTATTGTAACATAATTTATGGTAAAATATCTTCATGTTGAGACATGCTATTATTGAATAATAAAGAAGTTTATACGTCATAGATTTATATAAATATATTATTTGTATTTATAAAAATATTCTTTGCTTTATGCATTCAGCCAGGTAAAATATACGGCGAGAGGTTATGTGCTGGCCACATCAGATTTTTATTTATAATTTTATTTTAATTTTCTTGATATATTTTCAAACTAGGCTAACGGGCTCACAGATCATGGTATTTGGCATGATGGTAGTGCTTCTGGTTTAACTGGAAGTAACAATAACTTTTATTTTTCAAATGGGCAACCCTATATTTAGAATCTACGTAAAATTACGAATTCAATGATAACATTGAACATTTTTATTGAAAAGATGTATTACGAAAACCAAAGAGAAAATTATGAATAATCAATATCAGGTAGGCTGCGATAACAAATTGATTATTTTTACGTTCCGTCACCTTTAGGTAAGGAAGGTATTGTCTTAGATCAAAAAATTCGATACTGCGTTTCTAATGAATAAGCACGTTTTGGGGTCCCTACGAATTTACTATTTTTACGATGATGTCTGTATGCATGTGTGTGTGTGTGTGTGTATGTGTGTGTGAGAGAGAGAGAGAGTATGTGACGATCGTTTCGGATCGCATAACTTCAATACCACGATTCCAAAAATAATAATTTTTTCGTATTCCTCGTGTTTCGATGCATATACAGACGTGATTAAATTTTGGTTATAATTGTTCCACCGGAAGTATCCTCTTTTGCAACTTTTAACAGTTTTCTTGAAAAACCTTAATTAAATATCATTTATTGATATAATGTTATAAATTTTAAAGATTATATTATTCTGTGTTTGTTTGCATTTTATACTTCATATTCAACAGATATAAAGTTAAAGAATTATAAAGATTTTAAATTTCATAAATCAGCCAGCTATGCTAACCATGGAAACTGCTAATATATTCAGATAATTCAAATTGACAGATGTCAGTATCTATAAAAAGTAGATAAGGATGTTGAAGTAGATTTTAGGGAAAGCACGGGAACATAGGATAAGGAATGAAATAATAAGGGAAATAACTCGAGGTAAATTATTTCTTCAATAAAAATGCATTTCAAGTATATCACTGAATTCGTAATTTTACGACGATACCAAATATATAAAAATATATAGTATACCATTTGAAATATGAAAGTTAATGTCACTTCCGGTTAAACAGGAAGCGATACCATCATGTCAAGTACCATAATTTGTGAGTCCCTGAGCCTAGTTTAGAAATATGTCAAGGAAATTCAAAAGTAATTATAAATAAAATATTATTTTGAGTGGCCCGTGTTTCAGTGTCATCCTCTATATTAAGTTGAAAAAGTATTTGTGTAAGTACAATAGATGTAAAAAAATAAGTCTGTTAATAATAGAAAAAATATTGAAAACGTAAGATTACAAATATACATAAATAAACAGCAAACTTACACAGGACTTTTGTAACACGTTTAATTTAAAATAGACTATGCATGAGTTAGTGTGATCCTTTCTGTGATAGACCGTGAACTTTTAAATTCATCCTGGTAAATAAGACAACGAAGTAATTATTAAAACTTCATTTGTCATCAAGCTTAACATTTATTGATGCACTAAAATCTAAATTAAAAACAAACATAGTCAAACATCAAAATTATTCCCCAAAGAAAAAATTCCCCTACACCACTGGAAGTACCATCACTGAATATTACCACTTTTATAATTTGATTACAAGTGTGGGAATGTGTCTAGTCGTTCTGGTATTTTGTCCGGTTATTTGCACAGTGAGGGCTTTGCAAAGGTGCTGTGTTCAAATCGTGTGAAACGTTCGTAAAACGATAATTAATTACTACATCAATCGGGAACGAATTGTGTTTACCCAGTGTCAAAAACCAATGCCTGGGAATCGGGGTTGTGACTTTATTACAGTGACGAAGAGGATTTTGTATCATATGACCTAAGGAATAATTAGATTCAAATAAACAACAATAAATATACCATTATGCCTTTTTTACCTCCCGCTACCCTTGGTAAGGGAGGTATAGGGATCGTGCTAAAAATCGCATATCGAGATTTTGGTAAATGACAACGTTTTAAGGTCCCTAGAATCCAATTTTAACATTTTCACGATGATGTCTGTGTGTATGTATGTATGTATGTATGTATGTATGTATGTGTGTGGGTTTGGATCCTTTTTACCCTCTAACTCAAATACTACCATTCAGAATGTTTGAAACCATGTATTTCTACCTTATTCTAATATGGAAAGAAGCCATTAGATTTTGGTGGCAATCGGATAACCAGAAATGGCAGTTTACTTGAAGCTCAAGATAGTTTTTCTTCAAAAAATACCTTTAAATGTATTTTTTTCGCAATTTGTTATTATAAAAATTAAAGATTGTTCCATTTTCTACAGGTTTTCTTTAATGCTTTTTCTATATATTTTATTGATAAATTTATAAAGTAATATAAAAATTATACCCCGTAGGTAAATGGCGGGAGGTATTGTGTTGGTCACATCAGATTTTTTCCTTTTTACCTCTCGCTAAGAGAGGTATTGGATTCATGCTAAAAATCATATATTCAGATTTTAGTAAATAAGTAAGTTTTAAGGTTCCTAGGTTCCGATTATAACATTTTTACGATGATATCTGTGTGTGTGTGTGTGTGTGTGTGTGTGTGTGTGTGTGTGTGTGTGTGTGTGTGTGTGTGTGTGTGTGTGTGTGTGTGTGTGTGTGTGTGTGTGTGTGTGTGTGTGTGTGTGTGTGTGTGTGTGTGTGTGTGTGTGTGTGTGTGTGTGTGTGTGTGTGTGTGTGTGTGTGTGTGTGTGTGTGTGTGTGTGTGTGTGTGTGTGTGTGTGTGTGTGTGTGTGTGTGTGTGTGTGTGTGTGTGTGTGTGTGTGTGTGTGTGTGTGTGTGTGTGTGTGTGTGTGTGTGTGTGTGTGTGTGTGTGTGTGTGTGTGTGTGTGTGTGTGTGTGTGTGTGTGTGTGTGTGTGTGTGTGTGTGTGTGTGTGTGTGTGTGTGTGTGTGTGTGTGTGTGTGTGTGTGTGTGTGTGTGTGTGTGTGTGTGTGTGTGTGTGTGTGTGTGTGTGTGTGTGTGTGTGTGTGTGTGTGTGTGTGTGTGTGTGTGTGTGTGTGTGTGTGTGTGTGTGTGTGTGTGTGTGTGTGTGTGTGTGTGTGTGTGTGTGTGTGTGTGTGTGTGTGTGTGTGTGTGTGTGTGTGTGTGTGTGTGTGTGTGTGTGTGTGTGTGTGTGTGTGTGTGTGTGTGTGTGTGTGTGTGTGTGTGTGTGTGTGTGTGTGTGTGTGTGTGTGTGTGTGTGTGTGTGTGTGTGTGTGTGTGTGTGTGTGTGTGTGTGTGTGTGTGTGTGTGTGTGTGTGTGTGTGTGTGTGTGTGTGTGTGTGTGTGTGTGTGTGTGTGTGTGTGTGTGTGTGTGTGTGTGTGTGTGTGTGTGTGTGTGTGTGTGTGTGTGTGTGTGTGTGTGTGTGTGTGTGTGTGTGTGTGTGTGTGTGTGTGTGTGTGTGTGTGTGTGTGTGTGTGTGTGTGTGTGTGTGTGTGTGTGTGTGTGTGTGTGTGTGTGTGTGTGTGTGTGTGTGTGTGTGTGTGTGTGTGTGTGTGTGTGTGTGTGTGTGTGTGTGTGTGTGTGTGTGTGTGTGTGTGTGTGTGTGTGTGTGTGTGTGTGTGTGTGTGTGTGTGTGTGTGTGTGTGTGTGTGTGTGTGTGTGTGTGTGTGTGTGTGTGTGTGTGTGTGTGTGTGTGTGTGTGTGTGTGTGTGTGTGTGTGTGTGTGTGTGTGTGTGTGGGGTTGTTGGAGATACGATTTATCAAGTTCTATAAGACTAAAGACCTATGTAACTACAGATTCCTCAATCTAACAGTTATTGGAAGAGTTGAATACGTTCTGGTAACAATTGGATAACCGGAAGTAGTAGTATTTTAACAAAAATCTTCTATATATTATTTTTTGAAAATTTATGTTATTACAAATATTAAAAAAACAAAATTCTCTATCCGAGACATTTAATTTTTTTATTATATCTTTGTATAGATTCCAAGATATAGGAATATAATCATACGTAATATAACAAGTGATATGATTATCATCGATGATATTCTCGAGTGAAACCGAGCTGCAGATTTCACGAGTCCGAAGGACGAGTTGTAATGTGCTGTTTCGGTTTCACGAGCAATATCTTCGATTATTAATCATATCACGAGCTTATATTTAATGAGAGAATATAATGAATTTTTGCAATCTAACCTAACTTTTGATATACATATTCGTATTGTATTAAAACATGGTACTTACGAGTTTTATTTAATATTTCGGAGTTTGAATTATTGTTATTATTTATTTTTATACTTAAAATTAACTGTCAATGTCATAAATAAAGAAAACAAATCCCTTAGTAACGACTATAAATACGGTGATAATTTCCTTGTTTTTTATCATCGCTGTGATAAACGCGTAGCTAGGGAGATTCTGAATGTTGTTTGGCGAAAAACATGTCACATGACTTTATTATTTAGATTTTTCTTTTTTTGCTATGTATTTATATATTTTTTGTATCCTGTTATTGACAAGCCAAATGAATTTTTGTAATTATCGTGGCAAATAAAGATTATGATTATGATTATTATGACTAAGGAATTATATTCTCTATAAAATAATCTGTTGTAATAAATCTCACAGCCTGATCACAGCCCAAACATCTCTATGGTAACTACTTGAGAAATTTAAATGTGTGTAATTGACAGATAAATGTCACTAATGTCAGTGTCAAAAATTCAGAGATAGTACCTACTGCAGGTTTTTTCTAGATATTTAACATTTCTTATTGCATTATTAATTATATATTTAAAATTGTAGGTATATTACATGAACCCTTCAGAAATACCAGCAATCCCGTTAATGAATTGGTAAAATGAACATTTAGAAGAAATGGAGAAAACTTACTCATTGAATGAAATTAAAATTATACGTAAATATAAATATTAGGTGTAATTAGAATTTTTTGTGTGTTCAAGAAATGTTAAATACAATACTTATATACCACAATGGAAAGGGCGAGAGGTATTGTGATGGTAGTTTTTAAGTTTCCCTGAAATTAATTTAGAAGTATTCCAAAGGAAGAATACTTTGTAACTTTTAAGAAATGGAAGGAAATAATGGTAAAGGATATTATTGTGGAAGGGAACTTCTTTCAACATATTTAAATAATGAAATAAAATTTAAAAATTGAAAATATCAAGTAGGTAATGTCATTATCTAATAGATTTATCATCCAGAAACCATAACCATAATATACAATTAAACTTATTAAAATCAGATCCACATTGTTACGAAATGATTCAAACATGAACTATATTATTTTTCCTGGTACTATTACACCTTTTGAGATTTAATGCGAGATTCCCGTCCACTATCCATAGATCACAACAAACCCTAAAAGCATAAAACTCTTGCGTCCCCTTGTTCTACACCATTCACCACGTGCCATATGGCACAGTCGACGGTGGATATCGCGTATCGCTGGCATCTCAACGTCAGGGCCTAACGTCGATTCCCACATCCCCTCCCGGAAACAGATGAACCCGGCTTTTTATGGCGCGCAATTATAATTTCCGGAAAATTGGACAATAATTTACTGGGTCAGATGTTCTCAAGAGCTTTAGAAACTTCTCTGATAAAGTCTGCGATGGATGGAGAAAAAGGGTTGGCAAAGAAAAGGGAAAGGAAAGATTGGGATAATAAAAATGGGACTGTATTATTTAACTTATAAGATTAAGAGAATATAACGTGCAGCAGTGTTTCTCAACCTTTTTCTCATCGCGGACCAGTAAGATTATGGATAATTTTACGTGGATATGGTACTATGAATTGTTTATCTGTTTTTTAATGCCTATGGCACACTGATCGAAAAGCATCAAATAGAAAAATAGCTGCGCATCTATTTTCATCAATGAAACGAACGTATCTCATTTCACACGTATCTTTTATCTCATTGCACGTTAGACTAGGTATAAAAATCTGTTGTGGTCAGCACAATATCTCTCGGCACTTCAATTTTTGTTTACATAAGTTTAGGGCGCGAGCAGTCATGTGACATTGTTGGCCTTGACAAGCAGATATGGGGGCCCGTGTCAGAAGACAATTAGTAATTATGTACATAGATGTCAAATGTCAAAAGGTTTCATTCATAATTTCAAGATTTTCTTAATTCACGTAGTTAATTTGTCACCAGGAGTGTGGAATTTACTTGTCTAGGAAAATAAACTACATGGAATTGGAAAATCACTAAATTTAAAATGACAAATTATGATATTTGACATCTATGTACATAATCATTCTGACACGGGCTCCCATATCTACTTATCAAGGCCAACAGAGTCACATGACTGCTCGCGCCCTATTGTATTTAACATTTCTTGTATACCTATACTCTTCACCAAAAATTCTACTTACATCTATTCTTTATATTTTGATCTTTTAATTTTAAATTCATTCTATGAAGTAATTTTGTCCTCTTCTTATTTTTCAAAATGTTTCCATTTCATTGTCAAGATTGACAGTATTTTTGAACGGTATATGTAACATACCTATAATTTTAAATATTTAACTATTAATACAATAAGAAATAATATAATGTATGTACTTAAAAAATTCAGTAATGTCTTTAGATTTTTGACATTCATTTATCCCTTAGTTATAAACATTTTAATTTTTCAATTGGTTTTCATGACATTATTTGGGCCGTGAAATTTATTACAAAACAGATTATTATAAACCTTATATTTTTTATCTCTAAATCTATAAAAGATATAATAAAATATTTATATGTATCAGATAGAGAATATATTCTTCTTTAATACAAGCAAGAACAAAATTTTTCAAAAAATAATATTTGCTATTTTCGGTTGCCCAATTATTACCAAAACCTTTTCAACCCTTCCCAGTAATGTCCAATTGAGAAATACGTAGTTCCAACCTCTTCAAACACATACACACACACACACACACACACACACACACACACACACACACACACACACACACACACACACACATGATCGTAAAAATATTAAAATCGGATTGTAGGGACCTTAAAACGTGCTTATTCATTAAAATCTGGATTTGCGATTTTTAGCATGAATCCAATACCCCTTAGCGAGAGATAAAAAGCATTTTTTTGTACCTTTGTTAAATAAATTCATAATCACTTCAAATCTAACCCTTCTATTTTACCTATTCAAATCGCTAATTAAATCATCTATCATCTATCTGACTAATAGAAAATAATAGAAAAGAAAACAAAACCATCGTTTATCAAATTTTCCACTATTGCTTTCTAACAAAGAACAATTTGGCATCCTTTTGTTGGCGGGTATGGTATACACGTACCACGTATGTACATATGCTTTGGGGTATAAATATGTATGTGCCGTGTAGGACAGATGTTCAAACAGGGCGTAAGTCACAGGTGCAGTCGACTCGAATCGACTTCTGACCTGTGACGGCTAACGGTCAGATTTAATCAGAGCAATATGATGGGGGTGATAATTTGATATGAAATTAACAGAAATATGGATATTATGTGAAGTGGTTGACATATGTAATATGTAACAGTAGACTCTAGTCAATACTCCTAAAAAGGTACAGGGTGCGGAAAGTATTATATCTCCATTTTGGTTTTAAATAATTTTCTTGTAAATATTTTTTTTTGTTTAATTATGTTATATTAAAGCTTACAATTTGAGGTGTTAACAATTACTCGAAAGTTCAGTCAAATAGAATTTATTCTTACTATACCAACGTTTCGGTGCACCCTTGCACCTTCTTGAGGGTATAGTAAGATCTTACAGATTGTTACAATTCATAAACACAAAATACATTCGTACAAAACATTAATTTATTAAACATAAACAAAAAAATTAAAGAGCAAATGGATGTCTGGATGCTCTTTGAATTTTTATCTCCCGCTACCTTTGGTAATGGAGGTATAGGGATCGTGCTAAAAATCGCATATCGAGATTTTGTTAAATGACCACATTCTAAGATCCCTAGAATCCAATTTTAACATTATCACGATGATGTATGTGTGTATGAGTGTCTGTGTGTAACTCAAATACTATCGTTTTTTCTTTGAAAAATACCTTTAAATGTTATTTTTTTAAAATTTGTTATATAAAAATTAAAGATTATTCCATTTTCTACAGGTTTGCTTTAATACTTTTTCTATATATTTTATGGATAAATTTATAAACTATCTTTAATTTTAATCCCAGAGTCTACGTTTTAACCGCAGCTTCATGGTTATACAGTTTAGATCTCAAATGTATGTAACTGACAGGGATCATTTTTGTGCCATATAAAATTCGAAATATTTATCGTCGGCGGGATCGAACCTGGTGTTTAAATTTAATTTAATTAAGTATTTACATGAATAAAAATTAAATTAAACGGGAGGTATTATGTTGGCCACATCAGATTTTTTGTATTTTATTGCACACTACATTGTTACTTGAGTTGGGTACTATGGTCTTTGATGAGATCTTGTCTCTTGTTCTTGAAAAATTTTCACTATTCCTGTTACAATTTTTGGTGCCAGCGGTGGGATAAACAAATATTAGTATGCCTGAGTGTCTGGTCGTGAATCTGGAGACTCGATACCGAACAACGCCAAATATTACTTCGAAATTTAAAAGGTATGAAAATAACCCCTATGGTGCACTCTCCACGTTAACAATGAATGCCCGTGAGTTGATGCCTGGTATACGCCCAGACAGTACAAATAAATTTATCATTATCGATATCTGTGTACAAAGCAGATTGACCCAGCCAATAATGGGTAATATGCCGCAAACAAAACCATCAGTTTATTTTGTGCCACCTTTAGTTATCTTTTAGTTATCATGGACAAAATAATTATGACTATAGGCGATGGGAAATAAGATCGCAGCGCCAAAGTGGAACTAATGTTAACGGGATAATTTGGCATATACTAATTGTATTTATGCATTAAGTGTATTATATTAATAGATATTACATATGTAAACGTAAATATTATAAACATAATAGATAACTTTCTTGGGTATTTCTTGACTGTTAGTATGATGTAAAGGTTATAGATAAATAATTGGAGTTGCAGTCTGGTGAAAAATGTTTATTTCATCTATTTAACATTCCGACCTTTCGATTCCAAATGTATCATCATCAGGGATAGTTAATGTATAGTTGAGAAACAATTCATTACAATACGAAAATTAAATAATAAAAATCTGTTGTGGCCAGCACAATACCTCTCGCCACTTCCTCTTTTGGTTACATAAGTATAGAGCGCGAACAGTCATGTTACATTGTTGGCCTTGACAAGCAGATGTGGAGGCCCGTTTCAGAATGATAATTAGTAATTATGTACATGGTTGTTAATTGTCAATTTTTCATTCAGAATTTCAAGATTTTCTAAATACACATAGTTAATTTGTCACCAGGAGTGTGGAATTTACTTGTCGAAGAAAATAAACCACATGGAATTGGAAAATCACTAAATTTAGAATGAAAAATTATGATACTTGACATCTATATACCTAATTACTAGCTATCATTCTGACACGGGCCCCATATCTGTCAAGGCCAACAAAATCACATGAATGCTCGCGCCCTATTGTATTTAACATTTCTTGTATACCTACACTCTACACCAAAAATTCTACTTACATATATCTATTACAAAAATGTTAAAATCGTATTGTAGGGACCTTAAAACGTGCTTATGCAATAAAATCTGGATATGCGATTTTTAGCATGAATGCAATACCTCTCTTAGCGAGAGGTAAAAAAGATGAAAATGTCGTCAAAAGGTATCAAGGTAATAAAATAAAAAGCGTGCATACATCAGAAATTACCTTGATACTTTTTGACGACATTTTCATCCTTTTTATTATTTAATTTTCGTATTGTAATGAATTGTTTCTCAACTATACATCAACTATCCTTGATGATGATTCATTTGGCATCGAAACATATACAATCAAGAATATGTCATTTGTATAATTTAACCCGTCAAGTATAGTTCCGAAAATACCACCAGATGTCATATTGCTTATTTCCCATTGCCTATAATAAGATAAATCGCTTTTAAACTAAGTATTATGTTTCTTCAGGCAAAACTAATACAATGAGTATAAAACACCACTGAAGATAAGACTCAACCCTCTAACTTCAGCAAGTCTTGACGTCATATTAATAGCAAAACAAATCCCAACACCAAGTCATTTCCCCGTAACACGAAAACAACTGTAGTATAATTTCGTTGCTGTAATCTCGCAGACGTCATAATGAAACAATTAATTTCCTCCCTTTTCTTCCGCAGCTTCTTACAGAGTGACAACAGCTTCCATAGCCGCCTGTTCATTACGACGTTAATGACTTTTAATTAAAATGCAGCATAAAGATTCAACTGTCGTCTTTATGATTTTTGCAGGGAACAGATGCAACAAACAGGAGCACGGCCAGAATTAAAAATTATATTGACTGATATTTTTTCACTGATTTACGGGGTTTAATTAGTGACGAGATGTGGGAATAATATTGATAATTAGTTTAATCTGTAGCATTGATAGTAAATTTAATTAAAAATTAGAAATATGTATTATTTGAAATAAATAAATAAATATTTCATCACGGCATATTACCCATTGCTGGGTGTGCCAATCTGCTTCGTACATAGATATCGGTAATGATGGAATATTTGTACCGTGTGGGCGCTTACCAGGCGTCACCTTACGGGCTTTCATTGCTGGAGTGGAGAGTGCGCCACAGGGGACAATTTTGTGTCATTAAAATGCGATATAATTTTTGGCGTCGGTCGGGATCGAACCCGGGTCCCCAGATTAGCGACCAGACACTCAGGCACACGGCCACGAGAGAGTAATATTATTATAAATATAATTTCAGGAATACTTTTCGTTGGAATTTTTATACATTTTGGCATATAAAATCAAACCTTGGTTTCTTTTTATATACTAAATAATGGATTCTCAAACTTTTGGATCTTCTGAGACAATGCGCCCAATAAATATTTGCCAAAGGTCGCATATAGAATTTAATATTTATTTATATTACAGTGTAACTCATATTATAGTATTCTTCACTAAGAATGGCATTGCGCTGTACAAAGTGTATGTACAGTAAAATTTTTAAGATGTCCCATCAAGGTCGTCTACGAATTGTATGCATTCAGATTTTTGCTCCGCCCATTATGACAAATTCAGTAGTGTCGTTTGCTTAGTTTTCATAAGGGTACGTAATATACTACTGTTATTTTATTATTATAAAAATATATGTTACAATAAAAGCATTCAAAATTCAAAAATAAGTCAACTGGTAAGTTTATTAGCAAATGTAAAACCAAACATGTGAAAAATAAGATACTGACACAATGCCAATGTCAATGACTCTAACACAAAATAACGTTATTCGTACGGCTATGAATTAAGGTAATGTATCTGAATTCATACATAAACTTACGTTACAGCGAAAGTATTATCAACAACGAGCATCGTTTTAAAGTGGAATGTCCTAACTTAGTCGAAACAATATAAATTTTTGAAAGACAAGCGTGTTATATCTATTCTTATCGCACATGCTTATAGCCTTTGCAAAGGAAAGAGATAAATGTATGCCAATTTGTTAATTCGTTCATGATACAGATAACCTTGATCGGACATCTTTCAAAAATTTTACTGTATATATGTTTGTTAAAGACATACAGTGTGTTCAATAAAAACCTAACTCGGAGTAGGCTATAAACAGATGTCTGATTATTATTCATTTTAAAAGTTAAGTTGCCAAAATTGATCTTAAAATGTATTTTTAAGGCGAAAAGATAATTAAAATCTGTTGTGGCCAGCACAATACCTCTCGCCATTTTCATTTTATGTTGCATAGAGCGTGAACAGTCATATGACTTTGTTAGCCTTGGCCAGCAGATATGGGGACTCGTGTCAGAATGACAGCTAGTAATAATGTATATAGGTGTCAAGTATCATAATTTTTCATTCAAAACATCATAATTCTCGAAATCCATGTGGATTATTTTCCTCGAAAAATTATAACATATGACAATTGTGACAATTATGTAAATAACTACAAGCTGTCATATCCTCTTATCTGCTTGCCAAGGCCAACAAAGTCGCATGACTGCTCGCGTCATATAAGTAACAAATTTAACAAACAAATAATTGAAATTGTATCTCTTCTTTCGGTCTATGAGAATTTTTGTCCTACACGTCTAATATGTTCAAAATTCATCAAATTCATTGTAGTATTAGAAGTATTTCTTAAGGATATATGTAAATTAATATATCTATAATTTTAAATACATATTTAATTAATAATACAATAAGATATATTAAATATACTCGTACCTCCCAGAAAAATCTTCCATTATTGTTAGTAAAACTTCTGATTTTTGACACTGATATTTTGCATTTATCTGTCGATTACAAACATTTAAATATCTCAACTGTTTTTTTGGGCAACAAGATTACAACAGATTATCTCCAAACCTATACGAGATATAATAAAAAAATTAAATGTGTCAGATTGAGAATTTAATTATCTTTATTATTTGTAGTAACAAATTTTCAAAAAAAACTATTTATATTTTTTTTTTAGGAACTACTACTTCCGGTTGTCCAATTGTTACCAGAACCTATTCAACTCTTCCCATTACTGTTAGATTGAGGAATCCGTATTTATACAGATCTTTAGTCTTATAGAATGTGAGAACACACACATACACACATACACATACAAACACACAAACACAGACATCATCGTAAAAATATTATAATCGGATTCTAGGAATCTTAAAACATGCTTATTCATTAAAATCTGGATATGAGATTTTTAGCATGAATCCAATAATACCTTTCTTAGCGAGATGTAAAAAGGATATACAGTATATTGCCATTCGCCGTTATCTAATTTGTTTCTATTTATAAAATAAGATTGAAGAAGGAAAGCTTTAATTTCTTTAGATAACATTATTGAGAAGAGTATTTTCAATGGGCTTGTCCGATATTTTTGTTTGAAGTTTACTTTTGATTGATTCATATTGGAAAAAAATTCAAATATACATCTTCATACTTCCCAAAAGAGACACCATAAACTGGGCATGTTCCTGAAGTATACCAATTATTTTTTTTAGGCAGATATAACTTAAATGTCTTATAAAGACACTTCAGTTATTTTTTTAATATTGCACATCTGATTGCAATTCTATACATTTCATTTCCAAGTTTATAGGCAACACGTTGATGTTAACTAAAAATGGAATAACAAATTAACCTCTTTGGTGTTCTTTGAAATATTAAATTCTATTTTTACACTCTTATGATAAAATAATTATTTAAATCGTATATATTTTACTGTTTAGACAGTGTTTCAAAATTAATTAAGGTATTGTTCTTAATCTTAGATAACCACAATTCCAGTTTAATTTCAAAAGATGTCACTGTTTGAAACATATAATATATTAATTGGGTTTAATCACTAACAATGTTAAATCTTTCAACCGTTTCTCATTTTCCAATTCAGGTACGTTTAATTTAATTTCTCAAATCATAGATACGTTTACGCAACGTTTACGTTCCTAATTTCTTCCTAAGATGATGAATATGTATTTTCAAATTTAGATGTTCTGTAAATATAAATAAGTCATTTATTATTTTTACAAAAAGTGACTCTTCTGCTGCTCGCTTTACGACAGTTTTAATCTTGTAAAATAAGTGAAAAAAAAGTCTGTTGTGGCCAGCACAATACCTTCCGTAAATCCTGTGTATAATGTATAAATTCCATACATAATTTTTCTTGCAAAAGATTCTAAATTTCCAGTAGAATTATTACATAAACAAACTATTCAAATTGCACTTGACACTGACATCTTCTTCCTCTTTAGCTTTTCCCATTCGTTGGGGGTCCCTATTTTTGCGTCTCGTTCTCATTCAGTTCTTTTTCTCTCAAGTCTTGCGCAATACAGTCCTTCCATCTTATCTTTGGTCTTCCTCTGTTTCTTCAACCTCCCATTACTAAACTACTCATTCTTGTTCAAATATAATTCTTCATTTCTCCTCATGACAAGTTCAAACCAATGTAATCGTCTTTCTTGTATCTTTCTAGAAACTTTTAACACTAGAAATATTTTCTTACCGTATCTTTCCTTGTCTTCCCCAACATATACTTCAACATCCTCATCTCTGCCACATTAATTTACTTTTTAGTGATACTGACAACTGCCAATTTGAATTATATGAATATATTAGTAGTTTCCATGTTTAGTATAGCTGGATGAATTATAAAATTTAATTTCTTTAAAATTCTTTAACTCTGTATGTATTGAATATGAAGTATAAAATGTAATCAAATCGTATAGAGAATAATATATTCTTTAAGTTATAACTACGTTAAATGTCAATAAATCAAATTTAACTGTTAAATCTTCAAATGAGGCTACTTCCGGGTCACCAATTATAACCAAAATCTAATCAATTGTTTTTATGGATGTAAACTTGAGGAATACGAAAAAAATAAAATTTTTGGAATCGTGGTATTGAAGTTATGGGATCCGGAACTTTTGTCACACACACACAGACACACACACATACATACATACAGACATCATCGTAAAAATGGTAAAATCGTATTATAGGGACCCTAAAACATGCTTATTCACTAAAAACTCAGCACTGAATTTATTACCAGACATAAAGGTGACGGAAGGTAAAAAAGCAAATTGATACCTTCAGCAACTAGTAATAAACAATGGTCATATGTTTATATTTATTTATATAATCTATTATGAAGTAGTACCTAATATATACACTTCCAAATTTGACTTTGACATGTGTTATTACAATAAAAACATCAAATTGATGACTACTGATCTAAAATTATCCATTCGAAATGAAGTTATTAACCAGTCACCTGTCATCATATCAATTCAACCAATTTAACAACTGTTCAACATACAAACAAACAATAAAACAAAACATTGTCGAATCCTGTGACAGATGTGGGGCTATAAAACAACGACGCATCTAATGGTTGAAACAGTTGAAGCTCTTTGCAGAGCACGAGTGATCATTCAATCATGGACAGCTGACGCGAACAGCGTTGCGTATTATCGGATCTGCGTATCATTTTCACCATCGAGGTTTTAAATCGCCCGGAATAATGATCTGATTCGGGGTGAGAATTAGCGGATGCTTCATTGGCTACCCCTATACGCATGGAATGGTATGATTGAGATAACATCAGGATTAATTTAATTTTATTATGTGGAATTGAAGTGGAATCAAAAGATAAAAAATGATGGGAAGGATTAATTTGGAATGGCTTCCATTTTGTAATACAGAAATCTCTCGCTCAGAGAGGTATTGGATTCATGCTAAAAATTGCATATCCAGATTTTAGTGAATAAGCACGTTTTAAATTCCCTACAATCCGATTTTACTATTTTTACGATGACGTCTGTGTGTGTGTGTGTGTGTGTGTGTGTGTGTGTGTGTGTGTATATATGGATGTTGGAGGTACGACTTCTCAAAGTCTATAAGACTAAAGACGTGTGTAACTACGGTTCCTCAATCTAACAGTAATGCGAAGAGTTGTATAGGTTCTGGTAACAATTGGACAACCGGAATTAGTAGTATTTTAACAAAAAAATCCGTACATTATTTTTTGAAAATTTATGTTATTTCAAATATTAATGAATATAAAATTCTCTATCCAATACATTTAAAAAAAAATGTTATAACTTCTATAGATTTAGAGGTATAAAATATTTATAAAATAATCTGTGCCTGTATTCTTGAGCGTTCGTCATTTCGTTCGTATTCGTATTCGCGTTAGTTTTCATGTTAGTAGTCACAGTAGTCTGTGTTTTAAAAACAATATTGGATATGTCATTGTCAGTGTCAACTGTATTGCAGCATTTCTTCATTTACAAGTTAAAAAAAAATTTATTAATCGTTAATAAATATATGATAAAAGTGAACTCTTACTTGTAAGTGATCTGAATAAATGTGACAATACAATTGACACTGACACTGACATATATAATATTATTTTTGAAACACAGACTACTATCACTAATAACATGAAAACGAAAGCGAATACGAATACGAATGTAATGGATGATTTTACTAATGACGTCACGCGATACCAGCGCCGTGTGGATGATATGAACTATCAGTACAAACAGAATATCACTACGAATCCCAGAGAATAGTTGTATTCGCGCAATTGTTGTGTAACGTTAGCTTTGTAGTACTTGCGTGTAATTATTTATCTAACAATGGTTATTTTTACGGAAAATGATGTACCGGGTGCAAGATCTCGCTTACCGAAAGTAGGGGATCATTCTGTTTTGGAATTGAAACGGTGGTTGAAATGACGAGGATCAAAAAGAAGTGGTAACAAGGCTGATTTAATACCCAGGTAAATATCTTTTAATAATATTAAATAAAGTATTCATTACAATTATTAACTGCATGATCTTTTATTTTTATATTACAGGTGTACGAACTGCACCAATGCCGGATATGCGAATATTATCGATGTGTCAGTTGATAAAGGAAAATGGTATGAATTAAAATTTCAAGAAATCCCTGGATCTTCTAGTTGTTTCTACTGCGGATAACAGTAAAATTTCTGCAGCTCAGTGGCTACCTTTTCCGATGGTAGTTATTCCGAAGCATTTCAACAAAAGCCATATTTATTACTACGAGGGTCATTCAATAAGTAAAGAGACAAATGGCTATAGCTCAAAAACGGTTTATTTCAATCTTTCAAAATTAAGGCTATTTTTCAACATAATTACCCCCCACAGTTATGCACTTGTCCCATCTTTCTTGCAGCTTCCTAATTCCCTTGGCGAAGAATTCTTTCGATTTACCACGAAGCCACTTTTGCACCGCTTCCTTAACTTCCTCATTGTTAGCAAATCTTTTTCCACGTAGAGCGTCTTTGAGTGGTCCAAACAGGTAAAAATCAGATGGAGCGAGGTCGGGACTGTAGGCAGGATGAGGTAAGACCTCCCAACCCAATTCTTGAAGCTTATCACGGGTCAGCTGAGCTGTATGAGGGCAGGCGTTATCGTGCTGAAGAATGACTCCTTTTGACAAGAGTCCACGGCGTTTGCTCCTGATAGCTGGTCTAACTTTGTGTTCTAGCACCTCAGAGTAGTATTAGCTATTGATAGTTCGCTGATTCCAACGACGGACCAGAAACTTCCACTGGACGTCCACATCGGGGTTCATCACCTACACTTGTTCGGCCACTTTTAAACCGATCAACCCACTTGTAAAAATTCGCACGGTTCATACAACTTTTACCGTACTGTATTAACATTCTAGAAAAAATTTCACTTGGTTTTACACCTTCTGCGACTAAAAATCTAATGACTGAGCGCTGCTCTTCTAAGGTGCAATCTTCTAGTGGACTTGCCATGGTGAACTGAAAATTTTGAGGTTATGTTGACATAAAATGACGAAACAGCTGATCAGAGCATATCCCAAGGTTGCCAACTAACACCCCTGAAAAGATTGTACACATTTATTGAATAGTTTTAAAATTATAGAATTTGTCTCTTTACTTATTGAATGACCCTCGTACATAGTTGAAAATGTTCAACATACAAGTAAATTAAATACAAGCATCACTGTACACAGTTTGATTATTGATTTGCCTAATCTATTTATTAGTTTCAAGCAAAATGTAGTAATTATGTTTACTTATTTGAATATAAGTGTCGAGCGTTCACCCACACTTTAAATTTAGTTAAATTCTCCGATGGTTTCGGAAACAAAATAAAAAACACACAGGTGTTTTCATATAATATTTATGGTTATATCTCGAATCGCTATTACATAAACCGTATGCGCACCTAATTTTTATCCAAGAAATAAATAAAATATATATTTGCACAAAGATTAAATGCGACCAGGCTTTGTTTGTACTGATAGTTCATATTTTACCCGGTAGCGCCACCATCGATTTTATAAGTAAAATCATCCTTACGAACGCTCAAGAATAAGGGCCTTGTACTAAATCTCACAGCCCAAACAACTCCATGGTAACCAGTTGAGAAATTAAAATGTTTTTAATTCCCAGACAAATGTCACTAATGTCAGTGTCAAAAATTCATAAATACCGCCAATCCCGTCAATGAATTAAAATAACCTAGAACATTTAGATAAATGAGAGAAAACTTGCTCATAGAGTGAATTTAAATAAAATAAATATATCTTCACACCATTGCTGGGTGTGCCAATTTGCTTTGTGCACAGATTTCGGTAATGAAGATGACATATTTGTACCGTGCGAGCATTTACCAGGCGAATGAATTTGAAATTATAAAAAAATATCTAAATATAAAGAATAGGTCTAATTATAATTTTATATCTCACAATGAAAAGGGGGAGAGATATTGTGCTGGCCACAACAGATATTTTTTTAATTTTGCGCTGTAAAATAAAAATTCCGATTGATTTTAGACATTTCATTTCGTATAAATATAATAAGAATATATAATCATTGCATATTAGCAATTGCTGGGTGTGCCAATCTGCTTGTTACACAGATATCGGTAATGATGATAAATACTCGTGTGCGGGCGTTTCCGAGACGTTACCTCACGGGTACTCATTGTTGGCGTGGAGGGTCTTTTTTGTGCCATTTAAAATTCGAAATAATTTTTGGTGTCGGTCGGGATCGACCCGGGTCGCAACCAAACACCTAGACACACGTCCATGCGTCCCCATTTTATATAGATCTCATTAAACAACTTATTAACATTTAGCAATTCATTATGATTTTTTTTTTGCTACTATAAAACCATATCTGACTGTGCAGCAAACCAAAAACACGTGTCATGTGTGGAGTGCAAGTCGAACCATTAGCGACACAAAAGTAAACATTTCACGGGTCGCACGGCCTGGCGTGGCGTGCGCCCCCGGTATTAAAGGGGTGAGACATCATTACCTCCCCCTGCAAATCTGATTAACTTTACAGCTGCAATGAAAAAAATGTATTGGGTATGTTACAAGTCTAAAAGAGCAGTTATGTTGAGGTTGATTTTTGGTAATGTATAATCATACAAAATTAGATATGATATTGTAGATTATTGATCCTAGTTACTTTATGTCTGCATAATTAACCTAGGTTAAAAGTTATGTAGGATACACTACATATTTATGTTTTAAAAAATACGTACAAAGAAATATTTATGTGTGCAAAACATGACTCATTTGAGCTTCGCCAGTTGATAACAAAAAGTCTATTGTGGCCATCACAATACCTCTCGCCACAGTCATGTTACATTGTTGGCCTTGACAAGCAGATGTGGGGCCCCGTTTCAGAATGATAATTAGTAATTATGTACATAGATATCAAATGTCAGAATTTTTCATTAAAAATTTCAACATTTTCTAAATTCACGTAGTTAATTTGTAACCAAGAGTGTGGAATGTACTTGCCGAGGAAAATAAACCACATGGAATTGGAAAATCACTAAATTTAGAATGAGAAATTATGATATTTGACATCTATATACATAATTACTAGCTATCATTCTGACATGGGCCCTCATATCTGCTTGTCCTTGTCAAGGCCAACAAAGTCACATGATTGCTCGCGCCCTAATGTATTTAACATTTCTGGTATACTTACACTCTACACCAAAAATTCTACTTATATCTATTCCTTATATTTAGATTTTTTAAATTTAAATTCATTCTATGAAGAAATTTTGTCCTACTCTTCTAATTTTTCGAGATGTATCCAATTCATTGTCGAGGATAACAGTATTTCAGAAGGGTATGTGTAATATACCTATAATATTAAATATGTAACTATTGACATTTATCTGTCATTTACAAACAATTTAAATTTTCAACTATTTATTTATCTCTAAATCTATAGAATATATAATAAAATATTTAAATGAATCAGATAGGGTATTTAATTTTCTTTAATATTACCAAGAAAAAAAAATTACTTCCGGTAGTCCATTTGTTACCAAAACCTTTTCAGATCTTTCCATGAATGTCCGCTTGGGAAATATAAAGTCTTATAGTTTTTGAGTAATCGTCCTTCCAACATCCCACATACGCACATACCTACATACATACACACTCACACACACACACACACACACACACACACACACACACACACAGACATCATCGTAAAAATGTTAAAATCGGATTGTAGGGACCTTAAATCGTGCTTATTCAATAAAATCTGGATATGCGAATTTTAGCATGAATCCAATACCTCTCTTAGCAAAGGTGAAAAAGATAACAATATCGTTATTTTTTAACGACCGAATAAATCATTCGTTCTCTAAACGTTTTGTCAATAATTCAGTATTTTTATTCGTGTCAAAATAAAATTGTTATTATGTTGAAGAATGATCTCAAAAACCCGTCACATTATAGTTTTTTACAAGGTAATATTAAAATAATTTAATGTTTTTATTCCTAGCGCCTAACGCAAATTTCCCAATTTGTCTACAGATGGTAGTAGTAGCTCTAGCATAGCCCACAACAAGAAGAACAAAGAGTCTGACAGCTGACAAGTTGACAGCAGACTCCCAACAGAACAGATCTAACCTAGAAGTTTTGTGAGTGATATTGAATTATTTTATATATTTCATTTAAAATTAAATTTGATTTTAGAAAATAAAGTTCTTAACTTGATCTCAAGGTTATTATTTTTTAAAAAGAGTTACTGAATACGGATACAAAGATAACGATTATCGTTAAGTAGATATATCGATTTTCACAATAAGGATTTCGTTATAACGATTCGTTAAGCGAGTATTTTACAGAATAGACCCTTATCCTTAATATCCTGAAACCGGTAAAGACTATAACCAGACTGCAACAGAGACTGAACGTGTTTATAATATATTTGTTTTCCATCTTCAATACTTTTTCGGTACATAAGTATATGGTCTACTAAAAAAACAAAATAAATATTGTTACCCTTTAACACATTTGGAGAACAATACAATAAATCTAATTGTCTTTACAACTGACCCATATCGAATCCCACAATTAATCTTCAGCATAAAATCACTCCTTACCCCATTTGTAGTCTCCCTTATGTGGTTGCTCCCGATGTAGACATCACGTCACCCTTTCATCCCCTAGGATGGTGTGACAATGACGCAACTGACATCAGGATTATTTATGGTCATAATTGCATTTGTAGAAATATGTTTTGGGTGTTTACAATCACAATGGCTATGGCTGGGCTATATAACGTTCCCTTCATGTGTGTCGCGTGCTTCGTGCTGAACTGATCTGATACCGCATGTGAGAATTCAGGGCTGAATTAATGAATATTATGATGGGAGTGACATGAGCTTTGTATTGTGATGATTTCATGCAGCTTATAAGGGAAATGAATTTCAATATCAAAGGATGACAAAAAATTGGTTAATTGTACATAATAAAGAAACGGTTGCTCTTTTAATTTGTTAAAAATTGAATCTAATTCCGTAGTTTATAAAACAATAATAATAAATATAGTAAGAAAATCTGTTGTAGCCAGCGCAATACCTCTCGCCATTTTCATTTTATGTTACATAGGGAGCAAGCAGTTATGTGACTTTGTTGGCCTTGGCATGCAGATATGGGGACCCGTGTCAGAATGTACGTAGGTGTATCATAAGTTTTCATTCAAAACATTATGATTTTCCAAATCCATGTGGATTATTTTCCTCGACAAGTATATTCCATACTTTGGAAGACAAATAAACATTTTGAAATTTTGAATGAAAAATTATGACATATGACAATTGTGACATCTATGTAAATAACTACTAGCCGTCATTCTGACACGGATTGTTTCTCTTCTTTCGTTCTATGAGAAATTTTGTTCTACTATCATAATATGTTCCAAATTCTTCAAATTCATTGACGGTATTAGCGGTATTTCTTAAGGATATGTATAATATTAACACACCTATAATTTAAATACATATTTAATTAATAATACAATATATTTATTTAAGTATTAAGGGCAGTAAGTGCACCTTACCGGTTGAGGATTAGTTTGGAGATCGAGACGAAGTCGAGATCTCCAATACATCCGATACCGGTAAGAAGCACTTAATGCCCGCAATGCTTATTATATTTTTTGTACGATCGTGCCAATAATAACAAATTAAAGTTTAGAATTATTTAAAAATTATTTTGACATTTAAAAAAAAATAGTTGTCATTTTTAAGTAAGCTATGATCGTTGTTTTGTTATAGTTAAAGGTTTAAAAATTTATTTATTTTTTATTTGTGTAATTTTCACCACCTCCAGATCGGTAGGTAGTCACATCACTTACAGGTCAGTCACATCACTTACTGATCAGTACCACATCACTTACTGATCAGTAATTAGTAAACAAAACTTACTGCCTTGGAAACTCTATCGGTAAAGTTTTAAAAAAACCTGATCGTGCAAAAATATATATATATTAAATGTACCTACTTATACCTCCCAGAACGATCTGACACCGGCATTTTGCATTTATTTGTCAATTAGAAATATTTAAATATCGCAACTGTTTTACGTGTCGTTCTCATTCAGTTCCTTTTCTCTCAAGTCTTCCGCAATACAGTCCTTCCATCTTATCTTTGGTCTTCCTCTGTTTATTCAACCTTCTATTACTAAGATTATTCTCTATTTTTATTAATATCTCCAAACGTATACGAGATACAGTAAAAATTTTGAAAGATGTCCGATCAAGGTCGTCTTCGAATTGTATGAATTCAGATTTTTGCTCCGCCCATTATGACAAATTCAGTAGTGTCGTTTGCTTAGTTTTCATGAGGGTACGTAATATACTACTGGTATTTTATTATTATAAACATATATATATATATATATATATATATATATATATATATATATATATATATATATATATATATATATTACAGTAAAAACATTCAAAATTCAAAAATAAGTCAACTGGTAAGTTTATTAGCAAATGTAAAACCAAATATGTGAAAAATAAGATACTGATTAGATTACTGACAGTGTCATTGTCAGTGACATTGACAGAAAATAACGTTATTCGTACGGCTATGAATCAAGGTAATGTATCTGAAATAATAAATAAACTTACGTTACAGCGAAAGTATTATCAACAACGAGCATCTTTTTAAAGTGGAATGTCCTAACTTAGACGAAACAATATGAATTTTTGAAAGACAAACGTGTTACATCCATCCTTATCGCACATTCTTATAGCCTTTGCAAAAGAAAGAGATAAATGTATGCCTATTTGTTAATTCGTTCGTGATACATATGTCCTTGATCAGACATCTTTCAAAAATTTTACTGTATAATAAAAAAATTAAATATGCCAGATTGATAATTTAATTATCTTTATTATTTGTAGTAACAAATTTTCAAAAAAATTAGAAATTTGCCTTAATAAAAGAACTTAAAAACTGTCAAATTTATTTCAGGCTGATTTAAATACAGTCAACTTAATCATGATTCGATGATCTCTGTTTAATTCCATATGTTCACTATTGATTAACCAAATTCTAACTAACTTATCTTGCGCAAATAAAGATAAATTCTAGGGTGACCCTCATATTGTCGCAATCATCATGAAAAATAGACAGTATTTAATTTCGTTCTTTCCAAAATAAAACATGTTGACCTCATACTTACCTTTATCATCCCCAAAATTATAGCTTAATAGTCTTGTTAAATCAACAAAACATAACCATCTACAAATTCTCCCAAAAGCTCATGCAAAGCTCTAGGGAGCGATAATATTCTATCGTCCGTTTGGCAAACACATAGTCGTCAGTCGTATTAAAATAAAATATGCAGTGCATATGAGCATTCTAAATCCACGCACGCAGAGGCAAATGTTAACAGAGGGAGATATATATGTTGGAAAGGGATTGCATAGCTCTGAAAGCGTGCCTTCCGTGAAATTGATTGAGCGTAGAGCGGATGATGGCTTTATCAAAGCAAGATGAATGAAATTTTTTATTTACACATCTGTAATACTGTAAATTTAAATCTTTGCATAGAGCTGCATGCAATTAGATTTTAACATGTATTATACCACCTACTAATATCATATTTATTAGCATTTTGAAAATCTGTCTTGAATCATAACATTATAACGTAACGATGGTTCAAAAGTTTTTGGACAATAATTATTAACAGTTTTAAAATAAAGGCTGCAATTACTGTAATTAATACCTTTGAATATATAACACAATACAAGAACGGCAACGTAATGTATTTAGATTAAATATTTCGAGAGAAGGTGCCATCTATTCCTCCGTAAACGAATTATTTCTGAGTTAGTTCAAAAAATACATAATAGGTGGATGTTGCACAGTGTTGCCACGTAGCTAGAACAAGATAAGATTTTAAAAAGGTTTTTAAGTTTGCTACTGTAAAACAAGTATACATGTACAGTAAAATTTTTGAAAGATGTCCGATCAAGGTTATCTGTATCATGAACGAATTAACATATTGGCATACATTTATCCCCCTCCTTTACAAAGGCTTTAAGTGTATGCGATAAGGATGGATATAACACGCTTGTCATTCAAAAATTCATATTGTTTCGACTAAGTTAGGACATTCCATTTTAAAACGATGCTTGTTGTTGATAATAATTTCGCTGTAACGTAAGTTAATATATTAATTCGGATACACTACCTTGATTCATAGCCGTACGAATAATGTTATTGTCAGTGCCACTGACACAGACATTGTGTCAATATCTTAATTTTCACATATTTGGTTTTACATTTGCTAATAAATTTACCAGTTGATTTATTTTTGAATTTTTAATGCTGTTATTGTAACATATTTTTATAATAATAAAATAACAGTAGTATCTTATTTACCCTCATGAAAACTAAGCAAACGACACTACTGAATTTGTCAGAATGGGGGGAGCAAAAATCTGAATTCATACAATTCGTAGATAACCTTGATCGGACATCTTTCAAAAAATTTACTGTACATTGAAGATTCAAAATATATTATCTGGGTATTATGAAACAATATTTTTGATTTATTGATTATTGAATACCTCTAACAAATAGTATTTGGCAATGCTGTCAGCACGATTTATCGTAGTTCATAGTTTTGTGGTAGAAGTCACTAGCTAGCTATAATAATTTTATGAATAAAAAGAGACAGATATAGTATCTTGCTAGGCCATATGAATTGCCGTTCTTATATGTATTATATATTCAAAGTTAATACCATTGATGACACCTAAATTTAAGAAAGTTGCCAGTCTTTTATGGTAGCTTCAACCATAGGCATGCACAGAACTTTTCTTTTGTGGGTGCCGGAATGAATATTTATAATAATTATTATAAAATAAAGTATTAAATTTTATTTTGTATTAATGAAGAACTAACAGTCAATATGTGAGAAATAAATTTTGAAAAGATCATGTTAGCCATCGGAATTTGAACCCGGGACCGTTACTACCTTGCCGGAGTAACGCTCTTTCAAACCCCGGTGGCTAACATAGTCCTTTCATAATTTATTTCTAAAGTATTAAATGTAAATGGAACCATTTATTTTACCATTATTACTTTACGATACACTGGCTTACAAAAAAATCACGTACACCTTGAAAATCAAGTAACCAAGTGTTTATTGTTTTTCAACTATGTAAATACGATTTTTTAATCAGCTGCCAATGGAACTGTCACTGTTGTCACTATCACGTCAGTGTTTTATCTATTGTAGAGCAAGTTCTTCGTGTGTGCTATGCTACTATTAAGTTACATATTCATATATACCAGAAAAAATAGAGTACAACCAAGTATGTATTTCTCGTTTTCTTTTAACTTTGACATCTTAATTGACATTAATGACATTGACAAGTTAAAATTCAAGACAGACTGCATAGAGCAAAAAATAGGTGTACGCGATTTTTTTGCAAGCCAGTGTACCTTAAAAAATATAAATAAAATATATACATTATTATAGCAATATGAACAAAATAATAATAATATATAGAAACTTATTTTTACCTTCCGTCACCTTTAGGTAAGGAAGGTATTGTCTTTGGTCAAAAAATTCAATGAGTTTTTAGTGTATAAGCATGTTTTAAGTCGGGTTTATCCTTTTATTCGTGAAGCTATGCTTCACTGTACGTATATATTTACCTCTCTTCTCTTGACCTGACCGTTAACTCATCATATGATTTTTCCTCCTCTCATTCCGTTACATATTTCTGAAATCAAATCAATCGGTTCCTCGGTTGAGTTCTTGCAATTAGTGCAATTTGCTGTTGGGTTTGAAGGCCGGAAAGTGACCAGCGACTTCCGGCAGTTGCTTGACCTGCGACTGGCTTCAGGCCACTCGGCCCAATGGCGCGAGACTGACACGACAACTCATAGTCATAGTCAGATTATAAGTAAAGAACTGCATCTATTTTCATAAGTGAGAGGGTTGAACAATACGGTAGCGTGACCAAGGGATTGTAAACATTTCCTGTTGGTTTTGGTTTCCTCGAGATTGTAAATAAACAATCGTAATATTAAAAATAAAAATTACAACCTGATAGTAATAGGATTCCAATGAGAATGAACTTTGTACCTTATAGGTAAACGAATTCAATTTTTTTTAAGGTTAGAAATAATTCAAGCATTTACATTTGTAAAGATCTAAGTGCAATTTTAGTTTTAGTGAGTTTTTAGTGAATACGCATGTTTTAGGGTTCCTATAATACGATTTTACCAGTTTTACGATGATGTCTGTATGTATGTATGTATGTATGTATGTATGTATGTATGTATGTATGTATGTATGTATATATGTATGTATGTATGTATGTATGTATGTATGTATGTATGTGTGTGTGCGTGTGTGTGTGTGCGTGTGTGTGTGTATGTATGTCTATGTGTATGTGACGAAAGTTTCGGATCCCATAACTTCAATACCACGATTCCAAAAATTATATTTTTTTCGTATTCCTCAAGTTTACGTCAGAAGAACACTAACATACTTAATTTAAATTTGAAGTATATCTTAAATCGACATTATTGCATCGATTCAATATGAAATGTCAAATGAATTATTAGGTATTCATTGCTTAATTTAGAATGAGAAATTATGATATTTGACATCTATGTACATAATTTTATATTGCATAGAACGAGAGCAGTCATGTGACGTTATTGGCCTTGGCAAGCAGATATGGGGGCCCGTGTCAAAATGACAACTAGTAATAATGTACATAGGTGTCAACAAGTATAATTTATCATTCAAAATATCATGATTTTGTATCCATCAGAATATTTTGAAATTTTCAATGAAAAATTATGACATATAACAATTGTCTATATAAATAACTACTAGCCGTCATTCTAATACGGATCCCGAAATCTGCTTGTCAAGGCCAACAAAGTCACTTGACTGCTCGCGCCCCATTGTATTTAACATTTCTTGTATACCTACACTCTACACCAAAAATTCTACTTATATATATTCTTTATATTTAGATTTTTTAATTTTAAATTCATTCTGTGAAGAAATTTTGTCCTACTCTTCTAATTTTTCGAAATGTTTCCAATTCATTGTCGGGATTGACAGTACTTTTAGAGGGTATATATAATGTACCTATAATTTTAAATATTTAACTAGTAATACAATAAGAAATAATATAATGTATATATTTCCCAGAAAACATCTTTAGTAATGTCCCTGGATTTTTGACACTGACGTTTATCGTCAGTTACAAACAATTTCATTTTTCAATTGGTTTCCATTACATCATTTGGGCATTATTATATACCTTATTTTCTTTATCTTTAAATCTATAAAATATATAATAAAACAGATAGAGAATTTACTCTTCTTTGATACTAGCAAGAATAAGAATTTTCATTTTTTTAAGAATCTGCCACTTCCGGTTGCTCAATTATTACCAAAACCTTTTCAGCTCTTCCCATTAATGTCCGATTGAGATATACGTAGTTAAACAGATATTAAGTATTATAATTTTTGAGAAATCGTCCTTCCAACATCCCCACACACGTACACACACACACACAAACACACACACACACACACACACACACAGACAGACACAGGTATCATCGTAAAAATATTAAAATAGGATTGTAGGGACCTTAAAACGTGCTTAATCATTAAAATGTGAATATGCAATTTTTAGCATACCTCTCTTAGCGAGAGGTAAAAAGAATATATTTAAAAGTGTCTAGACTTTTGTCCACCACTGTACATACATTTCTTAATAATTGCATGTGCTTAAAACGTTATTATGAAATGTGAATGATTCATAACAGGAGCAGTAGGTCCTCAATAAAAACTCTCTATACGACTGATGCATTCCACTATGGCAAAGGCAAACCATTTACGTAATCATATAAACAATCTAATGTCAAACACGAGATTATTTCCATATAAGAATAGCCGGTTGTCGCGAATCATGCAACGCCAGTCTCGGTAAAAAGGGTTCGGCATCTGTGATCAGATTGAAGTGTTTTTGCCTGGCTTGCCGTTGCTTAGAATAGCACGTGGCGTGTCCCAAACAGACTTTGACGGCCGCCGACTATGATGGATGGGATTTTTTGCTCTCCCTTCCATTGCTTCTGAAGCAATATCAATCAGGATTACTTTGATAACGACGCAAGTAAACAGCGCATTACCTAACTAATGTGAGAAATAATTTTGACGTTTCCAAGGTTTGTCAAAGGTTATGCAATTTCCAAAATCACAGGTTTACATAATTATAAACAAAATACATCTGTCTTAAATACCGAAGAAAGATTTTCAGAATAAACATGGATATTGGAATTTGAACGCAAGATCTATATCAGTAGGATACTCTACTAACTACGCTATGAAGTTCGCCAATAGTCAATGTATTTTTCATCTGTCTGGTTCTGAGTTTAAATCCACATTTTTTTCAGAATAATCTTAGATATTGAATCTTTTACGGTTCTGAATGTTACAAAATAACTTCAAGAACGAATGTCATAATTGTCATTTTGTTTTGTGAGAACAAAATGAAATAGGTTCGTTACATTATTTTCTTTTCATTGTGCACCTTTTATGCCCTTTTTAAATAAAAATTATAACGAATTCTGATATAAAATTTCAAACATTTGCTTGTCATTTTGTTTAAATTTACATGTATTTGGTGTCATTTGATGCAGAATTTTTATTCATAATACAATCACTGTTGTCAGTTGAAACGGCGACCAACAGTCTGAGAAAAACGATTTTCCCCTTTTTTTTCCCCAACAATAAATACCGTCAATCCCATTAATGAATTGGAAAAATCTTCGACATTTAGAAACATCCTGAAAGAATGAAAAAATAGATATAATTAGAATTTTTTGTCTGTACACGAAATGTTAAATATGTACAATACTTATGAGCCCAACCCCAAATGTATTCGTAACCTCTGAAAAAATATATTAACAGCAAGAAGAAATATTTTTTTTAGATTACAATAGTTAAGGCTATATTTGGACAATTTTTTTATTTTATGTATTAATAGTGTACTGGATTTAAATATAATGTTATCTAAATGTATCATTTTAACAATAATCTACGGGCAAATATATGACAACAGACATGTGCTAATTCTTTTAGTCCCAACAATAAATAATACAATATTTATGTTAGTATTATTTATAAAACTGAAGGTAAAGGAAATTGACAATATATTCAATTAATTACTATATTCAATTTATTTTTTTAGTAAAATTATTTGTAAAGTGATATTTATTTATTACACCAATTCAATAAATTTTGTATGGTGTATTAATAGAGTATAGAATTTCTTAGGTTTATTAATAATTTATTTACAAATAAACCATTGTCTGTATGTGACAAATGTTATCGTTTTTAATAATTCGCAAATATTTTTTATTAAAGTAACAAAATTTAAGATGGCATTTAATTTAGTATATTGTCAGTTACCTTTACCCTCAGTTTTATAGATAATACTAACATAAATATTGTATTATTTATTGTTGGAACGAAAATTTTTGGGACTTATCTTTTGTCGTGTATTTGCCGGTATATTATTGTTTAAGTGAGAAATTCAGTTAATAACATTTTATATAAATCCAGTACACTTTATTAATAAAAAAATAAAAAAATGCCTGAAAATAGTGTTAACTATTGTAACCTAAAAATTTGTTTTTTATTGCTTTTAATTTATTTATTTCAGAAGGTGAATACATTTGGGGTTGGGCTCGTATATCACATAAAACGGAAATGATGAGAGGTATTGTGCTGGCTACAATAGGTTTTTAAAAAAATATCATTTGTCCTTTACAAAATTAAGGAATACTTTATCCCTAGAATTTCACAGCAAAATTTTTAAATTTGGTTCCAAATCTTTTGTAATTAATACTTTAGTGAACAAGTACATATATAAATATATAATGTTCCTGCATCCTGCAATAATACAGTATGTTGCAAACATCCACATTTTTCCTTTTTTCAGTGTCTCTTTGCATGACCGTTAAATACACACCTCGCACGCTTCCTTTGCATTGATTGAATACTTATTCGTCTCGGATGACTTAATCGTCTTCCTCTTCCTTCGATGCCAAAGTTTGTGTTGCTCTTGCCTCGTGCCTAACATAATGTGGTTTACGCCATTGCACATGTCAAACCGGATGTCCCGCACACTTCTTGCACACAGATTCTTTTCGTCATAGGAAATTATTAATAAATGCGGTGGTCCTTAACCACTGTTATGAAATAATAACCGGAATATGTATGTATATGGTAACTGGTAGTGGAACGCTACTTGACCAAGCGAAGAAAATTGATAGGAATTTTTACAATAACTTCAACATAATCACGCTGATTATGATTACCGGATTTTAACCGTTGGATGTATTATCAAATGGCATATCATCATTTTTGCTCTTATACATAAGCTTGAACAATTCGTCTTAAATGAATATACGTAATGCTGATTCTAAATATACAGGATGACACTGAAAAACGGGCCACTCAAAATAACTTTATATTTACTATTATTTTCTAATTCTCTCCACATATTAGTAACCTAGCCTCAGGGGATAACAAATCATGGTACTTGGCATCAAAACATCACTTCCGGTTTAACCGGAAATGATATTAACGTTCATATTTCAAACGGGATAACCTATATATTTAGAATCTACGTAAAATTACGAATTCAACGATATGCCTGAAGTGAATTTTTATTTCAGAAATAAATACAAAAACGTAGGATAAAATTATGAATAATTTACCCGGTAAGCCATACTGTAGGCTGTGAACAATGATCATTTTTACCTTCCGTCACCTTTAGGTAAGGAAGGTATAGTCTTTGAGCAAAAATTTCGATAGTGAGTTTCTAATGTATAAGCACGTTTGCGGTCCCAAGAATACGAATTTACTTATTTTACGATGATGTCTGTATGTATGTGTGCGCGTCTGTATGTGTGTGTGTGTGTGTGTGTGCGTGTGTGTGTGAGTATGTGACGATCATTTCGGATCGCATAACTCCAACACCACGATTCCAAAAATTATAATTTTTAGTATACCTCGAGTTTAGATTCATAGACAGACATGATTAGATTTTGGTTATAATTGGTCCACCGAAAGTACACTCATTTGCAAATATTAACAGTTTTTCTTGAAAAAAAAGCAGTTAAATATAATGTATTGACATTTAATGTTATTATATTTTAAAGAATATGTTATTCTCCATATTATGTGATTGGATTTTATATATCATATTTAATAGATATGGAGTTAAAGAATTATAAAGATATTAAATTTCATACATCAGCCAGCTATGGAAACATGGAAACTTCTAATATATTCAGATAATTCAAATTGACAGATGTCAGTATCAATAAAAATAAAATGAATGTGGCAGAGATGAGGATGTTGAGATATTGGAGAAGGCACGGCAAGTTAGGTAAGAAACGATTACATTGGTTTGAACATATCATGAGAAGAAATGAAAAATAAATTGGAACAAGAATGAATACCATAGTAGTAGAAGGTAAAAGAAACAGAGGAAGACCAAAGATAAGATGGAAGGACTGTATTGGCGAAAACTTGAGAGAAAAGGAACTGAATGAGAACGACACGCAAAACAGAAATGAGTGGAAGAAGAAAATAAAAAAATAGCGACCCCTAACGAATGGTAAAAGTTAAAGAAGAAGATGTCAGTGCATATTTTGTTTATGAAATAATTTTGCTGGAAATTATGTCCGTAACTGACAAATGTCAAATTTTTTTATTAAAAATTCATGATTTTCTTATTTCATGTGGTTTATTTATTATCAGGATTGATGGAAGGTAATGTGTTGGCCACATCAGATTTTTTAAATTGTATTATAAAAAGAGATTTTGTAATTGTTATATTACTACTTATAACGTTTTGGTTTATAAATAGAACGTTTTTATTATGTCAATTCCATGGCTATCACTAGAAATTTGCATTATTTATAAAATTTCAGATATAGTTTTACAAATTACAAAACGTGCAAAATAAAATCTGATTAGTGATTTCGGTGTAGAAGTTTATTATCTCCAACCTTTAGTTAATACATTTTTGGATAAAATTATTAGGTAACCAACTACAGCAAAATAAAAAAATAACATTGTATTCCCTATATTATGGATTTCAAGTAGACACCCGGTATAGGTGAAAGAATAATAAAAATACATCCATTTATTTTATGTGGTGTTTTAATAATTTAATTTGACAGATAAGTAATCAAGCAATGTATTTTCTGTTAAAGCTTTTATTACATACATACGTTACAATTATCTATTAAATATTACATTTTAAATCCACCAATATTTAACAGAAGACAATGTTCCACATCTATTGTTCCATACTTTGGTTTTATACACATACACAACCACAACTCCAACTCTGCTATATAAGAGCATATGTGTATAAGTGTGTGTGTGTGTGTATGTTATATCACTTGACATGAGCTCGGGACTCAATCGTTTGGAACGACCCGGCAATGGCAATGCAGTCCTGTGAGTGCACACGTGCAGCGAGCACCTGGCGACCTGGCCTGGACGACCAAACGAACTGGACGTCGCTGTCGCTGATTTCCTATCACGACACGCGGCCAACCTGACGTTCACGTGACGATAAAATTAACCCCGACCCAACAAACCAACAACAAAGAGACGGTGGAAATTCATTTAAAAATGTATCAACTGCTCTTTTCATAAACAAATAGGTTTGGTTAAGTAATATCTAATAAAAACTGATGATGAAGTCAGCTAAAAATAATAAAATATTTGGGCCAATAAATTTGTAAACGAGCATAAATACGGGCCCAGATTTAATAAATTCGGACTGTTTTCATTTCTAATAAACAAATTATAAAACCTATGCAAATGGTAATTTTTTTTTACAAATTTCACGTAAGAAAATAGTGTTGGTTTAGATAGGGATATAAATTCTACTTTTTCATTGATCAGAATACAAACCTAGTTCACAAAAACGAAAAAAATATCACCTGTCAGTTATCAAGTAAATCTACAGAATTAAGTGATGTTTAACCATGTTTTGCTGTAATTTTTACCTCGTGCTAAAAATCGCATATCGAGATTTCGGTAAATGAGCCTACAATCCGATTTTAACATTTTAACGATGTTGTCTGCGGGTGTATGTATGTATGTGTGTATGTATGTGTGTATGTGTGTGTGTGTGTGTGTATGTGTGTGTGTGTGTGTATGTGTGTGTGTGTGTGTGTTTGTGTATGTATGCCTGTCAGTGTGGATCTTCTGGACACTAACTAAAATACTATCATTCGGATAATTTTGAAACCATGTATTTCTACCTTATTCTAAAATGAAAAGTAGCCAATGGATTTTGGTGTCAATCGGATAATCGGAAATGGCACTTTACTTGAAGCTCAAAATAGTTTTTCTTTAAAAAATACCTTTAAATGTTATATTTCGCAATTTATGTTTTTACAAAAATTAAAGATCATTCGATTTTTTATAGGTTTTCATGAATAGTTTTTCTATATATTTTATGGGTAAATTTATAAAATATTACAAAAATTATGTCTCGGAGCTTATGCTTTAAACTCAACTCCATGGTTACACAGTTCATCTCAAATGTATGTAACTGACAGGTAAATGTCACTGTCAAAAAATAATCATTTCAAATTAATAATAGTAACGTTTTAAAAAGAAAATTGTAAATAGAACAATAGTTATATGGAAAGGAACTTAATATGCATAATTTCAAATTAATGATGGTATCGTTTTAAAAAGAAAATTGTAAATAGAAAAATAGTTATATGCAAAGAAAATTAATATACATAATTTCTACCGTTAGTAAATATGCAGGTATGTATATAAATAAAAAAATAAATCATCATGGCATATTACCCATTGCTGGATGTACTAATCTGCTTTGTACACAGATTTCGATAATGATTGACATATTTGCATCGTGCGAGTATTTACCAAACGTCACATCACGGGCCCTCATTGCTGGTGTGGAGAGTGCAGCACAGGGGTCAATTTTGTCCCATTTAAAATTTGAAATATTTAGAGTTGATCGGGATTAATAAAAATTAATTGGTGGGAGGTATTGTGTTGGTCACATCAGATTTTTAATATTCAGGTATTGGATATTATTTCAGATAAAAATATTTATTATTGACAAAGTTTGGTTTCATGAATTTAAATTATTTATTTAATGTATGGAAAAACGGTCGGCTCTCAAGCGCCATCTGCTATTTTCTTTTTATTTTAAACAGAATAAATATGTTATTTAAGTAATCCGCCATTTAATATTGGGTTACATCGCCTTATTAGTAATACTATAGCTTTAATTCTATTTGGTATTGTATCCAAAAACCCTGTACATTCTTCTGTTACGATATTTTTCCATATGTTATTTCAAGATAGATTTTATTGTACGCATTGTGCCAAAAATAAAGGGTCTCAGTAAAAGTTAAATCAGGACTAAAAGATAACTCTTCCAATGTCGGTCGAACTGCTATCATCCGTCATTTGGCCCACAGTATCAATACTGGAAGATTTTGAATAAAAATTGTGCAACTGAAGTTTTATAAACTCAATAATCTTCCCCCTCAAAAACTTGCTAGCTTCCTGGGCAGTGCATTAGTAAATCGGTGGGTGCTATATGATTTATTTACGTGACACGTTAAAACCAAGTTGGCCTCGACCGGATCTAGTTGTCAGAATGACGTGAAGGCTGGAGTACCCGAGGTTTTCACTCCTGCAAATCACCCCAGCCAAGTCACCGAGGGTGAACACGGAAAAAGGAAGTCCTAATGCGATGATTGTTTTGTTTTGTTAACCGATTGCTCGTTATTGGCGCGAAATTCGATAATAACGATTTTATTATTTTTACGATGGTCGTTTCGGATTGCATAACTCCAATACCATAATTCCAAAATTTTTTTTTTCGTATTCTTCGAATTTACATCAAAATGGAGAGTTGATTAGATTGTGGTAAAAAAAAATTCAACCAGTAGTGCCCTCATTTACAACTTTTAACAGTTTTTCTTGAAAAAACGCAGTTAGATATAATGTTATTATAAATAAATAAATATATCACGGCATATCACCCATTGCTGGATGTGTGCTAATTTGCTTTGTACACAAATATCGGTAATGTTGAAATGAAATGAAATATCGCACAGCTGGCGTGGATAGTGCACCACAGGGGTCAATTTTGTGCCATCGAAATTCGAAGTAATTTTTGGCGTCGGTCGAGATTGTGGTATATAAAAACTATTGTATTTAACAATTCTTGTACACACAAAAAATTCTAATTACACCTAATCATATATTTACGTATTTTCTATAATTTTAAATTCATTCTATGAGCAAGTTTTCTCCATTTCTTCTAAATATTCGAGGTTTTTCCAATTCATTAACGGGATTGGCGGTATTTCTGAAGGGTTCATGTAATATACCTATAATTTTAAATAATAATTAATAATACAATAATAAATATTAAATATCGTTCCCATAAAATGCCTTCAGTACTATCTCTGAATTTTGACACTGACATTAGTGACATTTATCTGTCAATTACAAACATTTTAATTTCTCAAGCAGTTACCATGGAGATGTTTGGGCTGTGAGCAGGCTGTGAGATTATTTTATAGATTATATATCTATATCTTTAAAACTATAGAAGGTATAATAAAAAATTTAAATGTGTCGGATAGAGAATTTTGGCTTTTAATATTTGTACTTACATAATTTTTGAACAAATAATTACAAGATTTTTATTAAAATACTACTACTTCCGGTTGTTCAATTTTTACCAAAATCTATTCACCTCTTCCCATTACTGTTAGATTGAGGAATCCGTAGTTACACAGGTCTTTAGTCTTATAGAATTTGAGAAATCGTGCAGACAACAACCTCACACATACACACACGCACGCACACACACACACACACACACACACACACATACATACATCCACACACAGACATACATAAATGTTATTATCGGATTCTAGGGACCTTAAAACGTGCTTATTCACTAAAATCTGGATATGCGTTTTTTAGCATGATTCCATTACCTCTCTTAGCGAGAGGTAATAATTATAAAGAAATTAGTTTTCAAATCTTGCAAGCTCGGCAGCATCACCATGGAAATAGAGGAGTAGTATAAATTACTGATTGACAATGTCAATTACAATAATTTACGTAAAATGAACGTGAAATAATTTTACTGGAAATGTATAATCTTTTGCAAGAAATTTTCAATAAAGAATTTACATAAAATAGAATTGTCGGATGGTGAAGTGTTGGCCATATAAGATTTTTAAAATTGTAATAGTCCCTATAATACAGTTTTCTAATTTGTACAATAGTGGAGGACCCAATCATTCATACATACTGTAAGAGAAAAGATTTAATTAATTTATATTAATTGCCTATTTCTCGCCATTAAACGGATTTGCAACAATATCGTATAATTAATTAATAACAATTTCATTTTCTGTTCTACATTTTAAACGACACCTTTTATCCTGTACTTAATAACGTACAATATATTAACTTATATTTAGTTTCTTTTCTAATATATTATCATTAAACACATGTAATGTACAATATGTACAATATTAATAGCAATTTCAAAATAATAAATTTCTTAATTAGTATTATTTATATCTTTTTATGTGTTCTACATATTATTACATCTATCACAACTCATTTTACAATTCCAGAAGAAAGTAGACAATTAAAAACAAT